>CM076575.1:507536740-508736740 GCA_034641835.2 Pinus albicaulis | reverse complement strand
GCTTCATAGGGCACAAATCATCCATCCATCACGAGTCATGTCAACCATTAGAAATTGATTCATTAGTCTTTCTAAACTGGTCCACCATTATGCCATGCTAATTTCCTTCAAATCATCTCCAAGGAACATACATCCTCTCTCATGATTAGCATCCCTGCACAAACTCATCCAGATAAACATATACAAATGAACTTTTTAAAACAAAATTTACCTCAGTGATGATCTTTTACCATGACATCTTCCTGTAGGCATCAAAATCCTTTATTCAGATTGACACATCTCTTAATGATATGTTTTGTCAAGGGTATTCTTCTTTACTAGACTTTTTCCAGAGTCTACATATCCTCCCAGGAGATCTCCTAGTCACATATTTTCGGCTTTCGGATGATAATTTCCTCTTGACATGGTTGCACTTCATGATCTATGCCTTTCTGCACATTTTTCATTCCGAGGAACTTACAATTTCCAGTTCTTTGTTCACATACAACCACCTCATATTCCATATTAGGATATATTATGTTGATTTCATCTGTGAGTGCACTGTGAGAGATTATCCTCCATAGATCATACTTCTAAATACAAAATTCCATTACCTCCCACCATATGACATCACTTCACAACATCCAGTGTCAACATTTAAATATATATACACTTCATACCTTTTTCCCTTAAGTAATCCTGTAGCAGTTTTCCTAGAATGAAGAGCTTAATTCCCTTGACCCGATCTGTCAATATGTCATCACATTCCATAATTCTGTTTTCATGATGACCCTTGAACTTTGATGACTGCCTTCCATCGGTAACGTTATCAGAGAGGTTTTTCCGGAGCTGTTTCACCAGGAGCTCCTAACATGCTTTTATCATGATGCCATTAATATACATAGCTTTCTTACATACTATTTTACAACTAAAAGAAATCACTTAAAGGAGAAGATGATCTCAATCATAGTAGAGATCCCTCGCTATTATGTAGGTAAATTCTCTCTACGGACAGAGACGATCCCTCTAGCTCTAGAGTGGGTCTAGTAACAAAATGACAAACTAGAGTGTAGGCTCCTAATTACTCAATGAAATAGACGCGGTAGATCAATCTACCTGGAGTCCAACGCTGTCGTCATAGCTGTTGTAGTGGTGGCCTCTTGATTCCTGTCTTGGCAAGTCACGATCCTTTCACAACGATGCTTGGATACCTGCATAAAATCAACAAACAAGAGCAACATACGAAACACGAATCTCATTCATATTTACTAACCAGTCAAAGAGGGTTAAGAATATTGCATTAATAAAACACATCAACGCGATATGGGAACCAGACAATAGTTATAAATATGTATTTATAGAAGAAAGAGTTACAACCAAGCATTGACGTCGCATGCTCCTTCAATGGGGTTTAGTTGAAGCGCATCTCAATGAATGTCAGGGAATTCAGACGGGATGAAGGCACAAGCCTAAGCTCTCTTAATAAGGGACTCTTTCGTTCTATCTTGAATAGAAATCTCTCTAGCGTTTCTGCTTCTTTAGTTAAGCTTAGCTAGCTTCATCAATGGAGGATGAACTATATTTATAGAAGGAGAGGAGGAGGTTGGGATCCCTACTATGGTGGAAGGGAGGCCTTATCTCATGGGAGGTTTCTCCAAAATGTGGAAACAAGAGACCAAATGAGGAAGGCCGTGGTTATTCAGTTGAACCACTCCCCATGATTGAAACTTTGCCTCTATTTTTAAAAAACTTTCCATAAATAGATTGGCGTGGGAAACTAACTGAGACAGGGCGCCAGCTGGCGCGGGGGCCAGTGTTAATCTGCCTCATTGGTGCGAGGGCATAACTGGTTACCAGCGCCAACGCAAAAACATGTGTTTTTGGTGGTTTGTTCGGGAAATGGTCAACAGAAGGAATGTTAGACTCATGGTAAAGGATGCAATGATGGTATTTGCAAGGCATGACATTTTATTTTGTTCACAGAAATGAGCCTCCAATGTGCGGAATGGCGATTGCAAGGACAATGACAAAATGCTATGCAACAGATGCCCCCTAAAGCATGAGGTCCGAGAGAGAGGAAGGGGTGAAATGCTTTACGAGAACACGTTCTAACCAAACATCGCTGTCGGAAGACCTGAAATTACAAGTACAACAGATATCTCTAAGACATGAACATGTGGCATGGGCGCAACCATCCATAATAGAGTACATATATGAACTGAGATCTGAGGTATGGACACAGCCATCCAGCAGTAAGGATCAACAAATAGACTCAGGTATGGTCGCAACCATCCAATCAAAAGAGTCATGCAACAAATCATCATACACCATAATATCCCGCAGCCTGGATCTTATCAGACAAAACCCAGGGTCTTGTGCTCCATCTTGATCCGAACAGGTACAGATTCAAGCATGTGAATATGTGAGATGAAGTCGAACATGCAAGAAAATCACATGATTACTAGCCAATGATGAAAGCTGTTAACAGGCACGAGAGAAACCACCAATAATGACAATGGTTCTCAAAATAAAACAGGTACAATCCACAAAATGTGAACAGTGAGCTGGTGTCGAACACCTGTAGAATCACTCGATCGAAGGCCAATGATGTGGACCTATCGTCGAATGTGAAGAACTTGCCATTGAGGCATGCGAGTTCCCAGGTACCGGAAGGAAGTCTCTAGATCAACTTCCTGGCTAATGAGCTGAAGTCGATAGGAAGCGACCTGGTTGAAGGAGGGCCATAATGTTTCCCACATCATCGATACAAGACAGAGGAACATGATGATAGTGAATCAGGACCAACGAAGGATTAGAGGGAGGTTGAAAACTGCAGAGGCAAACTTCGCTTGAACATATCAATGACACGACTTTGAATTTGACAATATTTGACATCAAGGGATATGAGGTCACGATGACGTGGAAAAGAGCAGATGAGAGGTCAAAACAGATTACCCAAACCCATGAAGGCAAAAATGATGAAATGAGATGTCCCCAACCCGACACGAATGTAGACGAGTGTCATGTTCAAGAGTAACATACTACCGACACAACTAAAATCTGGTTCAATTTTCCCCCACCATTTCTGGCGAGTACCCCAATTATTTTTTTAAAACAAGCTTGAAGGGGATAGCATATGCTTGTGCTGTAAGTTTGTCCTTCGGACAAATCCATCTTTGTACATTTTACAAGCCCTAGGAAGGAGGAACTAGATGAACGTCATGGTGACGTTGTCCGATGTCATCAGGGTTTAACGAGTCTGACAAAGGAAGAACTCGACTAGAGAGTTTGAAAAGAAGCGGAAAAGAAAACTCCAGCATGTCCCTTTTCATAAATAGTCCCTCAGATCTGAAAAGGTAGAAAACAATATCTGAAAGAGCCTCTTAGTCACGATAGGCTAAGGTATTCTTTTTTCGTAAATAATCTATCCCAACCCGAAAAAGGGGTAAACGTATACTGGGTAGATATCATTTCACAACCATTTAACGAGTTCAAAACGACATGAGTCTCGACAATATTTTCAGTTTTAGAGAGTTAGAGGAGCTAAAAGATGACTCCAGTAGTGACTTTTTCGTGTTTTTACCGAGTCCGAAAAAGTATAAAATACAACTCATGACTTCATCACTATCGCATTAAAGACCTGTCGCTGCACAAGAAACAAACGTAAAACCCATTTCTCGAAATAACATAATGTAATAATAGAAAAACATGTCTTAAAACCTAATTAGGGTTCTGAAAAGTTATAAAATGCCAAAAAGGGTAAAAAATAATTACTTTTCACTTTTACCTCTTGTAGAGCAATAGTGACCCCATTTTACCTTACGATTTTGCGGCGATGATAGCGGGCAATCCAGTAGACCAATTTCGAATCCGTCAGTTCCAAGTAAGAGGTGACATCATGCCCCATATTTTAAGCATTCTTTCTTTACCTACAACCTTCAGTTTTGATTTATGAGGGGGAAATCGTGAAAACTAGGGCACAGCGGTCGGCGTGAGTTTCCGGCACGGACTTGCGCCAACCGCCCAATTTTCTAAACTGGGGTGCGCCTATTGGCGCGATTGCTTCTAAAACAGTCACGCCAATTGCACAAACCTCTTAAAAAACTTCCAATGCAACAAAGCAAGCCTAAATTTCACAAATTTCAGCTTTGGATTTGGCTAATAATGTCCATATGAACATGTTTGCAGGTCAAAGAGTGACAAAATGGTGATAGAGTGGAAGGAACAGGAACACAGTGAAGATGATGAGTTTTCCATGGGAAATGCATGGAAGCTTTCAGAGACTATGGACTGAAAAAGTTCTTCATGACACCATGTCTTAGAGCTCAACCGGAGCTGCTGCAATACTTGATCAGCATCTGGGATGAGGATCAGGAAAAAATCATTCTTCGAAATCAGGGACTCGAGATTGATGTTTCTGATATCTATTTCATAACATGACTGTCACGGAAGGGGGTAGCACCAATCTTGACCGACACCCGACCCACCATGGAGAGCATGGGCATGGTGATTGACAAGGTATGCCCGGGAGCACGGAAAGGATCAAAAAGCAGGAAAGTGGACATCCAGACTATCCCAGATTTAACACTAAGGGTAGTGCTACACACGATCACACGAGCTGCAGGGACACAAGCACCGCACGAAGCAACAAAAACACATCTACTTCTTGCTGTAGATTGCTTGACACCGACCATCTACAACTGGGCAGAGGCAGTGACAATCAATATAAAACTTCAACTAACAAAGTGCAATAAAACCAAATTAAAATAGTTTGGTTATGGGTCTATCCTGGTATCGTTCATTCTGGAACGATTACCAATCTTTTAGCGTCAGGAGGTGATAGTCCCAACACCACTAGCACTGGAACCACGAATGGCCCGAAGGGCAGCTCTGATGCCAAGGTCAGGGGGTGGTCAAGAGATGTCCTGGAGGATGAAGTTCTTTGATTGGCTCCACCGAAAATTGATTGTCGTGGAGGACTAGCCCTACTCTGGTACAGATTTCACTGGTGATCCGGATCTCCCACTCCCGGAAGGAGAGGATTGGGATGAAGCACTTGGTAAGACTCATTTTTAATTTTTATGAGTATTATGATTTTTTTGGTATGTATGTTATGACAATTAATCCATGCATTTGCAGATGTAGGCCCAGAGAGATTTGCAGGGATGTCTCCGATAGCGAGGCGAATACCTCATGATTTTGATGTTGCCCTTCAGGGTGAGGAGGAGGATATCATGCACAACTTGGAGGGAATTGCCTGTGGGGTCCCAGACTATGCGCTTTTTGACGATGTTCCTCATGCATACCAAAGAAATACTATAAGGGTGTCAAACCGAGTTCACCGCTTGTTGAGGCGGCTTGTCCGGGCAGTGACATGCTATCATGATCATCATGTCAAATAGACACCTATGCTTTTATTTCTGCATTTTGTTCTGAGACATGGTGTCTGAGGATGTAACAGAAACACACATATTTTTTGAAACTTATGGTGCACATTGATGCAAACCTTTGATATATATATATATATATATATATATATATATATATATAGTTTCCTATTTGATATGAGTCTCTCATGTGATGATGATTTTACAGATTACGCAAATGTCTATCTAATACAATGTTAGCCACTGTATCAGTTAATGCATTCATTTGTCTAGGAATATGTTGATATGTGATATAATCAAAATGTCTTTCCAGCAAACGAACACGTAAATATATTCTTAAAATGCGCATTTTTCTAATTGAATAACGCCCATTAAGCTGAAGAACAACACGCCGTGAGTCTATATTTCAACTAATGCACTAATGCCGAGGGTGATTGCCTCGGTTAACAGTTCAATGACAGCACTATATTCAGTGACATTTTTTGTAGTTCGTCCTAGACAAATACCTTGGAGGCCTATCAACTCACCAGTAGGATCATAAATCACCCAGTCTACCGAAGACAAGTTCCGGGTACTGCGGGAAGCACTATTCGCGAAACTGACATAAGGGGTAATAGACATTTGCACAATAAGTAACGACCCAAATACCTTGGAGGTCTATCAACTCACCAGTAGGATCATAAATCACCCAGTCTACCGAAGACAAGTTCCGGGTACTGCGGGAAGCACTATTCGCGAAACTGACATAAGGGGTAATAGACATTTGCACAATAAGTAACGACCCAATAAGTAGGGAAACGCTCACAAAACACACCAAGCCAAAAAATGTACAAAAATGAAAAAAAACACTTTTATACACAAAACATGCATGAATGACTCATGCCTAATACTTCTTGAGATACAACCCATTTATGGGCTGATCTAAATGATGAACTTCATAATCAATGAGCTCATAGGCCCTGTTATTCAAAACACGTTTAATGATGTAAGGCCCATGCCACATGAGTTGAAATTTGCCTACCCCCCAGCTTATCGGGAGCTTGATCGTATAGGAGGACGAGGTCTCCTTCTACAAAGGAGCGAGGGGAAACTGACTGGTCAAAATGGGCTTTGAATCACTTCTTTTGTGCCTTGATGACCAAAGCAGCAAAGCGACAAGTTTCATCCAGCGTCTCTAAGTAGAGAAGACGCTCTTCTTCAGGTGAAGTGTTGGGCAGTAATTCAACAACTAATTTGAGCGAAGGTATTTCACACTCAATCGAAAGGGTATCTTCCAGACCGTAAACAAGCTGGAATGGAGTGAATCCGGTTGCATCCTTGACTGAGGTTCAGTATGCCTAGAGAGCCGAAAATAACATGAGATGCCAATTGGATTTGTGGATCCCAATCGTACGTTGAATCATAGTGACTAAAAATTTGTTCACAGCCTCAACCTGGCCATTGGCCTGAGGATAGTACGACGTTGAGCTGTCGTGATACAAGCCCAACCTAGAGGTCAACTCCGCCACCATATAATGCCGAAAATGGGAACCATGATCAGTAACGGTGGCTTGAGGGACACCAAAACTAGAAATGATGTGATTGAATATGAACTGAAATGTTGTCTTATTGTCGGCGACAAGTGTAGGCATTACTTCGGCCCATTTGGTGAAGTAGTCAACGACTACGATAATATAGGCATGCCCCCCGGCTGAGTGAGGGTTACATGTCATAAAATCGATGCCTCACTTTGCAAAGGGACCAACGGTAATGACAGGGTGCAGATGTGCAGGCGGCGCGCGCATCTTGCGTTGATAGATCTGACAATCATGACATTTACGGACAACAACAATGCAATCCTTGAAAATAGAGGGCCAGAAATACCCAACATGAAGAATCTTCTATGCAGTGGCATAACCAGACATGTGACCGCAGCAGGCACCAATGTGGCAATCATTTATAACTTTCTCAGCCTCCTCGAGGGTCAAACACCGACAGAGAATGGAATCTACTCCGACACAGTAGAGTGTATCTCTGACTATACGATAAGGTTGCGATTGATGACGGATGCATTGGCGAGCATCCTTCGTCAACTCAGATCTAAAAGTAGAACTCTGAAGATATATGATGATATCACCATACCACGGATCGAGGGTGGAGATAAAAAAAAGCATATCGTCTGAAATGCGTTCTTCAGAACCAGACGGAGCATAGTCAGAGGGAAGGGAGCAGATCAAATCAGAAAAGACGAGTGATTTCTTGGACTTGGCAGTAGTAAACACCAAATTGAACTCTTGGAGGATAACAATCCACTTTGAGTATTTGCCCCCTAGCAATTGTCGAGACAATATGTAGGTCATAGGGTTGCATTCTGAAATCACAGTCACAGTACGCAACAGAATATCATGACGAAAATGCTGAACTGCTTGAACTGCAACTAACACTAACTTCTCGACATGAGCATAGCGTGTTTCTGTATCGAGAAGGTTACACGAGAGGTAGTAAATAACATGCTCGTCACCGTCATCATCGTCTTGAACCAGAACCGTGGAAATCGTACTGAAAGCGGCAACTAAATAGAGGGAAAAATCACAATGATAGTTTGGAGGACGCAACAGAGGAGCGTTGACAAGCAATGTCTTCAAAGCGTCAAAAGACTTCTGGGCGACCTCATCCCAAAGGAAAGGGACACCCTATTTTAGTAATCGCGTGAATCCTTTAGCTACTTCGGCATAGTTAGGTATAAAACGACGTAAAAAATTAGCCTTCCCCTGCAGACTTTGCAGCTGATGTAACGAAGATGGAGAGGGGAGATTAACAATAGCCTCGACTTTGAGTGGATCAAGGCGAATCCCGTCTTTGGACACGATAAACCTTAAAATTTCACCGGAATCAACGCAGAAGACGCATTTGTGCGGATTGAGTCGGATATTGTAGCGTCGACAACGAAGAAAGATCTGACGAAGATGGTCAGGATGATCATTACGCTTAGCTGAATGAGCCGGAAGATCATCCAGATAAGGTTGAATGATGTGATTAATATCATGAAAAGCATATGACATTGCTCGTTAAAACGTGGCCCCAACATTCTTCAAGCCGAAAGGAAGCTTATTATACACGAAAGTACCCCAAGGACAAATGAAAGCAGTCTTATGCTGATCAGTCGGGAGAATGTTAATCCGATTATAGCTAGAAAAGCCGTCCATGAGGGAAAATATCTCACTCCCAGCACAGTCATCAATGATCTGATCAATAAAGGGAGTACGATAATTATCCTTGGGACAGGCCCGATTGATGTCACGATAATCAACATAGACATGAATGGTACCCTGTTTCTTATCTACAGGGACAATGTTGGACACCCATTATGTCAAGGGAATTGGGTAGATGAAACCAACGTTGAGAAGTTTTTCAACTTCACATTTAATGGCGACGTCTTTCTAAGGGTGCACAGGACGAAGGCGCTGACGAATAGGCTTCGAACCTGGGTATGTAGGAATCTCATGCACCAAGATATTGGGATCAATGCCAGGCATTTCTTCGTATGACCATGCAAAAACGTCATGAAACTCGCGGAAAAGGCTAGTATAAACCTGAGCTTCATCCGAAGAACAGGTGACCCCGAGATGGATGTTCTCCACAATTCCCGGTTTGACGGAAATGCCAATAGGCATCGTTTGGGTAATGTTACTCAAGTTACCCTTTGAAAACACTTCATGTGTCAGAATAGGCATTTGAAGCGGAGGAGAAGGAACCTGAGATGCAAACCTCTCAAGACACATAGACATTGCCTTGAGCCCAGGCATGAACGAGGAATAATGATGACCATCATTCCACGACAAATCCTCGAGAGACATAGTTTCCACAATGGCTTCATCGGAAGGAAAAATCTCTTGCAAGGGATCAGATGAATCCGAATCACCGAGCCAAGGGGATTGAGAATAAGCATTGAGAGACATGCTCAAAGGAGCATGATCAAAAGGCGAAGGATTCAAAGCCGCAAAAAGTTCACAATAATCAATCTCAATCGGACTTAAATGTTAGATGATCCAAAAATAATTTTATCATAGGTTATAGTATTTGAATAAAATAATTATTAATTTAAGATATTAAATTAATAATTATTATTCTAGAATATTTAATATATTTAGGAGATATTTAGAATTAGAAATTTGTTAATGAAAATTAGGACTCTAGAAAAGAGTCGTTTCTTAGGCTATAAATTAGGAGTAAAGTTAGTAGTTTTGTTAAAAGCTCATTTATTGTAAATGGACACTTGTTTAATTTCCAAGTGATCCATAGAGCTTATAAATAGGTTAGTTTTCCTATTTTCTTTGAATGTGTAACGAGAGAATGAGTGTGTGATTTTACGTATGTAAACTCCTGCAATTTGCCCTGTAATTTTTTGCTTGATCAATAAAAATTGTGTGTCTGAGGACACTTCTGCTCTTTCATGTGGTATCAGAGCCACGGTGATGCAGTGAGGAGGAGATTCCAGCTTTATCAGGTTGTGGAAAACTCAACTCCGTTGAAGTGATCGGCAAAATATAGGTATGAAATTTGCAATTTTTTTTTTATTGATTTTAGATCTGCAAATTCTAAAATCATTTTTTAAAAAAGGCCAAAGAAAAATCTATGAGAAGTTTCAGTTTCAAATTGTTTGAGTAAAAAAAAAAGGGGGAAGCACTGTTGAAAATAGATTCTGCAATTCTAAACGTTGTAAAAGCTTACATAAAAATCGATTCTGAACAAATCGATTCTGCAATTATGAACATTGTAAAAGCCTACATATAAATCGATTTTGAACAATCGATTTTGCAATCCATTTAAAACAGCGTGCCAAGTTAAATAGAAATTAAGTTAGAAAGTGGATTCTGAATTAAGTTAGACAGCAAAATCGATGAGCACGATTTTGACAACGTTCTGTGTTGAAAACATTGAACCAGTTAAAGCGTGAATATTGAACGCATTGATGCCGTGAAAACAACGTTTTAAAATAATTGAAACAGTTTTTTTTCAGCGTTCATTTCATCGTTTGAAACAACATTTTGAACAGCAAATAAGAACATCAAATAACCAGTGTTTTGATCAAGCGTTTCACCAGCGTTTCATGTGGCAATCTTCTTGGAGCAAATCGATTTTGCATTTTGAGCATTCTGGCATTTTGAGAAAATCGATTTTGAGCATTTTGGCATTTTGGCATTTTGAGAAAATCGATTTTGAGCATTCTGGCATTCTGGTATTTTGAGCATTCTAGCATCGATTGAGCGTCCTCCAGCGTTTGGCATCAACAACATCAATAGCATCGACTTCCTGCACTTTCATTCCAGCGTTCACCGCGTTTGACACCAGCGTTATGCACAAATTGAGCCAGCGTTCAACCCATTTGTTATGCATTTGACATCGTTTGAATCACCATTTGAAAACAGGAACCAACGTTCATTACATTTGTTTGAAGCAAAATTTCCAGCGTTTAATTGTGAAGCAAGCCAGCGTTCTGCACTTTCACCATTCTGTACTTTCGCTGCACTTTGAACAGAGTTTTAAAATAGTTGAAACAACATTTGAAACGCTGACTATAATTGAAGAGGCACTGACCAATGCACTTTCATGTGAATTAAGAACATTGCTATTTTTTTGTAATTGGTGTGTTTTTTTTTTTATCTGTAATTTTGATTTGCAATTAAAATCACATTTCATATGGAGGAATAAGTACAGATATTTTTTTTAAGCATTGTAATTGGAGTAATAAGGGTGTTGTAATTTTTTGGAGTAATAAGGAGATTTGTGTTTTGTAAATTTGCTTATGGAGTGAAAGCGTGACTCAAAGTAATTTTACTTTGAGGGGGGGTAATTTTTTTTACCAGATTGTGCAAATTGTAAAAGTTAAATTTTGAAAGTTGCCTTGTAAAAATTTGAGAAATTGACTAAGCCAAGTGCAAAGCTCAGTCAATTTTCTCCTATTTTGACGACTATTCGAGGGTCAAGGCCAAGCCCTGATAGTTCTTTTTTTGCGTCGTGTGTTGCTGTTGTGTTGCGCATCTTGATTTTTGGAGCTTGATTCGTGGTGTGAAGTCTTAACACTACAATGTCTAAGTTGATAAATTTATTTTCTGATTCCGACAAACTTGAAGGCTCAAAATCTTACAAAACATGGCAACGCCTCATCGAAAGCACTCTTGTTTATAATGAACTATGACATGATATTTGTGATGGAGATGTAAAGCCAAATAAACCTATAGATGCAGCTGCGCTAGCAAAATGGGAAGTTAAAAACGCCAAAGCATTAGCTCTCATTAAATCCTCTGTCAGTGATGAAATGTATGTACATATCGAAAATGCTAAAGATGCATGGTCTTCTTTGAGAACTTTTAAAGAGTTGTTTGATACTCAGCGTCAATCAAAAAGAGTCGACTTACAATTAAAATTGTTGCATCAAAAATTGACTGAAGACGGAGATATTCTTGAATACATCTCTAGACTTAAGAATATTAAGCAGGAAATTGTTAATGCTGGTTTTCAAGCAGTTGATGATAGTTTTATGGTCACAATTCTAATTGCTGGGGTTCCTTCTTCCTACACACATTTTTTAGAAACTTTGCAGCTCACTGGAAAGTTAGAAAAGCTAAATTTTGATGAGCTCTGTGAAATGTTGACTCAACATGATAAAAATTTTGGGAAGAAAAAGAAAGTGGGTGAAGATGTTTTTCTTACAGAAGCCAGTACTAGCAACTCCCCAGCTGACAATTACAAAAACAAAGGCAAAGGTAATTTTAATCAAAATCAAGGTCGTGGTCGCAGTCAACAAAGAGGAAACAACTCCAACAAAGGCTTCAATTTAGGCAGAAACAATTCTCAAGGCAGATGCAATAATCAAAACAGAGGATCTCAGCAAGGTACAGGACAGAATCCAGGAAGAGGACAATCTCAAAACAGAGGACAAAGCAGAGGTCGAGGACAATCTCAAGGCAGAGGACAGTCTCAAGGAAGAGGCACTGATTTGAGTCAAGTTGTTTGCAGGCGATGTAACAGAGTTGGTCACTATGCTTCAGATTGTCGCACGTCTATCAATAAAATTTCTAAGTTTCAACAGCCTTCAGCACAGTTTGCAAATGATCAAGATCAAGATGATAATGACTCAAAATATGTCTTCACTTCTTCTCCAGCAATCCAAATTTCCTCTTTTGTTAAGAGTGATTATGAAGATGCTTGGATTTTGGATTCAGGAGCAACTCAGCACATGACCTGTAGATGAGATTTCTTTTGGAATTTTCAAGAGTGCCATCTTCACTCCATCTTTCTAGCAGATGATACAAAACATACGCCTTATGGAAAAGGTGCAGTCAAAGTTTTTCTCCCTGACATTGGAGAAAATTTGATTTCCAATGTGTGGTATGTTCCCACCTTTAAGAAAAATTTGTTGTCTTTGGTCATGATTCGACAAGCTGGACATCAAATAATTATGGAAGATGGATTAGTTAAGATTAATTCAGTTAAACAGAAATTTCAAACAGTGATGACAGGATATGAAGACGGAAAACTGTTAAGGGTGAAAGGAACAATTATTCCAAGGCATTCTGATTTTGCAGGGGAAGTTACTACAGGAATTTCACCTATAAGATTATGGCATGTAAGATATGGACATTTGAATTTTGACAGTCTTTCTCAGTTGCAGAAACAAGGGATGGTTAAAGGACTTCCGACTTTCAACAAAGAAAATGCTAAGTGTGAAGCCTGCATTTATGGCAAACAGAGTCGAGAAAGTTTTTCAACAAGTACATGGCGCGCAAACAGGCTGCTGCAACTAGTTCACAGTGATGTGTGTGGTCAAATTCAACCTTCATTAGGTGGTTGCAAATATTTCTTGCTATTTATTGATGATTTCAGTAGAATGACTTGGGTTTACTTTTTGAAAAACAAGTCATAAGCATTTGAGAAATTTAAAATTTTTCGACAACTTGTTGAAAATGAAGCCAAAGAAAAGATAGGTACTCTCAGGACAAATAATGGGGGAGAATTCAACTCAAATGAATTCAAAACTTATTGCAGTGAAAATGGCATCAGAAGGCATCTTACAAATGTTTACACTCCACAACAAAATGGAGTCGTAGAGAGGATGAATCGCACATTGTTAGGCATGGCGAGATCCATGTTAACTTTCAAAGGGTTAAGTCCAACATATTGGGCAGAAGCAATCCATACAGCTGTCTATCTCAGAAACAGATCTCCAACTGCTTCATTAGAAGGAATCACCCCTTATGAAGCTTGGTTTGGTTTCAAACCTAAAGTCAAACATCTTCGAGTTTTTGGATCCATCTGTTATGCCTTAGTTCCCAAAGAAAAGAGAACTAAGCTTGATTCAAGAAGTTTAAAATGCACCATGATCGGCTATTCAGATGAAAATAAAGGGTATCATCTTTTGACCAATGGAAAATTTATTGTGAGCAGGGATGTCATTTTTGATGAAACAGAGAGTAAGAGTGTTGAAGAAATCAAAAATCTTCTTCACAAGTTAGAAACTAAAGGCAGTAAAAGAAAAGGAAATATGCAAAGTCAACCAACTTCACCAAATTGGTATGAACTTGATTTTCCTTCCTCTGAAGATGAGTCATTCAGTCCATCTACTTCACCAAAAACATCTGGGTCTCTAGTAGTTCATCAGCATCCCCAACCAGCAGCAGTTCTTCTGACAGTGATTCTCCAGATTCACCACCTGAACGACCAACATCAGTTTACATTAATCCCCTCTACAATGACGGAGACTTCTCAAAACCTCAAACAAGTGAGCAACAACTTCCAAAATGGGCAGTTCAACTATTGAAAGATGTGAGGCCTAATGAACAAAAAAAAACAGGAACAAGGGCATCAAAACGAAATGAAGACAATTTTGATTTGATAGCAAATGATTTTACTGAACCTTCTTCTTTTCAAGAGGCAGTAAAACATAAAGCATGGCAACAAGCAATGGTTGATGAATATCAGGCAGTTCAAGACAACAACACTTGGCAACTTGTTGATTGTCCTCAACATGTTAAACCAATTGGATGCAAATGGGTTTATCGAATTAAGTACAAGCAAAATGGTGATATTGAAAAGTATAAAGCACGCCTTGTTGCTAAAGGATTTGCGCAGCAGGAAGGAATCGATTATGAGGAGACCTTTGCTCCCACAGCCAAATGGAACACCATCCGCCTCACACTTGCCTTAGCAGCTCAGAAAGGGTGGAAAGTTCATCAAATGGATGTCAAAAGTGCTTTTCTCAACGGGGACTTACAGGAAGATGTATACATGACACAACCACCAGGGTTTGAAGTTAAAGGGCAAGAACATAAAGTTTGCAAATTAATCAAGGATTTATATGGATTAAAACAAGCTCCCCGTGCCTGGTATGAAAAAATGGATGAATACCTTCTCAAAGTTGGTTTTCATCGCAGTGAATCTGATGATACTTTGTATGTGCGCCAATAGGGAAAATATCTGGTCATTCTCATTATGTATGGTTATGATTTGATCATTACAGGAAACAATGATGATCACATTGAACAGGTGAAAAAGGAGTTGCATGCAGGTTTTAAGATGACAGATTTGGGACTACTTCACTACTATCTTGGGGTTGAAGTATTCCAACGTCCACATCAGATCTTCATTTCCCAGAGTAAATATGCAGCAGAAATTCTTCAGCGATTTGGAATGCAGGATTGTAAGCCTGTCCTTACCCCTATAGAACAAAACTTAAAACTTTCAAAATTTGAAGGGGGGGAAAGAGTGGACGACACGACTTACAGACAGTTGATTGGCAGCTTGATTTATTTGACAACCACTCGTCCTGATCTATCTTATGCAGTCAATATTCTTTCACGTTTTATGCAGGAACCATTAGACAACCACTGGAATGCAGCCAAAAGAGTTCTTCGATATATCCAAGGAACAAAAGATTTTGGTCTTCTTTACAAAAAGACTAAAAATTTTGTACTTGGTGGATTTTCAGATGCCGACTTTGCAGGCAGTATTGATGACAGGGCATCCACCTCAGGTTACTTAATGAACATGGGTTCAGCTGCAGTTTCCTGGAGTTGCAAGAAGCAAAGTACAATGGCCACTTCTTCAGCAGAAGCAGAGTATATTTCAGCATGGGAAGCAGCATGTGAGATTGTTTGGTTACGTCGAGTTTTACAGGACTTGGGGATTCCTCCAGCAGAAGCTACTTCATTATTCATCGACAATCAATCAGCAGTAAAGCTTGCCAAGAATCCAGTTTTTCATTCAAAGACAAAGCATGTGGACACCAAGTATCATCATATTATATCTCTCATTGCAAAGGATGTCATCAAGCCAGTGTTTTGCCCTTCAGAAGATCAGACCTCCGACATTTTCACAAAACCCCTTGGTATAATAAAGTTTACTAAGTTCAGGGATGAACTTGGTATCTGTTGTAATGTATCTTTGGATCATAGGGGGGAATGTTAGATGATCCAAAAATAATTTTATCATAGGTTATAGTATTTGAATAAAATAATTATTAATTTAATATATTAAATTAATAATTATTATTCTAGAATATTTAATATATTTAGGAGATATTTAGAATTAGAAATTTGTTAATGAAAATTAGGACTCTAGAAAAGAGTCGTTTCTTGGGCTTTCCTAGTAGGAGTGATTAGTAGTTTTGTTAAAAGCTCATTTATTGTAAATGGACACTTGTTTTAATTTCAAAGAAGTCATAAGAGCTTATAAATAGGTTAGTTTTCCTATTTTATTTGAATGTGTAATGAGAGAATGAGTGTGTGAGTTACGTATGTAAACTCTGCAATTACGTAATTTTGCTTGATCAATAAAAATTGTGTGTTTGAGGACACTTCTGCTCTTTCATTAAAGGCATCGAATCTCCAAAAGAATCGATCTGTTCAGGCGAATGGATGATCCATGGGTCATCAGACCAAGATATCATATTGATCTGAACAGTGTTAGGTGGAGGAAGAGGAAAAATACCCATGAGGGTAGGATCTTTGAAGAGACCCGGCCCAATGCTCTCGTAGGGAATAGGGATCTTATCCACATATGGAACATGGTTCGTGGAAGAAGAAGTGAAGAATGACAATTGATCAACAGTAACAATCTTTCCTTCGTGCGGGAATTTTAGGACACAAAAGAGAGTGGACAGAACGCACATCATAGCATGAGTCCAACTGCGATCGAGGAGAATATTCTAATTGAGTTTGGCATCAACTACTTCTACCTCAACATTGATTGTCTTCCATTTCAATGTAATCAGTAAATCAGCAAGAACACCCAAAGGTTTTGATTCTCTTCCATCAAATGCTTCAAGGGAATTTGGTGATGAATTCAAGGTCAGAGAACCAATGGATTTCCAATAAGAAGATGACATAATGCACATTGATGCATGTTTGTCCACAACCGCTTGATGGATATCAAGACCATTAATGACAACTTGTATAAAGAGTTCAATCTGATGGTGGATTCATGGAATGAAATTCTCTAAATCAAAAGAAAGAAGGCTAGTATCAGTAGGATCAACCCCACCAATCGCAGATAACAAAGCCTTCCATTAAGACGGACAACTCTGAATTACTTCTAGAGAAGACATTTTAGATGGCGCCTAAGCCAAATCCTCAACAATATTGTAATGTTGAGCAGCACGGGCGTTTGCATTATAAGAAGACTTGCGGATTACACCTTTGGAAGGTGGTCATACAACAGGCTCAGGACTGGGCCTTTCAATCTGAAGAGGGCCAGAAGCAGGCGGAGGAGGAGGACCATCAGCGATCACTTTCCCCATTTCCTGACATGATTCGGTATAATCTTTCGATCAAGTAGCAATAGAAACGAATGCAGAACCGTTCATCATGAACACCTGAGAGCCGAATGGGAAAAAATGACTGAGGTTTCTCTACCATATGGGTCTGATGAGATGGAAAATTTTATTTAAGAACATCTATAGTTCCCTGAGTGCCTTTGAGAAATCTACTTACTTCAGCCTGTGGAGGATATTCCTTGGTGTAGTGCTCTTCATCACAGATCAAACAAGGGTACTTCGGCTTACGCTGTGAGCCATCATCAGCATGAGATTTGGACGAATCTAGTTTCGGGGTATCGACTTTGGCCTTACCTTTACCCTTCTTCTTCCCCTTCGAAGTTTTATTCGCCGGATTGGCCTGAACAAAATTGACTTTTGAGGTTTTACTAGGATTCGGAGTGGGCTGAGAAGCAGCATCAGTGGAAGAATTAGACTTTTGCTTCCCAGGATTTGAAGGAGAATACTTTTGAGAAGTCTAAGACACAGAACCAATAATACCGTCAACGAATGGGGTCGTCGGTGCTTTAGAAGTTCCAAGTCGAGGGGCATCAGGCAAGATATCGTACAATGTGCCAGACTGAGAGTGCACAAGATAGAGGTATTGGGCACAAGCAATGGCCTATTCCTTGGTTACACATGCCCCCATAGCAATGTCTTTTGCAATCTTATTGACAAAGGAGGTAGTGAACCAATCAGTTAGAAGCTAATTAGGAATATCAAACTTTATCAAAGGACGACGATGTCTCCATTCATGAATATGATCCGAGATATGAGTAGCTCGGTCTTGTTTCAAGGATGTGAGGAGGTGTGTCCCAGTTTCATAATGAACCGGTAATTGAAAATGTGTAAGGAATGCCATGGCAAGAGAGTTGAAGTCTTGAAAAATTCCACGAGATAGCTCAATGTACCACTTTGTAGTGGCACCAGTAAGAGTCCATTGGAAAAGATGGATTTGGATGGAATCATCAACCCAAGAATTAGAGGAACACCACAAGTGGTAAGTCATAACATGTGCTTGGGGGTCTTCTCTGGACTTGCCCTCAAATTTAGGACAATCACCAGGAATCTTAGTCAGAACTGGAGGCCAATATGGATTATGAATAATTGGATATTTCGCTAACTTTGACACATCAGGCAGTTCCAACGTAGGGAGAAAAGGTAATTGAGAATTAAAAGGCATTGGAGGTTTCTGATAAGGACCCGTGTTAACATTCCACCCAGCCTGGGAGAAATTCTGCCCCCATATGTTTTTTCCCAGAGGATTCTGACCATAGGGGTTATAAGCCTAATAATTTTGTTGATACTAGGGTTGAGGACCAGGATACTAATTCTGAGCATACCATTGAGGTCCTTGCTGAGAAACGTATGGATTTCGTTGTAGAATGTAAGCATGGCCTTGAGGTTGATTATACACCAACTAAGATGGATTTTGAGGGAGAAAAGTGAAACCTTGAGGCGCACTATATACCGATTGATATTGACCTTGGGGGGAATAAGCGCCTTGGGGTTGAGCAAGTGGACCCTGCTGAGCAGGTTGAGCGGGTTGCTGAACAGGCAGACCCTGCTGAGTCGGATAAACAGGTTGAACCAGCTGCTGAGCAGCTTGAACAGGATGTTGAACAGATTGAATTGGTTGTTGAATAGGTTGAATCGGCTACTAAGCTAGTTGAGCAGGCTGCCCCTACGGAATAGGTTGGCCTGGATAATGAGAGCCACCGGGTTTCCCTTGTACAAGATGTTAGCCTAATGGTGGAGATGGACCAGGTTGACCTAGAGCAGGACCGTAAGGTTTTCCTTGTTGCACAAAGTTTTGGCCATACTGAACATACAGCTGCTGCTGTTGTACAATAGGTTGTCCTATGGGGGGTACATTAGCCCGTTGGAAACATACGACATTCTTGGTTGAAGCTGACTTGAAGTACCAGAGTGTTTTCCTTGTTGGACCGAAGGTTGACCTTGCTGACCATAAGGTTGTCCATGAGGACCAAAGGATTGTCCCTACTGAGCCAAAGGTTGTCCCTATAAGGGTTGTCCTTGTAAGCCTGAGGGTTGTCCTTGTAGAAAAGGTCCTTGATGAGTGACAGTCTGATAAGGATCAACAGGAAACGAATAGATGGGGTTGTCGGCAGCATCATCATCATTGGGAGGATTGATAGGCACTTAGGGTGGCCGAAAACCCTGAGAGTTCTATTTCTGAGCAACCAACAAATACTCTTCAAAAGTAAGGCCACCAGGAATCATAGGGGAAGTTGAGGTCATACTAGAAGCAGACAGGGCCACAGAAGATTGAGTATCCAGAGAAGGAACATAACGTCGGTGAATGTCCAACATGTTCTCATCAAAATTATAGGTAGAGACCATAGGCATAGTCATAGCCGCACCAGCAGGTGCAGTCTCCGGAGTACAAGCTTGTGATCTGCTCAAACCCTGATTGACAGACCACGTAGGATTAAGTAAGATATACCTACGAGTGTGAAAAGACTCTGACGACTGTGTTGTAACAACCAGCGTAGATGAAGCTACACATATGGTAGGTCAGACCGGGACATATGTAACAATAACAGATGAACTTAGTGTCGAAGGTGATAGTCCCAACAAAGGGAGGACTGAACTCCTAGGGGGAGTTGATGTATTGGATTGTGCGATGGATGCAACACCAAACATAATCTGACTCAAATTCCGATAACCAGGGGGAAGTGACACCGATTACAGAGAAGATTGAAAAAAAACATGCGGAATATCTTCAGGGAAAAGTTGATATTCTCTTGTAGAAATAGGAATTCCTTCACTGTCATCAGGACTCGAAGAATCCATATCTGATGAAGTCGTAAGATCGTCAAAAATACGAAGAGGACTAGGAGGTATAGCAGCAGCTACGAATGGTGATCCCAAAGTAAGAGTAGGGAACTCTCCCTCGTCCCCAAAACCAGACCAACCACCTGAAGGAGGCCAATTGTACTCAACTAACTCGTCAAGAGGAGATCGAGTAGCAAGAGGAAAAATAGTCGAGATAATAGGCTGCGAAAACTTGGCAGACCTAGTGGACTAAGGGGTTTCGTAAGAAACGTCAGGAAAGGAACTACCACTAGGAGGCAGTGAGGAAGATGATGAAACTGGTGGTTCCACCACTGTGACCGTATTTCAAAACAGAAAAGGAAAAAGAGATAGCCAACAGAAGGCTTCAAGACCAAGGCCTAAGGAAAAATGAAAACAAGCCAAGTAACAGAATTTTAACGAGCATGTGATCGTGGGTAATTAATTTTACGACATTGAAACCAGACTTTGTTGTTTCATATTTTAAGAGTCAAGAAACAGACAAAATATGACTCTAGTCACTTTCAATTTTAAACGAGCGTGAAAGGAAAAGTGCTCGATGATCTCTTCTCTTTTTAAAGAGTCACGAAAAGATCGAAATGACTACTCTGGTAATCTAATAAAGAGGGTGTACTAAGTTTCTGTGAACTAATTTACACACCTTGGTGCTCAAATGAAAGATAAATGACCAAGTACTTTCCGTACGTGAAGGTAGTCTCTCTGAATTTTTTGTTCGGTGTATCACGGTTACAGGGCAGCAGACTCAGATTCCTATGGATAAAGGATTTGAACCTATAAGGGTCTCCCTTTATATACTCGATGGTACGTGGAGCACAAGTCCATACTAGTGTTTTCTAAAGCCAAAAGGCAAATGACAGCTACTAGGTTTTAAGACACCGGGACACGTCTCTAGCCTAGACCACTAAAATGTGTGCGTTAGGTTCCAATGTTTCCTTAGGTTAATTCAATTGATTTTATAGTTGATCTTGAATTATGTTTCAATTTCAAGCCCTACTGAATGTTGATCTCAAATTTACTAAATGCAAACTATATGCAAATGAACACCATTTTCCTTCAATGAACACTAATTAAGAGAAGGATAGAGATGTTTCAAACAATAGCAATCAATGAAATCAAATGAAGAAATCCGCTAATGCATCTAATTCAATCAAGCGAAAAATGAAAAATTCCTTCCTAGCTAATCAAGCACTAGTTATGCAAAAGAACTTTCTTTTTCCAAACAAATGAAAGAATGCAATTTTTTGATTTTTTCAATGAAATAAAGCACACAATACACTAATTACACGAAAAAAAAACAAGCCCTAGTTCGAGGATTGCGAATGTAAAGAGCTAAATCGAATGATTCGATGAAAGCAACATAAACACAAAAATTCACTCAAACCAATGAAGCACTCTTCCAATTAAAGGGAAATCTTTGAAACAATCCAAACAAGCAATGTGATCTATGCTTGGAGTAGCAAGAAGAAAAATCAAATGAAACCCAAATGATCATTCAACCAAAAAAAACGCTCAAAGGATAAAAAATAACTAAAATCAATTGATCAAGATATGTGACTGAAAAGAATCGAAAAACTTGACTTCCGATTATAAGGCTTAGTGAGCTATGACATAAACTACACTGATAAGTAAATAGACGTACAATTGAGAAGAACAAGTCTGTGACAGTGAAAACAATCTCAGAAAAACGATTGCAAATCAGAAATCCACCCAGAGACAAACACAACTGACCAAAAAACCCAAAAGGAAAGTCAATCCAAACCCTACAGGATTCAGCGCGACTGTAAGGCGGTAATCCGCACCAAATAGGGGTTGGCGCTAGTGCAACACAAGAAACATGCGCCAATTGGCGCGAATGTTCAACCAAAAATCGCGCCAAGCCGGATATTTATGGGAGAATGGGAAATCCAATGAGCAGAGGTCAATCTTGACACTTTGGAGTTGAACAAGAGGATTCTAAACAAAAAAATAAACCAGAAAAGATAGACAAACAGGAAAACGACCGAAGTCAACTTGACAAGGGCAAAAAAAAAAACTCGTACTGATCTCCAGTATGGTCGCCAATTTGTTATGTAGGTAAATCCTCTCTGCAGATAAAGACGATCCCTCTAGCCCTAGAGTGGGTCTAGTAACAAAAGGAAAAACTAGAGTGTAGGCTCCTAATTATGGAATGAAATAGACGCGATAGATCAACCTACCTAGAGTCCAACGCTGTCATCGTAGCTGTTGTAGTGGTGGCCTCTCGATTCCTGTCTCGACAAGTCACGATCCTTTCACAGCTATGCTTGGATACCTGCACAAAATCAACAAACAAGAGTAACATACGAAACAACAATCTCATTCATAATTACTAACCAGTCAAGGAGGGTTAAGCATATTGCATTAATAAAACCCATCAACGCGATATGGGAACCAGACAATAGTTATACATATGTATTAATATAAGAAAGAGTTACAACCAAGCCTTGACGTCGCAGGCTCCTTCAGCGGGGTTCAGTTGAAGCACGTCTCAACGAATGTCAGGGAATTTAGACGGGATGAAGGCACAAGCCTAAGCTCTCTCAATAAGGGACTCTTCCATTCTATCTTGAATAGAAATCTCTCCAGCGTTTCTACTTCTTTAGTTCAACTTAGCTAGCTTCATCAATGGAGGATGAGCTATATTTATAGAGGGAGAGGAGGAGGTTGGGATCCCTACTATGGTGGAAGGGAGGCCTTATCTCATGGGAGGTTTCTCCAAAAGGTGGAAACAAGAGGCCAAAGGAGGAAGGCCGTGGTTATTCAGTCGAACCACTCCCCATGAATCATCCACGAAGTTTTTATGATCAAAACTTCACCTCTATTTTTTAAAAAACTTTCCATAAATATATTGGAACGGGTAGCTAACTGAGATAGGGCGTCAGCTGGCACGGGGGCTAGTGTTAATCTGCCTCATCGGCGCGAGGGCATAACTGGTTACCAGCGCCAAGGAAAAAACAAGTGTTTTTGGTGGTCTGTTCAGGAAATGGTCAACAGAAGGAATGTTAGACTCATGGTAAGGGATGAAATGATGGTATTTGCAAGGCATGACACTTTATTTTGTTCACAGATATGAGCCTCCAATGTGAGGGATGGGGATTGCAGGGACAGTGAAAAAATGCTGTGTAACACTCGCTTCTTCTTTCTTAGATTTCTCTGTTTCAGGTTCTTCCCTCACATCTGAGATATGGGATTCTTCTGTTTTCCTCTTGTCCTTGTCAGATTTAGGACAATCTCTTTTATAATGCCCAAGTTAATGATATCCAAAGCATCATACTTTATCCATATTCCTTATTTTATTCTGAAGACCAAATTTTCCGAATCTTCCTTTCTTCCTGTATGTGGCTGCAAAGGCTTGATTCTCTTCACTTGGTCTTGTATCAGCTTTGGCTTTCAGTCTTGATTCCTCTATTTTACATAAAGAACATAAATCAAGGAATGGTGTTGCTTCTATCTTCCCATATAAACTTGAAGTGAAGTTTCCTCGTTCCTATGGTAGAGCATTCAACACCACTGTTGATCTGAAATTGATTGTTAGTTTTTTTTTTTTTTTAATAAATCTGTGCTAATATCAGCTTCAGATTTAATATGAAAATTCTTATGTTTGCTTCTCGTACAAGGGTTTATAGATGTGCTTATGATTGGTAAAACAAAAAATTTTATGAGATTAAGTGTTTTTAATGAACATAAAAGCATGGAAACTAAACACTGAACAACAACATATAAACATAGAGCAAACACAGACAACTGAGTCAAATACACATGGTTTCGATGAAGGAGTTCACCCCTCCTGGGCTACATCTCCTTGGTCCAGCTTCCATAGCATGGGCCTTTGTATTAGCGTCAATTGTGCAAAACTGTTGTTTAAAGTCTCCTGTTACCTCTGCAACCTGCTCTAATGGCTCCAAAACATCAAAATCTACCAAGAATGACTCTTATTGAGCCAAAATTGGTCGAAAATTACGTCAGTTATGTCAAAAACCAATTTCCCTACAATTTCTCCACTAAATATGGAAACTGGCCAGCTAACTCCACTAAAAGTGGAGCTTCGCTACATTTGGTGGACTCCAACGCCATATTAATCTCGTCATTAAGTAAGTGATAAGTTCGGATTAAATATAGTTAACCACAGTTGTTAGTGCTAAGCACAACTCTTAAACACATATTATAGTGGCTTAATCCTGGATTAGTGGCTTAATAAACATGTTTAACAGTTTTTGAATTTCCGTCGGTGATAAGCGCTCGCCCTTGGTCTCTGCTTATGAGCATATGGGAGGGCGCTGGCCCCCTCCGGACCCCAAACTGTGGTGCGAACAAACTTTAAGTAGGTGTGGAAAACTTATGGGTTAAGACCCACAGAGTAGAGGAGACGTTAGAGCATTGGAGGTGCCCGTGGGTGGTCGTGGGTTCGACCCCGAGCGCCGCTCCAAATTTTGTTCCAAACCACAATGAAACATATCCAAAGTTTAAAATTTGGAATATAAATATATAAGCCTCCGCAAAATCTGACGCATCCGCTAATCAATTTGTCCATTCTGTTGGGAAAAATACTGAGAGGGGGGGTGAATCAGTATTTAGTGCTGACTGAAAACTTTTTTACTTTTTCTTGATTTTAATCCCATACGCTACTTTACTGAACACAACTCGCGTATACATACGGATATCCTTAAGGAAACTTGCGTATGTCCAAAGATCTAATTATGCATTTAATTCTTACCTTAGATCATTGCATCATTCATTCATCAGATGTTTAGTAAGCAGTAAACAGGTGCAGTAAGAACATAACAAATCATCACACATAAGCAACACACATGAACACCAGGATTTAAGGTGGAAATCTAATTCAGGAGAAAACCACCGCTGCCGTCGTCTTAGTCTTCAATATTTATTATGTAGAGAAAACTTCTTACAACATTGTACTGGCGCAAACTCATACCAGCACGTAGGCACCCACCTGCAGAAGGCTACAACCTTCTCTCGTTAACCAGCCTCTCTTGGAAGGGAGCTACAACCCCCTGATCTCGTTTACCAGCCTTTCCTGGAAGGGAACTACTACCCCCTGTTCTCGTTTACCAGCTACCATTGGAAGGGAGCAACTACCCCCTTACTGAAGGCTTCGACCCTCAGCACCACTGCAGACCACGTTTCATCAATTTTCAAACTGGATCAAACAGCTTCAACACAACCCTTCACTTATCAACAAACATACTTTTCCCAATACTTCAAACAGAACAGCGAGATCACTGTAACCAGAATATCAGAGATAAGCCAGGCTTCAGAATAGATATGCAGATGTAAACTCAACCCAGAACATTCATTAATTCAAATATCATACGCTACTTTTATTCACTGAAGTCGCGTGTATACGCACTTCCCTGCTTACCAACCTGCGTATGCCTCTTTGCATAACATGAAATGAATATGCTACTTCTCTTCACTGAAGACGCGTGTATACATGCTTCTCTTCGTATCAACCTGCGTATACTTCTGAGAACAATGATTTACAGAATGTGATCAAGATCTGAAATCAGATTTCTGTTCAGACAATCTATCAACCATGCAGAACTGTTTATACAGTCATTCTTCCTTCATTGAATCATCAACCACAACTTGAACTTTAATCAACATAATTAGCAGCACAATCAACATTCAAACAACCCAGATCTGTATGAATACATCCTTGACAAATAGCAATAAAACATCATAATAGATCAGACCTTTCATTCCACATACTTCAGCAAAACCCTAGATTCCATACGCGCTTTTACTTCACTGAACCTGCGTATATATGCGCTTTCACAGAGACAAACCTGCGTATACTTCAGTGCATTTTATCCTTCAGAAACCCTGATTTCCATACGCCCTTTTATTTAAGCGGACCCGCGTATATACGCGCTTTTACCGAAACGAACTAGCGTATAGATCTATAAAAGATAAATTTTGCAGAACAGTCCATATCTATAAACTTACCCAGATTTCTTCAATTTATTCATCAGACTTGCGCCAGGTCTTCATAATTTCTTTTCCAGATCATCCTAGAGATTCATCATTCCTAGATCTAGAGATCTTGAACCTTCATCATGTCCATAGGTGCATCATAAATTCAGATCTATCAATTAAGAACAGAGTTCAACCATGCAGATATACTTCAGAGTGAAGTATTCATTAAAACCCAAACATATACACACACTGCACTATTATTCTCTTTTACTTATAGAGGTTTAGCCTTTATCAATACCATGAGTCAAAACCACTCAACCTTCCGATGGTATTCCTGGACAGGATCAAATAGATAATCCAGCGCTCAATATATTGGGCCAATACCATGGTTATGTCCCCTGGTTTTATAAATTTAGAGCGCAAATAGGCATACTCTACTTGGTACGTACTTTTCCACATACATACGCTACTCTGCCTTTACAAACCCGCGTATGCTTTGTGACATAGCATTTTTATCATTATTTTGGCACTTATCAGAATTTCTTTCTTTGTTACTTCTGAGCTGCTCTGTAGATACATCAGATTTACATCATTAACAAACTTATCAAGTCAGTTTCCATCAAGAACAACTTCATCAAGTAGGTTGCCATCAACTTCATCAAGTAGGTTTCCATCAAGGACAAGACATTGCATCATATTGCCAACAATCTCCCCCTTTGGACTTGATGGCAACCATGATGGTGTTTGATCACCACAATAGATAGATTCATTGAATATAATCATTATGAAAACACCATGATACTCTCCCCCTATTCAAACACCATGATACTCTCCCCCTTTGACATCAAGGGCAAAGGGCGGATCAAAACCAAAACAAGAGCTCTGTAGATTAGAAGAGAAGAGCTCTGTAGATCTGATGTGCATTAAAGTTACCATGCTCCCCCTGAGTTCACGCTGAATTTTCAAAACATATTTTTCAATGAAGTACATGACTCTATGACCTTTCCTATCACCAAGGACTCATACTTACATCAATGATCCAACCAAGTGGATTTACATATTTTGACTCAACTACCCAACCAAGTGGGTTTACAAAAATGACTGAAAATTACAATTTTACATCATAGGTCTCAACATGACCTTTTCATCAAAATACAACAACGACCTTTCGTAACAAATACCAAAAAGATCTCAAGAGAGAGATCATATTTT
Organism: Pinus albicaulis; assembly: GCA_034641835.2. Lineage (NCBI taxonomy): Eukaryota > Viridiplantae > Streptophyta > Pinopsida > Pinales > Pinaceae > Pinus > Pinus albicaulis. The sequence goes on along the minus strand of CM076575.1, from coordinate 508,709,578 downwards.
AGAACCATCATAATGCAAACAATGCATAATTCTCAGCAAGGCCAATGCTCCCCCTGAACCTGTACACCTGTTCTTGAGCCATTTCACTCCTTCATCTCCCCCTTAGCTTGTGCAACTAGAAAAATTTGTCAGCAACCACCCATACGCGGTTTTCTGTGTATAAACTTGCGTATATACGCGACTGTCTTTCAGGAAACCCGCGTATCCAATTTAATCTTCTGAATTTAAGCAGATCTGATCTTCTACATGGCAGAGACTACTCCCAGCTTCTGTCTGAGATATTCGAACGCTTCCCTGGGCAGAGGTTTGGTAAATATATCAGCAACTTGTTCTTTGGAGGGAACATACTCCAACTTCACCTTTTGTTCAAGCACTTGTTCACGTAAGAAGTGATACTTGATGGGGATGTGCTTGGTCTTTGAATGCATAACAGGATCCTTTGAGATGCGATGATACTTGTATTATCACACATAATGGAGATAGGAGGTGAACCTTTGATTTGAATGTCTTGTAAGGTTTGCATCATCCAAAGAAGTTGAGTGCAACATGATGCGGCGGCCACATATTCTGCTTCTGCTATAGATAAGGCAATAGAGCTTTGCTTCTTGTTGAACCAAGATACTAACCGGGGCCCCATATAGAATGCACCACCACTAGTGCTTTTCCAATCATCAACATTTCCAGCCCAATCTGCATCAGTGTAAGCATGAAGAGTAAGATCATCATTCTTTGGATACCATAGTCCAAAGTCTTGAGTTCCTTATAGATATTTGAATATTCTTTTAACAGCCTGAAGGTGAGGCTCTTTTGGATTAGCTTGGAATCGTCCAACAATCCCAACTGCATGCATAATGTCTGGTCTAGTCCCAGTGAGATAAAGTAGACTTCCTATCATAGATCTGTATTCTGGTTGATTCACTGTAGGAGAATCATCATGAGAACTGAGATTACATCCGGTTATCATTGGTGTACTTACTGGTTTGCACTCTTCCATGCCATATTTCTTCAGAATTTGCTTAAGATATTTTTCTTGTGATAAGAATATGCCATTTGTTGCTTGATGCACTTGCAAGCCAAGAAAGAATGTTAGTTCCCCAAGTAAAGACATTTCAAATTCTTGCTGCATAATAGAAGCAAATTTCTGACTCATAGACTCTTCATTACTTCCAAAGATGATATCATCAACATATACAACCACAATCAATAGTTTATCATTTTCAATTTTTGTGTATAAGTTGCTATCAGCCGACCCCTTTGAAAATTCTTGTTGATGAAGATATTTGTCAAGACGATAATACCATGCCCTTGGAGCTTGTTTGAGACCATATAGAGCCTTTTTAAGTCTAAAAACAAGTTTTTCATCATTTCCCAAAATGAATCCTTCTGGTTGTTCTATATAAACTTCTTCTTCTAGGTCACCATTGAGAAAAGCAGATTTAACATCCATTTGATACACTTTGATTTGTTGGAAGCTTGAAAAAGCAAGAAACATTCTTATGGCTTCAAGTATAGCTACAGGAGCAAAAGTTTCTTCAAAGTCTATACCTTCTTGTTGAGCATACCCCTTGCAAACAAGTCTAGCTTTATTTCTTATAACATCGCCATTCTCATTTAACTTATTTTTGAATATCCATTTAGTTCCAATGACATTTTTGTCATGAGGTCTTGGTACTAATTCCCAAGTGTGATTCTTTTCAATTTGATCAAGCTCTTCATTCATGGCTTGAATCCAACATTCATCTTTGCTAGCTTGATTGACATTGTATGGTTCAATAGTGGATAGAAATGCCAGATAGCTAGAAGATCCCACAAGATTCCTTCTTGTTTGTACACCTGATCCCTTATCTCCCAAAATTTGAGATTCTAGATGATTCTTTTGAACATATCTGGATGGAGCTTTTTCAGATAAATCATCTTCAGGTTCTTCATTGGGTTCACTGTTTATATCATTGCTATTTGATGTAGAAGGACATATGTCACCATCATCTTCATTTGTTGTTTATTTTTCTTCTTTTGGGGCTGCAGGAGACTCATCAATAACAACATCAATACATTCAACAATCTTCCGAAGTCTTTTATTGTAACATTTATATGCTCTACTCCTATAGGAGTAACCAAGAAGTATTCCTTCATCTGCTCTGGGTTCAAACTTGCCAAGTTTTCATCATTATTTTTGATAAAACATTTGCTTCCAAAAACTCTAAAATGCTTCACAGTGGGAGGATTACCATACCAGAGTTCATATGGAGTTTTATCACTATTTACACGAACATGTGCCTTGTTAAGAATATTTACCGTTGTATGTGCTGCTTCTCCCCAAAATGTGTCAGGTGTTCCGAAATCATCAAGCATAGCTCTAGCCATTTGTTGAACTGTTCTATTCATTCTTTCTGCTACGCCATTTTGTTGTGGAGTGCCAACTACAGAAAACTGTCTTTTTATGCCATGTTGTTCACAAAATTCAAGGAATTCATCTGATGTATATTCTCCTCCTTGATCAGATCTAAGACACTTGATTTTTAGATCTAATTCATTTTCAACTAGTGCTTTGAAGATCTGAAATTTCTCAAATTCTTCATCTTTGTGTTTAAGCAACCCAATCCAACACATTCTAGAGAAATCATCAATAAATAAGATATAGTATTGTTCACCACGTGGTGAATTTTTACTCACAGGTCCACATATGTCAGTATGAATGAGTTCAAGAGGCTTACTTGATTATCCTTCCTTGGCATTAAACTGTACTCTGGTTTGTTTACCAACTTGGCAAGACTTGCATATGATATTTTCGGGTAGAGTAATATTGGGAAGATCATGGACAACTTTAAGTCTGCTTGATTTGTTGATCTGAGAGAAGCTCAGATGCCCCAACCTTCTATGCCATAGCCAGTTTTCTGAAGATTTACTCAAGTAACATTGTTCTTTGCAGTTATTCAATACATACAGGTTACTTGGAGTTCTTTTTCCTTTTATAATTGTTTTACCTGTATCAAGATCACGTACCACACATTCTTTTGAACTAAAGACAACTTCAGTTCCTTGATCACACATTTGACTTACACTTAACAGGTTATGCCTTAATCCATCCACATACATGAAATCATTAGCTTTCACCTTTTCTTTTAGAAACACAGACCCTTTTCCCTTAATTACCGCATGAGTATCTTTCCAAATGTAACCTTCTTTTCCTTTTCTAGAGCACTATATGCAAGAAGTTTGTTTTTGTCACCTGTCATGTGTCTTGAGAATCCACTATCAATGTATCATTGATTTTCTTCACCTTCTGCAAATAACGTTATGCCACAATTTTCAACCTGTAATTCCTTCTTTTTCCATACTTTGGAGCCTGAAGGAAAATGCTCTTTTGGCTGAAATTTGCTCCTGCATTCAGATTCTTCATGGCCAAAGTTATTGCAATAAGCACATTCAACTTCATTTAGAAGAGGATAAAAGTTGTTGTAGGTATTCTTCTTTGTTTCAATATCAATTCTTTTCTTTCTTGCTTCTCTTTTCATGATGGTTTTATATGCAACACATTGAACAACTTTATGACCAAAATTGTGACATGAGAAACATTGTCCATTGAAGAAGAAATTTCTGCGATCATGAAATCTTCTACTTGAATTTACTTGTTTATTGGTGTTTCTTTGAAAGATATTCCTGTTAGTGTTATTTGAATTGAGATGATCATGCTTTACCTGTAAATATTCTCTATTCCCTCGCTGAGTGGCAGAATGTTGTAAACCAGTTGTAGCTGCTTTTAGATAATTTGGTGCTGAAGCCTGAGAAGATTCTCCGATATATCCAAGACCTGTCTTTATGAGAGGAGAATGTTGTACCTTAATAATCTCATCTAAGGTTTCAGATCCTTTAGCAAATCTAAGATTCAAAGTCTTTTCTTTCTCAAGTTCTTTTCTTAGACTTACTACTTCACACTCCAATTTCTCATTGCGTTTCTCCTTTTCTTCAAGCTGATTTTCCAGAGTCTCTATGGTTATTTTACTTTCTTCTAAGCGTATTTTACTTTCTTCTAAGCGTATTTTGAGTTGATTGTTTTCTTCAAGAAAATCATTGTCCTCTAGAGCATCCACAAAAGATTCTTTTTCAAATGCCATGAGAATTCTAAGATCTTGTTCACATTCTTCCTCACTATCAGATAACCCATCACTGTCTTCATGAGTATAGTAACTTTTCTAGTGCTAAACCGATTCTTATTCCTTCTTGCTACTTTCTTCCCTTTTGCAGATGTTTCTTTATGAGGACACTTAGCAACATAATGACCAACTCTTCCACAATCAAAACATTTGAAAGGAATCTTACCTCTGAACCGTCCTGTGCCAAGTTGAAGTTTCTTTACAAAATTTACCTCATCTTCTTCTGAGATATATCCTGATCCTTTTGCTTCTTGTACTTATTTCCCTTTTGTAGCAGCTCTAAAGACAACTTCTTTGACTTCAGATGGTCCTCCTCTTCTCATTTCATATGCAGTTAGTATGCCATGAAGTTGCACCACAGTAAGATTTTGAAGATCCTGTTTTTCTTTAAGAGAAGAAACTTTTGACTCAAATTTTGCCGTTAGAGATCTTAAAATTTTCTCAACCAAAGTATATTCGGTTATTGTTTCTCCTAGATTTCTCATACGATTTACAACATCATCAAGACGTAAAAAGAAACTGGCAATACTCTCATCACTATGCATCTTCAAATTTTCATATTCAATTCTGAGAGTTTGGAGTTTTGCACTTTTTACCTTTGCATCACCTTCATAACTTAGAATGATTTTGTCCCACATTTCCTTTGCGTCGGATCTGTTGGTACTGTGGCTGGATATTGATATCCTCCTTCAACAATGGCCCATACATTTTCTCCCAGAGACTGAAGATAATATCTCATCCTTGTTTTCCAGAAGATTAAATTGTTTCCGTTAAAGAGCAGAGGCCTGATAGATGCTATTCCTTCTTGATTGCTCATCTTGCTTGATCTTCCTTCTAGCGGCTAAGATTTTTCAGAAGGACCTGCTCTGATTCTAATTGTTGGGAAAAATACTGAGAGGGGGGGTGAATCAGTATTTAGTGCTGACTGAAAACTTTTTTAATTTTTCTTTCTTTTAATCCCCTACACTACTTTACTGAACACAACTCGCATATACACGTGGATATCCTTAAGGAAACTTGCGTATGTCCAGAGATCTAATTATGCAGTTAATTCTTACCTTAGATCATTGCATCATTCATTCATCATATGTTTAGTAAGCAGTAAATAGGTGCAGTAAGAACAGAATAAATCATCACACATAAGCAACACACATGAACACCAGGATTTAAGGTGGAAACCCAATTCGGGAGAAAACCACCGCTGCCGTCGTCTCAGTCTTCAATATTTATTATGTAGAGAAAACTTCTTACAACATTGTACTGGCGCAGACTCATACAAGCACGCAGGCACCCACCTGCAGAAGGCTACAACCTTCTCTCGTTAACCAGCCTCTCTTGGAAGGGAGCTACAACCCCCTGCTCTCGTTTACCAACATTTTCTGGAAGGGAGCTACTACCCCCTATTCTCATTTACCAGCTACCACTAGAAGGGAGCAACTACCCCCTTACTGAAGGCTTCGACCCTCAGCACCACTGCAGACCACGTTTCATCAATTTTCAAACTGGATCAAACAGCTTCAACACAACCCTTCACTTATCAACAAACATACTTTTCCCAATACTTCAAACAGAACAGTGAGACCACTGTAACCAGAATATCAGAGATAACCCAGGCTTCAGAATAGATATGCAGATGTAAACTCAACCCAGAACATTCATTAATTCAAATAGCATACGCTACTTTTATTCACTGAAGTCGCGTGTATACGCACTTCCCTGCTTACCAACCTGCGTATGCCTCTTTGCATAACATGAAATGAATATGCTACTTCTCTTCACTGAAGACGCGTGTATACGCGCTTCTCTTTGTATCAACCTGCGTATACTTTTGAGAACACTGATTTACAGAATGTGATCAAGATCTGAAATCAAATTTCTGTTCAAACAATCTATCAACCATGCAGAACTATTTAGACAGTCATTCTTCCTTCATTGAATCATCAACCACAACTTGAACTTTAATCAACATAATTAGTAGCACAATCAACATTCAAACAACCCAGATCTGTATGAATACATCCTTGACAGATAGTAGTAAAACATCATAATAGATCAGACCTTTCATTCCACATACTTCAGCAAAACCCTAGATTCCATACGCGCTTTTACTTCACTGAACCTGCGTATATACGCGCTTTCATAGAGACAAACCTGCGTATACTTCAGTGCATTTTATCCTTCAGAAACCCTAATTTCCATACGTGCTTTTATTTAAACGGACCCGCGTATATACGCGCTTTTACTGAAACAAACTAGCGTATAGATCTATAAAAGATAAATTTTGCAGAATAGTCCAGATCTATAAACTTACCCAGATTTCTTCAATTTCTTCATCAGACTTGCGCTAGGTCTTCATCATTTCTTTTCTAGATCATCCTAGAGATTCATCATTTCTAGATCTAGAGATATTGAACCTTCATCATGTCCATAGGTGCATCATAGATTCAAATCTATCAATTAAGAATAGAATTCAACCATGCAGATATACTTCAGAGTGAAGTATTCATTAAAACCCAGACATATGCACACACTGCACTATTATTCTATTTTCCTTATATAGGTTTAGCCTTTATCAATACCATGAGTCAAAACCACTCAACCTTTCGATGGTATTCCTGGACGGGATCAAATAGATAATCCAGCGCTCAATACATTGGGCCAATACCATGGTTATGTCCCCTGGTTTTATAAATTTAGAGCGCAAATAGGCATACGCTACTTGGTACGTACTTTTCCGCGTACATACGCTACTCCGCCTTTACAAACCCGCGTATGCTTTGTGACATACCATTTTTATCATTATTTTGGCACTTACCGGAATTTCTTTCTTTGTTACTTCTGAGCTGCTCTGTAGATACATCAGATTTACATCATTAACAAACTCATCAAGTCAGTTTCCATCAAGAACAACTTCATCAAGTAGGTTTCCATCAAGGACAACACATTGCATCATATTGCCAACATATTCCGCTAAATCTAGAAGTCTCCATCATATGATATCCCTGTCCGCCAGATATAGAGTAGGAACCCTCCGCAGTTAGCATGTACACTACTGAATTAGACCACTTTGCCAAATGTAAAGGCCTCTCCAATAGCTCCGCCATATATATCTATCTTCCACTTTAGGCTAATGCCTAAACCTTATAATAATATATGCACCATGTATATAAATACATAACCGAAACTTTGATATATGAGAAATTCAAATTTCAATCCAAGGTTTGAGGGTTCCACACCATAGGGGAAATGTGGTGGCCTCTGGCTGCACCACGTGTCCAACTCTGTTTGAACTACTCCAACCTAAAAAAAATTCTTATTCGTCCTTGGAATAGGAGGAAAAAAACTTCAATTCCCAAACGTCATTGGCGAATCTGACTGTGACACTTGTCACAGTGTCATTGGCTGAAAATTGGAGAATATTCCCTGGATATTCCTGAGATGTTGACTGGATTTCCAAGTCATCAGTCTGTCATTGTTCTGCACATTTTTTACTTGTTTAGGAAAACAGACAACACGTCATAACTTACTCATACGGAGTCGGATTTGGACGAAACGAATTGCGTGGAAATCCTGGCGACGAGATCTATTCGGTCGTTCTAGTTTGGAGAATTTTTGAGCACTTTAATTTTTGAGCTAAATACTGAGCCTATGATCAATTATAGTCATCTTAATGTCAGACATTACTTCTCCTAGTTCCTGCAGTTGACCAGCTTGTTGCTCTCTTTACAATAGGTCATCTTGACAAACTTAAGTAAGGTTAGAGATGCTTACTTGAGTAGAGTGGATTGCAGCTTCCTTGATGATGACGAAGGAGTTAGGAGCTTCTTCTAAGATATAAATCTTCAACCTAGGTGTTCTTGAATCCTTGATGGCAAATGATATCTTCAAAAGATGATGTCCTCTTTAATCAATGCCTTGGATGTAAATATTTGATGGCAAAGAGTATTTTCTTGAGAAGTTGAGATGAAGATCTTTCTTGAAAATAGCTTGAGAGTATTCCTTGCAAATTGATTTGAATTTTTTCCCAAACTTTGATTTTTGCTTCCTGGAGTGTCTCTTTGTCAAGCAACCCTTGATTTCAATACCTTATCTCTGATTCCATGTTGAGAATTTGGAGGGCTAGTGATTAAGTCAAAATTATCTTCTTGATAATTACTTGTGAGGTTACTTTAGATACTTATGTCTTCTCTTCGTTAGCTTATTAAAACTTTCATCAAGTCAATTGTCAAAAGATACGAGACACAAGAATTAGGCTCCTAGAGCCAGGGAAAAATCTCTCCCTCTTGGAGAGGAAAATCCGCGAGAAATATTCTTCTAGATTTTCAGATGACAAGTACCATGACCAAGATTTAGACCCTGGACCTATATATGCATCCAAGACCTTGTCCTTTTTTCTTTAATTTCCTTCAATGCCAATCCTTATTTCTTTCATCAACTTGCACTGTTCTACACCAACACTTCATTCAAATATAGTTGAGACTTTCTCACTGCTCCTCTTTGGAGTATCTTCAAGATTTTCCCAACTGCTCCAACTTTTCATGAATTGGAAATCACCCTTTTAACAGTGGTTACACTTCAGGATAGTTTGCAAATAGTGTCTAGACAAATCCGCACTTTAACACTCCCTTTGAATTGATCTTGTCTTGCTATATCTATTTCAGGACAATCTCTTAACCAAACCTGAAACACATCAAAAATCTGCACTGAAACTTGTTGTTTAATCCACACTGAAACTGTCCTTTAATTCGCACTTTAATTTGCACTTAAATCCACACTGAAGCTATCCTTTAATCCACACTTTAATTTGCATTGAACCTGTCCTTTAATCCGCACTTCAACTTCAGAGATGACTGAAAATCTTATGTGTTTTCTGCAAAGTCCGCTAGGGTATATATAGTTGTTTGCCCCTGTATATAAGCCGACCTGACTTGTGAATCGATGTGACTATTTTGGAAGATGACATGAATGTTACGAGGCCGACTTCTCACTGCATGTAGTGCCAAATATATTACATATTTTCTAGTGTTTGAAGGAGATCTATCTTCAGTGCTGTTAGAGCCTTTCTTTCACGGTTTCTTGGACAAGGTCTTGGAGCATTTCATTAGACTAGATCCTTCATATATATATGACACTTAATTACATTTATCCCTAGAAGACAAAAACCTAATAGACATCAAGAAGAAGTCTATTTAATCTATGATAAAATATTGCTCATGAAACCCATGAAGCAAGTACAACAAATATACATTTTATTATCTTTGTCTTCTTCTTTACATAAATACATAATTACATAGTCAATATGAAGACCGATCCTAGTTACACTTTTTCAACAGTTGTATGGGAGCTTAAGTACAAGAAGTGGAGGGTTGTTAGAAGTAGCTATTAGTACCCTAAGTATAGTCCATTGCGAAGGACTGCAAGGCTTTTAGGAAGGCAGGGCATTTGATGTTCTGAGGGTTATTCTTTGAAGGAAGAAAGGGAAACTAAGAGGGCTAGTGATCAACCCTAGTTCATTGAGTTGTAGTGGTCATATTAAGTGGAAAGAGGGTAGCCTCCAAAACCCTAAGATCTGTCATCTTTAGAGAAACAATGTGACAGAAGTGGGTAGTTGGAAGACCCGATGTGCGTTGTCCTGGAAGGAAGGAGTAACTAGTGGGTAGATTGAGTTTGTCCAATGTTTAGTGACCTAATGGAGATGTGATCATTGATAGTGGCATATTTTTGAGTTGCATATTGGAAGGCAAAGGACTGTTTAGTTTTTCTATTTTTTTTTTTTGGGTTTTGTTTTGGGGATCTACCTTTCTAATTTCTATGTATAAGCACGAATAACCATAATGAAAAGTGTGTGTGTGTGTTTTTTTAATGTGTGGTTGTTGTTGTTATTTGTTTTTTTATTTTCTAAACAATCTTCCTAACCAGCTTTATCTAAGTGTGCTTCCTCGACAACGATGCCAAAAATGTTGGGTCAATTTACTAAGTAAACTAACACAAGTGTTTTACTTGTCAATCCGGGTTTGTAGGCTCAGAAGAAAACCAAAAAATATGGAATTTTAGATTAAACTAGTGTAGGAAGTAGTTGTTTAGATGAAAATAATGGAAATGCACATTACAAATATAAGATCTAACTAAAAAGTTTCTTATTCAAGATGAAGTAAGCGAAGGAAGAGGCTCCTAAATTAGGAGGTTCTGGTTTTCCTTCCCCACAATACTGTCCTCAAGAAGAGAGACTAAAGAGAAAAAAATTGTGATGTGTAGAAAGCAAGAGAAGAGGCTCCTAACTTAGGAGGTCCTGGTTTTCCTTCTTCACAGTTCTACTACAAAAACATTACTATTTCATTGAAACTGGAAATTCAAGAAACAATTCAAGAAAGGAAACCAAAGAGCAATAATTTATGATGTGTAGAAAGCAAGAGAAGAGGCTCCTAACTTAGGAGGTCCTAGTTTTCCTTCTTCACGGTTATACTCCAATATCATTACCATTGCATCAAATCATAAAATGGAATTCCAGAAAAAATTCAAGAAATGCAAAAGGATGATTTTAAGTTGTTCTTCATAACTTGATAGAAAGAGAATTTAACTTAAATCCTTAGTCGTCCTTTCGTACGCAAATTAGGTTTAAACCAAAATCATCCAAAAATCATAACACATCTAAATAACTGAATCATAAATCTGAAACAAGAACTAATGAATCAAAACTATGATAATTTAACTAAAGTGTACTTAGCTTGGTATGGGGGCCCTCCACTCTTGCCTTGTACACTTGAAGAAATATTCAACTAAAAAAACTTTATAAAGCATCCACAACATGAACAAAAAATATAACAATAGAATTGGTTCTTCAAATTATCTCAAAGTCTCCAATAGTCTCAATACAAAATTACATACATTCTACATATTTGAATGGTCCATAAACTTTGTTTAAATAGGAAAATCATAATCAAAATTTGCTACAATGTCTCTAACTGTCTTATCAATCCTAATACCATCCATATAGGTCGAACTCATCCATTCTGGTTCACAAAATCAGGAAAAATCCCACAAAATAATAAATCTTCCCCTTTTTACTAGGGATTCCTGAATGACAGGTCAAGTTTGACTAGCATTGACTGAGTCTGTTTTTGCTAAGTTTCACTGAACCAATAGGTATTTCTCCATCTGTGGTTCCCAATATTTCCAAATATATGCTCAGATCTCGCCTAGGTTTCCTGCACATATGACTTTAATAGAGCTATTATGGGAATTTTTAATGCAGTCCAAAATTACTCTTAAAGCCCAATTTTTACAAAAAGTTCCAAAAATTGAAAAACTTAATTTAGTTACAAGAATATGAAAAATAAGACTAAAATGAGGCATATATGGGTGAAATGGGATGGAATATGGTGGAAAATATATGAATTTAGGATAGGCAAAAATTACTAAAATTGAGGGCCAACAATCCTTACAAGGTGTTGCAAAAGATTGGTACTATGGCATACAAATTGGAGCTTCCTGCTTCTTCTCAAGTGCACCTAGTTTTCCATGTTTCATGCTTAAATAAGGTTATAGGTGACAAAATTTGAGTTCAAACGATATTTATAGAACATGATGAGGAAGGAAAAATCATATTGGAGCTTGAAGTAGTGACAGAAACAAGAACTCGACAGCTACGAAAACGATCAATTTCAGAGTATCTCATCAATTGGAAGAACTTACCCACTGAAGATTCCACATTGGAGTATGAGAATTTTATACAAAAGCATCCAGAGCTACTCAAGTGTTGAGGACAACACTTTTTTGGAGAGGGGCATGTTATGTCCCTATATTACTAGTGTAGTCCCTTATTGTTGTTAGTGTATCCCCCTTATTGTTATTGTTGTATCCCTGTAGTCCCCATATTTTTATTATTGTGACCCATAAAACCCCACTATTGTTATTGTTGTGTCCTTATATTATTATTGTTAGGTCGGCTAGAATTATATTGTGACCTCATGGACTCTTATATATAGAATGGAGGTTTTGTCATTTGAATCATCCAAGAATTTTTCATTTATGTAATGTAAAGGAGGTTTCCCCCTTGAAGTGGCTAATATCTAAGGCGTTGATCTCTCTTTTCTTCTATTTTTGGAGTTGGTTTCATAACAATTTCTCATACGATTTACGATCTCATCTAGATGCAAAAAGAATCTAGCAATACTTTCATCATTATGCATTCTGAGATTTTCATATTGAATTATGAGAGATAGGAGTTTAGCACTTTTTACCTTTGCATCGCCTTCATAGCTTAGAATGATTTTGTCCCATATCTGTTTTGTTGTATTTAAATGCATAACCTTGTCAAATTCTGATTCGGTCAAGCTTCTAAATAATGCATTGAAAACTTTTGCATTAGTTTCATATTCTTCCTTGCTACTGGATCTATGAGAAATATAGCTGGATATTAGTAACCACCTTCAACAATTGCCCAAACATTTGCTCCAAGAGACTGAAGATAGGATCTTGTTCTTGTGTTCCAGAAGATTAAATTGTTTCTGTTGAAGAGTGGTGGTCTGATAAATGCTGTTCCATCTTGATTTCTCATCTTGGACGATCTTCCTTATAGCGATTAAGCTTCTTTAGAAGGACCTGCTCTGATACCAATTGTTGGGTAAAATACTGAGAGTGGGGGGGGGGGGGTGGGGTGAATCAGTATTAGCACTACAATCAATATTTTCTTTTCTTTACTGATTTATAGACTCGATTCTAATTAATCCAACTAGTGTATGCACACAAATTTATAAAATGAAACATGCGTATACCTAGACAGCTTAATGTTAAGATAAATCTTGAGAAACTTTACTTAGCCCAGTTCATCACTTATGAATCAGACATTTAAGCCATAAACATGTGAAGTAATAACATAATAAATCATCACACAAAGGCGTTACACATGAACACCAATATTTAAGGTGGAAACCCAAGTCGTAAGAAAACCACCGCTACTGTCGTCTCTGTCTTCAATATTTATTACATAGAAAAATGCTTACAATGTTGTATTGATGCAGACTCATATCAGTACGCAGACACCCACCTACAGAAGGCTGCAACCTTCTCTCGTTCTCCAGCTGCTATTGGAAGGGAGATTCAACCCCCTGAACTGATCACCAACTTCTACTGGCAGGAAGCTTCGACTTCCACACTGAAGGCTTCAACCCTCAGAACTACTGCAGACCACGTTTCATAAATTTTAACACTGGATCCATCAACTTCAATACAACACAATTTGTAGATCAACACTAATAACCTTCAGTCAATATTCAAACAGAACAATGATATCACTTTAACCAGATTACATCATTAAACCTAGACTTCTGTATTAACACGCATAATCAACTTCAACCCTGATCATTCGTAAAAAAATTGTATACACTACTTCACTTACGGTAACCTGTGTGTATGCACGCTTTTTTGTGGAGCAACCTGCATATATATCTTTATATACTGAAATTAGAGATCTGTTCAGACTCAGAACAGATCAGAGACATTCAGGCACACTTTGTCAGATTTACAAAACCCTTATTCAGTCAACAACATCCATCATTCTCAATCAAACAGACACTGATCATCTTTATACATAATCAATTATCAGTATAAAAAATATTCAAACAATCTAGATCTACATGAATACTTCATTGATAGACAACAGAAACACAACAGAAATGATCAAACATTCTCTTCAGCAATCTTCAGAATGAACCCTATCTTTCATACGCGCCTTTGTTGAAACAAACTCGCGGGTATACACACTTTCACTGTGATGAACCAATGTATAGATCTGTAAATATTACAGGATTGCACAACACTTCAAAGCAACACATTTGCTCAGATCATATCATTTACTTCAGCAATTATGCGCCAGACCACATATCTAAACAACTCATAAACATATCATGCAAATACATAGTTATTTTAGATCTAGATATCCTAATCCATTATTGTATTCATGTGTGCATCAAAATATTAGATCTATCTATTGAATGTAACCCAATCCATGCAGATATACTTCATAATTAAGTATTAATTCACTTCTCATTCACATGCACACACTTGCATTATAATCTTCTCCTCCTTATATAGTTTGAGCCTTAGACAATACCATGAACCAAAACCACACAAGTGCCGGTGGTATTATTGGATAGGATCAAATAGCCATTACTGCACTCAATATTGTGGGCTAATACCATGGTAAAGACCCTTGGTATTTTTAAAAGTAGTGCGCCAATTCATACACGACTTTTCTTCTTTGTACTCGCGTGTACATGCAACTTTTCTTCACCAAAACTTCGTATACACAAACTATGGATGTATACACGACTTGGCTTCATTGAACTTGGGAGTATGCACGACTTCCCTTCATCAAACCTGCATATATTTCTTAAAAATTTACCTTCATCATTCCTCTGTCACTGACTGGTATTCCTTTCTCTATCACATCTGAACTGGCCTGTAGATACATCAAGTTTACATCTTCAAAAAATAAGTTGCTATCAAAACGCAACTCATCGAGTAGGTTGCGATCAAGGACAAGATATTACATGATAATGCCAACAGTTGGGACTAAGGTGTGTTCCAAGCTTTAGCTACTATAGGTACCATCAAGCTTCAACTCTAACACCAACCTACATATCTAGATATTGTATCCAAGGTTAGAGCTCTACAATACCAACAATACCCTCCCTACTTCGGGATTTAGACATCATCACAGGCCGACTAGATTTCCTCCCAAGCATCTTGTCTCTCTGTTACACAACATTTTGTCACTGTCCCTGCAATTCCCATCCTGCACATTAGAGGATCATTTCTGTGACTAAGAAGAAGTGTCATGCCTTGCAAAGACCATCATTGCATCCCTTACCATGAGGACAACATTCCTTCTGTTGAAAATTTCCTGAGCAGACCATTAAAAACACATGTTTTTTCCTTGGCACTAGTAGACTGTTATGCCCTCGCGCCAATGAGGAAGATTAACACTGGGCCCCGCGCCCATTGGCGCTCTGTCCCAGTGAGCTACCCGCGCCAACCTGTATATGGAATGTTTTTTAAATATAGAGGCGAAGTTTCTATCTTAACAACTTCGTGGGCGAGTCATCTGGAGTGGTTCGACTGAATAACCACGACCCCCCTCCTTTGGCCTCTTATTTCCACATTTTGGGGAAACCTCCCAAGGGATAAGGCCTCCCTTTCACCATTGTAGGCATTAGGGGAATTTTGAGGTCTAAAATGGGCCTCCTAAGGAAATAATAAAATAATAACTAAACCAATAAAATAATATTTATCAATTTGAAATTCACTTTTTGCACCACAATCCATGTAACCATAGTTAAATTCAATTCAAAATTTATACCAAAATAAAATTAATAAAAACATTGTATTGATGTGACTATAAATAAGAATGATATTTTCAAGAAAAAGTGAGTATCATTGAACAACTAATGCATTTGTACTTTGTACTTAAATAACTTAAAATAAAATATAAATATAAATTTTTAATTATATTATATGTTATTAATTAAAATTTATATTATTTAAATTGTATAATAACATGTAATTCATATACTATATAAAAATAAAATAAAATAATATAATATAATAAATGTATAGATATGCATTGTTTCTTTTAAGAAATATGAAATGACAATAATATTATTTTATTCAAAAAGTGTGAAATGACATTTATTATGAGTACTTTACTTTATGACTTTAAAAGTACTTAGAGCACTACCATGGTTAACCATGAGTTTTTATCCACCATTGAGAATGTGACAAGTAAGTACCTTTAACTCAAGCAATGCCACCTCAACCATTAGGTATGATGGCATTCCCTAAAATGTGATTGGTTCTCATAAAGTGAATTTTGATTGTACATTTTCCTTAGGAGGCCTATTTTAGACCTCAAAATTCTCCTAATGGATCCCTACCTCTGTTGTAAAACCAACTCCAAAAATAGAAGAAAAGAGATATCAAAGCCTTAGAAATAAGCCACTTCGAGGGGGAAACCTCCAATACATTACATGAATGAACAATTCTTGGATGATACAAAGGACCAAAACCTCCTTCTCTATATAGGAGTCCATGGGGCCACAATATAATCCTAGTGGGGCCACAATGTAATCCTAGCCGACCCAACAATAATAATGTAAGGGCACAATAATAAAAATATAGAGGTTACAGGGGTACAACAATAAAAATAAGGGGGGCTACACTAACATAATAAGGGACTACACTATTAATATAGGGACTTAACATGCCTCTCTCCTTCAAACAAGTGTTGTCCTCAACGCTTGATTATTTTTTGATGCTTATGTACAAAATTCTCATCCTCCCATGTGGAATCTTCTACAGGAAATTTCTTTCACTTGCTGAAATACTCTGAAATTGATCGTACTTGTCGAGTTCTTGTTTCTGTGACTACTTCAAAAATTCTTTCGATGTGATGTTGATCTTCCTGTTGTTTCATTATATTCTGCACCAAAATTAGGTTATCCTTTGAGAGTTGGAGAACTTGTTGTTGATGCTCGATGTGATTCTCCACTGATTTATCATCCATATTAGCTATTATTTGATCCTTCAAACCATCTATGTCAACTTAGCCTTCATTTCTGCTTTTAAACCATTTATGTCATCTTCAGTTGCTCTTTGTAATATTCCAAATTTGTTGCACTTGGTACCGTAATTTTGATATCTCATACTGTAGTTCTTCCTCTTCATGCGTCATAGTATAGATTTTTGAGGACTTAATGGGTATGGAATTATTTTTTGGAGGCATTATAGAACCCAATATGATAAAAATTCTAAAATATGCCCTTGGAATCACTCCAAACTTCTTTTTCAAACAAACGTTATGCAATTTTAAAAACCAAATACACACCTTTACTTTCTTTTGGGGAGCTCTATATTGAAATTGAATTATCTATATAATTGCGGATCCTTAATATCTGAAATTTGGCCTTGTAGTATCTGTAGAAATTTGAATAATAGCTGAATTATTCACCGAGATTATCCTGATTACACACTATTTAAGCTTCATGCATAATACATAACCTCTTCTACAATTGATCATCAATTTGCGGAAATAGAAGCAGTCACATGCGCACATTAAAACATAATCAAGCACACATATAACACATTATGTAATGGGGAAAGCTTACAACTGAAAACCCCCAACTATCTGTATATTATAATGATAGAGAAAATGTAACAATACATAGCACAAAG
Source organism: Pinus albicaulis (assembly GCA_034641835.2). Taxonomy (NCBI): domain Eukaryota; kingdom Viridiplantae; phylum Streptophyta; class Pinopsida; order Pinales; family Pinaceae; genus Pinus; species Pinus albicaulis. Next base: position 508,692,194 of record CM076575.1, on the reverse strand, counting down.
CTCTCACAGCTCTCATCACTATCTCACATGCTACACACAAACTAGCACGGAAGATGAACAAGTCACAGGTTCAAATCTCCTCCACAAGTCTGCCTGCCTCTACTGCGCAATCCAAGATGAATAATGATGAGATCCAAGTTCGAATCCCACTAGCTTGAACTTCGCAATCCTCATTAGCAATCTCAATCAATGTGTGTGCAAATCTCATGCACAGCCATAGTCACAACTGATAGTAGACTCACCCTTTCACCCACCTCTAACAATGGTCTCCACTGAACTGTCCATGCATTGCAGTTAACTGATGTATTCTTTAGTTGATTTATGAGTTAATAATTAGTGAATTAATTAATAATTAATTCACACCACTCATCACTAGTGTATTTATCAGTTAAACTAAATACAACTAGTTCAACTAAGTTAAACCGAACACAACTCCACCAACTGTCTCATCAACTCCACCAAACTCTGCCACATGAGTTCTAACTGAAGTCAACCATGCAATAGCTCAAATAACCCTTAGGAAAAGCGTATTTCCTTCTGTTAGCTACATGTGCCACATCCAAGCATCAAACTGAAGTGCTCCAAGAGGAAAAGATAATGTTTATAGTCTAAATATTATTAAGGGTTAATAATATTTCACTGTTCTATTTTTAGCCCGGCAGTCTAAAAATAGATTCCACCCAATGTCTAAAAATAGAGGTCCATCTATTTTTACCAACTCGACCAGTCATCCATAAATATCATCCTGCAACTCATAGACCATGATCCATATGTCTAAAAATAGACTTTGTGCCAAAAATAGCCTGCGGGCCCACTTAGTGAAGGCGAATTCTTTTCACTAAGCTCCATCATCTTGTTGCATTTTCAACATTATCCCTTTGAAGCTTCTTTCAAATGTCATAGGTCTGACCTAATTTGGATTCTTCAAGACAAAGATATGTCCAATCTCCCACAATGACCCAATTATGGACTGGTTCAGTAGAGCGAACTTGTACGACTTGCCACGTCTTCCTGTTTCCTCCTTTGGCTTTGAAATTGATAGATAGGAAACTACAGTCTGTTTAATTGTGTCCACTTTTTTACGGCATTCCAATCCGATGCTCAGAGAGAGAGCTATGAAGATTTTCCCACGATCGCCTCTTTTAGATGAAATTCAGGAGCCTGAAAAATCCCTAAATTCCACAGACCATATCTCCGAAAATATTACAAACCAAGCTCTGAAATTTTTCAACGATGTTCCTTCATATTTCGGCTTCACACTCTAAAACTTTCAGCTTCTAAGCCTTCATATAAAAAACGTTATAGCGAAAATGCCACAATGACCTGTTTAAGTTAAATTCAGGAGCCTGCAAAAATACCTGACTTCCACAGATCATATCTTCAAAAATATTTCGAACCAAGCTCTGAAATTTTGCGACGATGTTCCTTAGGATTTCGGCTTCACACCCTAAAAATTTCAGCTTCTGAAACTTCGTAGAAAAAAATTTATAGCGAAAATTCCACGATGACTTGTTTGGAGAAACGAAACCCTAGAATCCAAAGCTCTGATACCAAATGTTTTGAAACCAACTCCAAAAATAGAAGAAAAGAGATATCAACGCCTTAGAAATAAGCCACTTCGAGGGGGCAACCTCCAATACATTACATGAATGAACAATTCTTGGATGATACAAATGACCAAAACCTCCGTCTATATATAGGAGTCCATGGGGCCACAATATAATCCTAGTGGGGCCGCAATGTAATCCTAGCCGACCCAACAATAATAATGTAAGGGAAAAATAATAAAAATATGGGGATTACAGGGGTACAACAATGAAAATAACGGGGGCTACACCAACATAATAAGGGACTACACTATTAATATAGGGACTTAACAACCTCCTCCTCTTTCTCTATAAATAAAGTCATCTTCCATTGATGAGCTAGCTAAACAAATTATAGCTGAAAGGATGAAGAGAATTCCTGAACATTTCGCTAGAAAGATAGAACGGAAAGAGACCTTTGTCGAGAGAGCTTAGGCTTGTGCCCTCACCTCGTCTGAATTCCCTGACGATCCTTCGAGACACGCTTCGACTGAACCCTGCTGGAGGAGGCTGCGACGTCAAGGCTCCAGTTGTAACTCTTTCTTCTATTTATACATATACATGACTATTGTCTGGTTCCCATCTTGCGTTAATGTGTTTAATTTTATACAATATGCTTAACCTTCCTTGACTGGTTAGTTGATTATGAATGAAATCATTGTCTTGTATGCTACTCTTGTTTTCTGATCTTCGTGCAGGTATCCGAGCACTATTGCAGAAGGATTGTGACCCGTCGAGACAGAGATCAAGAGGCCACCACCACTACAGCGACAACAACGTTGGACTCCATGTAGTCCATTCTACCCCGTCCTTTTCATTAATTAATTAAGAACCTACACTTTAGCTTGTCCCTTTGTTGCTAGACCCACTCTAGGGCTAGAGGGATCGTCTCTGGTCGCAGAGAATTTTTACCTTTGTTGAACCCTTGGTTACACTGAGAGGGGAGGTGAATCAGTTTAATGCATTCATGGTCTTGTAAAAATTTATTTTACACTTATTTACATCTTCATTTCATGATTAAATTAATATACAATGGAACAACAATCTTAATAAGTGAGCAGCACGTATTAGGCAGATTAAATACATAATATCAACACATAATCATCATGCACATAGACAACAGATATAAGTGGAAACCCATAAGGGAGAAAACCACATCTTATTATTGTTGTGATGCAAAGGCAAGCTCCAACTCCCTCTCACCACTGATTGTAGGCTCCAACCTATAGGAGGCTACTACCTCAATTCTGCAAGCTAAAACTTGCAAGGAAGCTCCAACTCTCATCTATTTTATGCAGGCTACAACCTACAGGAGGCTCCTACCTCAGCCAACTACAACTGGACATCTATCAAGCTACAAATTGATATGGAAGCACCAAATTCCTCACTGTACAATAAAATCATATGCTGATTTACCTGGATATCAACTCTGTTTTTCTCCTTCTTTACTGCTGTCCTTCCAGCCTTCAAATTTGCTTTATATCATCTTTGGATCTTCACAACTCCTCTCTCTGCTCCTTCTTCTTCTTACACTCTCTAACCTCTCTATGCATACCGATATTACATGTTTTACGCAGATAGATTTATGACTGTTTGCATTCTACAGGGAATATGAAGTGAACAAGCACGACTCTTTGCCTTCCACCATCTCATTTTATCGCTCATCATTTCAGGAGGTTACAACACTGTCTACTCATTTCAGAATTAAATTGGAGTTTTGCTTTGCCTATGGAGACTTGACTTTGCATCACATACAATAAAATAATTAAATCATTTACATTTACAGTTGCAACAGATAAATCTCACTCAACCCTTTCAGCTCTTGGTTCGCCGTATATTTGTCCTTTTTGCTGCTGTCACTGTCTTTTCAGTTTCTGTTGTTATATTCTAGCTCTGCTGCATAACTGTTCTGTTTCTTTCGTTACCTGTGTCTTTTGTGCTGCGTTCACATGCATATCAACCTTTAATCAATTGGATGGTCATCAGACTCTGCCTTTTCTTAAATTTCCAATCCGACGGAATTTTCACATAAAGTTGCATTTTATATAACTGTTCCCAACCTATGCGAAATAGGTGGTTTTAGAATGCCATGCGTCGCCCTCTTAACGCTATCGCGTTCGTTTCACCTTTAACCACTTATCTTCCAAAAGCGGTGCGACAAACACTTACCGGTTTTGTAATCCTGCCTTCACTTTTCCGCTTATTAGTTGTTTTTGGTTCCACGTATCGTTTGACCATTGCCGATGATTTACATGCCTCTACGGTCAATCCGTCATCACACTGTTCTGCTCATGCTCCGGGTCCTTTTTCATATTTTCAGGTCTTTCCTTTGTAACCCGATTCGACCTTAGATTCCATGGTTTTCTTCATAAAACACTTAGCCCCGGACTTAACTTTGGTTAAAGGGTCCCACAACGCAGTGACCAATCACAACGCATCGTATTTCGCTTGCCCGCAAGTTTTAACGTTTTAAAATAGACATTTCTCCTGTTTTCTGCAATATGCGATCTCATTGCATCGCATCTTTACTCATCCATCCAGCGGTTATCACATTCGCTTGCGATGTCCAATATGCGATCGGGTCCCACTTGATTGCAATATTCCTCATGCCCTGTTTGCGATTTAATCTCTGTCGTCAATCACCCTTAATTCTCATTCGTTGATCGCACCAGTCCACGACTGTAATTTTGGGCTTTAGGAAAGAGGGTCCCAGTTCATAGGCACTGTGGAGGCACTCCTTGGTATGGAATGATCATTGGGCTTGTACTACCGCAGTGAATGACAACCATCGATTTGTGGTCAACACCCGATGGGTGGGTCAACTGCAGAGGCACCCGCTTGGGTTAACCATCGGGCTGTTTGTGCCTCTGCGGTACTGTTGATCCTAGATCAATGTTAACCGTGCTCATAAGATGTGCACAAGGTTTAGCCTTCGCTGCCTCTACTGCCTTTGCTGTTCAACTACTGCCTTCGCTGCCTCTGCTACCTTCGCTGCCTCTGCTGCACACCCTTTCCTTTGCTGTTCAACTGCCCTCGCTACCTCTGCTGCCTTCTCTGCCTCTGTTGCACGCCTTTGCTGCTTCTCTGCTGCCTTCGCTGCCTCTGCTGCCTATGCTGTCTATCGCTGCCTCTGCTGCCTATGCTGTCTCTGCTGCCTCTGCTATCACTGGTAATTCTAGTGTTACTCCTTTCTACTCCTTTTCCATCAATGAAAATATTTCCAACAGTCTCCCCCTTTGGCATTGATGGAAACACATCCACCACTACTCCGATACTTCCTTCAGGGCTTCCTCCCCCTTTCATTCTGAGAAGTATCTTGTATTTCTTCCTCTGCCTGCTTTACAGAAGAGCCTTTCTTATTTTTCTTGCTTTTACTCCCCCTTTGACATCAATGGAAAAGGGTTGCGCTTTTCCCAGTGTGGTTTCTATATTTTCATAATACTCTGATCTTGAGGACCTGTTCCATGCACTGCTCCAATGTTCTAGATTTTTTGTTACATTTTTATTGACTTCTCTCGCCCTGGAATGATGCTTTCTTGTCTAATACAGATTATCACTTGTCTACCGCACTAACCCCGTTCCTTGTATGCAACCTTTATATATATATATGTATATATATATATGAATTTCTAATCATATTAGAGAGTAAAATCTGCAGACACTGCCCCTAGTTTGTCTCTTAGATATTCGAATGGTTCTTTAGCAAGAGGTTTTGTGAATATGTCTACTGTTTGTTCTTTAGTTGGTACAAATTCCAACTTCACTAATTTCTGTGCTACTTGTTCTCTGAGGAAGTGGTACTTTATTGGGATGTGCTTTGTTTTTGAATGAATTACAGGATTTTTTGATATACTTATTGCACTTGTATTGTCACATTTGATAGAAATGGGTTCATCAATGCTTACCTTCATGTCTTGGAGAGTTTGTTTCATCCAAATTATTTGTGTGCAACATGCTGCTGCTGCTATGTATTCTGATTTTGCTGTAGATAAAGAGATAGAAGTTTGCTTCTTTCTTAGCCATGCCACCAGACTTTTTCCCAAATAAAAAGCACCTCCACTTGTGCTTTTCCTATCATCCATGCAACTGGCCCAATCTGCATCTGTGTATGCTGTCAGTGTGAAACTTCCTTTTGGATACCATAGGCCATAATGTGAGGTTCCTTGTAGATATCTAAATATTCTCTTGATTGCAATTAAGTGATTTTGTTTTGGTGCTGCTTGATATCTTGCTACAAGTCCTACTGCCAACATAATGTCTGGTCTAGAAGTAGTTAGATATAGCAGACTTCCTATCATGGATCTGTAAAGTTTTTGATATACATCTATTGATCCATCATTAGCACATAGTTTGCATCCAATGATCATGGGAGTTGAAACAGGTTTGCAGTCTTCCATTTGAAACCTTTTCAACATTTCTCTTAAGTATTTTTCTTGCGAAATGAATATTCCAGTGTTATTTTGTTGAATTTGAAGTCCTAAATAAAAGGTGAGCTCTCCAATCATTTACATCTCAAATTCTGATTTCATTTCTTCAGCAAATCCTTTTGCTAACTCATATTTGTTGCTACCAAACATGATGTCATCTACATATACTATTACAATTAAGAGTTAATTTTCATTAGCCTTTATGTACAAATTGCTGTCTACTCCTCCTTTCTTAAACCCTTGTTTTTGCAAGTATTTGTCCAGCCTTGAATACCATGCACGAGGATCTTGTTTCAGACCATATAAGGCTTTCTTTAATCTGCACACATAGTCATGTTTCTCTGTTAATGAGAATCCTTCAGGTTGTTCCATGTAGGCTTCTTCCTCTAAATCTCCATTCAAGAAGGCGGACTTCACATCCATTTGATATACCCTGAAATCATGATAGCATGCAAAGGAAAAAAACATTCTGATTGCTTCCATCCTGGCTACAGGGGAAAAGGTTTCATCATAATCAAGTCCTTCAATTTGTGAATATCCCTTGCATACAAGTTTGGCTTTATTTCTTATTACCTGCCCTTGTTCATTCATCTTATTCTTGAATATCCATTTTGTGCCAATGACATTTTTCCCAGTGGGTCTTGGAATTAATTCCCAGGTATTGTTCTTCTCAATTTGGTCTAGTTCTTCATTCATAGCATTTACCCAGTTTTTGTCTTTGCTGGCTTCTTCGAAATTCTTTGGCTCTATTTGAGATAGCATGGCTAGGTATAATTCTTCTGTCTATTCAACAAGTTATCTTCTTTTCTGGACTCCCACACTTTTGTCCCCAATGATTTAATATCTTGGATGGTTCTTTTGAGTGTATATTGAGGGACCCTTTGAGTTTAATTCAATATCTTCTGTTGTCTGCTTATGTTCATCATTATCTTGGTTCTCAGCTTCATGATCATCTGGAGGATTGGTGCAGCTTGTGTTTCTTGTACTTTTTTGTAGATCTTCGTCAACTCTTATGTCAATGCTTTCCCCAATTTTGTGCAGTATTTTGTTGTAACACCTGTAACCCTTACTCTTGGATGCATATCCTAAAAATATTCCTTCATCAGCGCTTGCATCAAACTTCCCTAGTTTTTCATCATTAATTTTTATGAAACACTTACTTCCAAAGACTCTAAAGTGCTTGATTGATGCTGGTTTACCATGCCATAATTCGTAAGGAGTCTTATCACAATTTGGTATTAGATGAGCTTTGTTGAGAATGTGAACAGCTGTGTGTACTTCTTCTTCCCAATAGGTTTGGGGAATGTTACTTTCTTGCATCATGGCTCTGGCAATCTGTTGTACTGACCTGTTTTTTCTTTCTGCCAGTCCATTCTGTTGAGGTGTACATGCAATTGTAAACTGTTGTTTTATCCCATGTTCATTGCACAGGTCTATAAAGTCATAGTTTGTGAATTCACCTCCTCTGTCTGATCTAATGCATTTTAGCTTGCATCCTGTTTGATTTTCTGCCAATGCCTTGAATATCTTGAATTTCTCAATTGCTTCAGATTTATATTTGAGAAATGCCACCCATGTCAATCTGGTAAAATCATCTATTATTAGCATGAAATAAGATTCTCCACCTGGTGCATTAGTTCTTGAAGATCCACACAGGTCCATGTGTACAAGCTGAAGTGGCCTACTTGTAGATAGTTCATCTTTGGTCTTGAAATATGTGCGGGTCTTTTTTCCCAATTGGCAAGATTTACATATGGTATTTGGATGCTTCTTTATTGTAGGCATATTTATGACTGCTTTCTTCTTGCTCAGACTGATGATGTGGTCAAATTTTAGGTGTCCCAATCTTCTATGCCATAACCATGATTCATCAAGTTTGCTTATGTGGCATGCTTCATTCTCTTCTTCCAATATATAGACATTAATTTCTGTTCTAACACCTTTGATCAAGGTCTTTCCTGTGGTGTTTAATATTACTTCACAATCTTGGACTCTGAAAAGGACCTCACAGCCTTTATCACACATTTGACTGACGCTTAGCAGATTGGCTTTCAGCCCATCCACAAATAGTACATCTTGAGCCTCTCCTCTTCCATTATTCAGACTGACTGAGCCTTTTCCTTTGATTTTCCCTGCTTTATCATTTCCGAATGTTACATTTCCAGATTTATTTTCATCAAAGGTTACAAACTTGCTTCAATCTCCAGTCATATGCTTTGCGCATCCACTGTCCATATACCATTGGCTTTTTTGATCTTGAGCTATTAGAGCCAGGTCACACTTATTCAACTTCTTTTTCCACTACAAGCAGCTATTTGTTTGGCACCTTTTTTGAGAAGATGGACCACATTATTTGAGAGGACATTTGGAAGACATGTGTCCGATTTGATGGCATACAAAGCATTTGATTATATTTTTAAATGGATTATGTGTACGAGTGAACTCTCCATTGTTCATAAATCTCCTTGGGGTTTTAAACATCAGTCTTTGTCCATACGTTCTGCACTCCATGGCTTTATGGCCGAACCCCTTACAACAAAAACAATACCCATGGAAACGATTAGTGTATCTGATGAAGGGCTGTCTTCTCCATTTGATTGCTTGAGGTAGTCTTTTCATTTTCTACATCCTTTGCTGGTTGAAATCGATTATTTTCGTCTAATAGTATGCAACAATATGTCCCAGTTTGTGACAGGAAAAACAAGTGACATTTCTCATAGGAGGAAAGAATCTCCTTTGAGATCTTCCGAACTTGTTCAATTGATCTTCAGGAACAACTGAACTTTTTGCAACTGCTTGCTTCTTCCTCTCATTCTTTGTCTCTTGATGTTGCTGCTTGTTTCTATTTGTTTCATCACACATCAAGTTCTTGCTGGCTTATGCTTCTGTGGTTCCTTTTTGAGCTGCTTCATCATTCCTTTCAATGTATTCCTTCTCCGAGGTCTCCATGGAGGCAATCTCATCTCCGAGCTGCTTACACCCCCTGCTGCTTTATTCTATCAGTCTTCTATCTGCACTAATCTCAGATTGCTGAGAGTTAATTTTTTCTTTTACAGCCTTCACAAAAATGATATTCTGGTTATCCTTTACCCTGGATTTGCTGGTTTCTCCTTCGTAACCTATCCCAGTGTTTATAAGAGGAGATATTTGAGAATTTAGTATTTTATTCAACTGTTTAGTGCTTGTCATTCGAGGAGTGTTCATTGTCAATTCCCTTTGGGTGTGTTCTAATTTATTTCTCAGGCATACTACTTCTTCTTCCAATTTTTCTTGCTTCTGAATTTTATCCTTAATTTTCTTTAGTAACGTGTCTTCCACCTTCTTAGCTTCTTCAAGTTATACTTTCAATTGAATGAGGTCTTCTGAATTTGGTACCTCTTTTACATATTTGAGAAGAATGTCTTTCTATTTTCTGCACTTGAGTTTAAGTCTGTCTATTTCCTCTAGGGCACTTCTTAGCTCCCCCTCAAGATCTACCTCACCTTCTTTTTCATCTTTTAGAAGGAATCCTTCAGACTCTTCCTTGGAAATCAACACAAATTCAAAGGTTCTTTCTTCATTTGAGAATTCATCTGAGTTTTCAGATGCACTTCTATCTTGCTGAGCATAAAGTGATTTTCTATTGAATCTCTTCCCTTTCTGCCAGTTATTTGTTTTGGTTTTCTCTGTCTCTTGAGTTCGATTCTTTGTTTTCTCGTAAGGACACTTTGATGCATAGTGCCCAACTCTTCCATAGTTAAAGCATTTAAATGGAAGCTTACCTTTATACTTACCTGAGCCTCTATCCAATCTTCTGACAAATTTGGCCTCTTCTTCATCAGAGCAGGAGCATGTATCTTTCTTTTTTTCTTTGCTCTTCTCAGCCTTAAAGGCTGCCTCCCTCACATTTGATTTCCTTTGTGGAAGTCTCATCTCATAGGCTGTTAATTTTCCAAGTAATTGGTTCATGGTCAAAGTTTCCCAATCAGCTGTTTCTTTTATGGAAGAAACCTTGGGATTAAAACTGGATGGTAAAGATCTCAATATCTTTTGAACAATTACACATTCTCTAATGGTTTCTCCTAGAGCTTTTATATTATTCACAATTTCTACAACCTCTAAGAAGAAGCTGGCAACATCTTCTTCTTCATTCATTTTTATATTTTTCAAATTGGGCTCAATAGACTTGTAGTTTGGCCATCTTCACCTTTTTATCTCCCTCATGGATACTTTCTAATGTATCCCAGATTTCTTTGGTAGTATTGTTGTGAATTACTTTGATAAATTCTGCCTCACACAAACCACTTAAGAGAGCATTCATGGCTTTGGAATTAGCTATAAAATCTTGTTTGGCTTCTTTCTCTGTGTCAGAATCCTTTGGGGCATATCCAAAATCCACAGCAAACCAAACTTCTATTCCTAGAGACATTATGTATGTCCTCATTCTAATTTTCCAAAAGGCATAATTTGTACCAGTAAACAAAGGGGCTTTATTTGTTGAGCATCCTTCTAGACTAGCCATGTTGGGGACCCAGGATCTCCTTTCAGTTGTTAAACTGATACAAAAGGAACCTGATCTGATACCAATTGTTGAACCCTTGGTTAAACTGAGAGGGGGGGTGAATTAGTTTAATGTAGTCATGGAATTGTAAAAATTTCTTTTACACTTATTTACATTTTCATTTCGTGATCAACTTAATATACAATGGAACAACAATCTTAATAAGTGAGTAGCAGGTATTAAGCATATTAAATACAAAATATCAACACATAATCATCATGCACATAGACAACATATATAAGTGGAAACCCATAAGGGAGAAAACCACGTCTTATTATTGTTGTGATGCAAAGGCAAGCTCCAACTCCCTCTCACCACTGATTTTCTGTAGGCTCCAACCTACAGGAGGCTACTACCTCAATTATGCAAGCTACAACTTGCAAGGAAGCTCCAACTCCCATCTATTTTCTGCAGGCTACAACCTAAAGGAGGCTCCTACCTTAGCCAACTACAACTGGACATCTATCAAGATACAACTTGATATGGAAGCATAAACTTCCTCACTGTACAATAAAATCATATGGTGATTTACCTGGATATCAACTCTGTTTTTCTCCTTCTTTACTGTTGTCCTTCCAGCCTTCAAATTTTCTTTATATCATCTCTGGATCTTCACAACTCCTCTCTCTGCTCCTTCTTCTTCTTACACTCTCTAACCTCTCTATGCATACCGATGTTACATGTTTTATACAGATAGCTTTATGACTATTTGCATTCTACAGGGAATATGAAGTGAATAGGCACGACTCTTTGCCTTCCACCATCTCATTTTATCGCTCATCATTTCAGGAGGTTACAACATTGTCTACTCACTTTAGAATTAAATTGGAGTTTTCGTTTGCCTACAGAGACTTTCCTTTGCACCACATACAATAAAATAGTTAAATCATTTACATATACAGTTGCAATAGATAAATCTCACTCAACACTTTCAGCTCTTGGTTCACTGTATATTTTTCCTTTTTGCTGCTGTCACTATCTTTTTAGTTTTTGCTGTTATATTCTAGCTCTGCTGCATAACTGTTATGTTTCTTCCGTTACCTGTGTCTTTTGTGTTGCGTTCACATGCATATCAACCTTTCATCAATCGGACGGTCATCGGACTCCGCCTTTTCTTAAATTTCCAATCCGACGGAATTCACACATAAAGTTGCATTTTATTTAATTGTTCCCAACCTATGCGAAATAGGTGGTTTTAGAATGCCACGCATCGCCCTCTTAATTCTATTGCGTTCTTTTCACCTTTTACCACTTATCTTCCAAAAGCGGTGTGACAAACACTTACCAGTTTTGTAATCCTGCCTTCACTGTTCCGCTTATTTGCCATTTCTGGTTCCATGTATCGTTTGACCATTGCCGATGATTTACATGCCTCTACAGTCAATCCTTCATCACACTGTTCTGCTCATGCTCCGTGTCCTTTTTCATATTTTCAGGTCTTTACTTTGTAACCCGAGTCGACCTCCGCTTCCATGGTTTTCTTCATAAAACACTTAGCCCCAGACTTAACTTTGGTTAAAGGGTCCCACAACGCAGTGACCAATCACAGCGCATCGCATTTCGCTTGCTCGCAAGTTTTAACAATTTACAATAGACATTTCTCTTGTTTTCTGTGATATGCGATCTCATCGCATCTCATCTTTACTCATCCATCCAACGACTATCACATCGCATCGCATCTGCTTGCGATGTCCGATATGTGATCGGGTCCCACTTGATTGTGATATTCCTCCTGCCCCGATTGCGATTTAATATCTGCCGTTAATCTCCCTTAATTCTCATCCGTTGATCACATCGGTCCACGACTATACTTTTGGGCTTTAGGAAAGCGGGTCCTAGTTCACGTTACTGCAGAGGCACTCCTCGGTACAGAATGATTATCGGGCTTGTGCTACCGCAGTGAATGAAAACCGTCGATCTGCGGTTAACGCTCGATGGGCGGGTCAACTGCGGAGGCACCCCCTTGGGTTAACCATCAGGCTGTTTGTGTCCCTGTGGTACTGTTGATTCGAGATCAACGTTAACCACGCTCATAAGATGTGCACGAGGTTTAGCCTTCGCTGTTCAACAATTGCCTTCGCTGCCTCTGCTACACGCCTCTACCTTCGCTGTTCAAATGCCTTCGCTACCTCTGCTGCCTTTGCTGCCTCTGCTGCACGCCTTTGCCTTCGCTGTTCAACTGCCCTCTCTACCTCTACTGCCTTCGTTGCCTCTGCTGCATGCCTTTGCTGCTTCTCTGCTGCCTTCGCTGCCTCTACTGCCTAGGCTGCCTATTGCTGCCTCTACTGCCTATGCTATCTCTGCCACCTCTGCTATCACTGGTAATTCTAGTGTTACTCCTTTCTACTCCTTTGCCATCAATGAAAATATTTCCAACAACCTTCCCAAAAAATTGGCGATTCCACTGGGGATCAATGTGAGTTTGTCGTTTCGTTGCCCATTAGGAATTTTGTTGGGTGTGGAGCCTGATTATCTTGTTTACTTTGTATCACAGCATTGGACCCCTATACCTTCAAAGGGGCGGCAACGCCGCCCGTAATTAATCACTGCTGTGGGGGGTCCAGGGGGGGGCGGCAGCGCTTTTCGGAGCCCCCCCCTGGCGGGGGTTCGGGGGCAGCGCCCCCGAAGCTAAAAACAGATGTAAAATTGCCTTGTAAAACTATAGTAATTTCTAGTCAACTTGGGCCGTTCATTAGGCAAATGATCTGACGGTAGAAGTTATGTTTAGATTAGGGTTTTTTGCCCTAGAAGGAAACCCCTCGCTTTTATGAGGGCATTGTATTGCGGCTGTGTATTGTATGTGTATTCTCGGAGCGAGAAACAGAGAGAACCATGAGAAACAGGGTAATACATTAGATCTGTGTGGGTTTGTCTCTTCATTTTTGCTGGATAATAGAAAGGAAGGACTGGCTGTTCGGAGTGGACGTAGCCCAAACTGGGTGAACCATGTATATCTGTGTCTCTCTAGTTTTATGTGTTTTGTGTGCTTTTATTTTCCGCATATTTTATGTGTTGCATTGCTCTGTAGTATTTAATTTTCTAACAATTGGTATCAGAGCCGAAGGTATATTTGGCTGATAAAATCGCAGGAAGAAGGGTTCCTGGTTCGAGTGGGAGCAATGGCGGACGATGGTAAGTTTAGGGTCGAGAAATTTAACGGCCAAAAATTCCCACTGTGGAAGATGCAGATGGAAGATTATCTGTATCAGAAATATCTATACCTACCATTGAGCGGAAAAACAAAGAAGCCGACGACCATCACAGACGCGGAATGGAACATTCTTGATAGAAAGGCACTCGGAATAGTATGGTTGTGTCTTGCGGCGTCAGTCGCCTTCAATATTTCGAAGGAAACAACAACAGAGGGTTTGATGCAGACGTTGGAGAAACTATATGAAAAACCCTCGGCCTCAAACAAGGTATTTCTTATGAAGATGTCGGAAGGTGGATCTGTTGCAGACCATTTAAATGAATTTAATACAGTTACCAGTCAGTTAAGTTCTGTAGGGGTAAAATTTGATGATGAAGTTAGAGCTCTGTTATTCTTGTTCTCATTACCAGAAAGCTGGAATGGTTTACTTATGACCATTAGTAACTCTGTCTCTGGATCTAGTACTTTAAAGTTTGATGATGTTGTTGGTGCTATCCTTAGCGAGGAAATGCGACGGAAAAGCTCTGGTGAGACATCAGGTAATGCTTTGAGTGCAGAGTCTAGGGGAAGAAGAATGGAAAGAGGAAAGAGCTCGGGATATCGCAGTAAATCAAGGAAAGGCAGATCCAAGTCCAGATCGGGGATAGTGTGCTGGAATTACGGAAAGAAAGGACACCTAAAGAAAGACTGTAGATCTCGGAAGGGAAAAGAAGGAGACACTCAGCAAGAAAACAATCATGAAGCAAATGTGACAGGTGATGTGTTACAAGATTCTTTGATTCTTTCTTTCGAAAATGTTACTATTCTTGGGTTGTAGATTCAGGGGCTTCATTCCATGCCACACCTGATAAGAAATATTTTCATGACTATGTTCAAGGAGATTTTGGACAAGTTCATTTGGGTGATGATAAACCCTGTAAAATTTTTGGAATGGGTAAAGTTCTTGTAAAACAACAGAATGGAAACCAATGGCTACTAAAGGAGATAAGGCATGTTCTAGATCTGAAGAAAAATCTGATTTCAACAGGGCAGTTAGGCGGTGAAGGTTGTGTGACAACTTTCACAGATAAAACTTGGGAGGTCACCAAAGGAGCCCTAGTAATAGCAAAAGGTGAAAATGTTGGTACATTGTATTTATGCAATGGTATTTCTAACTCTGTTAATGCTTTAACTTCCAAAGGAGCAGATGCAACATTATGGCATCATAGGCTCAGACACATGAGTGAGAAGGGGATGAAAATTCTTCACTCAAGAAATTTGCTGCCAGGTTTGAAGAATGTTGATTTGGATTTATGTGAGAATTGAATTTATGGAAAACAAAAGAGAGTCATATTTCTCAGAGTTGGGAAAGAAAAGAAGAGCGAAAAATTGGAGCTTGTCCATACAGATGTATGGGGACCTGCTCAGGTATCATCTCTCGGTGGCTCTCGTTATTATGTTACGTTTATTGATGATGCAACTAGAAAAACATGGATTTATTGTATTCAGAATAAATCTAATGTATTTGATACTTTCAAGAAATGGAAAGCTTTGGTTGAGATTGAGACAGGAAAGAAGTTGAAGCGTCTCAGATCAGATAATGGAGGTGAATATTGCAGCAAAGAGTTTGATAGGTACTGTTCAGAGCATGGAATTCGTAGAGAGAAGACAGTTCCAAGAACACCACAAGAAAATGGTGTGTCGGAAAGGATGAATAGAAAAATCATGGAGCGTGCAAGGTGCATGAGATTGCATGCAGGATTGCCTTTACAATTTTGGGCAGATGCTGTAGATACTGCTGTTTATCTAATAAACAGAGGGCCTTCAAGTTCTTTGGATGGTGGTATTCCAGAGGAAGCATGGACAGGTAAAAAGGTAAACTACTCTTTTTTAAAGCCTTTTGGTTGTGAGGCCTTTGTCCATATTAAGAAAGAAAACAGAACAAAGCTTGAGGCAAAATCAAAGAAATGTACCTTTATTGGATATGGTGCTAATGATTTTGGTTATCGCTTATATGATTATGAAAATCACAAAATCATTAGGAGCAGAGACGTAATATTCAATGAAAAGGTCTTGTATAAGAATCAGCTGCAGGAAAAGAAACAAGAAAAAGAAAGAAAGGAATACGCGGTTCTTGATGAGATAACTGAAAAAGTAAAGGTGCCTGGAAATAATAATAATCAACAACCACAGCAGCAGCAACCACCACAACAGCAACAGGCACCTCAAACACCTGAAAGTGGTGTTAGAAGATCTACCAGGATAAGTAGACCCCGTGAACGATACTCTCCTTCATTATATTATTTATTGTTGACTGATTCTGGTGAACCTGAATGTTATGAAGAAGCAATGCAGGTTGAAAGCAGGAAGAAGTGGGAGCTAGCCATGGAAGAAGAGATGGACTCATTAATGCATAACCAGACTTGGGACTTAGTCAAGTTGCCTGCAGGTAAAACTACATTGCAGAATAAATGGGTTTACAGGCTGAAGGAAGAAGATGGAGGAAAACAGAGGTACAAAGCTAGACTTGTGGTGAAGGGGTTTGCACATAAGAAAGGTATTGATTTTGATGAAATATTTTCTCCTGTTGTTAAAATGAATTCAATCAGAACTATTTTAAGTCTTGTAGCAGCGGAAGATTTACATCTTGAACAATTAGATGTAAAGACAACATTTCTCCATGGAGATTTGGAGGAAGAGATATACATGCAGCAACCAGAAGGATATGAGGTCAAAGGGAAAGAAAAATTGGTGTGCAGGTTAAAGAAGAGCTTGTATGGCTTAAAACAGGCTACAAGGCAGTGGTATCTAAAATTTGACAAGTTTATGTCTCAACAAGGTTATACTAGATGTCACTCTGATCATTATGTTTATCTAAAAAGGCAAAATGATGGCAGCTATATTATATTGTTATTGTATGTAGATGACATGCTTGTTGCAGGGTCTAACATGCAGGAAATAAATGTGCTCAAAAGAAAATTGGCAAATTCATTTGCAATGAAGGATTTGGGAGCTACAAAACAAATCCTTGGTATGAGGATAAGTAGAGATAGGAAAAATCGCAAATTAACACTGTCTCAGAATGAGTACATAGAGAAGGTGTTGAAAATATTTAATATGCAGAATGCAAAACCAGTTAGTACACCTTTTGCTAGCCATTTCAAACTTAGTAAGGAGATGTGCCCAAAGACCCAAGAAGACATGGATTATATGTCTAAAGTTCCATATGCATCAGCAGTTGGAAGCTTAATGTATGCAATGGTATGCACAAGGCCTGATATTTCACATTCAGTGGGAGTTGTAAGCAGGTACATGAATAATCCAGGAAAAGAACATTGGATGACAGTAAAATGGATTCTAAGATATTTGAGAGGTACCACAAAGAAAGCATTATGCTTTGGTGGTTCAAACATTGCTCTACAAGGATATGTTGATGCAGATATGGCAGGTGACAGAGATAATAGGAGGAGCACTACAGGATATGTATTTACTGTAGGTGGAACAGCTGTCAGTTGGGTTTCAAAAATCCAAAGTGTTGTTGCACTTTCAACAACAGAAGCCGAGTATGTTGCTGCTACAGAGGCTAGTAAAGAAATGATTTGATTACAAAGGTTTATGGATGAATTGGGTAAGAAGCATGATATGGGCACACTATACAGTGATAGCCAAAGTGCTATTCATCTTGCAAAGAACTCAGCATTTCATTCCAGGACTAAACACATACATCTCAAGTACCATTTCATACGGTTAGTATTGGAAGATGGAGAGTTGAAGCTGGAGAAGATACACACTAGCCAGAATCCTGCAGATATGCTAACAAAAGTTGTAACCAGGGAGAAACTGAGAATGTGCTCAGTTTCAATTGGTCTTCAAGGATGACGATGAAGATGAGGAATAGCCAGATCCAAAGAGGAGTCATTGTCCAGCAAATGAAGCAGTGGTGGAGTTGCTACAATCAGTCTCCAAGTGGGAGATTGTTGGGTGTGGAGCCTGATTATCTTGTTTACTTTGTATCACAACATTGGACCCCTATACCTTCAAAGGGGTGGCAACGCCGCCTGTAATTAATCGTTGCCGTGGGGGGTCCAGGGGGGGCGACAACGCTTTTCGGAGCCCCCCCGAAGCTAAAAACAGATGTAAAATTGCCTTGTAAAAGTATAGTAATTTCTAGTCAATCTGGGCCATTCATTAGGCAAATGATCTGACGGTAGAAGTTATGTTTAGATTAGGGTTTTTTGCCCTAGAAAAAAACCCCTCGCTTTTATGAGGGCATTGTATTGCGGTTGTGTATTGTATGTGTATTCTCGAAGCGAGAAACAGAGAAGGAGACTGTGAGAGAGAACAGAGGATATTATAGCGGATCTGTTGTAGGTTTTGTCTCTTCATTTTTTGCTGGATAATAGAAAGGACAGACTGGCTGTTCAGAGTGGACGTAGCCCAAACTGGGTGAACCACGTATATTTGTGTCTCTCTAGTTTTATGTGCTTTTATTTTCCGAATATTTTATGTGTTGTATTTCTCTGTAATATTTAATTTTCTAACAAATTTTCCTTGTCAAGTTGACTTCGGTCGTTTGCTTGCTTGTCTATCTTTTTTGGCTTGTTTGATTGTTTGGAATCCTCCTGTTCAGTTCCAAAGTGTCAAGATTGACCTCTGCTCACTGGTTCTTCCCTCCTCCCATAGTTCTCCGGCTTGGCGCGAGTTTTTTTGAACAGTCACACCAATTGGCGCTGGTTGCTTTTGTTGTAGTAGCACCAACCCCTGTTTGGCGCGGATTACCGCCTCAGAGTCACGTTGAATCCTGTAGGATTTGGTTTGACCCTTTTGCTGAGTTTTTGGTCAGTTGTGGTTGACTCTGGCTTGTTTCTTGATTTTAAATTGGTCTTTTTCGAGTTGTTTTGACTTCCGTAGGCTTGCTCTTCTCAGCTGTTTGTCTATTCTCTCGTTGGTTTAGTTCACAACCCTAGGGTTTCTAGATGTCTTTGGCTCACTGAGCCTTCTGATTTAAGTTCGAGTCTTTTTGATCTTTGTCAATTCGATTCCCTGATTGGTTGCTTTACTCTTTATTGATCCTCTGAGTTTTTGGTTTGTTGAACGATTACTTTTGTGCTTGTTTGAATCTCTGTCTCTTCACTTCGAGCATAGATCACATTGCTCGTTTGGGTCATTTCAAGAGCTTTAACTTTGTTTGAAAGAGTGCATCATTGGTTTGAGTACGTTTTTATGTCTGTATTGCTTTCAAATTGTTTTTTTTGAGATCTCTACATTCATAGTGCTCTAAATTGGCGTTTGATTTGATTTTTTGTGATTAGTGCATTGTGTGTTTCATTCATTGAAAAGACAAAAAAATTTGCATTCTTTCGTTTACATCGAAAATGAAAATTTCTTTTGCATAACTAGCGCTTGATGAACTAGGAAAGAGTTTTTCATTTTTCGTTTTGATTGTATTAGATAGATTAAAGGATTTCTTCGTATGTTTTCATTGTTAGCTGCTTTCTAAAAGATCCCTATCCTTCTCTTAGTTAGCATTCATTGAACATAAAATGGTGTTTTATTGCATGTAGCTTGCATTTAGGAAATTTGAGATCAAATTCGGTAGGGCCTTGAAACTGAAACATTAATTCAAGATCAACTGTAAAATTTACTCAATTAACCTAAGGAAGCATTGTAACCTAACACAAATTTTTTTCGCGGTCTAGGCTAGTGACGTGTTCCGGCGTCATTAAACCTAGTAGTTGTCGTTCGCCATCTGGCCTTAGACAACACTAGTATGGGCTTGTGCTCCCCATACCGTCGCGTATATAAAGGGAGACCCTTACAGGTTCAAATCCTTTATCCATAGGAAGCCGATTTTTCCACACTGTAACCATGATACACCGAACACAACATTCGGGAAGACTACCTGCACGTAAGTTAAGTCCTTGGTCATTTCTCTTTCATTTTATCACCAAGGTGTATATTGCAGTTCACGGAAACTTGGTACACCCTCTTGCTTAGATTACCTAAGTAGTCATTTTGATCTTTTCATGACTCCTTAAAAAGAGAAGAGATCATCGAGCACTTGTCCTTTCACGCTCGTTTAAAATTGAAAGTGACTAGAGTCATCTTTTGTCTGTTTCTCGATTCTTAAAACCTGAAACAACAATGTTTTGTTCTAGTGTTGTAAAATTAATTACCCATGATCACATGCCTGTTAAAGGTGCTTTACTTGGCTTGATTTTGTGATTCCTTAGAGTTTGATCTTGAAGCCTTGAATTGTCTATCTCATTTTCCTTCTTGTATTGAAATATTGTCACAGCGGCGGAACCACCGGTTTCGTCGTCTTCTTCACTGCCTCCTAGTGGTAGTTCTTTTCCTGACGTTTCTTTCAAAACCCCTCAGTCCACTAGGTCTTCCAAACTTGCGCAGCCTATACTCTCGAGTGTTCAGCCTCTCGCCACCTGATCTCCTCCTGAAGAGTCAGTTGAGTTCGATTGGCCTCCTCAGGGTGCTTAGTCTGGTTTTGGGACTGAGGAAGAATTCCCTCCTCTTACTTCGGGATCACCATTTTTAGCCGCTGCGTTGCCTCCTAGTCCTCGTCGTCTTTTCAAAGATCTTACGGCTTCGTTAGACATGGATTCTTCTAGTCCTGTCAGTAGTGAAGAAATGCCTGTTTCTACAAGGGAATATCAGCTTTTCCCATAGGATCTCCCGAGCGTTTCTAATCAATATTCTCCTCCATCAGTGTCACTTCCACCCAGTTACCAGACTTTGAGTCAGATTATTTGTAGTGGTGCTTCCATAGCACAATCCAATACCTCGAATCCTCGAAGGAGTTCGGTCCTTCCTTCATTAGGACTGTCGCCTTTGACACCTAGTTCGTCGGTTATTGTTACATATGTCCCAGTCCAACCTACTGTTTGGGTGGCTTCATCAGCACCGGTTGTTACACATCAGTCGTCAGGATCTTTTCACACTCACAGGTCTATCTTTCTTAATCCCACGTGGCTTGTCAATCCTGGCCGAGTAAATCACAACCCCACGCTGCGGAGGCCACGCCTTATTCTAGTATGGCTATGATTTCCTCTTCCATTCCTGGCAGCCTTAATTTTT
Source organism: Pinus albicaulis (assembly GCA_034641835.2). NCBI lineage: Eukaryota > Viridiplantae > Streptophyta > Pinopsida > Pinales > Pinaceae > Pinus > Pinus albicaulis. The sequence goes on along the minus strand of CM076575.1, from coordinate 508,671,419 downwards.
AAGAGTATTTGTTGGCTGTTCAGCAACAGAAATCTCAGGGTTCTCAGCAGCCCCAGGCTCCTGTCATTCCTTCGCATCAGTATGATGTCTACGGTAACCCCGTTTATTTTCCCTTTATTGATCCTAATCAGACTGTTTATCTGCCTCCAGCTGATCCTTATCGGACTGTCCCTCATCGAGGGCCGGTAATACAAGGAAAACCCTTTGGTATACAAGGAAAACCGTCACAGGGATAACCTTTGATCCAGCAGGGACAACCTTATGGTCCGCAAGGACAACCCTTACAGGGTCAACCTTCAGTCCAGCAACCCCATGGTCCTTCCGGTCAACCTCAATATCAATATCAACCAGGAGCATCTTACGTTCCTGGGGGGGAAATGTATTCACCACAGGGAAAACCTTTTGTGCAACAGTAGAAGCCTTACGTTCATCAAGGCCAAAACTTTGTGCAATAAGGACAACCCTACGGTCCTGCTCTGGGTCAACCTGGTTATCAGGGACAACCTGGTCCATCGCAACCATCGGGCCAACCCCTTCCACAAGGGAAACCCGGTGGCCCTTAGTATCCAGGCCAACTTGCTTAGTAGGGACAACCTGTCCAGCCTTAGTAGTTGATTCAACCTGCTCAACCCACTCAACAGCCAGTTCAACTTGTTCAACCATCCCAAAAGCCGGTTCAACCTGTTCAACCAGCTCAGAAGCCTGTTCAACTTGCTCAGCAGGGTCCACCTGCTCAACCTCAAGGCGCTACTTACCCTCCTCAAGGTCAATATCAGGCGGCATATAGTGCGCCCCAGGTTTTCACTTATTACCCTAAAAATAAATCCCAGATGGTATATAATCCACCTCAAAAAAATGCTTACATTCTGCAACAGAATCCATATGTTTCTCAGCAAGGACCTCAATGGTATGCTCAGAATCAGTATCCCGGTCCTCAACCCTAGTATGGGCAGAATTATCAGGCTTATAACCCCTATGATCAGAATCCTCCGGGACAAAACATATGGGGGCAGAATTTCTCCCAGACTGGGTGGAATGTTAACACAGGTCCTTATCAAAGATCCCCGATTCCTTTTAATCCTCAATTACCGTTTCTCACTACGTTGGAACTACCAGATGTGTCAAATTTAATGAACGATCCGATTCTTCATAGCCCGTATTGGCCTCCAGTTCCAACTAAGATTCCTGGTGATTGTCCTAAGTTTTAGGGCAAGTCCGGAGAAGACCCCTAAGCGCATGTTATGACCTACCACTTGTGGTGTTCCTCTAACTCTTGGGTTGATGATTCCATCCGACTCCGTCTTTTCCAACGGACTCTTGCTGGTGCCGCTACAAAGTGGTACATTGAATTATCTCCTAGAAATTTTCAAGATTTCAACTCTTTATCCATGGTGTTTCTTACACATTTTCAGTTACCGGTTCGCTATGAGACTGGGATGCACCTCTGCACATCCTTGAAACAGGACTGAGCTACTCATATCTCGGATCATATTCATGAATGGAGGTGCCGTCATCTCTTGATCAAGTTTGATATTCCTGATCAACGTCTAACTAATTGGTTCACTACCTCATTTGTCAATCAAATCGCTAAAGACATAGCTATGGGGGCATGTGTAACCGAAGAACAAGCCATTGCTCGTGCCCAGTACCTTGATCTTGTGTAATCTCAATCTAGCATGCTGTATGATATATTTCCTAATACTCCTCGACCTGGAACTTCCAAAGCATTGACGATGCCATCCGTCGATGGTATCATCGGTTCCGTGTCTCAGACTTCTCGGAGTCTTCTCCTTCAAATCCTGGGAAGAAAAAGTCTAATCCTTCCAATGATACTGCTTCTCAGCCTACCCCGAATTCTGGTAAAACAACAGAAGTCAATGCCGTTCAGGCCAATCCAGCGGATAAGACTTCCAAGGGAAAAAAGAAGGGTAAAGGTTAGGCCAAAGCTGATACCCCGAAACCGGATTCGTCTAAACCTCGTGCTGATGATGGTTCACAGCGTAAGCCAAATTACCCTTGTTTGATTTATGACGAAGAGCACTACACCAAGGACTGTCCTCGACGGGCCGAAGTAAGTAGATTTCTTAAAGGTACCCAGGGAACTACGAATGTTCTCAAAGAACCTTTTCCATCACAACAGACCCAGATGGTAGAGCAACCTCAACCCTCTGCCCCATTTGGCTCTCATGTTTTCATGATGAACGGTTCTGAATTTGTTTCTGTCTTTACTCGGTCGAAATATTATAACAGATCACGTCAGGAACTGGGGAAAGAGATCGCTGATGGTCCTCCTCCTCCACCTGCTTTTGGCCCTCTTCAGATTGAAAGGCCCAATATTGAGCCCGTTGTACGACCACCTTCCAAAGGTGTACTCTGTAAGTATTCTTACAATCCCAACGCCCGTGCTGCTCAACATTACAGTATTGTTGAGGATCTAGCTCAGGCACCATCTGCAATGTCTGCATTAGAATTACTTTAGAGTTGTCCTTCTCAATAGAAGGCTTTGTTATCTGCGATCGGCGGGGTTGATCCTGTTGATTCTAGCCTTCTCGCCTTCGACTTGGAGAATTTCATCCCACGAATCCTGCACCAAATGCGCTCATCATACAAGTTGATATTAATGGTATGAATATCCATCGAGAGGTTTTGGACGAGGGTATGTCTACGTGCGTCATGTCATCTGCTTGCTGGAAAGCCATTGGTTCTCTGTCTCTGAATTTATCACCAAATTCCCTTGAAGCATTTGATGGAAGGGAATTAAAACCTCTTGGTGTTCTCGCTAGTTTACCGATTACATTAGAAGGGAAGAGAGTCAATATCAAGGTTGAAGTAGTTGATGCCAAGCTCAATTAAAATCTTCTCCTCGGTCGTAGTTGGACTCACGCCATGTTGTGCATTCCGTCCACTCTCTTTCGTGTTTTGAAATTCCTGCACGAAGGAAAGATTGTTACTTTTGATTAGTTGTCGTTCTTCACTTCTTCTTCCGAGAACAACTTTCCGTATGTGGATCATATTCCTACTCCCCACGAGAGCGTAGGGCTGGGTCTCTTCAAAAATCCTGCCCTCATGGGTATTTTTCCTCTTCCTCCACCCAATACTATTTAGATTAATATGATCTCTCGGTCTGACGACCTATGGATCATCCCTTCGCCTGAGTAGATCGGTTATTTTGGAGATTCGATGCCGTTAAGTGCGATCGAGGTAGATTATTGTGAACTTATTTCGGCTTCAGAGCCTCCGCCTCCTGATCATGCTAATTTGAACATGTCTCTTGACACTTATTCTGAATCCCCTTGGCTCGAAGATTCAGATTCGCCTGATCCCTTGAAAGAGATATTTCCCTTGGATGAAGCCATCATGGAAACTATGTCTCTCGAGGATCTTCTGTGGGATGATAGTCATCATCATTCCTCATTCATGCTTGGTCTCGGGGCCATGTCTACGTGTCTTGAGAGGTTTGCATCTCAGGGTCCTTCTCCTCTGCTTCAAATTCCTATTCTAACACACGAAGTTTTTACGGAGGGTCACTTGAGTAACATAATGCAAATGATGCCTATCGACATTTTCGTGAAACCGAGAATCATCGAGAACATCCATATCGACGTCACCTGTTCTTCAGATGAACTTCAGGTTTATACTAGACTTTTCTGCGAGTTCCACGACATCTTTGTATGGTCCTACAAAGAGATACCCGGCATCGATCCTAGTATAATGGTACATGAGATTCCTACCTACCCTGGTTCGAAGCCTGTTCGTCAGTGCCTTCGTCCAGTGCACCTTAGAAAGGCTGCCACCATTAAGGGTGAAGTTGAAAAAATTATCAACTCTGGTTTTATCTATCTGATTCCCTTGACAGAATGGGTGTCTAACATTGTCCCTGTAGATAAGAAAGAGAGTACCATTCGGGTCTATGTTGATTATCGTGACATAAACCAGGCCTGCCTAAGGATAATTATCCTACTCCCTTCATCGATCAAATCAATGATGACTACGCTGGGAGTGAAATATTTTCCCTCATGGACGGATTTTTTGGCTATAACCATATTAAAATTCTCCTGAATGATCAACATAATACTGCCTTCATCTGTCCTTGGGGTAGTTTCACGTAAAAAAAGCTCCCTTTTGGCTTAAAAAATGCTGGGGCCACGTTTCAGTGAGCGATGCCATGTGATTTTCACAATATTAAGCACATCATTCAGCCTTATCTGGATGACCTTTCAGCTCATTCAACCAAACTTAAGGACCACCCTGACCATCTTCGTCAGATATTTCTTTGCTGTCGACGCTATACCATCCGGTTAAATCCGCATAAGTGCGTCTTCTACGTCAATTCTGGTAGACTCTTGGGGTTTGTATTTTCCAAAGACAAGATTCGCCTTGATCCCCTCAAAGTTGAGGCTATCATAAATCTCCCCTCTCCATCCTCATTACATTAGCTGTAGAGTCTGCAAGGGAAGGATAATTTTTTATGCCATTTTATACCTAACTACGCTGAAGTGGCTAAAGGATTCACATGATTACTAAAGAAGGGTGTCCCGTTCCTTTGGGATGATATCACCCAGAAGTCTTTCGATGCTCTGAAGATGTTTCTTGTCAATGCTCCTCTGTTGTGTCCTCTGAACTATCATCGCGATTTTTCCCTCTATTTAGCCACTGCTTTCAGCACGATTGCCATGATTTTGGTGCAAGACGATGACGACGGTGACGAGCATGTTATTTACTACCTCTCTCATAACCTTCTCGATACCAAAAAACACTATGCTCATGTAGATAAGTTAGCGTTGGCTGCGGTTCAAGCAGTTCAATGTTTTCGTCATTACATTCTATTGTGTACTATGACTGTGATTTATGACTTCAAACCTATGACCTATATATTGTCTCGACAATTGCTGGGGGGCAAGTACTCGAAGTGGATTGTCATCCTCCAAGAGTTTGATTTGGAATTTACTATTGCCAAGTCGAAGAAATCATTAGTCTTTGCTGATCTGATCTGCTCCCTCCCCTCTGACTCAGCTCCATCTGGTTCCGAGGAATGCATTCCGGACGATTCGCTTTTTCTGACTAGCACCCTTGATCCTTGGTACGGTGATATCATTGTATATATTCAGACTTCTACTTTTAGATATGAGTTGATGAAGGATGCTCACCGATGCATCCATCATCGATCGCAACCTTATCGTATAGTCAAAGATACACTCTACCACATCGGAGTAGATTCCATTCTCCGCCGGTGTTTGACTCTAGAGGAGGCTGAGAAAGCCCTGAATGATTGTCATAGTGGCGCCTGTGGCGGTCACATGTTTGGTTATTCCACTGCACAGAAGGTTCTTCGTGCTGGGTGTTTCTGGACCTCCATCTTCAAGGACTGCATTGTTGCTGTTCATAAATTTCATGATTGCCAGATTTATTAGTGCAAGATGCGCGCGCCACCTTCACATATCCACCCTGTCATTACCGTTGGTCCCTTTGCGAAGTGGGGCATCGATTTTATGACGTGTAAGCCTAACTTGGATGGGGGGCATGCTTATATCATCGTAGCTGTTGACTACTTCCCCAAATGGGCTGAAGCAATGCCTACACTTATGGCTGACGGTAAGACAACAACTCAATTCATATTTAATCACATCATTTCTAGGTTTGGTGTCCCTCAATCCATCGTTATCGATCATGGTTCCCATTTTCGGCATTATATGGTGGTGGAGTTGACTTCCAAGTTGGGCTTGCATCACGACAGCTCAACACCGTACTATCCTCAAGCCAATGGCCAGGTTGAAGTCGTGAATAAAGTTCATGTCACCATGATTCAACGTACGATTGGGATGCACAAATCCAACTGGAATTATCATGTTATTTTTGGCTCTTTGGGCATACCGAACCTCAATTAAGGATGCGATCAGATTCAATCCATTTCAGCGTATTTACGGTCTGGAAGCTACCTTTCCGATTGAGTGTGAAATACCTTCGCTCAAGTTGGTTGTTAAATTGCTGCCGAACACTTCGCTAGAAGAAGAGTATCTTCTCTACTTAGAAAGGCTAGATGAAACTCATCGCTTTGCTGCTTTGGTCATCGAGGCACAGAAGAAGTGCGTCAAAGCTCATTTTGACCAGTCAGTTTCCCCTCGCTCCTTCGTAGAAGGATACCTCGTCCTCTTGTACGACCAAGCTCACGATAAGATGGGGGCAGGTAAATTTCAACCCATGTGGCATGGGCCTACATTTTTAAACGTGTCGTGCGGAATGGGGCCTATGAGCTCATTGATTACGAAGGTCATCCTCTGGATCAACCCAGAAATGGGTATCTCAAAAAATATTATGCATGAGTCATTTGTGCATGTTTTGTTTACATTGGTGTTCTTTTCATTTTTGTACATTTTTGGCTTGGTGTGCTTTGCGAGCGTTTTCCTGCTTATTGGGTCGTTTCTTATTGTGCAGATGTCTATTACCCCTTATGTCGGTTTCGCGGATGGTGCTTCCCACAGTACTTGGAACTTGTGTTTGGCAGCCTGGGTGATTTATGATACTGGTGGTGAGTTGATAGATCTACAAGGTATTTGTCTAGGACGAGCTACAAACAATGTCACTGAGTATAGTGCTGTCATTGAACTATTAATCGAGGCAGTTACCCTCGACATACGTGCATTGATTGTAAATCTAGCCTCACAGCTTGTCGTTCTTCAAATTAATGGACATTATTATGTTATAAACCCTTATATTTTAAGGTTGTATTTACGTTTTCGTTTGTTGGAAAGATATTTTGATTACATTACATATCAACATATTCCTAGGCGAATGAATGCATTAATTGATACAGTGGCTAACATTGTATTAGATAGACATTTGCATAATTTGTAAAATCATCATCACATGAAAAAGATCCATATAGGGAAGTAGATATATATATATATATATCAAATGTTTGCATCAGTGTGCATCATAAGTTGAAAAATATGTCCGTTTCTGTTACATCCTGAGACATCATGTCTCTCAAAAATATGCAGAAATAAATCCTAGGTGTCTAATCGGCATGATGCTCATGATAGCATGTCACTGCCCATACAAGCCACCTCAACAAGCGGTGAACTCAGTTTGACACCCCTACAGTGTGTCCCTGGTATGCACGAGGAACATCATCAAATTCCGCATAGTCCGGGACCCCGTGAGAGATTCCCTCCAGGTTGTGCATGATTTCCTCCTCCTCGCCCCCCTCACCATGAGGGGAAATATCGAAGTCGCAAGGGATTCTACTCGCTATCAGAGACATTCTTGCAGGTATTTCTGGTCCAAAATCTGCAATAACACATGGATTTAATGTCAGAACATACATAACAAAAAAAATCATAATTCTCATAAAAATAAAAAAATGAGTCTTACCAATTGCTTCATCCCAATCCTCTCCTTCTGGGTGTGGGAGGTCTGGATCACCAGTAAAATCTGTGCCAAAGTAGGGCTAGTCCTCCACGACAATCAACTATCAGCAGAGCCAATCAAAGAACTCCAGTCTCCAGGACATCTGTTGACTGCCCCCTGACCTTGGAATCAGAGCTGCCAAACGGGCCATCTGTGGCTCCTATGCTGGTGGTGTCGGAACTATCACTTCCCGTCGCTGAAATATTGGTATTCGTTCCAAGAAGAACGATACCAGGATGGATACATATCCAAACTGCTTTAGTTTGGTCTTCTTGCATTTCGTCAGTTGACGTTTCATATTGATCGTCTCTGCCTTTGCCCAGTTGTAGAGGGTCAGTGTCAGGTAGTCTACTACAAGAAGTAGCTATGTTTTTGTTGCTTCGTGCGGTGCTTGCGATCCCGCATCTCATGTGAATGGTGTGTAGGACTACCTTTAGTGCCAAGTCTGAGATAGTCTGGATATCCACTTTCTTGCTTCCTGATCCTTTCCGTGCCCCTCGACATACCTTGTCGATCACCATGCTCATGTTCTCCATGGTGGGCCGGGTGCCGGTCAGGACTGGTATTGCCCCCCTCTGCGATAGTCCTGTTATAAAGTAAATGTATGAAACATCAATCTCAAGTTCCTGATCACGAAAAATGAATTTTTCCTGATCCTCATCCCAGATACTGATTAAGTATTGCAACAACTCTGGTTGAGCTCTAAGGAACGGTGTCATGAAGAATTTTTTCAGTCCACAATCTCTGAGAGCTTCCATGCACCTTTCATTTTCCATGGAAATCTCATCTTCTTCAATATGTTCCCGTTCTTTCCATTTGATCACCATTTTGCTGCTTCACACCTACAAACATGTTCATATGAAACTCATTAGCCAAATTAAAAGCTTTGAATTTGTGAAAATTGGGACTACTTGCTTGCATTGTAAGCTTAAAAAGGTTTGCGCGGTTGGCATGACCTTTTGGGAAAAAGTCTCGCCAATGGGCACGCGCCAGTTCAAAAATTTGGGCGATTGGCGCGAGTTTGTGCCCGATACTCACGTCAACTGCCGTGCCCTATTTTTTACAAATTCCCCCACATAATTCCAAATTTGGGGTTGCAGGTAATGAAAGAGGAATCAAAATGTAGGGAAGGATGTCGGCTCTTACCTGGAACTGACGAATTCAAGATTGATTTGCCGGATCGCCCGCTATCGTCGCTGCAAAATCATAGTCTAAAAATGGGTAACTATTGCTCCACAAGAGGTAAAAGTGAAAAGTAATTATTTTTTACCATTTTTGGCATTTGATAACTTTTAAGAACCCTAATTAGGTTTTAAGTCATGTTTTTCGATTATTACATTATGTTATTTCGAGAAATGGATTTTACATTTGTCTCTTATGCAACGACAAGTCTTTAAATGAGATAGCGATGAAGTAACAAGTTGTATTTTATACTTTTTCGCACTCGGTAAAAACATGAAAAAGTCACTACTGGAGTCATTTTTTAGCTCTTTTCTGACTCTCTAAAATTGAAATTATTTCCGAGACTCTTGTCGTTTTGAACTCGTTAAATGGCTGCGAAATGATATCCACCTAGTATACGTTTACCCCTTTTTCGGGCTGGGATAGATTATTTACGAAAAAAGGAATACCTTAGCCTATCGCGACTAAGAGGTTCTTTCAGATATTTTTTTCTACCTTTTCGGATCTGAGGGAATATTTACGAAAAGGGACATGCTGGAGTTTTATTTTCCGCTTCTTTTGAAACTCTATAAACATGAAAAGATGTCGAGTTCTTCCTTTGTCAGACTCATTAAACCCTGATGACATCGGACATCGTCACCATGACATTCACCGAGTTCCTCCTTCCTAGGTGTTAGGTCCCTATATTACTAGTATAGTCCCTTATTGTTGTTAGTGTAACCCCCTTATTTTTATTATTTTACCCCTGTAACCCCCATATTTTTATTATTGTGCCCTTAAATTATTATTGTTAGGTCGGCTAGGATTACATTGTGGCGCCATGGACTCCTATATATGGAAAGGAGGTTTTGTAATTTGTATCATCCAAGAATTTTTCATTCATGTAATGTATTGGAGGTTGTCCCCTCGAAGTGGCTTATTTCTAAGGCGTTGATATCTCTTTTCTTCTATTTTTGGAGCCGGTTTCACAACATTTGGTATCAGAGCTTTAGATTCTAGGGTTTCGCTGCTCCAAACAAGTCATCATGGAATTTTCACTATAAATTTGTTTCTACGAAGGTTCAGAAGCTGAAATGTTTAGAGTGCATCGAGCATCAACAAGAAGTTCTCCAACTCTTAAAGGATAACCTGAATTTGGCACAAAATCGAATGAAACAACAGGCAGATCGACATCGCAGTGAAAGAATTTTTGATGTAGGAGATTGGGTATTTTACGACTACAACCATACAAAAAAATTTCCCTCAATAAAGCTAAGAAGGATAATAAATTATCGCCAAAGTACTATGGTCCTTACAAGGTGTTGCAAAATATTGGTACTATGGCATACAAATTGGAGCTTCCTGCTTCTTCACGAGTGCATCCAGTTTTCCATGTTTCATGCTTAAAGAAGGTTATAGGTGAAAATCTTCCAGTTCAAACAATATTGCCAGAACTTGATGAGGAAGAAAAAATCATATTGGAACCTGAAGCGGTCATGGAAACAAGAACTCGACAGCTACGGAATTGATCAATTTCAGAGTATCTCATCAAGTGGAAGAACTTACCCACTGAAGATTCTACATGGGAGGATGAGAATTTTATACAGAAGCACCCAGAGCTACTTAAGCGTTGAGGACAACACTTTTTTGAAGGAGAGGGGCATGTTAGGTCCCTATATTACTAGTATAGTCCCTTATTGTTGTTAGTGTAACCCCCCTATTGTTATTATTGTACCCCTGTAACCCCCATATTGTTATTATTGTGCCCTTAAATTATTATTGCTAGATCGGCTAGGATTACATTGTGTCCCCATGGACTCCTATATATAGAAAGGAGGTTTTGTAATTTGTATCATCCAAGAATTTTTCATTCATGTAATGTATTGGAGGTTTCCCCCTCGAAGTGGTTTATTTCTAAGGCATTGATAACTCTTTTCTTCTATTTTTGGAGCTGGTTTCACAACACTAGGGCTCGTAATATTTACTAGGATGGATTTGTCCGAAGGAAAAACTTATATTACAAGCATATGCTATCCCCTTCAAGCTTGTTTTTCAAAAATAATTGGGGTACTCACCAGAAATGGTGGGGGAAAATGGAACTAGTTTTTAGTCGTGTCAGAAGTATGTCACCCTTGAACATGACACTCGTCTGCATTCATGTCAGGTTGGGGACATCTCATTTCATTATTTTTCCTCCATGGGTTTGGGTAATCTGTTTTGACCTCTCATCTGCTCTTTTGCCATGTCATCATGACCTCAGATCCCTTTATGTCAAATACTGCCAAATCCAGAGTTGTTTCGCTGATATGTTCAAGAGAAGTTTACCTCTCCAGTTTTCAACCTTCCTATGATCCTCTTTTTGGTCTTGATTCACTATCATCATGTTCCTCTGTCTCATGTTGATGATGTGGGAAAAGTTATGGCCCTCCTTCGACCAGGTCACTTCATGTCGACTTCAACTCATTATCTAGGAAGTTGATCTAGAGACTCCATTCTAGTACCTTGGAACTTGCATGCCTCAATGGAAAGTTCTTCGCATTCGACGACAGGTCCACATCATTGGCCTTCGATCGAGTGATTCTATGGGTGTTCGACGTCAGATCATTGTTCACATTCCGTGGATTGTACCTATTGTACCTTGAAAACCATTGCCATTGTTGGTGGTTTCTCTCGTGCCTGTTAACAAATTTCATCATTGGCTGGTAATCAGGTGACTTTCTTGCATGTTTGACTTCAGCTCACATATTCGCATGCTTGAATTTTTACTTTTTCAGGTTGAGATGGAGCGAAAGACCCTGGGTTTTGTTTGATAAGATCCAGGCTACAGGATATTGTGGTTTATCATGACTTTATGCATGACTCTTTTGATTGGATGGATGCGACCATACTTGAGTCTATTTATTGATCCTTATGCTGGATGGCTGTGTCCATACCTCGGATCTCAATTTTTATGTACTCTATTATGGATGGCTGCACCCATGCCACATGTTCGTGTATCAAAGATATCAGTTGTATTTGTAATTGCAGGTATTCCGACAATGGTGATTGGTTTGAACGCGTTCTCGTAAAGCATTTCACCCCTCCCTCTCTCTTGTACCTCATGCTTTAGGGGGCATCTATTACACAACATTTTGTGAATGTCCCTGAAATTCCCATCCCGCACATTGGAGGATCATTTCTGTGACTAATAAGAAGTTTCATGCCTTGGAAATACCATCATTGCATCCCTTACCATGAGGACAACATTCCTTCTGTTGAAAATTTCCTGAGCAGACCATCAGAAACACATGTTTTTTCCTTGGCGCTAGTAGACTGTTATGCCCTCGCGCCGACGAGGAAGATTAATACTGGGCCCAACACCCATTGGCGCTCTGTCCCAGTGAGATACCCGTGCCAACCTGTTTATGGAATGTTTTTTAAATATAGAGGCGAAGTTTCTATCCTAACAACTTCATGGGCGAGTCATCTGGAGTGGTTCGAATGAATAACGATGACCCCCCTCCTTTGGCCTCTTGTTTCCACCTTTTGGGGAAACCTCGCAAGGGATAAGGCCTCCCTTCCACCATTGTAGGGATCCCTACCTCCTCCTCTTCCTCTATAAATAAAGCCATCTTCCATTGAATAGCTAGTTGAACATATTATATCTAAAAGGATGAAGATAATTCCTGAACATTTCGTTAGAAAGATAGAATAGAAAGAGACATTTGTCGAGAGAGATTAGGATTGTGTCCTCACCTCATCCAAATTCCTCGATGATCCTTCGAGACGTGCTTCGACTGAACTCCGTTGGAGGAGGCTGCGATGTCAAGGCTCCGGTTGTAACTCTTTCTTATATTTATACATATACATGACTATTGTTTGGTTCCCATCTTCCGTTAATGTGTTTTATTTGATGCAATATTCTTAACCTTCCTTGACTGGTTAGTTGATTATGAATGAAATCATTTTCTTGTGTGCTACTCTTATTTGCTGATCTTCGTGCAGGTATCCGAGCACTGTTGCAGAAGGATTCTGACCCGTCTAGATAGAGATGAAGAGTCCACCACCACTACAGTGGCAACAACGTTGGACTCCAGGTAGGCCAATCTACCCTATCCTTTTCATTCATTAATTAGGAACCTACACTTTAGCTTGTCCCTTTGTTGCTAGACCCACTCTAGGGCTAGAGGTATCGTCTATGTCCACAGAGAGGATTTACCTTCCCAACACTCCCCAATATGCCTCATCTCTCCTATCAATTAAATTAGATATATCCACCACTCTAAGTATGCTTCAAAATGTTCAACCTTCTTATGGAGAGATCCTGCACAATCACTATCCCAATTAATAATGAACTTTCAATATATATATAACACAAACATTTGGGGTCCTTAATAAATCTGATGCTGCTATCATCATCATATTATCCAATTTTATATCGTCGAAATATTTCTTCTTTAACTTCTTCAACAACACCAAACTCATCCTCAACACTTCAACAAAACCAAGTTTTTTTTTTTTTTTTTTTGCAAGAACGTCCTCTTGTAGTGCTTTTTTTCATTCTTTGGTCTCATTATTTCTTCAAGGTGTTCAATATAGTTTTCATAATTTTACCTCCCTCTTAACTTGGGGAGACATACCCTTTTTTTATATCCAAGCTTCTTCTTTAATATTAGAATCCTCTTTCTTCCAACCACACAGGCTCTTTTATTTTTACCATATAATCTGAATAAATTTAACCTTTCAAAAATCCATTACTTCAGGGAAATTATCTTTAATGTCATAATTATTATTATAGCTCTCTCTTTCCATCATGCTCATCAAGTCATGAACATATTCAACCTCTTGAAGATCATGTGCCGGTGAATATTTCAACAAGTACAAACAAATACAAATATAGAAGAATGAAGTTAACTCGATCAAAATAGGGTTAGTGTGTCATTGTAATGGAAGCATCAAAACAATCAACCTTTAGACATTTAAAACCTAAAACTAGATAGTTTTATAACTAACAAGGGTTACATATTTTCATAATCTGGAATTCAACAACTTTGCTAAGGTTTTGTCAAAAACCTTAGATTACAATATTGAGACTTAAAGCCTTAGATATCAACAACTAAATCAAGTTAGCAATCTGATCATATCATTTTACATCTGGGGTTTCGATATTGTGCTCTTAGAATTTCATGTCAAACTCTACTAGGTTTTTGTTACAAACCCTAGATTTCATGTTATAATTTCCTTATACCAATCTCTTACTAGGGTTTTATCGTAAAATCTATATATACACATCAAAATCCAATAATTTTACCAGATTAGGGTTTCAATTATGCATAAGATCATACACCTAGGGTTTCATTCATAGGATTTATTATCACAAGGTTTTGTCATAAACCCTATTTCATCAAATCCTAAAAATATAGGGTTTCATCATATAACCTAAACATCAATAACAAGCCCTAAAAGGTTAGGCTTTTATAACATTAACAAACCCTAATCATTAATAGAAAATTATTTAATCACACATTCTTAGATTTTAACAAACCCTAAGTAGACTACGATTTTCTTACTATAGACATCATACCCTAAGCATTAAAAGGCTAGGGTTTTATAGTGAACCCTAAAGATTAGAGTTTCATAAAAAATGAATAAATGGAAAGATATAATATGAAAAGGGTAGATTCAATCTAGTGTTTAACCACCCTACAAGAATCTTTGAGATTCAAAAACCTAGACACAAGAACATTAGTAATTCAAGGAAAATTTCAAAATTATTGTTCCTTTTAATGAATAAGTTTAACTACAAATCTTGGGATCATAGACATACCTTGAGTTACTCATTTTACAAACCTTTCCTTATTGAAGGGATCTTTCTGAATCACGACAACACCTTCAGTGTCATATGAGTCAAATTTTATTGAAGGATCTAATTCGATTTACCAATTCATCATTCTCGAAATATACTTGCAACATTTATTTGAAAAACACAACCAAAATATACAAGAACACTAGACTTATGCTTTCAAACTATTTTGACATCATTGAATTTCATTCTTGCCAAATATTGTTATACTACTTGCTAACCCTAGACATCTTGAAATAGGGTTTCTAAGAGGCGATAAACTAATGGATTTTACACATGTACTATATAATATTTCCAACTCCTAGATACAAATAGAACTTAAGACATTAAATTCAAATGAACATGTCATATATACCTAAAAATTACATACCTTATATTTTGATATTTCTTTGGGCTTGTTGCCTTTTTCTTGTAAACTGCAAACACATTGTTAGATAAATGAGACATAAGAGACAAAAACAATACTTGAGCTATTAAAACTTATTTCCTCATGCTAGTGCAAGATAATTTGAACAAATTCTTTTCACTGTGTTAGAATGCTTCCTTCCAAAGATCCTTCAAATAGGAATTATTCCACTACTCTTCAATCTTTCGCTACTGGACTTCATTGTGACCTTATGATTAGAATTCAATATGCTTGTCTTGAAAACGACTTTCTTGTTCTATAAGGTTGGCTATTGTGGTGACTCAACCTTCCTTTATGTGATTGTTTCAAGATTTAGATCTCATGTAAATTTACCACACTAACTTGTTTTCTATGCCAATGTACATGACTACGTCTTTCCTTTAAGAATGGAAACCACTGTTAGGTGATTGACCGAAATAACTCATCCTTGAGTCTTTGGTTCTTTATGGAGGCTTTAATTTATGTCTTGAAATAGGAATCTTGGCTCCTCTTTTCAGGGTGACTATATATTTATATCAAGCTTTATAACCAAGCCTATAGTGCCTTAAAATATTTTGGTCCTTTTTTTTAAGATATCCTTTCTCTAGTTTAATATGCCTCCTTATAGTCGACACATGATACGATTCAATTACCCTCAATTATTCTTATACTTTATGTACTGTTACATTTCTGAAATGGTGCCAATATTTTAGATTTCTCAGAGGTTACTTCAGATCTCTATGTTCATGCACAAGGCTTCACTATTTTATTCAGGATTCTCAGCCTTGACAAGGATATTTATCTTATCCCCTTGGTGCTTCAAACCAATGCTATTAGTAACTTTTTTCTTCCTTTATTAGGCCTGTGACTTAGATACTATGATTAGGGCTAATTGATGTGCCCAAAATTCAGATTTTCATCCTTCTAGTAGCTCAGTCTTAGGGATCTACTTTTAATGAATTGAAGCCTTGTATCACTTGCTTGATCTTGAAGCTACCCTCACATCAATAAACCAAGCTCTGATGTGAGGTTGAGAAATATAGGGCAACATATAAACTAGGTTCTTTAGCTTGATTTCTCTTATACCTTGACGATTTCTTGTAATTATAATTTTTTTTTTTCATTATTGTTATTATGTTATTTTAATCATCAAGAAAAATTCCAAACAAGAAGATCACAAAGACACCAGAGATATGCTCCAAGCCAGGGAAAATCCCCTATGAACGGGAAAGCCTAGTCAAACTCTTCCTTCAGTAAAATAAAATCAAGATGAGAGCATAATAGACCCTTGACCTAGACCTCTCTCCATCCATCTATTCAACATTTTAGGTAGAGAAGTCTTTTTCCAAAAAAACTCTTCAAGAACAAGGGTTTCATCCCTCTCTGTCATCCTTTATCTTTGACTCCTGTAGTCATATTAAAAAATATAGTCCTATAATATCTTGGACATACTTTGGTATTCTTCCTTCATTATTTTTCATAGGCAACTCTTCCTTATAGCCTATATAAACTTCCCGTCTCAACAAAATTGTAGATCGAATGGTTGATGCTTCAAGGTAAAATGATTCTTTATATATATATAGTCTTTAGAAGGTGGACATATCCCTTCATGAGGGTGAATAGACAACTACTTTAGGCCGAATTTAAGTGCTTGAGGCCGACTTGATGATGGAGGAGGTTTTATGAGTAAAATAAATGAAATCAATTTCTTTCTTTGATACAATCAGCCCAAGAAGGGTCTAGAATATAATGATAATGAAAATAAATCAAGACATAAACCTAGAAGCATAAAATGGAGGCTTTGACCTATTGACCAATGACCCAAGCATGGAACCCATGCTTTTATAAGTTAATATTTTTATAATAAAATTTTATTTTTCTTTCTTTTGATAAATTTAATTATGAAGACCGAAACTAGTTACATTCTTCAACATCTGGCTGAATGGAGGAGATGAATCACATATTTCTACTGTTCAAGTCACCCCAACAAGGCCAAATTGTCTTCAAGTAGGGCCGACTTGATTGGGGAAGAGATATGTGTTTTTTTGTCTTAAAAATTTATTTTATATTGAAGGGAGAGGAAATAGGGGGCATGATACACCTTTTTGGGAAGGTCTTAAAGCAATATTTAAACCTATGCTATTATTCTATTAAGTTGGACAACATTTGACATCAATAATATTTAATTTCTCAACAACACCACTCTTAGTAATAATCCATTTGCATATTCTAACAAATTCCATTGTAGAGTGAATATTCCATTGCCTCAATGTCAAAAAAAAGGTAAACTAGAATTGGTTTTCATTAAAAGGTAAAGAATTATAGCCTTGAAGAATAATCAATGGAACTTAGAAATTCTAGGTAAATCAATGAACCTTGGAAATAATTAATTGGTCTTGGAAATATTGTATTGCAATGCTATAGAGTTTTTGTTTTGGGGAAAAAATAACTCTTCTGAGATGCACTTGTCAACTCAATGTTTCTATATAGTTTTAAGGTTTTGGGTTACAATATTTCTAAAGAAACATAGAAAAAATAAAGGAAAAATCAAATAAAAACTAAATTTGTTTTTTTTTAATTGTTTTTAAAGGAAATATATATTATTCAATATTTGTTTGGAGGTTGGTTTTTCTTATATAGAGAGTAAGGTTGTACTTTTACTTAATATACAAACACATGTTAACTAACATAAAGAATAATATAGATTAAAATTTATTCAAGAATAAAAATGATTTGGACTAGAGATGTTTTTATCCACATAATTAATAATAATAGTGGAGAAGGTCACTCTCAACATACCAATACTATTAATCAATATTATTAAAAGTACCATGATAATTGAATTTTGATAATAGGAAAAATATGATTTAGTATAAAGAAATCATTAAGCTAAATATACATTATCAAAATGATCTTTCTATTGTTGATAACTTAAGCAATAAAATAAATTGCAAAGATAATAACAAATCTCATGAGATTTATAATGAAATGATGTTTTTAAAATACCTTAATCATCTTTGTGCTAAAAAAACATGTAGAATATTGGCGACTAATAAACTAAGGATGTAAAACAAGGGTGGTGTACGGGTGGTGTGGATAATGATCATCCTAGGGGGAGTCAAGAATTGACATATGAATGGGGTTTGGGGATAGATACTAAAAATTAGTTTTAGGTTTCCTCTAGGGATTACTCTTTATAAATTCAACTAGAGTACAAACTTTGATGCTTATTAGTGACTTGAACATAGTGATCAATCTTATTAACAATAAGAAAATCCCCTCTAATTTCATATTGTCTTGCTTCATTGTGAAAATAAGAAATGCAGACCCTTAAATTCAAGGATGCCACTTTATTTTCAAAGTTTTGAGGGATATATATCACCAAAAAGACACTCTTCCAAATGCAACCTCAAAATTGAGTGAAGGAAGTTTGAAAAATATGGGGGAATATGTTTCCAACCAATCCCATAATTTTTATACAAAGTCATACATGCATGGTTATATGTGGTAATACCACTGACTAACACATGTTAGTGAATAAAAGCAATCATATTATAATAATAGGGAGGTGGGATGGAAAGAATATCACCTCGACACAATCCTCACACATGCCCAACATAAATTTTGGTTTACAAGTTGAAACACAATGATTTGATATAAGGGAAAGGTGAGATAACGACTTAGAAAATAAGTGTTGTGTCTAGTGAGGGATCTTAGTGGTAGCTGAATAAAGTTCAATTGAAACTTCGTAAGCCCGCCCTTTTGATTATTACTTTGCATTTTCTTAATGCATTTGAATTTGTTTCCAATGGATTATTCCTAAGCCTAGTGCTATATTTTGGAGTTTGTTTGGATTGAAATCATAGTTTAGAGTGCATGTATTTGTTTGAAGACATCATTCCATGTATTGGTATTTAGAAGCCTTGAGTTTTTACCTTTCATATGCTATCTCTTGTGGGAGATTTCACACCTCAATCTTTGGGATATCTTTGCTTTAAAAAAATGATTTTTTCCTTGTTACTTGTGACCTCTCTATACTATTGTGTGATATATATCTTCTGAATATTGTTGTATTTTTGTCTCTTGGGTTGGAACCTCAATCTATTTTATTGCTCTTTCTAATTAGGAAATCTTGTTTTGGCATTTTGAAAATTTTTCTTTGGATGTTTATACCTTATTTTTTTGGACATCTATGCTAAGGAAATATAAGAAATTCAAAGTTATTTGAAGGCATTAGGACTTCATAAACAACATGACATCTATATTTTTGGTAGCTATTAAGGTTCATGAAAATGGACATTGATTCATTTCATAAAATGTAGTGCTTATGGACACTCTTGTGTAACAAAATAGGTAAATTCAGGTTTTGGAAGGTGAATGCTCCATGTTAATGAATTTGTTCTATAGTCTCATTAAAGGTTCTAAATAAACTACCTTAAATTTTAGAATGTTAACAAGGATTTCCCATGATTATTTTAAAGAAGACATGGACTTAGACAACCAATGATATCATACCCCCAATATTGATCAAGAAAACAACTGTCAACAATATTATTTTTTCATTAATATTTATGTTATGCAGAACCATATTAATATTATGTTATATAATCTACATTAGTAGAACTTCTTAGAATCATAAATAATGGATGATTCAAAATTTTCTGTATCTAACACGTATTGTTTGCTAATAACGCTAGTTTTTTTCAAAATACAAATATCACTTATTTAATAATAATTATAAAAAAATAACTAAGAGTGTAAAATACTTTCTCTTGGAGTGCCCGATTAGGGTTGATTTTAAAAATATTTGTAATACAAATTATCTTTGATATGTAGATGTGCAAAAAAAACCCAAGCACCAAAATGTGAAACCAAAACACTTCTACACAGAGAGATAATTGAAGAATGAAGGAGAAATCCACTTCATTTCTTGAGAAAACATACTATACAACATTATAATTTATAACCACAAATGAAGCTTATAGGGATGGCTAAAATAAAATTCTCACAACAAACTGGATAAGATTGCTTTGTAAGCTTAGCAAGTTCCTATGTTTGTTTATTGAGACTCTAACACCCCCCCTTGAGTAAAACAGAGTGAGGAATAAGGGAAAACCAAAGAATGGTACAACAAGGCTTGCTAAGGTACCCAATAAGAGAGTAAAAAAAACTCCTCCCAAAAGAGATTCCAAAAAAAATAAAGATAAATGA
Source organism: Pinus albicaulis (assembly GCA_034641835.2). Taxonomy (NCBI): domain Eukaryota; kingdom Viridiplantae; phylum Streptophyta; class Pinopsida; order Pinales; family Pinaceae; genus Pinus; species Pinus albicaulis. The sequence continues at coordinate 508,651,413 of CM076575.1, read as the reverse complement.
GGAGATGAAGGAAGGAGGACTTAAGATGATTCCCCAAGGAAAAATTCCTTCACACCAAGCATCAATGATAGTTGAAGAAACTTGGGTGACCCAAATATTTTTATGAAGATATTTGCAACTTGCTCTTGAGTAGGCACATACTCTAGGCCAAGAACACCATCTTGAATAAATTGGTGAATGGAATGCATATGGATATAAATATGATTGGTATTTTGAAGCTCCATTTTATTTATAGAAATATGTATTTCACTTTACTTATAATTCCATATAATATTAGGATGATCTTGCTGAATGCTAAACTCAGTCAGCAACTGTCACAACCAAATAAATTCTTGGGTAGTGAGCACTGTAGCTCGATACTTAACTTCTACAAAATATAATGAAATTGATGATCTTTTCTTGCAATACCAAGCAATAGGAGTAGAAAAAATATAGAAAACAAAACTAGAGGTGGAATTTCAATTATTAATTGATCTAGCTCAATCAAAATATGCGAAACCAACAAGATCAAGAGTGCCAAAAATATAGTGAATGCCAAAACTTGAAGTCCCCTGAATATATCTCACAATGCACTTTGCTTCTTTCAATGAATTTGATGAGGATCTTGAGAGAATAGGGAGACCAACCCTACTGTATAAGCAATGTCAAGTCAGATGCGAGTTAAATAGTGTAGAATTCGAACTAGTTTTCTTTACAAGGTAGGATCCATTTATGGTGAAGTGCAATTAGTGGTAAGAGTAACACCTGCCGGAAAAGGAACAGGAATAGGATTACAACTAGCCATGCAAAAATTATGAGGTAAACCAAGGGCATATTTTTCCGAGAATATCATGATCCCTTTTAAAGATTTGTGAACCTGTAATCCATGAAAGTAACACAAAAGGCCAAGATTGGTCATATTGAACTATCCCATAAATTCTTCTTTAACACTCTGAATCATAGATAAAGAACTCGTGAAGATAAAATCAACCGTGTATAGAACTAAAATCAATATATTAGAGCCTTTTCAATGAGAGTAAAATGTAGGATCAAAATGACAATGGTTAAACCCCGAGGTAAGTAGAAATCTAACCATATCTTCATAACAATCTCAAGGAGCTTGTTTAAGACCATGCAAGGAATGTCAAATCCTGAAAATACCACACAAATCCAAGAGGATGCTCCATTTAAACATTCTTATGTAAATCTCCATGCATAAAGGTAATGTTGAAAAATGTAGCAAAAAATTCTCAATTTGATTTTTCCCTGATTAAATTGAGAAAATTCGAATTTCCACATCAGCAGACAACTTGGATGATGTTAACTTGAGTGATATGGCTTGTGTCACCCAATTTACTCACTAAATTAGAGTTGGAGGAGTTAGAGTTCAATTTAGCAAGTGTGATTTCTAATTCGTAGCAATCAAGGTCAATTATCTAAGGTTTTTTTAAGTTAAACTAGTTTCAACTGTTCGAAGAACTAGTGGAGGGTCAAGTTGTGTAGCCGGGACTTTAGTTAAACTCAGTGATTATCTAGTTAATTGATCAATCATCCCAAAATAACTAGTGCATGCAGATAATTCGAGTTACCCAATTGAGATGGATATTCCAAGGTAGTGTAACATCAATTGTAGACTAGTTATGAGTGTATAGGTCTTGCATGAAGTTTGAGGAAGGACCTATAGGAATTTCTCAATCCAATGGAGGAAAATTCCTTAAAAAATAGGGGCTAATTCCTCAAGGAACATTGTAAGGAAATAAGAGCTCAACCCAAGGTAGAATTTGACGAAGTCTGGGTCAGAGGCCTTCAATGAGTAGTGAGATAGGTTGAGCACTTGCAGGGTGAGCTCGATTGAGAAATTAAATTATAATCCATCTCTATTCTTCTAATTAATGCAAGAGGAATTGGGGTTTTTTAGAAGATTTCTTTCCACAGATAAAAATACTTGTTGCATGTGTGTGATTTCTTATTTCATGTTTGATTTTTTTGTTTTAAATTGTGAAATAATGTCTGCATAATAGTAGAGTAGGTTTGTATCTTTTGATTTTCGTTAAAACTTCATGAGTAGTTGCAAACCTAGAAAATAATTTCTACATGGTATCAGAGCTGGATTCATTGTAGAGTAGAAATTCGAAGTTGTTTCTTAGAGGCTCAAATTTGGAGATCAATGTTGCAGGTTTCTTCATAACTGAGAAGATGGATTTCAACGGACCAAGGCTATAGTATGCCATGGAAGGAACCTCTAATTTTGTTGCATGGAAGGATCACATGAAGGTGGTATTGGATGATACTGGATTATTGTAATACATCAAGTCAGATGTTGCAAAACCACAGGCATCTGATGCCCATAACCTTGCTCAGTGGAAGAAAGATGTAGCCAAAGTGAGGAGGATCATATTGGAGGGAGTATGAGATCATATTATCTCAAATATAAATAGAAAGGAAACTTTGTTTGCGATGTGGAAATCACTGTCAAAACTTTTCAAGAACAATAGCAACCACATGAAGTTATCGCTGAAGGATAAACTTTAAAGTATCATGATGTAGAAGAATGAGACAATTTCACAATTTCTGAGCAGGTTCACATAGTTTCATGATGAAATTTGCAGGGTCGGTGTTAATTTAACTAAAGAAGACTTGATTATCCTATCCATTCTCGGCCTTCCCAAGATTTGGCACATATATCAAGATTCAGTGAATAGGAGGGCTTATGGTTCGATTTGGTGCAGGAGTAAATAAGGTGGAATATTAGAAATGGGACTTCATTGAAGGGTGAGGACGAAGAAAATTTTTTATTGGATGGAAAGGCAAAGAAGGGAAAATGGAAGAAATCCCAATCCAAACCATAATCGAGTCAAGGGGGCAAGAAGAAAGATTTGTCAAAAATAAAATGCTTAAATTTTAATGAATTCAGGCACTATGCCACGAAGTGTCCACACAAGAAGGAAAGAAATAAGACCTCAGGAGGAGCAGAAGGTGAAGCTTTGGATTCAAAGTTCGAGCTTGACTTTACCATCATTGCATGCATGGCCATCATAGTGACGGGGATTGTGTGTTACTTGGACAGTGGTGCCTTGTTCCACATGACAGGGAATAGATATTTTTCGGTGACCTAGAGGAGAAAGAATTGAAGATACACATTGAGATGGGGGATGATGGAAGGTACAACGTGACCGAGGTCGTTATATTCACCTTTTAGAGGGAGTCAAGCTCCCCCTCAAGATCAAGGATGTATTGTTCATGCCGGGCCTAAAGAAAAATATTGTCTCTGTTGTAGTTTTGGAAGACTGTGGATATGTTGTGATCTTCAGCAAAGGAAAGGAATTCCTATGACACACAACCATGGGACAAGTGAAATGAATCGGAGTTTGAGTGAAGAAACTGTACAAGGTAGATGTGGAGGACTGTGCTTCATTTAGAATAAAAGCAGAGAAAGTGCGGAGTTGCGATGTCGTTGAAATTTGACATAGAATACTTGGCCACTTGCATCATGGAGATTTGAAGATCATGCAACAGATCACCACAAGCCTCCCCAGAGGAGAACTTGAGAAAAAATATGTATGAAAAGGATGTACTTTGGGGAAGTACACAAAATCCATTTTCCATGATTGGGACAACATGGCACATCCAGTCTTAGAAAGGATCCACTCTGCTGTCTGTGGACCTTTGTAGTGTTCCCAACTGGAATTTCTATAACAATGAGAATACCCTAAAACATTCTAGAGTTGGAGATGCAGAAATATGCCCTATAACAGAAGTTTAATGATAGATCCTTTAATAAAATATGCAGCAGAAACTTTATACAGCGTTTTATAAAGAAAAAGGTGGGGAAAAGTGAGGATTTAGGCCCTAAAACGAATGTATTCAGAGATCTGCGTAAAAATAAGATGGGAAAGCGGTTGGATCTGATAGCTAGGGTTACGAGGGACTCCCATGTCAAATTTCAGCAAAAATAAATGCGTTTTACTATGTCAAACAATTCCTCTCTTCCTAACTAGGCTAGAAAACCCTGATTTCCCATGACCTGCAGTATGCAGAATTTTACTGAAGCACAAGAGAGTAGTATAGTGAAGGGTTTAGCTGCAATAGGGTATAAACATTAATAAATCAGATCAGTGACATAGCTCATACATTTTATAGAAGGAAGAATGAGACAAGAAATGAGGGGCTACAACCACAAGAAAGACTGCATAACCATGATAGCGTTATTTTTAGGGCTTAAGAAGAAATTTATTAATTGTTCATATCTAGATCAAATATGTACATAAAAGGTTAGATATAATGCAGATCCATGTACAAAAAATGCTGATCTATACATTCCCCTTCGGGTTTTGCTGAAAACATGAAGCACCGGAAGTAGATCTGAGATCTAAGAATGCAAATCTGCAGAATGATTCAGAAAATTACTGAATCATGTACATGTAGAATACCAGATCTGAATAGAACATATATTTGTTTGCCAATCTATGGATCATGACAGTAAAGGATGAATCCAATCACCGAAGATCTCTCCTCCAAAATGCAGGCAAAACACCCTGCAGCTGTAGATCTGCAAATAGCGCTGTTCAGGGAAGCAAACAGTGCTGTAGCCTCTGAGAATGGAATGGCCTGATGCCAAGGTGTATATATAAAGCAAAATCAGCAAATGAACTCTTCCAGGAGGTTAAAAGACACACTCACTGAGAAGATCCACTGCTATCATCTAGATCTGAGCAGATCTAGATCTCCACTTGCTGCAACTCACAAGGACAGCTCAACCCACAACAGGAGCAACGCTGTAGATGTAAGGTGAAGCTTGGCCCAAGCCTGATAGTGGACAAGTTATAACAATTCTCCTCCAAGAGCTACTCAAGGAAGGAGGCGGGATTCCTGAATAGGAAGTCCCAACAAGGGATGTCTAAGCAGACAGACCTTCAGAAATGATAATCTTCAACAACCCTTTCCTTGCTGCCCTCCTCTTCCTTTTATAAGATAGGAGTCTTGCCAAACCCTAAACCACCTTGAATCACTTAACCCTTTTCACATTATATCCTCCTTCTAGAACTGCGCTGTCCCTCAAAGAGGTTCAATGCATCTAGATTGCGCTGTTGACTTGGTCAAAGATGACCCATTCTTGTGATTTAAACCCATTCACACCTGCAAGATGTAATTTACATAGCCCAGATATATCTCTGTTCATATAGACATTTATTTATTCTTAATTTTCAGGAGTTTTACATGTCCTCCTCTGCAATTTATTCATCAAACATGAAATGCAAAAATAAACAAGGAAAAATTAATATTCCTATTAGTTGCAGCTAATTTAGGAATATTACAACCTTTCTCAACAACCTCCAGTACTAGGCACATATATTTTGTAATCTTTATTGATGAATACTCACGAAAGTGCTGTATCTTCTTCATGCAGAAGAAGGAGGAGACTTTCTCCAAGTTTTTTGAGTTCAAGGCATTGGTGGAGAAAGAAACAACTAAGAAGGTGAAGGCTCCCAGGAGTGATAATGGAGGTGAGTAAGTGTCGAATGAGTTTAAGAATTTATGTGCAAAATAATGCATTTGAAGAGAGTTGAAAACACCCCACAAACCATAGAAAAACTAGGTGGATGAGAGGAAGAACTGTAGCATTGTGGTAGTATCAAGGGCAATGCTGCATGACCAAGGCCTACCTCTACACTTGTGGGGAGAATTGTGCAACACAATAATCTATTTGTAGAACCAAAGTCCTCATTGAATTTTGCACAATATTACACCGGAGGAGGCTTTCTTGGGGAGGAAGCTTGATGTGTCATGCTTCAGTATATTTGGAGAATCTTCCTATTTCTATGTCTCCAAAGATGATAGGAAGCCGCTAGATCTATGTTATGCAACCAACTCACAAAATATAAGAAAATATAGATCAACGACTTAAAAATTATCCTCTTTGAGGGGGAACCCTCCTTTACATTACATAAATGAAAAATTCTTGAATGATACAAATGATAAGACCTCCTTGGTATATATAGGAATCTAAGGGGTCACAATATAATTATAGCATGCATAAAAATACTAATGAAAGGGCACAACAATAGCAATAGTGGGATTCTATTGGGAACAACAATAAAAACATGGGGGGTACATGGGCACAAAAATAACAATAGGGGGCTACCCTAACAATAAAAATAAGGGGAATACACTTGTATTATAGGGACCTAACATGCCCCTCTCCTTCAAAAAAGTGTTGTCCTCAACGCTTGAGTAGTTCTGGATGCTTTTGTATAAAATTAGAATCCTCCCATGTAGAGTCTTCAATGGGTAAGTGATTCCACTTAATGAGATACTATGAAATTAATCGATTCCATAACTGTTAGTTTTTTTTTTTTCCATGACTTCTTTAGGATAAAATATGATTTCTCCTTCTTTGTCAAGTTCTGGAAACACTGTTTAAACTGGGAGATGGTCACCAATAACCTTCTTTAAGAATGAAACATGAAAAACTGGGTGTACTCGGGAAGATGAAGGCAACTCCAATTTGTATGTCATAGTACCAATCTTTTGCAACACATTGTAAGGACCATAGTACTTGGGTGATAATTTATCATCCTCCTTAGCTTGTTTGAGGTACATTTGTTTGTATGGCTGTATCTATAAAAATAACCAGTCGCCTACATAAAAACTTATTTCAATGCGATGCTGATATGCCTATTGTTTCATTTGATTCTGTGCCAGAGTGAGTTGGATATCATGTTGTTGATGCTCGATGTGATATTCCATTGCTTGAACCTTAGAATTTTCTCTTAAAGATGATGTGATGGATGGTGGATCATATCCATAAAGTACCATAAATGGGGTCATTTTTGCTACACTATGGAAGCAAGTGTTATACCACCATTCAACTAGAGGTAACTGTTTGACCCATTGTGTTTGTTTATCATATACAAATCAACAAAAATATCCTTCCAAATATTTGTTTGCTATCTTAGTTTTCCCATCAGATTGAGGATGATAAGATGATCTATGATCTAATTGATTACCAAGACAAGAAAATAATTCCGTCCAAAATTTCCAGTGAAAATGGGATCTCTTTCACTTACAATACTCTTTGGGTTTCCAAGTATATTTTGAATTATTTCCATAAATGTAGTAACAACTGTACTGGATTTAAAAGGATGTGATAATTCACAAAAGTGTGCATACTTGGTATGTCTATCAACTACCACCATGATGACACTATTTCCTTCAAACTTATTTAAACTTGTGATAAAATCCATTGATATCTACTCCCAACGCTGACTTGGAATGACTAAATGTTTTAACAGACCTCGGGTCTTAATTGTCTCAACTTTATTTTTTTGGAAAGCCAAACATTTTGCCACAAAATTCTGAATATTAAATTTAAGACCATCCCAAAAAAATTACTTCTTGAACCTATGTTAAGTTTTTAAAAATCCCGAGTGCCCTCCTAAGGGGGAGGTGTGTAATTCCAAAAGATATTTTTCTTGAGTTGGGAATTCTTACAAAGATATAAGTGATCTTTGTACCATAATGAATAATTTTTACAGCAAAATGTATCATATATATTGGGATCTTGCTGTAACTTTTGAATGAGTGTCCACACCTGTTCATCATTATTCCATTCATCCCTTACTTTGGTTATCAAATTAGGTTGGATAATAGAAATGACGAAAAGCAATTTCTCTACATCCTCATTCTTTCTTGAGAGTGCATCTGCAACAACATTTTGCTTCTCTTTTTTGTAAATGATTTCAAAGTCATAACCCAACATCTTTGTGACCCATTTTTGCTGCTCTCTTGAAGGTAATCTTTGTTACAAAAAGTATTTAAGACTATCATGATCCTTTTTTACCTTGAAGTGTCTTCCAATTAGGTAAGGTCTCCATTGCTTTAGTGCATGCAGTATTTCCAACACCTGCTTCTCATAAATAGGTTTTTGTAAAATAATTTCCTTTGATTGGATGACTTTTAAATGCAACGAGTCTTCCTTCTTGCATTAAAACAACACCAATTGTATTTCCTAAGGCATCACATTAAACAATAAAGGGTTTTGTAAAGTCAGGTGTAGATAATACCGGGGCTTGTAACATTGCCTCTTTAAGATGTTCAAAGGCCTTAGTTGCTTATGGAGTCAAAGAAAATGCATCTTTCTTCAGTAACGTTGTCAGAGGTGCTGCTATTCTCCCATAATTATTAACAAACTTATTGATAGTGTGTTGAAGCCTAGAAAATCTCTGCTTCAAACATCGGGGAAAACCACCCGGTCGGGACCTTAAGGCAGCTCCTTTTCCGTTTGGTATGGTGGCTCCGACTGGATTTAAAGGACCAGTTTCCTTGTAACTAAATAGATTGGATTGGATGGGTGGAAATGAGACTAAACTAACTGAAATAAAACTATCTAATCTAAGCTAAATACTGATAAAGAAATTCTAATACTAACCCGGGTGGCTATATGTGAATACAACTTAAGATTGTTCCAATTCAACAATAACCATGAAAATGTATTATTAATCAAATTGAAATGTGCAGAAATAAATAAAGATAACTTTTTTTAAGAAATTAAACAGAGTTATATAAACATATTGCATTCATCATTGTATACCATTTACATGTAACTATGAAAAATAACGTTTCAATTATACTCAGAAATGATATATAAAAGGAAGCGTTGTTAAAGCAAATATACATATAAATGATAGCAATTTTAAAACGAATATCATAAAACAAAAGAGATCAACAGTAAACATATAGAAATACCTTGATCATCTTGATGACTTCAAATGTAATCTGATACTCTATCCAGTAATTATAATGCAAAACCAAATTCCAAGGTACATAAATGCAACACTTCAAAGATAATTCCGCATGAAAATCACCAGATGTGATCCTTTTCAAAAAATATATAAGACAATGGAGTACAGAAATGCAATCTCCAAGTCCAAAAATATTAAGATCCAAGACCCCTCTCTAAATGCATGAGAGGGGTTTAAATACTACTTAACTAACTCTAAAAATAGTTTATTACAAAAAATAAGGATTCGGTTCAATGACCGTCCTTTTCCTAGGCTAAAATACAGTGAAATTAAAACTAAATCTATCTATCTCTGAACTTGATCTTTGATTTTGCAGGCATCTAGCATACTTTTGAGAAGATGCGGTTGACCGACTTCTGAATTCAATTGTCCTGAGAAGACAGAGTCGGCAAGCGTAGGAGAAATCTTCTCTGTAGCATTGATAATACAATTGAGTGCACTGTGCTGACTGTGTGGCTTTACCAAGTACATCCAGTATGAGTCCCAATTTAATCTTGTCAGCCCTTGGATGGATTTTACTCTTTCTTCTGCCTTTTGCCTCCATTCTGCTTGCAATTGATTTTCCTGTGGGAGATAACCTGGAACAATTTCAGAAATCAAGTTAGCTTTGTGTAAATTGTCATTTACACAATCAGTGAGAGTGTTTGCCGCTGTAGATGCCTCCTCTGCTGCCCTTTCTGCTCTTCTGATTTGTGCATCCCAATTACTGAACAATATTTCTTTGTGGTTTTCATTAATGATGGGTGCACCACCTTTTCTTCTGTCTTTTTCCATGCTAGATAATCATTGATCTTTTCATTAATCAAATCATAATCATTTCGTAGATCTACGACATGATTTGTGATTTTATCGCTTTCTTGGCACAAAGAATTCCATTGCAATATTTTTTGGCAGAAAACTTCCTCTTGTTGCAGTAGTTGATTGTTCAAAGAGATGGTTTCTGAAATGAACTCTGGAAGCTTAGGATCATCCTTATGCTGTTCTTGGATTTTTTGAAGTTGTTGTTGTAACTCTTCAAGTTTTAATTGTGCTTCCTTATTGGCCTGTACCTGTTGCAGAGCCTTTATCTGTTCTTCTTTTTCATCCAACAAAAGTTGTATCTCAACTGCTTTATCAATTGTTGCAGAAGCATAAGCTCCTGTTATTTGAGATAATTTAGTGAGATTATGAGTAGGTTCTGTGGCAGGATCTTTCCACAAAACATCTACTTGTTCTGGTTCGGTAGCAATTGCACTTTCTATTTTTCTCTTTTTCCTTTGTCTCTTTACTACTGCTTTGTATTTTGGGCTGTAAAATACATCTAGAGGAGGAATGTCCTCTACATTAAGTACAATTTCAGAGGAGGGTGTGATTGGAATGTGCTCTGTTACTGCGGCTGTGCTGCTTGTTCCTTGTTTGTTTTTCTTCAATGGTTCACTTCTTTTAGTCCACTCCTTTGTGCATTCTGCCAAATTTGCGTGTTCTCTGGAAATATTTTCCATGAATTTTTTGTTGTAAGTCGCCTGTGGTTCTGGCAGCTTATACATTAATCTCACATCTTCTATGGTAAATGACCTAATTAGCTCTTCAGATGGAGTCTTGAATTTCCTGTCCGAAATATCAGCGCTGTCCAGGACCCATCTCACCATGTCTGTGTATGGGAGAATCCTTGGCCTTGCTGCTATTCTATGTAGAAATGAGCAAGCCAAGTCTCTAAGATTTGCTTCAGACGAATCTTTGGAACCTGCTGTAGCTACAACTTTTATAACCACAAATATTTTCATCTTCTATCGATTGTACATTCCTTCCCTGCGAGATATGCCGCATCCTTGTTACAAAAGTGCTGTCCGTTGCATAGCTAAGCCATACTTTGTTCTAATTTGAGCTCTTCTCCTTCTTACCCATAGTGTATACCAGGCTTTGTATAGTAATTCGCTCCTTCGTGCCTCGTTATACTTAATAAATGAGAGTAAAGATATTAGAAAGGTGATGTGACCTGCTTTTGAATATGAATGTGATGAAATATAATATTTTAATTGTGAAACTACTTTCACTCTAAACACAATCTCATTTCACATTAATAATCAATCCAATCATTTAATATAATCATTAAAGCGCATAACGGATTTGACATCTGGAAAGATTGCCTCGGGATAGCGCGCCTACATGAATCTGCGACATTGTGATCTGCGATTTGCTGCGCAATATTGCAATATCGCAATGTTGCAATATCGCAATATGAAGTCATCACAGTCATAAAAAATAGCGCAAAAACGGGAATTGCGCAATAGCGCAAAGCGCATATCGCAAAATTCACAAAAGCGCAATATCGCGAAATCGCATGATCGCATATTTGAAAAGAGCGCATAACGCAAAATCACAAAAGCGCATATTTGAAGAGCGCAAAATATATTCATTAACCAATTCTATTTTCTACACTATGCGATCTGCGACCAATGCGTTTTATCAAAGGTATATATTATTTATGGATGCGCTATCTTGTTCAAAGAGTAGTTTTATTTAAAATCTATCATAAACTTAAGATTTTCGCAATATTCTTTCAAAGGGATTTTTATAGGTTTATGATAGAAAGTTTTATTTTCTAAGGCAAACAAATCCTAATTGTTTTTTGGATTTTTTAACTAAGGGTCCCCATTTTATTTAGTATTATTACTAAAATAAAATGGGGGTTGTTGCTAGCCACAACAATTGGCGATTCACTGAAGAAACAGCTATCTCCTCGAAAAATAAAAATGAACATTCTATCTTTAGTAAGTAAAGATTTTAAAGATGATGAAAACTATCTTAGGATAATTCAAATAAAATGTAACTATGAAAGGGAGATAAAAATCATTTCATAATTTCTTTCTAATTCCTCAAGAAAAATAAAACATTTTGGGTTATCTCAAGCTTTGATTGGTGTTAATAATGAAGTAAGTGGATCTCTCCAAGTTTTGGTTTTATAATATACTCTATTGCCATAGGTATTGCCTATGCTGCCAGCAAACCTTCATAGTCTCGGCAGGGTTACCTTTAAACGATTAACCATTCATTGTCCCATCCAACTAAAATTATGACATTTTAAAAGATAAATTCATAAGACCTATTATCTCATGTTTTTTATTTATTTTTATTTTAAGAGCCATTGTTCGTTTCTAGCTGATAACAATGCCATTCACCAAATTATAATTAAACTGAACAAGCTGGCTCGTGATGAGACCCCTTGTATTATATTTATAAGCCATTACCCTGTTTTGGTATGCAGTATTGGTAATGTCAGTTTTTATTACTCCTTATGAACATGGTAAGTCGGCTCGTAATGAGACTTCTTATCTCTTAAAATTTTCGTATAATTTCTTAGAATTACATTCTAAAAAATCAAAACTTAAATAGATGGGGTGAAATAGTTTTATCCTTAAGAATCAATGGATGACAATTTTCAGAGTTTTTTGAGTTCCAAAACTTTTGAAAAATCTTTACTTTTACAGATAACCTTTCTCTGCTTGATAAACTTATGATGATTTACATTTTTCTCACGTTTTCAAAAGATCATGTAAATGATTGAAATAATCTTTTCAAAGTTTAACATCTTATTTTAAACAATTCAAAAATTGTAATCATTACTTTAAAAATTCTTATTTACACAAAATAAATATTTATAATATTTTACCGAAGAAATTTTCTCAAATAGTAAACAGTCAATGAGAGACTCATAAACAACCTTTATTTGTAAAAACAAAAACAATCAAAATTTGTAGAAAGAAATATGTACAGTTTAAGAAGGGGTTACCTCCTTACGAAAAGAATTTCTTCAAGATAAGCCCATTTACATGAAGAGATTCTCTCTTACCTGCTAGATCGTGGAGTATGAATGTATTTGAGCCTATCTTCTCAGCGATCTGAAATGGTCCAAGCCACATTTTCTGACATTTGGTATGTTTACCTTTTTCTTCGTGCGCTTTATCCCATTTCAAAACGAGATCACCAATTGATAAAAGTTTTGAGCCGGTAGAACTTGCATCAAAAGAAGATTTTACAAGCTATTTATGTTTTTCATGAGTAATTTTTGCTTTATCCCTATCTTCTTCTAGTGTAAGGATTTGATCATATCTCAATTGAATAGGTGATGAAGGATTTTCTTCAATAAATTGCACTAGGGCTAATGATGGAAGAGTAAAATTTGAAGGTATCACAGCTTCTTTTCCATAAACCAGATTAAAAGGTGAAGTCCCTATTGAAGCTTTTTCTGTGATACGATCAGCCCATAACGCAAAGATTAAAGATTTGTGCCACTTCTTTTGATTTTGATCAATGATCCTTTTAATGATTTTGATAAGGTTTTTATTAGTGGATTTAGCTAAACCATTACCTTGTGGGTAATAATTTGCTGAATATTTTAATTTGAAACCTCTTTTGACTGCAAATTCAATTAAACTATTTCCAGAGAAGTAAGATGCATTATAAAAACAAGAGCTTGAGGCACATTAAAACCTCGTTATGTCAATTGATCTATGAAATCAATAATTGCATCGGAGTTGGCTACCTTTAGAGGAATTGATTCTACCCACTTTGTGAAGTAATCCATTGCTGTGAGGATGTACTTGTGTTGTTTGGAAGAATGAGGTTCTATCTCGCCAATAATATCAAGCCTCCATTCCTCAAATGGTTGCTCAATGTTTACTGCCTGCAAAGGAAAAGCCGGCTTTCTTTATCTTCCACTAGCAGTTTGGAAAATCTTGCACTTCCTCACATAATCATGTGTATCTTTGAAAAGGGTAGGCCAATAATAACCCAAAGCACGAATTATTTTATGAGCCGTGTATCACTCTCCAAAATGACCTCCCCGTCGTCCATCATGTATATCCGCAAAACCTTTTCGCCTATCATTTTTCAAGACATCTTAATAAAATTGAATCATAATTTTTTCTAAATAACACATTATCAATTATCTCATATTTAATAGCATTTAACCTTAAAGCGCGTTTACTCTTATAGCTGAGATTAGAAGGAGCATACCCATTTTTCAAGTAATAGATAAGATTAGCATACTGAGATTCAGAATCTGTAACACTTATCCGACTTACTTGAATATCTTGATTTGAATCTTGATTTTCTGGTATGTTATGAGCTCCTGCCAATAATCTGCAAAAACCTTGTCCTCTAAAAATCTTGGCTGGTTTAATATCAATGTCATATTCTTGCAAAGCTGTCACCCAATTAGCCCTTTTTTCTCCTACTTCCTTTTGAATTAGTAATTGTCTCACTGCAGAGAATGGGACAATAATTTTTGTATGTGTTTTTAGGAGAAAAGGTCTAAAATGTTTGATTGACTTAAACACAACGAAAGCTTGTTTTTCTACATCGGAATAATTTAGCTTAGCTCTTTGCAGATTCGAGCTAAAGAAAGAAATAGGTGCTTCTAATTATTGATCATTGCGCTGTGTTAAAACAACAGCATAGGATGTTTCGGTGGCCAAAGTATACAAAATAAAATCTTTAGAAAAATCTGGAGTATTCAATGCAGGTGAATTAATGATTGCCTGTTTGATTGCATCAAAGGCTTCTTTCTCTTTATACCCCCATTTGAATATTGAGTTTTTCTTAATCATATTTTGCATAGGTAAAACAATTAAAGAAAATCAGGAATGAATCTTTTAACAAAATTGATTTGTCCAAGAAATGATTGCATGGATTTTTTTTTATGAGGTAAAGAAATATCAGAAATTTCTTTCACTCTATCTGGATCAATATATATACCATCTTTTGACACAACAAATCCTAAGAGATTTCCTTCATCTAAAGCAAAGAAAGATTTCTTCGGATTTAAGGAAATACCAAACTTCTACATCTTTCAAATATTTGTTTTAAGTCATGTATATGATTGGCACTCTTCTTTGAAAATACTGTTATGTCATCAAGATAAACAACAACTGATTTATTGATCAGACATTTGAATGCTATGTCCATGGCTCTTTGAAAAGTTTCTCCTGCATTTATTAGACCAAAAGGCACTTTCTGATAAGCGTAAGTTCCCCATTTTGTTCTGAAAGTTGTTTTCAATCTGTCATCTGGGTGAACTAAAACTTGATTATAGCCCGAAAATCCATCAAGAAAAGACATAAGTTCAGAACCAGCTACCTTTTGAAGTATCTGTCCCATGGTTGGCAATGGGAAATTATCTTTTAAACATGCCTTGTTTAAATTTCTCAAATCAATACAGATTCTTATATCACCATTATTCTTCCTTACAGGTACCATATTGGAAACCCAATTGGAGTGTCTGATTGGAAAAATGATTTTGGCTTTTAAAAGTTTATTAAGTTCTGATTTGATTTGACTTTCAAGATTTGGATGGATCTTTTCTCAACTTACGATTTGAGCAGGTTTAACATCGAAACAGTAGGTGTGTGTTGGATAATTGAAGTATCATCGTTTTTCGATCATCGTAATTCCAAGCAAACAAATTTTTATCTTGTTCGAAGAGTTTAATGAATGCCTCCTTTCCTGCGGTGTTAAATTGAGTCCTAAATTAATATTTTGAGGTTTAGAATCGAGAACCAAGATTTACTAATTCAAACTTCAAAGTGGAACTTTGAAGTTTTAGTCTTCTTTCTTGAATCTGTCTCTAATGTCATATAAATCCTCTAATTTAACAACCGATTTTGGAATGGGGTTTTCATTACCTTTTGAAGCAATTTGTAAATCATGATCATCTTCATCAATAATTTGATCATCATATGATTTCTCTGAAGTCATGAAATTTAGAATATCTTGATCATGATAGAAAACTCTCCAATTTGTAACATTATACGCAGGACCAGGATGAATGAAAATCAATTCTACTCACAGAAGAAGCTTCTCAGGCTGCAATCTTGACGGGTAGGAGTTTTAGATGCAACATTAGCTAGCAGTGGTGATGTATTGATTACCCTAGGAATAGGAGAAATAATGGATACAAAACAGGTGGTAGATCTTTACTAGGGTTTGGTAGTGTTAAGATGTCTGAAAGGCAATGAATAGTATTCCTAACTTGTTTAATTACAATTTCGGAATCACAAAGACTTTTAGTATTTTAACATCTAACCCTATAGCTTTATAAAGTCCTTGAACCAAGGCTTCATATTCTGCAGTATTGTTAGTACACTCAAATTCTAACCTGCATGACAGCATGGTTTTCTCTCCATTTGGATCAATTAAGATACATCCAGCTCCAGCTCCATCACTAGACTTCGATCCATCGAAATATAACGACCAAAATAAAGATTTATCTACTGGCTTATCTATAATTACATCAGAAATATTTACAATTCTGGAAGAATCAGACTATGAAAAATTTTCTATCTGAGAAACAAAAGTATTTACAGAAAAAGGTGATTAAGGAGCTTTGAAATTTCCAAGAAATGATTCAGCAGAATAACCTCCAAGAATATTGTTGTTGAATGCCACAGGTTCATTAGGCTGTTAAAATTCAGTGACAGTGTGCGTCATATGTTTTTCTCGTTCAATTTTGATTTGATTTGGTTTCCCTTTATAGGGAAGCCACATGTGTGAATAATCAGTCGAGATATAACCATTAAGTTTCGCAGACCAATCCCTACTCAAGATTAATCCATAAAATTCAGGGATATCAGCAATCAAAATATCAATTCTTTGGACAATTCTAGGATCTGAGGCTAATCTAATAGTAACTGAATTGATTTTTCCTACCACTTGAACTTTAGAGCGATCCAACTGAACGATATGAACTGCTGATTTCTATGGTTCAATATTCAATTTAGCACAGACAGAAGTAGGCATAATATTGGAGGAAGCTCCAGAATCAATCAAACAATTGTGCAGATTTTTATTGTACATCTCATAAGTCAAAAGAAAAGGAGGAGTTTGAGAATTCGACTTTTCCCCAATGAGCACAGTATCAGTAGCATATGCCTTATCTGGTGGCTTACCAGTTCCTCTCGCTACTTTTGCAACTACACCGCTTGGTACAGGAGCAATTGGCGTAGCGTTAAGTTCTTTTAATAGCAACTTTTGCTGGTGTTTTAGTTTGCTGAGTTCATGTAAGGAAATGTTAGCTTTGATATTTTTCATGTCCTCAACAATGTTGTATTCCATGGGTTCTGACACTACCAAAGTCTTTGCTGTTGATGTGAGAGGATTAGAAGAGGATGGTTGATTTTGAGTAGGCAGTGAAGAAGTTTTCTTCACAATGGGTTTGTCTTTGGTACTTGGAGTTGCAATTTTCTTTTTAGGAATTGCTTGCACTGGTTCTGCTGTAGATTTACTCCTAGTACTTACAGGCATAGCTTCTTCATTATCAGAATTAGGGAGAATAAAATCCCACATTCCATTTAATTCAGCTATTTCTTCATTTTCGTCTTCTTGGTCTGATACTACAGATGTATCTTCTTCTTCTTCCTCTTCTTCTGATTCTGCATTTGAAATTATATTAGGAGGTTTATATTCAACTTGGTTCCTTCTGAAATTTCGGAATGGTTTCTTGGTAGAAGTTTCAGCTACTTGTTTTTTTATTTCAACCATTTCATTTGACATGGTTTTAAGAAATTTCTGTAAACCTTCCATGTCATATGGATCTTTGGCCTTTTTCTTTGAATCATCTCTGAAGCTGACCTTCTTTGATTTCCTTTCTTCAAGAGCATTTTTCTTTTCTAGAGAAGTGATACGTTTTTCTACTGCAATAGCTTCTTTCATATTCTCAGCTAATGTAGGTTTTGCAGCTCTGTCCACGAAAATTGCTATGTTCGAGGGTAAGGCTGTTATGTACCATTCAATTCTGACCTGTTCACTGGGTTGTGAATCTACGTGAATTTTTTTCAAGAGTTTGTTGAATCTAGCATTGAATTCTTTAATGGGTTCCTTGGGTTCTATTTTCAAATTTGAGAGATCATTGAGTAAAGTTGCAATTGATCGGTCATCTCCAAATTTGGTTAAAAAATGATCTGCAAAAATGTCCCAACTAGTTATAGCATCCCGATGGTAACAGAAAATACCATTATCCCCATTGCTCGAAGAGCATAGGGAATAGTTCAACCACAACATCTTCTGCAGTACCTATTCGAAATTAATAGCGCATAGTTATTGATATGTTCTTTCACCGAATGATAAGATCAGACAATTTTGCCATGACAAGATCGTTCGCAATTGTAAAGGTGCAGCGATGTTGACTGCTCCTGGAGTAGACCATGGTCTCTGTGCCATTATCGGAACAACTACTAGAGGGATAGTAGAAACTGGTGGTGTTTGAATAGAAGTTGTTGGAATGGATGATGTTGAGACTGATGAGGATTGAGGAGAAGATGTTTGTGGAGATGATATGGAAATGATTGTACTTTGTTGAGAAGGGATTTCGGAAACAGGTATTTGGATATTAGAGGTTGAACTTGCTGATTCCGATTGGGTTTTTCTTGTCTTGAATCTACTAGGTAAAGGGAATTCTTTGGGAGAAATACCAAGTTTTTCACTTTGAAGCCTAGTAAGAGGTTTGGAAGAAACAAATTTTGAAGTTACACTACCTTCAGATATTTCAGACTCTTCAAGAGATAATGAGAATCCTTTCAATTTATAAATTAGATCTTGAACTTCAGGAGACTCAGGATGTTGATCGTCTGAATGTTTTGAGATTTTAGTAGTGGGTGTCTGAATATTTTCTGCAATTTCTTCTCTAGGATTTTGAATTTCAGAAGAAATTGAAGAAGTTAATGAGGGTGTTTTGCTCTCGGAATGGCTTGTGGATAAATATTTACTTGCCATTCATAGCTCAGGCCCTCCTTCTAGTGCCAAAAATGTTGAAGCCTAGAAAATCTCTGCTTCAAACATCGGGGAAAACCACCCGGTCGGGACCTTAAGGCAGCTCCTTTTCCGTTTGGTATGGTGGCTCCGACTGGATTTAAAGGACCAGTTTCCTTGTAACTAAATAGATTGGATTGGATGGGTGGAAATGAGACTAAACTAACTGAAATAAAACTATCTAATCTAAGATAAATACTAGTAAAGAAATTCTAATACTAACCCGGGTGGATATATGTGAACACAACTTAAGATTGTTCCAATTCAACAATAACCATGAAAATGTATTATTAATCAAATTGAAATGTGCAGAAACAAATAAAGATAACTCTGTTTAAGAAATTAAACAGAGTTATATAAACATATTGCATTGATCATTGTATACCATTTACATGTAACTATGAAAAATAACGTTTCAATTATACTCAGAAATGATATATAAAAGGAAGCGTTGTTAAAGCAAATATACATATAAATGATAGCAATTTTAAAACGAATATCATAAAACAAAAGAGATCAACAGTGAACAGATAGAAATAACTTGTTCATCTTGAAGAATTTCAAATGCATTCTGATACTCTATCCAGTAATTATAATGCAAAACCAAATTCCAAGGTACAGAAATGCAACACTTCAAAGGTAATTCCGCATAAAAATCACCAGATGTGATCCTTTTCAAAAAATATATAAGAAAATGGAGTACAGAAATGCAATCTCCAAGTCCAAAAATATTAAGATCCAGGATCCCTCTCTAAATGCATGAGAGGGGTTTAAATACTACTTAACTAACTCTAAAAATAGTTTATTACAAAAATAAGGATTCGGTTCAATGACCGTCCTTTTCCTAGGCTAAAATACAGTGAAATTAAAACTAAATCTATCTAACTATGAACTCGATCTTTGATCTTGCAGGCATCTAGCATACTTTTGAGAAGATACGGTTGACCGACTTCAGAATTCAACTGTCCTGAAAAGACAGAGTCGGCAAGCGTAGGAGCAATCTTCTCTGTAGCATTGATGATACAATTGAGCGCACTGTGCTGACTGTGTGGCTTCACTAAGTACATCTAGTATGAGTCCCAATTCAATATTGTCAGCCCTTGGATGGATTTTGCTCTTTCTTCTGACTTTTGCCTCCATTCTGTTTGCAGTTGATTTGCCTATGGTAGATATCTTGGAACAGTTTCAGGAATCAAGTTAGCTTTGTGTAAATTGTCATTTAAACAATCAGTGAGAGTGTTTGCTGCTGTATGCCTTCCGTCGCCTTTTCTCGCACTTCGATTTTAGCATCCCACCACTTCTAACGTATTTTTGTGGTTTTCATTAATGATGGGTGCACTAGATTTTCTGCCTTCTTCTGTCTTTTTCCATGCTAGATAATCATTGATCTTTTCATTAATCAAATCATAATCATTTCGTAGATATACGACATGACTTGTGATTTTATTGCTTTCTTGGCACAAAGAATTCCATTGCAATATTTTTTGGCAGAAAACTTCCTCTTGTTGCAGTAGTTGATTGTTCAAAGAGATGGTTTCTGAAATGAATTCTGGAAGCTTAGGATCATCCTTATGTTGGTCTTGGATTTCTTGAAGTTGTTGTTGTAACTCTTCAAGTTTTAATTGTGCTTCCTTATTGGCCTGTACCTGTTGCAATTGCTGTTGCAGAGCCTTTATCTGTTCTTCTTTTTCATCCAACAAAAGTTGTATCTCAAATGCTTTATCAATTGTTGCAGAAGCATAAGCTCCTGTTATTTGAGATAATTTAGTGAGATTATGAGTAGGCTCTGTAGCAAGATCTTTCCACAAAACATCTACTTGTTCTGGTTCAGTAGCAATTGCACTTTCTATTTTTCTCTTTTTCCTTTGTCTCTTTACTACTGCTTTGTATTTGGGGCTGTAAAATACATCTAGAGGAGGAATGTCCCCATATCATACAATTTCGCAGATAGTGATTGGAATGTGCTCTGTTACTGCGGCTGTGCTGCTTGTTCCTTGTTTGTTTTTCTTCAATGGTTCACTTCTTTTAGTCCACTCCTTTGTGCATTCTGCCAAATTTGCGTGTTCTCTGGCAAAATATTCCATGAATTTTTTGTTGTAAGTCGCCTGTGGTTCTGGCAGCTTATACATTAATCTCACATCTTCTATGGTAAATGGCCCAATTAGCTCTTCATATGGAGTCTTGAATTTCCTGTCCGAAATATCAGCGCTGTCCAGGACCCATCTCACCATGTCTGTGTATGGGAGAATCCTTGGCCTTGCTGCTATTCTATGCAGAAATGAGCAAGCCAAGTCTCTAAGATTTGCTTCAGACGAATCTTTGGAACCTGCTGTAGCTACAACTTTTATCACCACAGTGTTTTCATCTTCTAACAGATTGTACATTCCTTCCCAAGTGGATATGCCGGCATCCTTGTTACAGGCGGTGTCTACGTATAGCGAAGCCATTTCTTTGTTCTCAGAATTTGAGCTCTTCTCCTTCTTACCCATAGTGTATATCAAAAGCTTTGTATAGTAATTCGCTCCTTCGTGCCTGCGTTTTACGAATAAATGAGAGTAATGATATTAGAAAGGTGATGAGACTGTTTTGAATATGAACGCGGATGAAATATAATATTTTAATTGTGAAACGACTTTCACTCTAAACACAATCTCATTTCACATTAATAATCAATCCAATCATTTAATATAATCATTAAAGCACATAACGGATTTGACATATGGAAAGATTGCCTTGGGATAGCGCGCCTACATGAATCTGCGACATTGCGATCTGCGATTTGCTGCGCAATATCGCAATATCGCAATGTCGCAATATCGCAATATGAAGTCATCACAGTCATAAAAAATAGCGCAAAAACGGGAATTGCGCAATAGCGCAAAGCGCATATCGCAAAAATCATAAAAGCGCAATATCGCGAAATCACATGATCGCATATTTGAAAAGAGCGCATAACGCAAAATCGCAAAAGTGCATATTTGAAAAGAGTGCAAAATATATTCATTAACCAATTCTGTTTTCTGCGCTATGCGATCTGCGACCAATGCGTTTTATCAAAGGTATATATTATTTATGGATGTGCTATCTTGTTCAAAGAGCAGTTTTATTTAAAATCTATCATAAACTTAATATTTTCGCAATATTCTTTCAAAGGGATTTTTATAGGTTTATGATAGAAAGTTTTATTTTCTAAGGCAAACAAATCCTAATTGTTTTTTGGATTTTTAACTAAGGGTCCCCATTTTATTTAGTATTATTATTAAAATAAAAAAGGGGGGTTGTTGCTAGCCACAACATAGTGCTATAGACCAAAGGCTTGCAACTTAACAATTATACACACACAAACTGAAGATCCTCAAATGAAAAATCAATCTCTTCCAACAATTTAATAATAAACAATATATTTACAGAGAACTTGGCCTCTCCTCACACTCACACTCACTCACACACATCTACATCTACCTCTCTCCCCTTACATTTATAGAAATAATTACATAGTTATGGATTATTCTAAATATACGATCTTCTCCATAGATCACTCAACTAATTCCTAAAATCTCTTAATGATCCCTTGAGGATCTCAACAAGTCAACTAAATCCTATTCTAGGATATCCTAATCCCTAAGATCTTTATGAGATTTTCATAAGGTTAATATCTCTCGTATTCTCAATTATTTGAGAATATTTACATTAAAACCCTCACACACATATTCCTCACTCAAATATAAAAAATTCCCTTTAATAAATTAATTTTTTTAAACAAATATTAGACCCCCTAAGTCAACCAAATGTACAATGATTGTTTGAGTAGGATGATCCTGCATCAGACTCCCAAAGTTAAAAACAATCATGATCTCCTGATCATATGCTAATAGAAAAAAACCTCCAGGGTCCCAAAACTTAGTTTGTAATTGTCCAAATGCTCTGTACCTTTGCTGCTGCTACATGTCTTCTATATTCTGGTTCTTTTTCCTTTCTTCAATCAACTTCAAATTCTGATTGATCATCCCTTCTGCTGTCATTTTCCTCCATCTGTATTCAAAGAAAATATGATCTACTTCCTCTCAAAGTAGATTTTACTTCCATCTCTGTGACAATTGACTTAAGTATTAACTAGTTGTTTAACTAGTATTATGTAGTTTTAGTTATTATTTTGAAGAAAACTAAAACATTTATTTATTTATTTTTATTTTTTATTTTTTCTAGAAAATATTATTTGAAATACATGAATTAATTTTGTTCTGTGGGAAATAAAATTAGTTATGGAAAAGTAGTTCCATAAAAGTAAAAAGACTGATGGTAAAAAGCATTCCAAGAACTGAGAAGTGGTTGGACAGTTTTGGGCAGTTACTTCTCCTCTGAGGATAAAAGGTACATCCTAGTGAGGAAAAGGGGTTCTGCTCAATAACTAAGGAAGAGAGTAAGGAATTTCCTGAGATGGTAGAGACTAATGGAAAACACTCAGTGTTCCTAAAGATTTCTGGAATACACTGGACTTGGGGTCGTGAGGTCTCCAAAGAAATCTCTGTCAACCCATACTTCTCAGGTGTGGAGCACGGGGGAAAGAGAAGGATGTAATCACCTCTCTTGATGGTTGTGAGGACATCATCAACATAGTTCAAATTCAAATAAGTAACTAGAGTTATTTAATTCAGTTGAATTAGACAGAAGTGTTATTATAGGAAATGCACACAGTTATGTGTTTTACTAGCTTTATGGAAAACAACATTGTAATAGACAAATATGCGAAGGAAAAGAAATGAGTATTGTAAAAACATATATATGTGTGGAAATTCTGGAAGGAAAAACTGTATTTAGCAACGTATGAGGTAATATAGGAATTACTGCGTAAATCCTGTTACATAAATAGTTATGTATATATTTCTTTGTAAATAATTTAATCGATTATAAGATAGTCAAATAAAGATAACTAGGAAAAATAACAATGTGTAATATGCTGTCTAAAACATACAATATACAAAAAATAACGAAGTATGGAGCTTTGTTAATTTAGAGTTATCTGGAGGTGAAATTTTGGTTCAGGGTTCGAGGTGGGAACCTCAACCCATAACTCATCGTTACTGCTTACCTATATATATACATAGACAGGGGCATAGATGGTCCAGTCATCTTCATAAACTGAAAAGAAAACTACTTGGCTAATATATTTCACACTGATAAAACTATGAAATTAAATTATCATGCTAGTTGTTGCGTAACACCAAAATTACCAAGCCAGTGTATAATCTGAGCAATGGGAGACTACAACAGAGAAAATCGAAATGCAATGGAAGACAAAATCCGCAATTCGGCCAGAGGCACAGGATTTACCAATGCAAATTCAACTAACATGATGCATAATATTAAAACAAAACATTGAACTATATTCTGAATAAGTAAACAGTACTATTTCGTTCAAGAGTTCTTTAAACCTCCACAGTAACATCGGAAGAATCTTGTAAGGGAAAATTTTGATGAATTGAAGCAAAACAATGTAAGGAATTAGGTAAGAAAGAACTATATTTATATAAACAAATTGATTCAGGATTTTTTCTAACCCAAAAAATCCAATAAACACGAGAACAGGTCTGAGGAAACCCAATACAATTCATTGAAAGAAATGAATGAAAACGTGACCATTAAAATTTTTAGTATTTGGAAAGTCTGCATGTATGCCAAGTTCGGCATAAGCATGCCAGAAAGTGAAATAAGCAAGCAACTCGACGACTCTGCCTGTAAGGGCTGTAACCCTGGTGGTAATACATTAATCATGCCGAAGAAGAGACAAAAGTCCCGATATATGAGAGCAGAATAACATAGGGTACCTGAAAAGGGTAACATGATTTCAATAGCTTGCAAGAAAACTTGAGATTATTCATGGAGGAAACTCGCAGTGAAGTCCTCGGCATCCGGGTGAAGAATCTACCTGTAACCAAAAACTGTGAGGTGCATTAGTGATTGCTATCAGTAAAACAGAATGCCTGTAAGGCAGAGAGTGGCGAGAAAAGAAAACTCAACCTTCTTACTTGAGAGACGACGTATTCCAAAGTGCTGATCTCCGAGTTGAAGGAACGAAGGAAAAGCACAAAAAATTCAAGCGTTATACTCCACAAGGAAATGATACACTTAAGGTTTCAAACTAATTAACCTGAGAGCAAGAAAAAATGGTAAACCGGAACAAAAGAATTTACTTGACGCTGTGGGGAAGGCCGCCTCTAGGAGCGGGTAGAGGTTTTGCAGGTGGGTTGGACCCGAGAACCTGCAAAAAGCTGGAACTGACGATGGAGACTCGGTAACCTTCCAAAAACTCCATAGAAAGGGTGTAAAGTAGCTCTGTCCAAAAAAATGCAAGAACCAATAGAATAACCCTTACCAAGCTCGAACCATGACAAGTTAAAACTGTTAACACATAAACCATGCTCTCCCATACCTCCTACAGCGCCAGGAAGAGAGGGGTAACGACTCTGCAAATACCATACCAATGCAAGGGTCGCAGGCGAAACCACGACGCAGACAAGGTGAAATGGGGAATTCAGTTAGGGTTGCAGGGGTAATACCTATGCAATATTCCCGCCAAATCTTATCGCGATTTCCCCACTGATTGAATGGTGGATAGGAGGGCAGGTGGCCTCAATAATCATAGACCAAATCCCAAAATCTTGAACAAATGTGTGTCATTAAGTGTCAAGGACATGGCAGATGATCCAACGTACCAAAAAATTATTCCGAGGAATTTAATTAATTACAAGACGAGTACTAGAAACTATAATGGTCACAATCAAGTAAATAATTGCATAGTTATGCATAACAATAATTAAAGTGAGATAAACAAAGTTAATCAAACGAAAAACGCGATAGTTCCAATATCTAACCATAAACCATACTTATAACACATGGCATAATATATATGATCATATATGGGTATGTATTCTCCTTAGGAGATTAATCTTAGAGTAAGAGTTATTTCATTTTTATTTATTTATTTCTATGTTGAATGTTACAAGTGGTATCAAAGCAGCATTCACATGCTGGGACACTAGGGGTCACCTAACAGGTTCAATTTTGTGTATCCCGATGCATAGAAAAGAATTAGTATTGCAAAGGACGATATGAGAAGGGGATCAACATAGCAAACACCCCGTAATGTCGGGGAACCTACACCTCAAGCACAACCAGAAATAAATCCTGAAATGTGGATTCAGTTGAGTGTGGATCAACACAAGCAGACCAGTAGACTGCTGGAGGAACAACAACACCAGACTAGTATATTGCTAAGTACTGTGCAAAAGTTGCAGGAAATGGTCCGAGTGAGAAGTGATAATGAACACCTGATGCAAGAGCAGGAAAGGATACTTAAGATATTTTCTGAGAAACAAAATCAAGGGGTGTTACAACCCAGTCTCGATAGGGATATGCAAGAAGAAAACGAACGAAAAACCAAGGACCAGACCACTGACAGAATGGGTAAGAGCCCTTCACAGCGAAGCAACAAGAACAAAAAATACAATGAAGCAGAGTTTGTTAATGTGTCAGATCAACAGGAAATTAAGAAACAAAAGGTGGAACTACAAGGTGAGTTTCGGAAGATAAAACCACCTACATTCGATGGAGAAGCTAAAGAGGCGGCACAGGCTTGGATGATTAATATGAATAAGTAATTTCAAGTCTACGAGTACATCAACAACCTTAAAGCCATATTGGCCATTTACCAGTTGAGGGAGAAAGCCACCCTATGGTGGGAGGAAGAAAATAACGTTCGCAGCATTGAAGATCAAGATGTGACATGGGATTCATTCCAACAATACTTTAAAGACAAATACTTAACATAATGGTTCTATGATGAAAAATCCAGAGAAAACCATGATTTGAAGTTGGGTCATATGACTATGGATGAGTACATAACCAAGTTCACTTCCCTATTAAGATAAGTTCCTTATCTTAGGGATGAAATGGCTAAGGATCAACGCTTCCTAAGTAGTTTTCCAATCCACAAGAAGGAAAAAATTCAATTCGTAAATCCTAGGACCATGGACGAAAAAATTCGGAAGGAAAGAATGTGCTACCAGAAGTCCAAGGCAAAAGGGGAAACGGGCAAAATTTGGCAGCCAAGAAAAGGACAGAAAAGCAGTTCAAATTTCAAGGGTTCTAGAAATAACAACTTTAATAATTCTGCACGGAGTTCAATGAGAAATTTTTTTGGTAGAAATCATCAAAGAACCTGATGGCCTACCGAAGAGAGGCCTACAGAGGCTTCCAACAAACATGAGCAAGGAAAAATTCCCAAACCACGTCTGTAGTGTTGGGGGTGTGGCGAGGCAAATTATTACAAAAAATTTCCACAGTGAGGGAGAAGTGAGACAATTGCTAATATGCAAGAAGCTTCTACAGTGGGATATGTAGCTTGAAATATACCCAGAATCAACGTAGAGTTGGAAGACCGTTAGGCGGATTATCAACCAACGATGATAGAGTTGGAAGGTAAGCTACTCTCACAACCTATTTCTATTTTGGTTGAACTAGGTGCAAGTTTAAGTTATGTAAACCCCAAAATAGTAGAAGTATGTAAATTAAAAAGTCAGAAATTCAAAAATCCTTGGATGGTACAGCTAGTCACAGGTGCAAAAAGAAAGGTAAGTGCCAAAATTCCAAACTGTACATTGGAAATTAGAGACCAAAAATTAAACGTGGACCTGAACATACTACCATTAGGATCCTATGATGTACTGTTGGGCATGGATTGGTTGGAGAAACATTGGACTTTAGTGGACTGTAAAGAAAAGATTATATATTACAAAGTGCAAGACAAAACACGCAAAGAGATTCAGGGAATCAAGAAACCATTACAACTGCGTCCTATTACATCATCTCATATGAGTAAATGTATGAGAAAAGGATGTCATATTTATGCCATCCAAGTGGGATATGCCAATTCCAAGGAGAAGACTCCTATGATGGAAAACATACTGGTAGTACAAGACTTCATGGATGTATTTCCAGAAGCATTAGGGGAATTTTTAGGTCTAAAATGGGCCTCCTAAGAAAAAAATACAACCAAAATAAACTTTATAAGAACCAATAGGATTCAAGATGATGATGTCAACCATAGGGGATGATTCACCATTTTTTAAGTAAAAGGGAAAAATATTAAAAAATAATAAAATAATAAAACTACTTTTTCAACTTATCTCCCAAAGTTTTTACTCAAATTTCGAGTGGGAGTACTCGTTGGATGAAAAACTTAATTTCTCATCCAAGTAGTACCCATGTTGCATACTTTCGATGGGTCCTGTTACATGAAAAATGAGAAATATATGAAAAACATGATTATTTTATAATTTCCTTAGGAGGCCCATTTTAGACCTAAAAATTCCCCTAATAATGTACCAGTATTACCCCCAAGAAGAGATATTGATTTCACCATTGAGTTAATGCCAGGAGCATCACCAGTTTCTAGGGCTCCTTACAGAATGAGTGTTCCGGAGCTAACTGAATTAAAAATGCAATTGCAAGAGTTGTTGGACAAAGGGTACATTCGTCCGAGTTTGTCCCCTTGGGGAGTACCAGTGATGTTCATAAAGAAGAAGGACAAAACCATGTAAATGTTCATGGATTATAGACAACTCAATAAATTGACTGTCAAAAATAAATATCCCTTACCTCGGATTGATGACTTGTTTGATCAAGTGAAGGGGCCCAAAATATTCTCAAAAATAGACTTAAGGTCTGGATATCACCAGATCTGGATTAAGGATGAGGATATCCACAAGATTTCTTTTCATACCAGGTACGGGCATTATGAGTTTGTGGTACTACCCTTCGGTTTAACCAATGTGCCAACAACATTTATGAGGTTGATGCACGGTATATTTCACCCCTTCTTGGATAAATTTGTGCTAATATTTATTGATGATATTTTAATTTATTCCTGTTGAGATTCAACAAGATGATGAGCTTAGTGAAAAGAGTCGCCTTCACTAAGTGGGCCTGCAGGCTATTTTTGGTGCAAGTCTATTTTTAGACTATGTCTATTTTTAGACATGGTGATCATATTTCAGAAGTTGCAGGATGCTATTTGTGGATGGTTGATCAAGTTGGAAAAATAGATGAAATTATATTTTTAGAAGATTGGCCAAAGTCTATTTATAGATCGTCGATCTAAAAATAGAAGTGTTGATTATTATTAGCTCTTAATAATAATCCGACAATAAACAACATCTTATTCTCTTGGAGCGCTTAATTTCAGTGCACAGATTTGAAAAATCAGTGGGCTGAGGGAATTACGCAATTCTCGAGGGAAACTGGTGGTTCATGCATGGAGGACTCAGTTAGAACTGAACTGACAGAGTTATGACAGAGTTGGAAGAGTAGTTCATGGAGTTGTATTCAGTTTGACTCAGCTAGACTCAGTTGAGCTAGTTGTATCTAGTCTAAATGATTGATACACTAGTGAGAGTGGTGTGAATTAATTATTAATTAATTCACTAAATATTAACTCATTAATCAACTGAAGAATACATCAGTTAACTACAGTGCATGGACAATTTCAGTGGAGACCAGTGGAGAGATAGGTGAAAGGGCAAGATGACTATTAGTTGTGACTATAGTGATGCATTGATTGCATCACACACACATTGGAGTTTCCAATGAGGATTGTGCAGTCATGGCAAGAGTAATTCGAATTAATTCAGAGATATTCTTCAGCAGGGATTGTGCAGTGGAGGCAGGCTAGCAGGGGGCAAAGATCGGTGCATGGATTTGCAGATTTTTCCTAATTAGTGTGTGATGATTGTATTGTACTGAGAGTTTGATGTACTAAGCTTTGTATGAGATTGTTAAATGATCTCCATGATACATAATATATGATATTTGGGGTTTTCAGCTTCAGGCTTTCCCGTTAAACAACTATGTTATGTGCGATTGTTTTAATTTATTCTTCACATGTGTTTGCAATTAATTTTTCGCAAAAGATTAACAGTGGAATGATTCTGTATTTTGCAAGAAGTCAAATATTGTGAGATCAGGGGAATCTGGATGTATGCATGCTTAGTATATACTAATTTCTACAATTCCAAGAATCAGGAAGAACATAAGGAGCACCTAAGAATAGTGTTGGAGATGTTAAGAAAATACCAGCTGTACGCCAAGTAAAGCAAATGTGATTTCTTCAAAGAAGAAATCCAATACTTAGGCCATGTTATTTCAGTGGAGGGGATAGCAGTTGATCCAAAGAAAATTAAGACAATTATAAATTTAAATGATGAATGTTATCTTTGCTTCTTCCATTATGAATTTATATCAGC
Organism: Pinus albicaulis; assembly: GCA_034641835.2. Taxonomy (NCBI): domain Eukaryota; kingdom Viridiplantae; phylum Streptophyta; class Pinopsida; order Pinales; family Pinaceae; genus Pinus; species Pinus albicaulis. Next base: position 508,621,550 of record CM076575.1, on the reverse strand, counting down.
CCCAAAATATTAAAATTGATTCAAAATCCCGATTAATGTAACCATATATGAAGTGGATTTGAATGTTTATATGATAAGTATGGAGAGAAATTCAGAATAAAATAAAATTAAAATATGAATTAACCATCGTATAGGTTAGTGCCTTGCCTAATGTTTCTCATTGTGATATTCTTCGCCATGCATAACTTAAAAGCTACGAATTCCACCTTTGTTGATATGTGATTGAGTGTTTTCTATAATAATTAAAAGACAATGGTGGAGAGACATATATCGATGTTTATCACATCAGAATATCTTATGACAAGGCCTCATTTGAGTTTTGTGTTGCGATATAATTTTTGCAGTGGAAAAGTTGCGATATGAGCATGTGCGATGAGAAACTTTGATGGAGCGAATGCGATATCAGAGAATAATCATATCGAAGATCAGATTTGTGAATGAAATGAAACGATGATAACATTATACCGATATCAAAAATGCGATAAATGACATGGCTCATTGGTGGGACCGGCTTTGGACTTTATAAGAATTCCGTGATCGCAAGATTTGAGCACGAGATGTAACATTGTTGATATGCCAATTTTCAATGAAGAACTGACCCGATAATTTTATTATATGGATTTAATTTTATATCGGATACCTTTAAAAATATGCCCCTACAAAAATTGCGATTTATCAAAGGACGCGATATCTTTCAAAACTGAATTTAAATGTTGTATTGGGTTAGGGTTTGTGTGGACTTTCCAAATTCGGTCTCCAGTCATATGTATTGGGCACCCACTGTCCACATACCATTGGATTTTCTAATCTTGAGCTATTAGAACCAGATCACACTTATTTATCTTCTTTTTCCATTGCATGTAGCTGTTTTTTTGGTAAATTTCCCGAGGAGATGGACCACAGTCTTTGAGAGGACATTCATGAGATTTGTGCCCAATTTTATGGCAGAAAAAACATTTGATTGTATTTCTGAATGGATTATGTATACGAGTGAATCCACCATTGTTCTTAATTCCCCTTGAGTTTCCATACACTAGTCTCTGTATATGCATTCTGCACTCCATGGCTTTATGACCGAACCCTTTACAATAAAAACAATACCCATAGAAGGAGTATCTGTATCTGGCAGAGAGAGTTGTTTGAGGTAATATTTTCGTTTGTTGAATCTTTTGCTGGTTGGACTGGATTTCCTTTATCTTACAGTATGCCGCAATATGTCTAGGTTTGTTGCAGGTGAAGCAAGTGATACTTCTCACAAGAGGAAGGAACCTCCTTTGACATTTTCCGAATTTGTTCAATTCATCCTTAGGAGCGCATGAGTCTTTTGTAATTGACTGTTTCTTCGTTTCTTTCTTTGTCACTTGAGGTTGCTGCTTGTTTCTGATTGTTTCGTTATATATCATGGTCTTGCTGGTTTCTAATTTTGTGGATTCCCTTTTTGCTGCTTCATTATCCTTTACAACTTTTACAAAAATTATATTCTTGTTATCTTCTACCTTGGATTTGCTGGTTTCTCCTTCATATCCTATCCCAACCTTTATATGAGGAGATATTTAAGCATTAATAATTTTTTCCAAATGACCAGAGCTTTTCATTTGAGAAATATTCATAGTTAATTCAATTTGGACCTTTTCTAATTTCTTCTTCAGGCTTACCACTTCCTCTTCTAGATTTTCTCACTCTTGATTTTTCTCCTTTATTTCTCTTTTCAGAATATCCTCTATTCTCCTTGATTTTTATAGTTCAATCTTCAATTTAATAATATCTTCTGAATCTGGTTCCGTCTTTGCATATTTTAGAAGAATCTCTTTCTATTTCTTACTCTTAAGTTTAAGTCTGCTTATTTCCTCCAGGGCACTAATTAGCTCCCCCTCAAGATCTACCTCACCTTCGTCTTCAAATTCCAGGAGATCTTCCTCAAGCTCTTCCTTGGCCATCAAAATGAATTCTGATGTTCCTTCTTCATTGGGGGATTCGTCTGAGCTCTCAGATGCACTACTGTTTTGTTGAACATAGAATGATCTTCGATTAAATCTGTTCCCTTTCGGCCTATTGCTGAAATTGGTTTTCTCTTTCCCTATTGACTAATTCTCCATTTTATTATGAGGAAATTTAGATGCATAGTGCCCCACTCTTCCACAGTTAAAGCACTTAAATGGAAGCTTACCTTTATACTTACCTGTGACTTTATCCAATCTTTTGAAAAATTTGGCCTCTTCTTCATCAGAGTAGGAGCATGTACCTTCCTTCTCTTCTCTGCACTTATCAGCCTTAAAGGCTGTCTCCCTCATATTTTACTTCCCTTTTTGAAGTCTCATCTCATAGGCCATCAAGTTTCCAAGCAATTGGTTCATGGCCAAATTTTCCCAGTTTGCTCTTTCTTCTATGGAAGAAATCTTAGGGTTAAACTTGGATGGTAAAGATCTCAATATCTTTTGTACAATTACACATTCCTTAATGGTTTCTCATAGATATTTCATGTTATTCACAACTTTCGCAACCTTTAAGAATAAATTGGATATATATTCATCTTCATTCATTTTTACATTTTCAAGCTGAGCTCTATAGGTTTGCAGTTTGGCCATCTTCACCTTTTTATCTCCCTCATGGATATTTTCTAATGTATCCCATATTTATTTGGCAGTCTTACTGTGCATTACTTTGATAAATTCTGACTCACACAGACCACTCAAGAGTGCATTCATTGCTTTTGCATTAGCTATGAAATCTTGTTTGGCTTCTTTCTCTGTGTCAATATCCTTTGGAGCATATCCTTCTTCCACAACAACCCAAACTTCTATTCCTAGAGACATTATGTACGTCCTAATTCTTATTTTCCAGAAGGCATAATTTGTGCCAATAAAAAAAGGGGATTTATTTGTTGAGCATCCTTCTAGGCTAGCCATCTTGGGGACCTAGGATCTCCTTCCAGTTGTTAAACTGATACAAAAGGATCTATATCTGATACCAATTGTTAAACCCTTAGTTAAACTGAGGGGGGGGGGGGATAAATTTAATACATTTATGGGCTTTTAAAATTTTCTTTTAAAATTATTTACACCTTCATTTCATGATCAACTTAATGTATAATGGAACAACAATCTTAATATGTGAGCATCAAGTATTAAGAAGATTAAATACAGAACATCAACACAGAATCATCATGCATATAGACAACATATATAAGTGGAGACCCATAAGGGAGAAAACCACATCTTATTATTGTTGTGATGCAAAGGAAAGCTCCAAATCCCTCTCACCACTGATTTTCTGTAGGCTCCAACCTACAGGAGGCTACTAACTCAAATTCTTCAAGCTACAACTTATAAGGAAGCTCCAACTCCCATATATTTTCTGCAGGCTACAACCCACAGGAGGCTCCTACCTGAACCAGATACAACTGGACATCTATCAAGCTACAACTTGATATGGAAGCACCAAATTCCTCACACTACAATAAAAACATATGCTGATTTACTTGGATATCAGCTCTATTTTACTCCTTCTTCACTGCTGTCCTTCCAACCTTCAAATCTGCTTTATACTAGCTCTGGATCTTCACAGCTTCTCTATCTTCTCTTTCTTATTCTTCCACTCTCTAACCTCTTTATGCACATTACAATAACATCATTTATAGATATTACTTCATGGTGGTTTGTATTCTATATGGGACTATGAAGTGAATAGGCATGATTCTTGCCTTCCACCCATTCATTTCCTCACTCAGCATATTCAGGATGTTACAACACTAAATACACTCATTTCAGTATTAAATTGGAGTTTTTCTTTGCCTACAGAGACTTGCCTTTGCATCGGAAACAATATAAAATAATTAATACATTTACAGTTACAATAATATTCCAATTCAGCCATTCCAACTTCTTCTCTTTGCTGTGTGTTTGTCCTCTTCTGCTTGTTGTTCCTTTGTCTTTTCTGTTTCTGTTGTTATATTTCAACTGTGCTGCATAACTGCCCTTTTTTCCCGACTTGACCCATGCTGTTGCACTATTTTGCATGAGGTTGGGTCCTTTTACTTACCCGAGCCTTTAATTGTCGTGTTCACCATTTTATTTTGTTACCTGAGTGTTTTCTTCCGCATTCAACCTTTTCTCTCAACCCACATAGACTCCCTTTTACCGCAGTGGATTGTAATATCAGAGGTTTTTCACATACATACTTTAGCAATTAAACATCGTAAACTTTATAACAAAACACATATAATAGACATCCCTTGCATATACGCGGAACATGGGTTTCCAGGTACCACAATCCTAGACCAATCGCAATACAACGCACTTCGCTTGCCCGCAAGTTTAACTCTTATTGATATCGCTAACCCATAAAATCTGCGATGTGCGCTATTGCGCAGAGCTGACACATGGCTCTTCCATCATTGCATCGCAAATTTCTAAACTTACCACATCACAAACAAATTACCATAACTTAGCACTATATGTCAATATATGTGATGAGCAAACTCGCAATCCACCGTCCGTCGTTGATCTGCGCCTAGATCTAACGGTCCTCACCTAATCGCACTTCACAGTTTATAGGATTTACTTTGTGGTTACACTCTATTTCTTGTGATATTTGATATTGCGCCATGCCAACATGTGTCTTCTCCACTTCGCATCACAAATACTTTAACTTACCATGCGATGCCTTAACGCTAAACTCTAAGAGTTGCAATTTGCGAAATCGCTCCCAGTGTGATTTGATCTCCGCCGTTGGTCTTTGAGGGATCAGACGGTCCACACTTGTTTTGCTGATCAACTTCGCATTGCCGGTTAAATAACTTACCATGTGAAATATTAACGCTATCCGCTAAATCCTGTGATGTCCGAAGTCTTCACGGGTTTGCGAGATGATCCCCACCATTGATTTGTGCATGATTTAATGAATCTCGCTGCTGCTTGCAAATCCGATTGGTCTTTGATTCTTCTAAGTCTTTTAAGCCTTAGTCGATTTTCCTGCTTTCAATGACCACCGATACTCTACATCTCCGTTTTATTCAGTTTTTAAACGCTCTGATCTATTTATTTAGTTTCTAAACGCGCTGATCTCTCCTGAGTTTGTTCTTCTATTCGGCATTCATTCCGACTTGGGATTATTACTCTTGTTGCTTCTCTAATGCCTTTGCCGCCTTGGCTGATTTTTTTTCCTTAACTGACCTAACACGTTCACGACTCTGTTCCTTTGCTGAGTTGCTAGCTTTGATCCTTTTCTGCCTTAAATTCTTAGTTGCCTTTGCTGCCTCTACTTCTTTGTTGATTTTGCTGCTTCTTTGCCATCAATGATAATATTTCCAATAGATATTGGGTCACAAGCAAACCTGAAGCTTAACCTTGAAACCATACCACATCATAAACCATACCATTTGGGTTGGATAGGTAATAATTCCAATTTACAGGTTACAAGGAAATGCATATTTTGATTTTCTATTACTGCAAACTTTTTTGATGAAATCGAGTTAGATGTGGTTCCACTTGACATATCCGAGATTATCTTGGGAAGTCCATATTTGTATGACAGTAAAGCAGTGTTTTATCGCCATGAGAACAAATATCATTTTCTTAAGGATGGGGTGGAGTATATTATGAGAGCTCATCACAAAAAACTGAATATTTCTTTAGTTAAGGCAGGGAAAATGAAGAGGCTAGTTAATGCAAGTAAAAATTCTGTGCTTCTCATGATCAAGAAAAAGGATGATGTTTATTATGAATATTTTGAATGATGTGATGATGTAATGTCCCTTTTTCAGAAACATTTTCAGATGACAAGGAAATCTATTCCAGAGATGGACTGAAGGGGAATTTACTGGATTTGTCACCTTCACAAGGAAGGATGAACTCCAAAGGCTTCCTGGACCACTATCAGACTCTGTCTATAGAGTGATTGTTAAAGGAAAATATCCCCAAGAGGGAATACAACACTATTGGGAATCTTGCAAGATAACCCAAAAATGCAGCTACAACAATATAAAGACATAAACTGGAAATAACAGTGAATGAAAATTATGCCAAAGTGTATGAAACCCTTGAGCCATTTTATTATGAAAGAATAGTAGCAAATGATACAATGAATATCAGAAGAATAAGGCTAGAAGCCTTTTGTGAAAATACATGCCAAAATACAAATGCTGCTCCATAGCAGAATGCCCATGACTAGGGACTGTGCAGTCATAGAAGGGAGATTGCTGTAATGAGTGAAAAACAACATGGAACTGCATATACATGGCTCATATATCATTGGGAGAGAATATCTAAGCTCCCAATCACTACCTCAAGTCAATCCCAGAAGGATTGGCTGAAATGTGCAAAACTGCTGGAATTCCGGAGTTGTTGGGTAGCTGCAGCAACTCAATACATGGAATGGAATGGAGAAGGCTGAATGGCTGAAGCTGATGAAGAGCCCTTCTCCTTTGGAAATCTTAAGTGCAAGGCTGATCCCTACACCAAAGATCTCACCCTCTGAAACACCTGCAAACCCCTCACTGCAAATGTGCTCCAACTAGAACGCAGTCTATGAGAGTATTTGTGCTGTGACTGATGGAAATGGTTGGACTCATGCCAATGATAGTGGAATATACTCAGGAACCATCCTCACTAACCTCCCGGAAGTAGAGAACTTCCCTCCTCTGAAAGATCAGATAGAAATGGTGTTGTAGGAAACCTCCAGCAACACCCAGCTACACTGCACAATAATCTGCTACAGACACTGCGCTGATGAAGATGGTTGATGCTATGGCCTGAATGCTAGAATATGGAGGATGAGTGAAATAATTCATGAGCTACTCAATAAGGAGAGGAATTCCTAAACAGGACTCCCTCGTGCCCGAGGGCACTGCAGCTCTGCTGAACATCAAGAGGCAGCAATTTGTCTCAATAGACAAATAATCAAATGATCCAAGATAATTTCAATGGGCTACCTTGCCTCTCTTTTAAACTCAATGAGCCTTCACCTTCATTCCTCTATAATTTTCCTTCCTCATGGAATATTCCTCCACTAAAACTACGCTGTCCCACCTAGTGCTTGCCAACTCATGCCAACGCAGTTTGACTTGGTCAATTAGGCCTTGTCGATTTGCATTTTAACCTCTTTCACACATGAGGGTGTGAAATCCAGCTCCATGATGATCCCTTTTCACATTGTAAGGGATTTTATTCCTGTTTATTGCATGAATGGGTCACTTTACCCATTTTTATTCAAAAAAATAAAAATATGCAACTATAATGTTCCATTTTAGCTTGAGGCTAAAATTGGGACATTACAAATGACAAATTAAAATCTGATTTTTTGATGTGGTAAGTCAGCATGGAGAGATGTTTCAAGAACCAAGTGGGTTACCTCCCAAGAGGGGAATTCAACACGAGATTCAACTGCAGCAGGATGTTCCACTTCCAAACATTGGTATGTATCGCATGTCAATTATGGAGAGTTTGGAAATCAAGAAGCAAATCCAAAAAATTTTGAACAAAGGTATCATATTCCCATCTACTTCGCCATGTGTTCCACCAATTGTTTTGGTACCAAAGAAGGAAGAGACTTGGTGCATGTGCATATATTTCCGTGCACTGAATAAAATCATGGTAAAGAATTGATACCACTCCCACACATTGATTATTTTCTAGATCAGTTAAAGTATGCAAAGTATTTCACTAAGCTATACTTACGAAGTGGTTATCATCAAGTTAGAATAATTGAGTAGGACAAGGATTGTGTAGGTTTTAACCCTGAACAAAAATTATCTACACACGAATATTGTAACAAAAATAAACAATAGCAAGAGCATAAAACATAAAACAGATAAACAAAAAGATTTTCCCCTGGATCCCAAATCGGGACGACCAGCTTCATATTTCATTATATTCCTTCTAGTGTTACAACACATATATATACATGCCGAAGCATACATAAACCCTAATCCATTAACCCTGGATTAGAACATAACCGTAGTTCCCTTGACTGGATCTACAAAATACCAGGGGCCGAAAACCATCATACCCCAAAACCATGTGCAAAACCATGCACAAAACCATGGGCATGGACCGCCCACCGGAAATTAAGGACCAAAAAATTTTCGCCAGGGTGCTGTCGCCCCCCCCCCGTTGCGCGTGACTAGTCGTGGAAAGAATATAACACATACCCAACAGATTGTTTGAGTGGCTAGTTATGCCATTCGGTCTAACAAATGCTCCAACTAATTTCATGAGAGTCATGAATGATGTACTAAGACCATTTCTAGATGAATTCATAATTTTTTACTTAGATGATATTTTGATACTCAGAAAATCAAGAGATGAACATGTTATGCATGTGAACAAGGTACTTGATGTCTTGAAAAAAGAGCAGTTATTTTTAAATATGTCAAAGTGCAAGTTTGGAAAGAATTCTTTAGTGTATTTGGGACACATTGTTGGAGGAGGTAAGTTGAAGATAGACCCTTCCAAAGTAGAGGTCATTCTGAATTGGCCCACGCCCAATACAGTTACAGAGGTAAGAAGCTTTCTTGGGGCAGCACAATATTGGAGGAAATTCATTGCTAATTTTTCTTCCATTGCAACTCTGTTACATCCATTGACAAGTGTCAAGAAAGTCTTCCATTGGGGAGATATGCAACAAAAATCATTTGATGCTTTAAAGAAAAAGATAAGTTCAACACCAATATTGCCTCTTCCGGATCTTAGACAACCATTTGAGATCCAAACAGATGCAAGTGATTACGCCATGGGAGCAGTTCTCATGGAGCATGGTAAGCCTATTTTGTTTCATTCTGAAATTTTTAACGGAGATGTGACTAGCTATCCCACCTATGACAAATATTTATATGCATTGGTACAAAGTGTAAAGGAATGGAAGCACTATTTGATGGGGAAAGAGACCATTATCCATATCGAATATCAGCCATTGCAGTACTTACAATCATAGTCATAGTTGTAGAAATCAAGACATTTCAGATGGATGGGATTTCTACAACAATTTCATTTCGTTATCAGGTATAAAAAGGGAATCTACAGTAAGGCAGCTGATATTCTCTCTAGGCCTATTGTAAATTCATCTATTATACTCAAGCACAATTCGGTTATGCATGAAAGTTACATTGAACAATATGTATATAATAGTGATTTTCAAGATGTGTATGAAAGCTTGAGTCAAGGAAACCAAAATGTAGAGTTAGATTATCATGTGCATAATAGTTTGTTGTATCACTTCGGCAAGTTATGTATACCATAGGGAGAAAGAAACAATATCATAAGTGAGGCGCACACTTCGTTGATTGCTGGACATTTCGGTGTAGGAAAGACAATAACGAATCTCCAAAGGTATTGTTATTGGCCACACATGATTGATAGTGTATCTTGTTTTATTAGAGGATGTTCTTTATGTGAAATAAGTAAGCCTAGTAATAGGAAACTTGAATTGTACACTCCAATTCCGATTCCTTCACATCCTTGGGAGAGTATCTCAATGGATTTTGTAGGTGGTCTTCCAATGTCAAGGAAAAGTCATGATTATTTGTATGTTGTCGTAGATAGGTTCAAAAAAATGTGTCTTTTGATGCCATGCAATAAAAAAATTACAATTGAATAAACCGCTCATATTTTCTTTCAAAATGTATGGGTTCATTTTGGTCTTCCTAATTTTATTGTAAGTGATCGATATTCCCGGTTTGTTGGGAATTTTTGGTCAAAATTATGGGACAATATGGACACAGAGTTGAAGGAGAGTACAACATTTCATCCGAAAACCGATGGTCAGACCGAGGTGGTAAACAAGAAAGTCATTCATCTTCTTAGAGGTTATTGCAACAAACATCCCGAGCTGTGGGATGAATAGTTGCATTAAATTCAACATGCATACAACAAGGCAAAGCATTCTTCCACAAACGCATTGCCATTTAAGACATGTCTTGGGTACTTGCCAAGATCGATTTTGGACTTCATATTTGAGAAATATGTCGCTATAGATGGTCATAGTGACATAGATAAGACAAGGAAGTTCATTGAGAAAATTCAGTTGGTACATCACACAGTGTAAGCACAACTTGAAAAGAGTCAAAGCAACTATAAGGGAAGGCATGATAAACACCGTGTTGATCACAAATTCCAAGCTGGAGATGAAGTTTGGTTATATATCAACAAATAAATATTGAAATGGGAAGGTAAAAAGCTCAAGCCAATCCGTTATGGTCCATTTAAAATTTTGGAAAATATTGGTACTAATGCATTTAAGCTAGATTTTCCTCCTTATATGCAAATATATTATGTCGTTAATGTTGATAATTTGAGATTTTTTGAGCCTCCTTTGATTTATGATCAAGGAGAGCATGTTCAAATTCCATCAATAGATGATTTCTCGCCAGAATATCTTGATGAACTTCAACAAGATCTCATACTTGATAGAAGAATCAGAACTTTAAGGAGAGAGAATGTCGAATACCTTAGAGTGGGAATCAAGGGACAAAATCCTTCCAAGGCCAAATGGATGGAGAGTGAAAGGGTGAGGGAGCTATACCCTCACCCATTGAACAAATGATAGTATCTTTTGGGGTCTAAAAGGCTTCTAGTGGGGAGGAATGATCAAAGGCTCAGTATTTAGCTCAAAAATTAAATTTCTTAGAAATGATCCAAACAAGAACGACCAGATAGAGCTCGTCACCATGATTCCAATGCAACTCGTTTCATCAAAACCTGAGTTCGTATGAGTAAGTTATGGTCTGCTGTCCGTTTTCTCAAACAAGTAAAAAAATGTGCATAATAGTGACAAACTGATGACTTGGCAGTACAGTCAGCACCTTAGGAATATCCAGAGAATATTCCCTAATTTTCAACCAATGACACTGTGACAAGTGTCACAGTCAGATTCGCCAATGTTGCTTGGGAAATTGAAATTTGTCCTCCTAATCATAAGGTTGAAATTTCTATATATGGTGGATTATTAATTTTTATATGGTGAAATTGGGCCAATAGAGAATGGCCAGGTGGAGCATCCAGAGGCTGCCATGTGCCCTCCCTCATGGCAAGGATGGATGGCATTATTTTATTGCAAGGTTGAAATCAAAGTTCATGAGCGCAAATGTTATTTTAAAACCAAGGTTCAATTCAAGTCGTATGAGCACATACATATTATTTTTAACCAAGGTTGAAGTTCCAAAGGTCCGTTCAATAAAAATTTTATGACCAAGGAGGGGTAGAGGTCAGGGTTGACTCTGCGACCTTTCCTAGACTAGCGCTCGCACCAACCATTACACCACGCACCATGTTCCTTAACCCATAAGGTGACCACTTATAATTGAAGTTTATATTCACTGGAGTTGGGGGTCCAGAGGGGGCCAGCCCCCTCCCATATGTTCAAGTGTGAAGACCGTGGGTTTACACTATTCACTGGTGGAGTTGTTTAATACGTTAAACCATGTTTAATGCCCACTAATCTCAGATTAGTCCACAAACCTGCGTTTAAGAGCTAAGCAGGATTAACACTAACTACAGAGTTAATTAACTCATAAATGTGCGATTAACTTTAGATAATGACAAGTTTAAGTTAGCGGCAGACTTGGCAGAGCTCGCCATATGCGGCAGAAGCTTCACTTTTAGTGGAGATATCTAGCGAACTTCTAGTTTTAGTGGAGAAATAGTAGGAAAAATTGGTTTTGCCATAACTAAGGCAATTTTTTACCAATTTTGGCTCAGGAAGAGTCATTCTTGGTAGATTTTGATGTTTTGGAGCCATTGGAGCAGTTTTTAGAGGCAACAGGAGACTGTAAACAAATTTTTTTCACAATTGAAGCTAATACAAAGGCCCGTGCCATGGACGCTGGACTAAGGAGATATAGCCCAGGAGGGGTGAAATCCTTCATCAAAACCATGTGTATTTGACTCAGTTGTCTGTGTTTGCTGTGTTTTATATACTATTGTTCAGAATTTAGTTTCCATGCTTTTATGTCCATAAATTACACTTAATCTCATCAAGATTGTTGATTTATCAATCATAAGCACAAGTATAAACCCTTATACAAGAAGAAAAACAAAGCACTTTCATATTAAATCTGAAACTGATTTTAGCACAACATTAACTAGCAATCAATTTCAGATCACCAAATTCAACATTAGGAGGTCATTGGAAAAATTTCACCTTCACAAACCAAATTGGTGAATCCCGTAGTGACACTTGTCCCAGTCCCATTGGACAAAAACTGAAGAATATTCCCTGAATACTGACTGGGCTGCCATGTCATCAACCTGTACTTGTTCTGCAATTATTTTTATAAAAATTTCCCTGTTCCGAACGACGATCAACATACCATAACTTATTCATCTGAACTCGGTTTTCAACGAAACGAGTTGTGTTGGATTCTTGGCGACGGGCCGATCATTGTTGTTAAGTTTGCAATCAATTCTAAGAACTTTCATTTCTAAGCTAAAATACTGAGCCTCTGATCATTCCTCCCCAATAGAAGACTTTTGGACCCTAAAATATCTCTGATTACTAATCATGTGGATGAGGGTATTTCTCCCTCACCCTTCCAGTCTCTATCCGCTAAAAATTTCCCAATTTCATCATTTGGATCTTTTCACAAAAAGTCAACTTTTTCCTTGATTCTTGTGACCTTCTCTTGCTGTCATTGACACCATCGTACTGCAATATTTTTGAATTTTCAGAACAAAAACCTATTCTTGTAGAAACCATCTTGTTCCTACCTTGGTCAATAATCAAAGAAAACTTAAAAAATTTCTCACCTTGCACACTGTCAACATGGCAATTTTTAGATGACTTCGCTTTGTACTTACGTCGACTCTTGACCAAGTATCTTTTCCATTTCCATGTACATTTTGGAAACCGTAAACCAATATTTGTGGACTCCATGCCTTCTTTATCAAGCTACTTTATTGCTTTCTTTTTGACCTTTGCACTCTCTTGCACCGACATCTTGTTTCCAAAACTGCTAAACACTGATGTTGACTGCTGCAAATGTTTTTCAACTTGTTCACCTTCTTTCAAAGGAAACCTGTTAACATACTGAAAAAAAACTCATCACAAGCATAAGCATCTTTTTGAAAAGTTTGATTCAAAACATATCTTTGTTTGATCATCAACAATGTCAAGTTTTGACTTGCATTCACTCTCCTCTTCATTTCACTGACATGTATAAGAGACAAACTTGTCTTCTTCTTATGTGCTCTAATTATGTACTCAATGCCATCCTTAAACAAGTGATACTTATTCTCATGGCGATGAAATACTACTTTCCTATCATACATATAAGGACTTTCCAATAATATCTCAAGCAACACCACATCAAGCTCAACTTCATTAAGAAAGTTTTAGTTGATGGCGAATCTTAGTAAGCACTTCCTTGTAACTTGCAAGTTTGCATTCTTGCATATCCAACTCAAAGGATATGGTCTTGGATGTATAATATATTCAAGGCCTAGTTGCTTAACCAAAACTTCAGAAATCAGGTTAGCTTGTGACCCACTATCAAAAAGTGTATCAATATTGGTATTTTTAGAGGCAACTCTAATATGGAAAATTTATATTCTTGTATCTTCATCATGAGTAACATTTGAAAAATTTGAAGAAATAGTGCTTGCAATATGTTTACCTTTCAAACCCATGACTGTAATATTTGTCTCATCTCCCAAATCTGACCCTAAGTCATGTTCAACAATAACAACAATTTTGCCCTTCTCTTTGGCTTTTAGTCTGTTTGGTTTCAATTCTGGATGAAGTTTCCAATAATGGTCATCATCATGGCCAGTCTTTGAACAATTTTTGCATGTGAGTTTTTCCTTCTCTCTTTTCACAGAGCTATTTCTTTTTCCTCTTCCATAAAAATTTTCTTTTCCTTTACCCTCACTTTCACTTTTCTCCTCTATGTTTTGTTTCCCCCTCACCTCTAAGTGTGTGGCTTGAACACATAATTCATCTAAATTCCTTGGGTTAAACATAAGGATAATATGTTTCACATAAGAATGCAAAACCCCAATGTATTTCAAGTGTGTATCTTAGGAATTCAAATTTATTCCTAACAAAAAAACCCTTTTCCTAAACTCCTGGGTATATTCTTGAACTGTTTGATCCCTGAGTTCCTAAAATTTTCCCAACTCATAATGGATTTTTTCATATAGACTAAAGGATAAAAATGTCTCTTAATGGAAGAAATAAATTCAACCCAAGAAATAGATATCTTACCATGGATTCGAATTTCCTCTTGAGTCTTTGCTTCCCACCAGACTAGTGCTGCTCCTTCTAGCCTCAATGAAGCCAAATGGATCTTTACGTCGTCCTGTTGTAGATTCTGAATTCTGCAATACACCTCCAATTGACGTATCCAATTGTCAAGCCTATCTACATTTACCTCGCCATTGTACATGGGTAGTTCAAACTTAATGTCTAATTTGAGTAATGGAGTTTTTCCTTTTGTGGCTTTTGAGTGAGTATAAGTGGTTTTTGTGGTGGAAGTTGAAGATGCTGCTGATGGCGATGATGAGGATGATGAAGATGAAAAAGATGGAGGTGGATTTCCTACACTACCCTTTGAACTCTTCTCTTCATCCTTCTTACCATCTGAATTTCCTTCTCCATATGGAGGCTTAGAACCTTCTCTTGACATCCCAGCAGTAAATACATAAAACATGACTTTAACCATCCTCTTTATGTCTTTGAAGTCTCTCTTGAAATATTCCTCTTTTGAATGTTCTTGAGTCTCTCCAACACCTGACATGATTGCTATGGATTCAAGCTCAACTTCTGATGCTTGTACCTCTTCAATCAACTCAACTTCTTGTGCAATTTGTACCTCTTCAATATCAACTTCTTGAGACAAAACTTGAGGTTCTTCAAGTGCAGGTATGAGCGGAATTTTGGGTGAAGATGCTGCTCTTTCAAATCTCCTTCTTCTGGTCCTAATCTCAGGACTTGCAACCAACAATTTCCCTTCACCTTTCTGCAACGTTAACCTTGTCATCATCACAAATTTGCAACCATTAACTTTCACAAAACTCGAGAAACTATCAAGAAAATAACCTTTCCTTTCAACCAAAGCTCTGATACCAACTTGATCTGATTATGAATGTTAGTTTTTCTGTGCTAATTTCATTTTCAGATATAAAACTTCTTTATTGATCTTATGCTTGATGTACATGTTTCCTTGTTGCTTATGTGTGTCAAAACATGAGATTAAACTGAGTTTTGTGAGTGAATTTGAAAGCATAAAGCATGAATTTAAATGGCTAAACAAAAACAACATAAAGAATAACAAACCATCACAGTTGATCCATTAAAACAGAGTTTTGATGAAGGAGTTCACCCCTCTTGGGCTACATCTCCTTGGTTCAGCTTCCATGGCTTGGGCCTCTGTATTAGTAGAATTGTGCTCAAATTTCTGTTTACATGCATAAAATTCTCTTGGAACATACTCCAATGATTTCAAAATGTTGAAATCTATCAAAAATGACTATTTATTTACTCAATTTGGCCTTTAGATGCTCTAGGCATGGCCTTCCCTCCTGGTGGCCCTAGGCTTCAAAATTATTCAAGGTAGAAAAAACCTCTGTAAACTTGCTCTTCTACCTCTGCAACCTGTTCCAATGTGTTCATAGCATGCCGATTAGCCAAGAATGACTCTTTTTGAGCTCAATTTTGTCAAAAATTGACTCAGTTATGGCAAAAACAAAATTTCCCTCAATTTCTCCTCCAAATATGCAAGGACTCCAACTAACTCCGACATTTTTGGTGGATTCTCCGAATTTGGTGCCGCTGATAATTAGTAGGAGGATTAATTAGGCTTAATCCTAGATTAAATGGGATAAGCACACTTTAATTCCGCATTATGGTTTTGGGTTGGAGCGTGGTCATGTTGTAGGGTCACGTGGAGGAGGGCTGGCTCGCGGGGCTGGCCCCCTCCGTTCTCGCCACCGGATAGCGCACAACCTTCAATTACATGTTTTATGCGTACACTTTCAACGTATAAGGCCCATGGCCCATTGGTAAAGGAGCGCAGTGGAACAAGGGAGGTCTTGGGGTCGAGCCCCAACCTTATCCCTCATAAGTCTTTTGCACGTAATAAAATGTTGTTTCAAACCTTTGTAATATGTGTTGTATTTGCGCTCCGAAACTTTAACATATAACGATTCAAACTTTAACCCATAGTTTTTATACTCCAGTGCATGCTGTTGAGATTCAACAAGATGATGAGCTTAGTGAAAAGTAAGCACCTTCACTAAGTGTGGCCCGTGTGCTATTTTGGTATTTTAGGTGTATGTCTATTTTTGTGACATGGCTTTTGTGACATGGTGAGCATATTCTATAAGTTGCACGATGCTATTTGTAGATGGTTGGTCAAATGTGAAAAATAGATGAAATTCTATTTTTAGAATATTGGGCGAAGTCTATTTATAGATCTTCAATCTAAAAATAGATGCATGTCGATTATTGTTAGCTCTTAATAATAATCCAACAATAAACATCAACTTATTCTCTTGGAGCACTTTATTTCAGTGAACAGATTTGACAAATCAGTGGGTTGAAGGAATTACGCAATTCCTAGGGTTTATTGGTGGCTCATGCATGGAACACAGAGTTAGAACTGAAGTGGCAAAGTTATGACAGAGTTGGAAGAGTAGTTTATGGAGTTGTTATTTAGTTTAACTCAGTTAAGTGAGTTAAACTCAGTTGAGCTAGTTGTATCTAGTCTTACTGAAAGATACACTAGTGAGAGTTAAGTGAATTAATTAGTTAATTAATTCACAACTAATAACTCACTAACAACTGAACATAAACAACAATTAACTACAGTGCATGACAGTTCCAGTGGAGACCCAGTGGAGAGATAGGTGAAAGGGTAAGATGGAATATCCGTTGTGACTATAGTGATGCATTCAATGCATCTGACACACATTGGAGTTGCCAATGAGGACTGCGTAGTCAAGGCAAGGTAGATTCAAATTCATTTAGGGTTCTACTTTAGCAGGGATTGTGCAGTGGAGGCAGGCTGTTAGGAGGCAAGAAATTGGTGCATGGAGATGCAAATTTCTGCATGAAACTGTGTAATGAATCTACATTGTACTGAGAGCTTGATGTACTAAGATTTGTATGAGATTATTACATGATTCCATTGATATACATAATATATGATAGTTGGGGTTTTTAGCTTTAAGCTTTCTCGTTAAACAACTGTGTTATGTGTGACTGAATTTATTCATAAGTTTGCAATTGAGTTTTAAATTTCCACAAGTTTAATTAGTGGAAGGATTATGTATTTTGCAAGAAGATAAATATTGTGAGATCAGGAGGATAATACATAATTGAAATTGGATAATACCATAATTGAAATTATGATGTTTCACGGTTGGCTAGCTTTTTTTTTTTAAATTTAAAAATGGATAAGACATTCTTTGACAAATCACATCCAACTAATCGGTTGTCAATTTTCAAACATGACGTTTGCAGGGCGTTGTAGCCCTATTATTATCAATTATTAATAATAATTGACTGCTTTAATGAATGATTGGAGCTATCAGCATTGATTGTGGTCATCAATGCAGTATCACGTGCATGACCTAGATTTCGCAGATCCTGATAGACGGGAATATGTGGTTGGAAGATGGCAGAGGCGTTGAGTGGGTCCAACATTATCCTTCATCTGCAGTTTATAGTCATTTAAAAGTGAAAAGATCCTTGAATTTGTTTGTTCTGGACTTCGTATATCTGAAATGGGCATGTGTGGATGTAAGATGGCAGAAACAGTAAGTGGGTATTATAATTATTATCCTTCGTTCTAGTTCAAATTATGGTGGTTCATGAATATAAATAACGATTAGGTCGTTGCCTTTGCCACTGTGGATTCTCATGGGTATGGAGGAAGCTCTAACTGTGACGAATTCTGTGTGGGAATGGGCTGCGGCCAATTACTATTCCTTTTCTATGGTCTCAATAGCCATAGCAGCAGCAGCAGTATTTTTGTCAAACGTAATAGGGTCACGGAATTTGCCTCCGGGGCCTATTCAATGGCCCATTGTGGGCTCTCTGTTATCTGTGGGATTCCAATACAGGCACCGCACTTTTGCGGAGTTGGCCAAAAAATATGGCCCTCTCATGCATCTCCGCCTCGGTGCTTCAGATATTCTAGTAATTTCCAGCCCAGAGCTCGCCATGGAAGTCCTCAAAACCAAAGATGCTGAATGGTCATCGAGGCCGCTGGGTTCTGCTGGGAAATATATCGGTTTCGATTTCCATTCCCTTAATTTTTCCCCCAATGGTCCTCACTGGCGCCACTTAAGGAAAATATGTGCCACCCAGTTATTTTCTCCAGGCAGAATCAAGGCCCAGGCTCGAATCCGAAGAGAGGAGCTTCTGCGCGTGGTGGGTAACATTTTCTCTGCTTCTGAAAGAGGGGAAGCCATTAATCTCAGAAATGAGTCCGATTCCGTGATTGTGAATACCATTACCCGAATGCTATTCGGAAACAGATACGCGCAGTCCGAGCATCCTATTGCTAAGGAAATGGACTCGTTCATGGATGTGGTAAAAGAGGCCATGATTGTCATCGGTGCCTTGATCGTTAGCGATCTGGTTCCAGCTCTGGACTGGCTAGATTTGCAGGGCTATGATCGACGAATGAAAAACATCAGCCAAAAATTGGCGAGAGTTTTTAAGCTTATTATAGACGACCATAGGCGTGACTTAGAAAACAAAAAGGAGGGCGACATCAGCGAGGAGAGCAAAGATTTCGTGGATATTCTGCTGTCACTCCAGGGTCAAGACCAGCTGTCGGAGAAAACCCTTATGGGAATCATGACGGTACACTTCAATCTGTATTTTCTCGCAAATTAGCGTCATTTTATTTTATATAGATGTAAAACTGTCATTTACATATTTACGCCGGTTTGTATTTAGAATCTCTATCTTTTTATAACACATATTATGGCATCATTTTTGTTTTTGTTTTTGTTTTTAAAATATGATGATAATGGTGCTTACTGTTTTTTAAGATCAGATTTTTCAAAAATCTTGTATTTATAGTCAAAGAGAAGGAAATAAATGCTTCAAGATAGCTATAGGTGAGTATGCTTAATAGGTCAAAAAAACTGGTAGTGTGCAGGATGGTAGGGAATGGAGAGTGAATGTGAGTAAGAGAAAGGCAGTCTAAAAAGAAATATTTTTCATCTTCCGCCTTGTTAGAATCGCAAATTTGACAGATTATATCGTTCCAAAGGGTCTTGAGAATAAACCACTACTGTTAATTACCCCAACATTATGAATTGAATGTTAGTACTTTATTTCAATTTCATATTGATTGAGTGTTTATACCCTTTTATAAATAAAAAAACATCTTATTGAAACTAGTAAAATGAATCACATAGCCCAAAAATTTATGTGGCTCAAATGTCCTTAAAAAAATAAATAATATCTCTTTTTATTTAATTTTTAATTTCTCCTCAATTTTATATATATAGAAAAAAAGTGTATATATTTTTATTTTCTTATTTTAAGGTAAATGTCTATATATATTATTATTTTCTTGGTGTGAATATTAGGTGAAGAGCAATTAGTTTAAATTGACAAAGTATATACTCATTTATATGTATTTTATTTATTGTTGTTGTTAGTGATGATAAATTAATTTAAATTTATAAGTATATAATTATTTTAATATTTTTTTGAAAATGGATTTGATACATTTTAAAATACTTAATTATTTTTTATATTTTAATAATTTCAATTTTTTTCATTAAAATAACAAATTTTAATATTTGAAAATTTTAATAATATATATTTCAAAATTCAAAAAAATTATTAAGATAAAAAAAATTTAAATGATAAAACCAGTTCTAGTATATTTAAAATTTTCATATATATATAAATTATTTCATTTTTTTTTAATAATGGAAAAACCAAAACCATAAACCAATAGGCATGGATCCCATCAACGTAAAATTAAAATTATTGACAAAATAAAATATATTTGTCGAGATTTAATAATTGATTTGGACATGTACTGTGTCTGTATGTTGCAGGATGTATTACTGATAGGCATGGATATCACCTCGAGTGTAATTGAATGGGCGATGGCAGAGCTGATCCGAAGCCCGAGGGCCTTAACAAAACTCAAAGAAGAAATAGACAATGTCGTCGGCTATGGGCGTCTGGTGGACGAGTCGGACATCTCGCAGATTCCATATCTGGAGAGCGTCGCCAAAGAAACTCTTCGTCTCCATCCGCCTGCTCCAATGACGGATCCCCATTACAACGAAGAGCCTGTAGATTTGGCGGGCTACAGAATCCCCGCTAAATTCATCGCGTTTGTCAACATATGGGGAATTGGACATGACCCCAAACTGTGGGACGAAGCCTCCGAATTCAAGCCTGAAAGATTCGATGGATCGACATCGCCCGGATCAAGTTTGGGTGTGAATTATGACTTCAAATTGCTGGCCTTCTCATCTGGGAGGAGGCAGTGCCCAGCTGCCAACATGGCGTTTTTGGAGGTGCAACACGCCATAGCTCTTCTTGTTCATGCATTCGACTGGTCGCTTCCGGAGGGTGAACTGGAAGTGAACATGGAGGAAGGAGTAGGAATTGTTGCCCCCAAGAAATTCCCTTTGCTCGCAATGGCCAAACCTCGATTGGACTTTACCAAACCTCGTAGCCTCTGAAGTCGTCTGATTAATGACTATTAGTTAATGAGATATTTTTTAAGACTAAAATCATTTTATAGTGCTGAATGTTTGAATCATGAATGTGATATTGTTATCCCCAAGTGCTTTTCAGTTATGAAAGTTGTGAGATTGTCCATAAATTTAATCTTCATGCATGCTGGATAGGTAGGGCCGCATTTTGCATTCCAGTATTGGGTCTGTATTAGTTAAATATTTTTCTTAAATCTGAACTTCTCTATAGAAGGAGTAATATTTGCATTTCATTATAATGATTAAGAGGATCTGTATTGGTTACTTATTCTGTTAAATCTGAACTTCAGTGTTGAAGGGGCTATCAGGACTTGAGAGTAAGTAATATGGATAAATTACGCTTGTACTATAATTTGTTTATTAGTTTATTAGCGTGAATCTGATACTGCTATGAGAATTGCTTTTTAATTATTGATTCAATGCTGCCAATAATCTTTTGATATCTATGAATCTTGAATTTGAATGTGATGCTGTTGTAATTATTGAAATAGCTTAAATGTTCTCAAAGTTGTTTTTAAATTATCTAGAGGATATTTATAATTGCGATAGTGATTAAAATTGAACTATTTTATGTGTATATTGATTATTATTTTTAAAGTTGTATTACAAATAAATATATACATTTAGTTAGCAGTGTCATTAGATATATACATTTAGTGAGTAGTATCGTTAGATATGTTATTGGGTAGATGGTCATAATTTGTTAAACTGGATATTTTTGACCACTTACCAGTAAAGAATTAAATCAAAATTTGAAAAATTGTAACAGTTAGATATGTTATTGGGTAGATGGTCATAATTTGTAAAACTGGATATTTTTGACCACTTACCAGTAAAGAATTAAATCAAAATTTGAAAAATTGTAACAATTCTAGCATCACTAAAGTATCCACAATAATAAACCAAAACTTAAAATAAATATTCAAAACTAAAAAATATGAAGAGGTGGTAGGAGTTGGATCTCTGGCACTAGAATTTGGAAAAGCAATTTCACATTGAAAATGAAGCTCAATGTTTGCCAATGGTGTAGTAATCCTCTCTAAACACACCCACTAGTTAACCTGGACTCTTCTGACATGCACTAGGCTAACAAAGATATTATAATTTTGTGTGCCTGCTTGTCCTCCTCCCCAATAGAGTCTTGGTTTGATGTTTGCTAATACAAAGCCAAGGTTGAGAAGTAATGTTTCCTAAACCTCTTGGAGCCACTTCAAAAACCACATCCTGTCTGAAACCTTCTGGTCTACCATGAAATCAAATTGCATGCTTATGCATGCAAGGGGCTTGCCACTCTAGAATCTTATTAACCCTTTGGCTTCAAATTCACCCTCACAGGGGTTAAATCTATTTAATTTTAGTAATATATTAATACTTTCACTTCTAATGTTGTTGGGTGATTCCCCCGGATGCGGGTGACATGCCTAACACGAGTGGATATCACATCTCACCACACCCAGAGTACAGAAATCTCCAACGCAAATCTGAATTATGTACATGTTATTAGATTGTTTATGTGCTGAACATGGGAATGCCTACCCTCATCAATTATGATCAAGAGGATATATCATGATGTAATTTATTGTAAGATTGATGCAGGTCGCCACTCCGCTTCATCTCCAACTCATCACAGTGTAAAGCATATCAATCAAAATATTGTTGTTATTATTATGACTTCATGCTTTAGGGGGAAATTGTTATAGGTCAATTTGGGCAACATTCCCAATGACCTGGTTAACTGGGCATCATCTCTGGGACCAATGTATAGGGTCTATCATCTCCTAACATTTCAATTACTATATGCCCTAAGATAGAGAACAAGACAGATCAATCAAGGACTTTCATCTGCAAAGGTTTCCAAGGTTTGAAGTTTATAATATATCATATGAGAGCTTACCAACGTTGCCTCTAAAGGGACTAAGTGCATTGCATATGCAGGTAGCCCCATGCAAGGCTGCTCTGCAAAGAACTTCTCGACATCTATGGGTGCGTTGGTCACATTGGGAGTGAAATTCTCATTGTTCCAGAATCTTCACTTGGCCAGTGCCTTCTAGAAGAGTTCACATGTGTCAAACTTCAAATTCATGTGTCCATTTGACATCTACAAGATTTGGAACATGTCTTGCCTATTATTGGAAAGTCATTGATTCTAAAACTACCTCAGCTACTCTATAAATTGAGCACAGATATTAGTGTTTGAGAAGGAAGAATTTGTGTAGAGAAATGCTGGTGGATTTTTCATTGACGAGATTGATTTGAGTGAAAATTTGCTGGAGATATCTGCATTGTGATGAGGTTGGGATGCTATTGGAGATGGTGACACTAAATCAGTCATTTGGTTGTAACCGTCCCTTCTATCATTAATAAAGAATACAACTTACTTTTCCCTATATGCATCTGTATTGGCTTTGATTTTCCATATTCCAAGATCTTATTTGATGTATATGGTTTATGCTTTACTGATTTAGCAAACTAACTTGAATAGACATCTGTATTATTGCTATCTTCTGTTGTTTAGTGTTCATTCTTGCAGGAAATATTTTGCATAGCCGGCTGGAATTTGAAGCTACAACAGAAGCGACATAAGGAATCATTTGGAAGCATTTAGATTTCAGGTAACCATCTAATCCATTCTGTGTGTTTGTTTTTAGTTAGGAAAATTAGTCGTATAGTCTTTAACCTGTTGTTATATATTAGCACCTGTCTAGGGAAGCGTGTTTTATCTGTAATTCACAATTATGTCCAAGAAAGAGTATGGGTGATTCTGAAATTGTTACGTTGGATGAGTTTCTGCCGCCCAACCCTATTGAGCTGGCATAGCAATCAATCTATCTGGCTTGGGCAGCGAATCCGAAATTAGCATCGCCGGTTGTTTGGGTTGATCATTCCTTAGATTTTCGTACTCCATCTGATCCTTTTTCCTCAACTTTCTTGACAGATGATAATATTTTGGAAACCATGATGTCGGAAGCAGAACCATGGGAAGATTATCATCATCGTTCCCATCTTCCTGATTATGAAGAAAATAATCTTAGTGAAATATATCACCCATCAATCAAAAATTTCTTTTCGAATTCTTTTCCTATTAATGCAATCGATTCCGAGCGAAATTTGTCAAATATTGAAGAGACCATTTCTATTGATATTTCGACCAAACCCAATGTTGTAGAAAATATTCATGTCGGCGTGTCTTATTCTCCATCAGAACTCGAAACATAACGCTCTATTTTTCGTGAATTCCATGATGTATTTGCTTGGTCTTATGAGGAAATTCCAGGCATAGATACTAGTATTGTTGAACACACTATTAATATGTATCCTGATGTCAAGCCAATGCATCAACGCCTTCATCCTGTTCGAAGAGGGCCACTGCCATTAAATCAGAAGTTGAGAAAATTTTGCGTGCTAGATTCATTTACCCTGTTCTACTAATTGAGTGTGTTTCCAACATCATTCATGTTATGAACAAACAATGAACCATCAGAGTATGCGTCGATTATCAGGATGTCAATATTGCTTGTCCAAAAGACAACTATCCTACTCCCTTTATCGACCAGATCATTGACAGTTGTGCTGGATGCGAAATATTTTCATTCATGGATGGATTTTATGGCTACAATCAAATCAATATCCGCCTAGAGGATAAATATAAGACAACATTCATCTGTCCCTGGGGCACATTTGTTTATCGGAAACTACTATTTGGTTTAAAGAACATTAAGGCCACTTTTCAGAGAGAAATGGATTATGCTTTCATTGACATCAAGCACATTGTTCAACCCTATCTAGATGATTTACCCGCACATTCACGAAATCAGACTGATCACCCGATGCATTTGAGAGCCATCTTTTTACACTGCCGACACTAAAAAATACTCCTCAATCCACATAAATGTGTGTTTTGTGTTGGTTCTGGTCATTTGCTTGGATTCGTCATCTCAAAAAAGGAATTCAAATCGACCCATTGAAGGTCCAGGCCATTCTTGATTTGTCTGCGCCATCAAATTTACTTCAGATACAGAAACTTCAAGGAAAGACTAACTTCTTAAGGAGGTTCATACCCAACTATGCTGAAATGGCTAAATGATTTACTTGGCTCTTGAAAAAGGGGATTCCCTTCCATTGGGACCAAGTTGCGCAAGCTTCTTTGATGCTATCAAGGATACTCTTGTTCGGGCGTCATTAATGTATCCCCCCAATTATTAGAGTGATTATTTATTATATCTATTGGAACACCTAATCCTCCATGGGTAGGTGTGGAATGCGAAAAGTCACAATGGAGTCCAAGTGACCTTGGAATGTGAAACCAAGAGTCACACCATTGTACTATAAATGTACATCATGTGTAATGGAAAAATAAGAAAGTTAAACGCTTATCCTTCATTGTGTTGAGTTTCTTGTTGTGTGTGTGTGTTTATCTTTCTCATACACCATCTGTGTGTTTAACATGGTGTTTAACAATATCATTAGGGGAATTTTGAGGTCTAAAATGGGCCTCTTAAGGAAATAATAAAATAATAGCTAAACCAATAAAATAATATTTATGAATTTTCAATTCACTTTTTGC
This sequence comes from Pinus albicaulis, assembly GCA_034641835.2. Classification (NCBI taxonomy): domain Eukaryota; kingdom Viridiplantae; phylum Streptophyta; class Pinopsida; order Pinales; family Pinaceae; genus Pinus; species Pinus albicaulis. The sequence goes on along the minus strand of CM076575.1, from coordinate 508,596,296 downwards.
ACCACAATCCATGTAACCATAGTTAAATTCAATTCAAAATTTGTACGAAAATAAAATTAATAAAAAAATTATATTGATGTGACTATAAATAAGAATGAGCTTTTCAAGAAAAAGTCATTATCATTGAACGACTAATGCATTTGTACTTTGTACTTAAATAAGTTAAAATAAAATATAATATAAATTTATAAATTCTTAATTATATTATATGCTATTAATTAAAAATTATATTATTTAAATTGTATAATAACATGCAATTAATACACTATATAAAAATAAAACAATATAATATAATATAATAAATGTATAGGGATATGCATTGTTTCTTTCAAGAAATATGAAATGATAATAATATATTTTTATTCAAAAAGTGTGAAATGACATTTATTATGAGTACTTTACTTTGACTTTAAAAGTACTTAGAACACTACGACGGTTAACCATGAGTTTTTATCCACCATTGAGAATGTGACAAGTAAATACCTTTAACTCAAGAAATGCCACCTCAACCATTAGGGATGATGTCATCCCCTAAAATGTGATTGGTTCTTATAAAGTGAATTTTGATTGTACATTTTCCTTAGGAGGCCCATTTTAGACCGAAAAATTCTCCTAATGATATCTGTGGCTGATACGACCATTGCTATGGTATTGGTCCAAGTAGAAAATGGGATATAACATTCGATCTATTATTTGAGTCATAATCTCAATGATAAGGAAGTGAAGTATTCATACGTAGAAAATCTTGCCTTAGCGGCTGTTCAAGATGTCCAAAGGTTTCGCCACTATATTCTGTTCTGAAAAACCATTGTCATTTCGGATTGCAACCCCATGACTTATATCTTATCACGTCAATTACTGGGGGCAGGTATTCAAAATGGATTGTCATTTTGCAAGAATTTGATTTGGAATGTATCAAATCCAAGTCAAAGAAGTCTTTAGTTTTGGCTGAGCTTCTTTGTGACCTTCCCTCTGATAGTATTGCTACTACGTCAGAACCATCTATTCCAGACGATTCTCGGTTTCTGATCGGATCCTATTATCCTTGGTATGGGGATTTTATCATTTATCTCCAAACTCAGAATTTTCAACCTGATACCTCTCGCTCTGACCAACGACGTATTCGATACCAAGCCAAAGATTATTTGATCGTCGGCGATACACTCTATCATTGTGGTGTCGATACAATTTTAAGAAGGTGCCTCACTCATGAGGAGGCCGAAAAGGTTTTAAATGATTGTCATGCTGGGGCTTGTGGTGGACACTTGTCTAGATACACTACCGCGCAGAAGATACTTCGCGCCGGTTACTTTTGGCCTACCATATTTCGCGACTGCATCCTCGCGGTCAAAATTTGTCATGCATGCCAGATATTTGATCGTAAAATCCGCAAACCGACAACGTCAATGCATCCTGTTGTCTCTATGGGACCATTTTCGAAATGGGGTATTGACTTCATGACCTGTAACCCTCGTTCGTCTGGGGGGCATGGTTATATTATTGTCGCAGTAGACTACTTTACCAAGTGGGCCGAAGCGATGCCTACATTCAACAACACAGGAAAAACAGTTGTGTTGTTTTCTTTAATCATGTCATTGCACGGTTTGGGGTCCCATAGGCTATAGTCATAGATCAAGGGAAGCATTTTCACAACCGTATGATGACTAAATTGACTGCCAAGTTAGGATTGTCACATGATAATTCTACTCCTTATTATACACAATCAAATGGACAAGTTGAGGCTATCAAAAAAAATCTTAAACGTATGCTTCAATTAATGATAGGAGTTCGTAAAAGAAACTAGTATTTGATCCTATACTCGGCCTTGTGGGCGTACCAAACCTCAGTGAGAAATGCAACTGGATTTACTCCCTTTCAATTGGTGTATGGTCTAGAAGCTATCTTACCAATCCAAAGTGAAATTCCGTCGTTGAAACTCGCAATTGACTTGTTACCTGACACCTCAGAAGAAGAAGCGCGTCTTTTTAACCTCATCCATATTGATGAAACACGTCGTGAAGCCAAATTGGCCAACGAAGCACATAAGAGATGTATAAAGGTGCAATACAACAAAAATGTCCAGCCTCACATTTTATCGAAGGACGACTTGATCCTTCTTTATGATCAAGAAGCTGATGTAATAGGTACAGGGAAATTTGAGCCATTATGACATGGCCCCTATATTGGCAAAAGAGTTCTTGCTAAGGGTGCCTATGATTTGGTGGATTACGATGGAATTTTGTTGGCACAGCCCCGAAATGGGTTGTATCTGAAACGTTACTATGCTTAATCATGAGCGTAGTAATTTTTGTATTATATTGCATATATATGTTGTTGATTTTCATTCACTGTCTTAGTTTGTTTTTAAGAGTTTTCTTGATGATAGTAATCTGCTTTACATTTCATCGCAGATGTTTGAATCTTTCGAACCATTTGTTGGATATGTTGATGGTGCTAGTCATAGTACGCAGAATCTATCCTCTGTAGCATGGGCCATTTTCGCTCCGAACGACGAGTTAGTGAGTTTTCAAGGGATTTGTATCACTAGATCGACAAAAAATATCGCTAAGTATAACACGTTCATTGAACTTCTCTCTGATTCCATTTCATTTGGTATTAACCACATCATCATAGGGTTAGAATCACAACTTGTGGTATTACAACTTACTAGCGTTTATACTGTTAGAAATCCAATACTGCATCATTTGTTCCTATGAGTTTTACTTTTGGAAAGACACTTTGATTTTATTCAATATCAACACATTTCCAGAAACTTGAATACATTGACTGATTCTTTAGCTAATTATGTTTTAGACAGGCATTTGCAACACATGTAAAGATACATTCACATAATTGAATAGGATTACGCAATAAACATAGGAAAAAACTGAAATCAAATAGATAGATAGTTATAGGTTTTTACAAAAATTTGTGCCCAAGACACATTTGTCATCTGACCTCAAAATGTATGCAACATGTCGAAATTAAACTAGTGTGCTCATGGTAACATGTTATAGATCTAGCTATCCTACGTAGTAATCGCATCCAACAGTTAGGAACGCCTATAGTGTGGCGCTGCAGTCGCATGGGTAACTCTTCGATCCAACAATCCGAAATCCCAAAGGTCAACCCCTCTATGTGTTTTTGAAGCTCAGACAGAGTCTCAGCCATGTCTAGATCCTGAAGGACTGCTCTCCTGACAACCCTCTCTACTAGCTCATCTACTCCATGCTCTGGTTCCTCCACCGGTTGAACTTGACCAACATCTGCATTACATTAAAACTTTAGTTTAGTCTTGGGAAAACATCAAAATACAAAACAATGTATGAAAATTAGAAGAATAAAAAAACATGGTCAAAACATTCTTACCTATTGCACCCCACTGAGCGCCTTCTGGTAAAGCTAAGTCTAGATCTCCTCGAAAATCGACGCCTGTGTATGCATACTCATCGATGGCGATAACCTGCCGCCCGAACCAGGCGAAGAATGCAGTCGAGAACACAATGGACGATTGGCTTGCATGCCTAGCCATTAGTTCTACCCATCTCTACATCCTCAGATCTCTAGGGTTAGACACACCCAGTGTCACATGCTGATGCTACATCAGTGGAATCTGCTCTAAGGAAAATGAAATGAGGATCCAACCATAACTGAATTTTGTCTTCCTTCCTCCCTTTGCCTTGTTCATTTGTTCTTTTATTTGAGAAAGTACAACTTTAGAATAGTTGAAGACTGTTGGCTTCATGCACCCTAGCGCATACTACATATATGATCTATTCGCTACATGTAGTGTAACGGTGCCAATAAGTTTTGCGATCATGAAAAGAATGGTTCTCAAAGGCAAATCTTGAACGTATCAAATGTTTATTTTACCATCCTTGCTTGGCTTTGCCCTTGGATAACAATATTGAAAAAAATAATCTCTCATGGTCTCTCCTCTGAGAGTAGACCCTGAGAAGGAAATAGGCAAGCCTCTCCTCGACAAGCCTGTCAGAAAATATAAATCCTCCACTGTAATAGGAACCACTTTGTTTCTAATGTGAAATGCCTCAATAGTTGGATCCCATGCTCGAACTAAGAACTCCAAGAGTTCTATTTGTTGCCTCATTCCTGACAAGAGGAAGTACTTTAATAACCCACAACCTCTTAGGGCTCTTACTGTACCCAGATCATTTAGGGCAATCATATTTTGTTCTTCATGCTCTCTTTCTCTCCAAGTAATCATCATTCTAGTCTAATGGAATCCTGAAACATAACCATAAGACTCATTAGACTCCTTTTTATGCAAAAAATTAGGCAAATTTAGGCAAATTTTGGGTACATTGGAAGAATCAAGAATGTGAATTGCGCTCGACGCAGTCTTGAACAAGGGATAGTGCGTTGCATATGCACCTAGGCTTTAATTAGGTGCTCCACAACACAATTTTTGATTCTCAAGGGTGCGTTGCCCTCTTTTGAAAAATAATTTACCCTAAGGGGCCAAAATCCCTAAAAATTTGAAATGAAAGGAAATGAATTGACTACTGAAAGAAAGAGAGGGTTTATGGCACCAACTTGGATCAAACGACGATGAAAAGCGTCCAGAGAATTGATCGCAATCAACGGTTGAAGTTCAGGGGCAAAAACAAGTTCAGAGCTCCAAAATGCAAATGGTAACTTTCAAATGGTAAAAATGAATATTAAAACTCTTTTAATTAGTCATTTGATTATTTGCAAATCATATGTATTGCTATGACTATGGTTTTATTCTATTTTTATCATGAAACATGTATTTTTAATCCATTTGATGTTGTTCTGAACATGTTTCACAACTGATGAATATATTAGTCGTGTAGATTTATTTCAAGAATGATTTGACCACAAAGCATACTTCTATCCTTATTTTTTGAGCTTTCTTAAAAACAAAAAAGGACTTGAAGTGCACTTTTATCTCTTTTTCGAGCTTCGATAACAGCGAAAAAGGAACCCTTGGAGTCTTCTTTTAGCTCTTTTCAAAGTTTGATAATGCATTAGGGGATTTTTTGAGGTCTAAAATGGGACTCCTAAGGAAATTATAAAACAATAGTGGAAATAATAAAATAAGATTTGATTGCATCATCAAATTTAAGAGGGAAAATATAAAAAAAAAACTACTTTTTCAACTCATATTTTCAACTTATCTGCCAAAGTTTTTACTCAAATTTTGAGCGGGAGTACTCATCGGATGAAAAATTTAATTCCTCATCCAAGGAGTACCCATGTTGCATACTTTCGATGCACCCTGCTACATGAAAAATGAGAAATACATGAAAAACATGATTGTAATCACGTTTTTTCATGTATTCCTCATTTTTCGCATAGTAGGGTCCATCAAAAGTATGCAACGTGGGTATTCCTTGGATGAGGAATTAAATTTTGCATCCAATGAGTACTCCCGCTTGAAATTTGAGTAAAAATTTTGGGAGATAAGTTGAAAATACAAGTTAAAAAAATAGTTTTATTATTTGATTATTTTTTAATATTTTTACCATTTTACTTAAAAAATGGTGAAAAATCCCCCATGGTTGACATCATCATCTTGAATCCAATTGGTTCCTATAAAATTTATTTTTTTGTACATTTTTCTTAGGAGGCCCATTTTAGACCTCAAAATTCCCCTAATGGTGAAAAGATTGCCGAGCACTTTGCTTTTCGAGCTCATAAAAGTAAATGAATTGATATCTACTTAGTATAAGTTTAACCCTTTTCTGGACTGAGATAGATTATTTACGAAAAAAGAATGCCTTAGTCAGACATGGCTAGGAGGTTCTTTCAGATATTATTTTATACTTTTTCGGATCTGAGGGATAACTTTACGAAAAATTACTGATGGATTTTTTTTCGTCCTCTTTTTCAAACTCTCTAAATATGAAAAAGGACTGGGCTTTCACTGTCGTTAGGCTCGTTAAAACATAAAGTATTAACGGGCTTGTTGATCATGGAAAGAATTGAGTTTCATTCATCGCTAGACTCGTTAAATTATTAAATAGCGATACATTATTCTGCCGAAGGGTTGAATTATAGATCAAGCATATGTTATCCTCCTCAAGCTTATTAAAAAATAAAGAGGTACTGGTCGAAAAATGACCAAGGAAAATTTGGGAAAGTAAACATAACTTTTTACGGTAGCAGGTCGCTCTTGAACATGACACTTCACTCCATCACTGTGACTGTTTGGGTTGGGTAATATTCTTGATGGTTCATTCATACCTATGGTTCATCATACCTTCACTTTGGTTTTGGATGAATGCTGCAACTCATCTCAATGTCATCGATATGTTCAAGAGAAGTCATCCAGTGAATGCTCATCCTTCTGCAATACTCATAAACATTCATTCTCATCACAGTCATCCCTGAACATTGCTATATCAAGTCATATTTTGTCTCTGAAATCAGTAACTCCCGTTTCGATATAAAGTGGCTTCTTGTCGGCGTCAAATCATCATCCAGGAAGTTCACTTAGAAACATCATCTTCCAGTACCATGAGGCTTGTTACATTATCGACAAGATCCTCGCTTCCAAACTTTTGACTGAAATATTTTGTTTGACGTTCAACATCAAATAATCTATTCATGCCTTACAAAATGTACTGCAGTACCTTGAGGGCCATTGACATCAATGGTGGTTCTCTTGCATTTGTTAAAAGCTTACATCATTGGCTAGTAATCAAACGATGTCTTACCATGTTCGACTACAAATCATATATTCGCATGGCTAGACTTGTACTCGAAAAATCAAGTGAATGAGATAAGAAGACCCTAGATATAGTTTCAGCCTTCCAGGTGCTATTTTAGGATTGTTGTAAACATCATTTGTACGGTGACCATACATACATATCGTCATCCGAACATGGGCCTATATCTGTAGGCATGTCTATATTGGGCAACATTCCAATGTAGACGACTTTCTCAACTATGTACATGTTATTAGATAATTTATGTGTTGAGCATGGGAATGCCTTCCCTCAGCAATTCGTGATCAAGAGGATATATCATGATGTAATGTATTGTAATATTGATGCAGGTCGCCACTCCGCTTCAGTTCCAGCCCATCACAGTGTAAAGCATCTCATTCAAAAAATATTGTTATTATTATTCTGACTTCATGCTTTGGGGGGAAATCTGTTATAGGTCAATTTGGGCACCATTCCCAATGACCTAGTTAAACTGGACATCATCCCCAAAACCAATGAATAGGGTCTATCATCCCTATCATTTCAATTGCTACATGCTCTACGACAAAGAACAAGAACAAATCATCCATGACTTCCATTGCAAGGTTTCAAATATTTGAAGTATATGTTATATCACCTATGAGCTCATCAGCGCAGTCTCTCAAGGGACTAACTGCTTTGCATATGCAGTTACCTCCATTCAAAGGTGCTCTGCAAAGTACTTCCCAACATTCAAGGGTGCATTGGTCAACTAGGAGAGAAATTGTCATTGTTCTGGAATCTCCACATGGCTAGTGCTTTCTAGAAGAGTGCATATGTGTCAAACTTTGAATCCATGTGTCCATTCAACACTTCTGAGCTGGGAAACATGTCTTGCCTATTATTAGAAAGTCATTGATTGTGAAACTACTTTCAGTTGTTCTATAAATTGAGCACAGATCCTAGTGCTTGAGAAGGAAGAAATTTGGTAGAGGATGGCATTGGAATCTCAATTGAGGGTTTGATTTGAGTGATATGCTCTTGGAGAGATGTTCATTGTGATGAAGCTGGGATGATGCTGGAGTTGGTGACATCAAATCAATCGTTGGTTGTAACCTCTCCTTCTATCCATTAATAAAGATTGTTGCTTACTTTCCCACATATCTATCTGTATAAGCTTCTATCTTTCATATCATGGATTCTTAGCTGATGTATATGTTTCATGTTTCATTGTTTTAACTGATTAAAGTAAATATTTATCTATATATTGAAATCTTTTTGCTGTTTAGTGTTTATACTTGCAACAACTAGTCTAGTGATCAAAGTTGGATTGGAAGCTACAGCAAGAGCGACAAAAGGAGAATAAGAAGCGCTTGGACTCCAAGTAAGTTTCTTCATCTTTTCGTGTGTCTATTTATTATTATGAAAAGTATCTGCATAGTCTTTGATCTGTTGTTCTAAATGCATAGCACCACATTTAAGGAATGTGTTTTATCCGTAATCCATAATTCCACATAACATCTCGGATTAATGGACCTTATCATATACTACCAATTACAAAGTACATATTGCCATGTCCTCGGATTGATGGACCTTGTCATATGCTACCAATTACAAAGTACATGCTGCCATCTCCCATGTGGAGTGTTTATCTTATCCGTTATTTATAATGAAAATATTATTAAATAAATTTGAAAAAAACATACTTTTAATTTTTATAATTGAAATTTGATAATACCAAATTATGATGCTTCATTGTTCACTAGCTTTTTTTTAATTTAAAAATGGGTAAAAACATTCTTTAACAGATCGCATCCAGCGAATCGGTTCTCAATTTTCAAACATGACGATCACAGTGCGTTGTCGCCCTGTTATTATCAATTATTAATAATAATTGACTGCTTTAAATATTTCTCTGTACATAATTACGCCGAAGGCGTTCTATTGTGGAGATTTTCACCGCGACACTGTTCCAAGATTCGTCGTAAGCCACCTGTCCACCACCTGTCTTAGTTTATTACGCCGAATTTATTGATTGCTGAACCTGCTCACATCTGGTTCCCTCGGCGTTGTTTTGCACCATAAAAGGTGCAAAGGCTAGTTTAATGCACAGTGAATGAATGATTGGAGCTATCAGCATTGATTGTGGTCATCAATGCAGTATCACGTGCATTAGACGGGAATATGTGGTTGGAAGATGTCAGAGGGGCTGAGTGGGTCCAACATTATCCTTCATCTGCAGTTTATAGTCATTTAAAGGTGAAAATATCCTTGAATTTGTTTGTTCTGTACTTCGTATATCTGAAATGGGCATGTGTGGATGTAAGATGCAGGCAGAAACAGTAAGTGGGTATTATAATTATTATCCTTCGTTCTAGTTCAAATTATGGTGATTCATGAATATAAATAACGATTAGGTCGTTGCCTTTGCCACTGTGGATTCTCATGGGTATGGAGGAAGCTCTAACTGTGATGAATTCTGTGTGGGAATGAGCTACGACCAATTACTATTCCTTTGCTATGGTCTCAATAGCCATAGCAGCAGCAGTAGTATTTTTGTCAAACGTAATAGGGTCACGGAATTTACCTCCGGGGCCTATTCAATGGCCCATTGTGGTCTCTCTATTATCTGTGGGATTTCAATACAGGCACCGCACTTTTGCTGAGCTGGCCAAAAAATATGGCCCTCTCATGCATCTCCGCCTCGGTGCTTCAGATATTCAGGTAATTTCCAGCTCGGAGCTCGCCATGGAAGTCTTCAAAACCAAAGACGCCGAATGGTCATCAAAGCCACTGGGTTCTACTGGGAAATATATCAGTTTCGATTTCCATTCCCTTAATTTTTCCCCCAGTGGTCCTCACTGGCCCCACTTAAGGAAAATATGTGCCACCCAGTTATTTTCTCCAGGCAGAATCAAGGCCCAGGCTCGAATCCAAAGAGATGAGCTTCTGCGCGTGGTGGGTAACATTTTCTCTCCTTCTGAAAGAGGGGAAGCCATTAATCTCAGAAATGAGTCCGATCCCGTGATTGTGAACACCATTACCCGAATGCTATTCGGAAACAGATACGCGCAGTCCGAGCATCCTATTGCTAAGGAAATGGACTCGTTCATGGATGTGGTAAAAGAGGCCATGATTGTCATCGGCGCCTTGATCGTGTTGGAATATTTTGGACTGGCATGACCTTGTTCCTGCTCTGGACTGGCTAGATTTGCAGGGCTACGATCGAAGAATGAAAAACATAAGCCAAAAATTGGCGAGAGTTTTTAAGTTGATTATAGACGACCATAGGCGTGACTTAGAAAACAAAAAGGAGGGCGACATCAGCGAGGAGAGCAAATATTTCGTGGATATTCTGCTGTCACTCCAGGGTCAAGACCAGCTGTCTGAGAAATCACTCATGGGCATCATGACGGTACGCTTCAATCTGTATTTTCTCGCAAATTAGCGTCGTTTTATTTTATATGGATGTAAAACTCTAACTTACATTTTTACGTCTGCCTATATTTAGAATCACTCTCTTTTTATAACACATATAATGGTGGTTATTGTTTTTTTGGATCAATGTCATCAATTAACAAATTTAAGTTTGATTCTTCAAAGTCTTGTATTTATGGTCAAAGAGAAGGAAATAAATGCTCCAAGATAACTATAGGGGGTAGGCTTAATAGGTCAAGAAGACTAAGTGTGCAGGATGGTAGGGAATTGAGAGTGAATGTGAGTAAGAGTAAGGCAGTCTAAAAAGAAATATTTTTCATCTTCCATGTGGTTAGAATCACAAATTTGAGAGATTCTATTGTTCCAAAAGGTCTTGAGAATAAACCACTACTATTAATTATCCCAACATTATGAATTAAATAATGGTACTTTATTTCAATTTCATATTGATTGAGTGTTTATACCCTTTTATAAATAAAAGAACATCTTATTGAAACTAGTAAAATGAATCACATAGCCCAAAAATTCATGTGGCTCAAATGCCCTTAAAGAAATAAATAATATCTCTTTTTATTTAATTTTTAATTTCTCCTCAATTATATATATATATATATATATATATATATAAAGAGTGTATATATTTTTATTTTCTTATTTGAAAGTAAATGTCTATATATTGTTATTTTCTTGGTGTGAATATTAGGTGAAGAGCAATTAGTTTAAATTGATAAAGTATATAAATAGAATATTAGGTGAAAAGCAATTAGTTTAAATTGATAAAGTATATACTCATTTATATGTATTTTTTATTTATTGTTGTTGTTAGCTGATGAGAAATTAATTTAAATTTATAAGTACATAATTATTTTAATATTTTTTGAAATGGACTTGATACATTTTTAAAATACTTAATTATTTTTTATATTTTAATATTTTAATATAATTTTAGTAAATTTTAAACATTTTTATTTTAGATATATTATATTAGTTTTAGTTTTAATTTTAATTTTAATTTTCAATAAAATATTTATTACCGGTGATTACTTAAATAAGTATGTATTCATTTTATTGATTTTTTTTTTAATATTATTTTGGGAAAGTTATTTATTACCGGTGAATAAAATAAGTATGTATTCATTTTATTGATTTTTTTTAAATATTATTTTGTGAAAGTTATTTATTATTATTATGAGATATTCAAAATCACATAACTGTTTATTCATTTTACATGGATTATAATTAACAAATTTCTTATTATTTTTATTGACATTACTATTTTCTAATGAGCATTTTATAATTTTGACATTATTATGTAAAAGTTAGTCATTATTATTTTTGAAAATTTTACATTATAATTAATTTTAGATACGAAATGTTTAAAGTTTATATAATATTATGATTAATTGTAATTTTTTTGTTTTATATTTAATGATGATGATTAACATTAATTAAGATTAATGTGGTGTAGTAAAGCTTATGATAGATCGATAGATCGATATATATATATATATATATATATATATATATATATATATATATATATATATATATATACACACTACTACATAAAGGAGGGTTTTAAGACAATATTTAAGACAATTTTTGGGTAAACTGTCTTAACTTGAGACAAAAGAAAACTTGTGTATTGTCTTAAATATTGTCTTTAATCGGGTGTCTCAAATTAAATTGTCTTAAAATTAAATTATCTTAAAATATTGTCTCTATAAAGACAATACATAACACAAGCATTTTTGTCTCTCCAGAGACAATTTCATTTTTGTCTCTCTAGAGACAATAGTAGCACTACAACACAAAGGGGGGTTTTAAGACAATTTTTGGGTAATTGTCTCAAATTATTGTCTTAAAATTTGTCTCTATAAAGACAATAGTTGGAACTAAAGACATAATGTCTTTATGGAGACAATGTCTTTAATCCTATTTATTGTCTCTCTAGAGACAATATAAAACAATGAATCCAGAAAAATATCTCGCCATTAAAATAAATCAATATAAAAATATTTAATTAAAAAAATCTACAATATCATTGAATAATTCATATTAGGGTATAGTGAAATCGAACAACCAACCTCCTACATGGCAGGTGCTCTTCCATTGAGCAAGCACTCTTTACAGAATTATGTGAGGAGTTACGGAAGTCCTTGAAATTGTATAATAGGCATTGATTTTTAAAAAACATTCAACACATGATGGCATAATCCTTGTAAAATATATAATCATGCAAATGAGTTAGCTCAGTGTGACACCCTTGCAGCTTGACTTGCACAAAAAGCTAATAATAAACAATAATATACAAACAAATTAATCTAGCCATACAAAGAAAATTAACTAGAATTAGCACAAGCAATACAACCACTGCTCAAAGAGCTACACCAACTTGCTAGTAGACACTAATGATACATATGATGTACACAACAAGCCATGACTGCATCGTCAACTCATTCAAGACAGATTGGGCACTCTCCTCATTCACCGTTACTAATTTCTTTGACCACTTCTTCAATGTAATCTTTTGAGCATATAGAACTAGAATCTCCATTAACACACATTTGGCTTCCTAGAAGGAAACGCCTTGCCTGCTTATACATATCAGATGATTGTTGTGTATCACCCCAATTGTTGATAAAGTAGCAATTAGAACAAATTCCATGCCATCTTATTCGAATTAGAACACTCTTGTGTATCAGCCCAACTGCTATCATTGTGTATCACCACAGCTGTTGATAACCTAGCAATTAGAACAAATTCTGACATATAACAGCTCATAAGACAATTAAAACTCTTGATGTTTGGGGCTCAACATAATGTTTTTCAATAAAAATCATTTTACAAAGGAAAATAAAAATCATTTTGTGAAGGACATTCTAAAGTAGAACTTACCTCATGACAAGAAAAGGACGTTCACAATAGGCACAACCTCAAAATAAATTCCATAATAGATGCATAATTGTGAAGAACCTTGCCTTGTTCAACAAGTTGATCAAACTGGACCTGTAAATAGAAATAAACACCATATATTTTTTAAGTCAAACCAAAATCACCACAAAAAATGAATAAAAACTATTATTATATTTCCTTTCCATGGATCAGAGAAGTGTTTGCCTTAGATCTTCTATACAAAGCTGTATAAAATTTGTTCTTAGCTTTAGTAAAGTCACACTCAATCACTTGTACATCAGTAGGAGGAAGAACAAGAATGGGTCTGAATATTCATGAACAAATATTAGAAATCACTCAAAGGGACTAGACATCAAAAGCCGGATGAAAGCCCAATTCTACACTCATACCTTCCCTCTTTGCAGTATTGTCTTTTGTCCTTCACAAAATCAAGGACCTCAAGTTAGCTTGAACTAGATTCAAACCACGTTCATCACCATTCTCAAAGGGTTTTTGAATTATTTTATACCACCTGGACACCACAAGGTGTAGTACTTAAATTATGACATCCTATTATAATCTATAAAATTGAAGTTGTGAGATGAAATCAAAATTTCGCAACAGTAAAAGAAAAACCATGTAAGTTTTAGTTTCTCTGAACAATGCAACTCCTTGATGCATTTTAGCAATGGTGCATTTGCATTCCTTACTAGAGATTTGCAAAACCCTAGCTACAGAAGTAACATACTAAACAAAATAGTAATAGTGAATTAACATTTTGTAGCAAGCTTTTGTAATAGTTCAGTTCTAGGTGGAAATATCAATTTGATTGTGGGTAAACAAAGCTTCAATAAATGTCTGTATTAAAACACAAGGTATGAAAAAACATGGTGCTAAAGTATATCAAAAAAAATTATTGCAATACCATTAGCAGCCTAAGTGTGCCAGAAGTCATTAATTTCCTATGAGATGGCAATAAACATTTATTATAAGACAAAATTACTATTCATTTGAAATGTAGCATTTCCCAAGTGTTTGTATGGAACAAAAATAGTTTGAAAAAACATCACTGTCACCAAGCCTGGTAAAATAAAGAAGCTAGAGGATAATTCAGATGTTTTGAGTAGCAAAGAGCAGGTCTCTGAATATAGGTTGCATAAGAATCAAGGACATATTCAGATTTGAAGCAGACTACTTGAGTATGGCCTATCAAGAAGCTGGAAATATCCATGACATCCCTGTGTAGAGGGAAGTCTTGTGCTCAATTCCTAGGCTGGGGACAAATCAAGTCTTTGATATATCACATATAAGCAAATAACATGAAGAAAATGCAGAGTTTCGATAAATGAAAGAAAATAGATCAATTCTTGCATCTCACGAGTCCACAGGTGATAACCCAGAACCAAAAAGAATATCAAATTTGAAAATCACTCCATGATGAATATAAACCAGGTAGAAAGAGTCCACTCCAGAGACAAATCCAACCGAAAAAGCCAAAAATAAATTTTGTCAGGACTAAAAATGGGCACTAAAGACACCACAAAATCTGTCCAAGCAAGAGTCATCTTCAAAATAGTTATTTAATATTATAATTAACCTCTTTGAACCATTTAAAAAAATAATAATATTAATATACCTTACAATGAAATTTGCCTCCAACAAGTAACCCAAGGCATCAACAGTCCATAAATATAGAAAGGTGCCAAAGGATGGCCCTATTGAATCAACTAATGTAACACTATCCACAGGGATAAGGCTTTGTGACAAAAGCTAAGGCCAAGGCATTGGCGAAAATATCACTCATTATACCCACACACCGTGAATCAGAACCTAAGCATATCAACCATATTAAAACATAACTTCATTTAGGAAACTAAAAACATTTTCACTTGGCTTTTTTTCAAAGGCAGAAGGGAGGTAACATTCTTTAAAGCCGTGCATCTGGCGATTCAACTTGCCTGTTGTGGTGTTAACTCCTAGCCATTATTTTTACTCTTTGATCATATCCCAGGAATTAATAATCTATGATGTTGTGATCAGTGTTTGAAGGGCTCCCATGCACCCTAGAATCAGTCGTCTTAATGCCATTTCTTGTCTTGTACTCTGCATTTAGTCTTCCTAATTTATGGGGATTCAACTTACCTGTTGTGGTGTTAGCATCTCTAAAGGTGGCTTGTATTTTTTACTCTAAAATGTACTTGTGTTTTTTATCGTATATGACAAAATCTGCCCCATACTGGGTTATAGAGTGCCTGCTCGTAGAGCTCTACCATTTGGCCTTCTTATCTGGATATTGCAATGCATGTTGCTTGTGCTTATGGCAAATGAAGCACTTGACATTGCTCAAAATATTTCCTAGCTTTGAGGTCGACTCCTTATTCTTGCTGGGTCCTTTTCGTCTACCCTTTTTTTCCTGTACAAATAGGGCTTGGCTATTTTCACTACCCTTCTTGCTGGCCTTGACTCCATTTGGGTCTCCTAGATAGTCATTCTACAACCTCACAGAGGTGGGAATATGCTCATGAGCAGAGATGTCCTTGAAAAATGGTTCCCATTAAACTGAGAAACCATTTAATGCCATGTTCATCATGCATCTTCACTCTTCTCCCCAACTAACTTAAGTTGATCATGAAACTTCATGATCTTCAATAGGTAACTAGTAACTGTGTCTAATGTGGTCATCTTTATGGATATGAGTTTGTTTCACAATATCATCTTTTTGTTTATGTTCTCCATTTGGGAGTGGAACATATTTTAATTGATTTCTTCATGGATACATGAGGAATCAAATATTCCTTTATTGTATCAATAATCATCTGCTTGCCCTCCTCTTCCTTCTTCTAAGCTGCGAACTATTGTGGATCTTTAGGCACCTTCCAATCATTTCTCAAATATGAGGTTAGCTGATGTCATCCATAAGATCTATTGCACAAACTCCTAGATCCTGTAAATAGGTAAGCACAAACTTTGAAACCCTTGAGAAACTTAATTAGTGAAAAGCTCTGATACCCTATTGATTTCTCTATTCCTAGGTGATCACTGTCTTAATATTCTGTTAATAAAATAACTCTTGCAACAATCACACAGTAGCTGAAAATAGTAAATAGAAGAAGCATAAAATAATTTAGACATGCATGTAATTTTCTTTGTCAAATATGCTTATCATTCAACTAATTAATGCTAACAAGGAAATCTACACAGCTACTAAATCCTAGTAGTTGCATGGTAAACAAATCCACCCCAACTTGAGTTGTATGGCCTGCGAGAGGTACAACGTGCAGGGAATTGAGAAAACACAAATTGTTGTTATATACCTTGTTGTATGGTTGTATGACTTGCGATTCAATATGGTATGACACTGTACGGATCTATATGGTTGTGAGTATTTGTTGTACAGCCCGTGGTATGGTAATGCTTCTCCTAGCTAATGCGCTTTGCTCTCTTGTTCCCTTCCAGTTGTTGTCCCGTATGATAAGAATTGTGTTTGAACCTATTTTAATTATCTTTTTACTTTTCATCGAAACCATATTTTACCAAAACCCTAATCTCTTGGTAAGATGTATGATTGAGATTAATCTTATAGTCTAAGTCATTAATGCACTAAATATTCTTTAAACTCAACATCTAAATATAAGACTTCTGACACGTTCACCCTGAACATATGTGGAAGTTCTTGTCCAAGCTATATTTCTCAACATAGATAGATCCAATATAAACTGCCCTTTTCCAGTGTCCCACCACTTAGGGTTGCTTGAGCAACGATTTTTCTATCAAGAATCTCTTTCCCACTACCTTGGATGTCAGGAGAGTTAGGCTTCCATTTCTTGTGCTTGTGCTTTGAGCATATGGTCAAGCCCTCTAAGTATCGTTGACTCATCAGAGGATATCATTTGCTATGCATTGGACCATTTACAAGTATTTCTAACTCTAATGAGGAGTTTGTTTTGTTGCCTCACACATCCTTGGTAATCAGTATTAGCTCTAGCTCTATATTGAACTCTACTGTAAGCTGTAACTCTAAGAACCAGTGCTAGTGTTACCCTCCACAGAGCTTGACATTCTCTCTTTTTTCTTTCATTTATACTTTCTTGGACTTGCGCCTTCTTTTATATGTTTTTTTGGGTAGATATTTGGCTTTTTAGGTAGAGACTTAGGTATTAAATTCTCTCTTTATCTGCTTTGAGTATTGTTCTAGGAATTGCTTTAGTGCTATCACATTGTCTTTACACTAGATGTGTAATATCCCCTGGGGAAGAATTTCCCTTAGGGTTAAAAAGAGCACATGACAAGATTTGTATTCTAACTAGTATCACAGTGTTCTTTCAATTTTGGCAAATGGCGACAATATTGAATACAATAAACAATATAACCAACATTTAATTCCACCAACTGATATGCATGAAACCAATCCAGCAGTACATAATGGGTTATAAACCCATAGCCCTTCCAAATTGCACAATACAGTTTTATATACATTGCAATTGCTAATGCATCAGCAAACCCTATTATCCTAATACTTTTAGTCTGACCTTAGAACCAGCCTCAGGAATCAACCAGATTTCACTGCCTCTTTGTTGCCACAGGCCTGCCTTGCAGCCCAGATGAAGCCCATGAGTCAGAAAGGAAATGGAGTGAATTATAATATTAATATTAATTATCATTTAAATATCACTTACTTGCCATCTCCATGGATTGAAACACGAAGGCTCGGGGAAAATGGATGGATCATGGCTAACAACAGTTGTGCACGCAACGACCTTCCACCCCTTGGGAATTCGGTATCCTGCTTAATCAATGTGGTAGATCAGTTTAGTTTTGTCAAATCAACTATATCTCTCATATAACTCATTGATAAATATAAATAATGTATCTCTAATGTAATTCATTGATAGATTTTAAATAATATATCTAAGTCATAATATGGTGGTGATGGAATGTTGTATCTCTCATATATCTAAGTTAATATCAATTAAAAAATTGAATTAATTTTGTACCCTAAAACTACCTTTGATTTCTGTCTCCTGTACACATTCTTGAAACAAAAAGGGTCCTACGTTTGACAGATGCAATGTCTCTTTTATCACCTGTTTCAACGCATAGAAAGGTTAGGAGGAACTTTTCATGCCAGTGAACCTCAAATAAATCTGCTATTGGAATATTGAAATTCCATAACAATAGAAATGGAGAGAGTAAAATCCTCTCCTCTAAACATACAGAAATTAAAATTCTTAACAGAAGATAGAGTTTCACACTGAAAAACAACCTTCTATTTCTTCAAATAAAAAAAAACTGTTACAACTTCTTCCTCTGACATAAAGGGATAACATAAAAAGTGACTGCTGCAGATGCAGTGCACAAACTACTCTCTGTTATTTCAAACAACACACTCTGTCTCATAAAATCAACACTGCTGTGTATTTCGTTCTCCCGCACTACTGTGCAAAGCCAAACAAAAACAGAGTAATACATACTACAGGCTCGCAAACCTTTTCTTTTATATGTGCCACGCACATTAAAAAAAACATTACAAAATATGTGTAAAACTTAAACAAAATAATAAAAATGAATTACAAAGAAAAAACTTTTCGGAACTTAAAAATATAAAATTCGTGACGTACGAGTGGGGACCACATCGCAATCGGAAATCGGCAATCGGCAGATCGAATTTGACAAACAAACTTGCGATTGAGCAATGTGCGATGTTGCAATTGCGATTGGATCGCATCGCAAACATCCGACGGAACATGCGATTGCAATTACATAACGGATGCGATGGCACATTAAACTCTGCCATATAAATGGCATCGGGTCCGGAGCTTTAAACAAAACGCATGACCCCCGATCTTCCGATTGCGATTGGAATCCGGATGCGATACAACAATAAACTGCACCATAAGAGGACCATCAGGTCCGCCACTTCAAATTGCAATCGGGCCATATTAAAAAATGGTCGCGATTCATGACTTGCGATTGAACCGCGCGATCATATAATATAATGCTGCGTGGTTTTGTGGACCCACGGGCCTCGGCTGTGGTGGGGGGCGATTTTAATATAAAGTTTGGTTGTATTATATACAACCGTTCCGCTTGCGGAACTCTACCACATCTACAAGACATTTGTAATATGAAAGATATGTATTGCGATTTGCGATTGCGACTGTGATCACATCGCATCGCAAAACTACATATCAACAAGACACTGCACAAGAAACTTGCGATTGTGATTAGGGCATAAGTGGTGGGGACCACTTGTCCCACCATTTCAAAAATTAAAGGACTTCGGCTTTGTTAAACCATTTTTCTCCACTTTGGTTGTTGATGGCTTTAAACGCCCGAAATGACCGTTTTAAAAAATTCTGCTCCTCTGTAGTTCAGAACTACGAAAAAATCTTCGTTCCACTGTACAATGGCTCTGCCCATCACCATAATCAATTCTCCATTGCAATTTGTGGCTGCGGCCCATAACAATTAATTTCTCCTTACAAATCTCCCATCCTTCTTTGACTGCGTGTTGCTGTGCACTCAAAGCTTCTGCTTCTGCTGCCTTTGTACTTTCTTCTTCCTGCCCAAGGCTGGCAGGTGACTTTAATATTTTCAACACTCCTCCTTAAAGTCAGCTGCTGGGTTATCAATCATACCCAAACATTTTCTTAAAAATTCAAAGGTCTTCTGCCCCAATGGCTTTGTTAAAATATCTACATATTGCTCCTCGTTTTACAATGCTGTAAAACAATTTCACCATTGTTCACCAATTCTCTGATATAATGAAATTTTGTATCTATATGTTTTGTTCTCTTATGAAATACAGAATTCTTTGATAATGCAATAGCTGAGCTATTATCACAATAAATTACTGTCCCTTTTATTTGTTCTTGGCATAAAATTCTCAACATCCTTCTCATCCAAATTGCTTGACACGCTGCTGTTGTAGCTACCACATATTCTACCTCTGCTATAGATAGTGCTACAATAGGCCGTTTCTTAGAAGCCCATGAAATGGCTCCTGAACCCATATGAAAAACATAACCGGAAGTGCTCTTCCGATCATCTACACTTCCAACCCAATCACTGTCAGTGTATCCAACTAATTCTGAATTTTCTGAAACAATATATAAAATACCAAATCTTTTAGTTCCTTTCACATACCTCAAAATTCTCTTCGTTGCTTGCCAATGTGCTTCTTTTGGCTTCTCCATAAATCTGGAAATTAAACTAACTGTATGCATAATATCCGGCCTAGTTGCAGTCAAATACATGAGGCTGCCAACTATGCTTTTATACAAACTAGGATCAAAATCCTTGTTGCTGTCATATTTACTCAACTTCAATCCCATTACTATGGGAGTAATTGCAGCTTTGCACTCCTGCATATTAAATCTTTCTAAAACTTGATTCACATACTTTGCTTGAGAAATAAAAATCCCTTTTTCATTTTGTTCTACTTCTATTCCTAAGAAGTATCTCAACAAACCCATGTCAGTCATTTCAAATTCATCTTTCATGACTATTTTAAAATTTTCAATAAGGTAATCATCATTACCTGTAAATATTAAATCATCAACATATAAAACAACAATCAACATTTTACCATCCTTTTCTTTGATGTAGAGGGTGGGTTCTCCCTCACACTTTTCAAATCCATTTTCCAGCAGATAGGAGTCTATCCTACTGTACCATGCTCTTGGAGCTTGCTTCAGCCCATAAAGAGCTTTCTTCAATTTGCAGACTTTGTGCTCTTGGCCTTTCTTCTCATATCCCAGAGGCTATTCCACATATACCTCTTCCATTAAAACTCCATTTAAAAATGCAGATTTTACATCCATCTGGTATACTTTCCATTTGTTTTGTGCTGCTATGGACAACACTGCTCTTACTGTCTCCATTCTTGCAACTGGTGCAAAATTTTCTTCATAATCTATCCCTTGCTTCTACTTATATCCCTTGACAACAAGTCTGGCCTTGTGTCTTTCTATTTTTCCTTCAGCATTGCTTTTGGTCTTATAGACCCATTTAACTCCAATGACTTCTTTACCTTTTGGGAGATCAACCAACTCCCATGTTTTGTTCTTCTCTATGGCATTAATTTCATCATCCATAGCTTCTATTCATTTTATATCTTTAATAGCATCTTCAAAATGAATAGGATCATCAACTTGACAATACAAAGCGAATAGGGAATTCATACCTTCATTTGCTACTCCTTGCTCATAGATTTCTCTAATACTTCTAAACTTTGTTCCTCTTTCACTTGGTGTAGACGTGCTTGATGAAGCACTCAATTCTGCTCCATGTGGTGTGCTCAGTGATGCACTCCCAATTCTTCTCAAGGGTGTTCTCGCTGCTGCTTGAGGTGTCCCTTGTCGTCCTTGTGTTGGTGGAGGTTGTGCTACGGATGAGTTGTTAATTTCAATCACATCTCCTTCATCTTCATCATGAGATAAAAAGCTTTTAACATTGACTGTTTTCTCAATGCTTCCATCCCATGCTTCCTCTTCAATAAATTGCACATCTTTGCTTATCACAAACTTCTTTGTGGATGGGTTATACAGTCTGTATCCTTTGGAATCTTCACAATATCCAAGGAAAATGCACTTCTCCCCCTTACTATCCAACTTCTTCCTCAACTTGTGAGGAATGTGTGCATATGCCACACATCCAAAAATTCTCATGTGGGTGACTCCTTGTTTTCTGCCACTTCATGCTTCTTCTGGAACTTTGTTCATCACTGCTTTTTGTAGGGCATCTATTTAAAATATACATAGCACAGTTTGTTGCTTATGCCCAGAATTCATTCGGCAAGTGCTTTGCCTTCAGCATAATTTTCACCATTTCCATTATGGTTCGATTCTTCCTTTCAGCAACTCCATTCTGTTGCGGTGTATACCTTGTGGTAAACTGCTTGTGTATGTCGTTCTCTTTGCAAAAGCGCAGAAATTCCTTTGATATATATTCTCCCCCTCTATCAGTTCTAAGAACTTTAATATACTGCCCACTTTGTTTCTCTACAAGAGCTATGGCCAAATTTCTGAAAGACTTCACTCTTATATTTTAGGAAATAAACCCACACTTTTCTTGTGAAATCATCTATGAAGGTCAACATGTAATTGCTGCCTGAAACTGATGTTGTTTGCATTGGCCCACATAAATCTGAGTGAATGATTTCTAAGGGTGCTTTAGCCCTTATGCTTTTCCCTGATGGAAAATTTTCTCTGTGTTGCTTTCCCAAGATGTAGCCTTCACATAAGTTGTCAGGCTTCTCAATCAATGGTAGACCTCTTACCATTTCTTTTCTGTGCAGCAAATTTAATCCTCCGAAATTGAGATGTCCAAATCTCAGGTGCCATAACCAATTTTCATCTTTCTCTTCCTTCTGAAAGGCTTCTTGTGTTACAGCTGCTATGCTTTTTCCTTTTCCCTTCAAGTCAATGTTGAGTTTGAGAGGAAACATTCTATTGCTGGTCATTTGAATTTCAGCAATGATTTTCTTACTTGGAGGTATATCTTCTATGGTGCACACATCATCTTTGAATATTACATTGTAACCTTTTTTTATGAGCTGCCCAACGCTCAAAAGATTACATTTCATACCTGGAACATAATACACATCAAGAACAAATTTTTGCTCACCATTTCTTGCTCGAATACTAACTCTGCCTTTTCCTTTGACAGAAATCTTAGTATCAGTCCCTGTGGTCACTTCTGATTTAATCTCTTCATCTAGATTTGCAAACATTTCTCTGTTTCCAGTCATATGATTGATACATCCTGAATCTAAGAACCAAACATCATCTTCTCTATTATGTGCTACATTACATGCTAACAGCGCATTACCTGGGTTCTTTTCTTCTTTTGCTACATTAGCATTCTGCCTATTTTTCATGTCATTTTGCTTCTTTCTACATTCATTGGCATAGTGCCCATATTTCTTGCAATAATGACATTGGACATTGGATTTGTCATACCTCTGTCCATGAGCATGTTGGTGTTGATGTCCACCTTGCTGGCTGTTGCTTTGGCTGTGGCTCTGATTTTGACTGTTGCTCCTTCCATGTGAATGTGAAGAGCTGTTCCTTCCACCTCTGTTCTGGCTTCTGCCTCTTCCTCTTCCTTTGCCTTGACCTCTTCCTCTTCCTGAAGGCATCTGGGTCTTGAAGGCGTGCTCAAGAGATGAATGTTCATCTCTGCTCAATCTCTGTTCATGAGTTATTAATAAGGCATGAAGTTCATCCACTGTGAAATTTGAGAGATCTTTGGTCTCTTCTATGGTAGTAACAATAACATCAAACTTTAAGGGTAAGCTCCTCAAAAATTTATCCACAATCCTTCTTTCTTCAAGAGTTTCTCCATGGGATCTTATCTGATTTACAATCCCAATCACATGTGTAAAAAATGTGTCTACATTGTCTGACTCTTTCATGCAAAGAGTTTCAAAATCTCTTCTTAGCAACTGAAGTTTTGTTGTTTTAGCTTTCCCCATACCTTGATAGGCTACTTTCAGAGTTTCCCATGCCTCCTTGGATCTCTTAGCTGCTGCTATCCTTGGAAACACACTCTCATTTACTGCCTGATACAAATAGAAAATGGCTTTAGAGTCATTCTTTCTATTATTCTTCAATAAATCCTTCTCTGCTTGAGTTAAGGGATTAAAATCCTGCTCATCAGCTGGTTCAACAAAACCATCTTCTACAAATTCCCATAAATCTTGTGAGACAAATAGGGCTCTCATGGTAATGGCCCAATAATCATAGTTCTTTCCATTAAATTGTGGAAGCTGAACATTTCCAATGCTCATACCAGTGCTTGGTCCAGCCATTGCTTTTAAACTGAAATCTGAACTTAAACAAACTGTCTTTCCTTTTCTCTGAAAGAGAAAACTCTTTTAAAACAAAAACAACAACTGTGTTATCTTTGAGAAATACCTGAACTTTGACCTCTGTTGAGCTTTCACACTGCTGGAGAAAACATTGCAACAAGTCTTCTTCTTCTTCAGCTTCTTTGAAACCTTCAAAGAGCCTAAACTAGCTCTGATACCATGTTGGAATATTGAAATTACATAACAATAGAAATGGAGAGAGTAAACTCCTCTCCTCTAAACACAGAGAAATTAAAATTCTTGACAGAAGACAGAGTTTCACACTGAAAACAACCTTCTATTTCTTCAAATAAAAAAAAACGGTTACAACTTCTTCCTCTGACACAAAGGGATAACATAAAAAGTGACTGCTGCAGACGCAGTGCACAAACTACTCTCTATTCTTTCAAACAACACACTCTGTCTCATAAAATCAACACTGTTGTGTATTTCGTTCTCCCACACTGCTGTGCAAAGGCAAAAAAAAAAGAATAATACATACTACAAGCTCGCGGGCCTTTTCTTTTATATGTGCCGCGCACATTAAAAAAAACATTACAAAATATGTGTAAAACTTAAACAAAATAATAAAACCGAAATACAAAGAAAAACCTTTTCAGAACTTAAAAATATCAAATGCGCAACGTACGAATGGGGACCACATCGCAGTCGGCAATCGGCGATCGGCGGATCGATTTTGACAAACAAACTTGCGATTGAGCGATGTGCGATGTTTCGATTGTGATTGGATCACATCGCAAACATCCGACGGAACATGCGATTGCGATTACATAACGGATGCGATGGCGCATTAAACTCTGCCATATAAATGGCATCGGGTCCGGAACTTTAAACAAAACGCATGACCCCCGATCTTCCGATTGCGATTGGAATCCGGACGCGATACAACAATAAACTGCGCCATAAGAGGACCATCGGGTCCGCCACTTCAAATCGTAATCGGGCCATATTAAAAAATGGTCGCGATTCATGACTTGCGATTGAACCACACGATCATATAATATAATGCCGCGTGGTCTTGTGGACCCACGAGCCTCGGCTGTGGTGGGGGGCGATTTTAATATAAAGTTTGGTTGTATTATATACAACCGTTCCGCTTGCGGAACTCTACCACATCTACAAGACATTTGTAATATGAAAGATATGTATTGCGATTTGCGATTGCGACTGTGATCGCATCGCATCGCAAAACTTCATATCAACAAGACACTGCACAAGAAACTTGCGATTGCGATTAGGGCATAAGTGGTGGGGACCACTTGTCTCGCCATTTCAAAAATTAAAGGACTTCGGCTGTGTTAAACCATTTTTCTCCATTTTGGTTGTTGAGGGCTTTAAACGCCCAAAATGACTGTTTTAATAAATTCTGCTCCTCCATAGTTCAGAACTACGAAAAAATCTTCGTTCCACTGTAAAACGGCTCTGCTCCTCACCATAATCAATTCTCCTCTGCAATTTGTGGCTGTAGCCCATAACAATTAATTTCTCCTTACAAATCTCCCATCCTTCTTTGACTGCGTGTTGCTGTGCACTCAAAGCTTCTGCTTCTGCTGCCTTTGTACTTTCTTCTTCCTGCCCAAGGCTGGCAGGTGACTTTAATATTTTCAACATCTGCAATGGTCAAGATCTAAAGATCACTTCGTGTAAATTCCATGGATTTGTAGTCCTCCTAGTTCAACATCTTTTCCTGTTTCTGTTTTTTAGCGAGGAGGATAGCTTCATGCTCTCTCTGCACAATATACAATTTGAAAAAGTTAGTTTGATCTAGAGGTGTAATCCACACAGTTTTCTTGTTTGCAAAATAATTTTTTTTATATGAATTGTAACGATAAAAATAATATAAATTTGTCAAAAATATGAAAATCCCACATCATCTTTGCCTTAATTATATTTTAGAAAATTATGCTTCAAAATTTTGTATCCCTCCAAATTAAATTAGATCTGCACATGATCCAACACTATTATGATATTTACAATAATAATAGACTGGATTGATAAGACTGAAACATTAAAATTTGGAACTTACCCTCAGTTGTTGAAGAGCTTTGGGCTTCTCTGTGAGATACTGAACAGCCATGGTCATTGCGATGGAAGTGGTGTCATATCCTGCCAAGAGAAATTAAAAGAGGAAATCGACGATGACGTCATTACAAAACTCCTCCTCGTCATGATTTGCTTGATACTCTAGCACTTTATCTAGGAAGTCCGTGTTGGCAGACCTTCTTCCCAGACTTTTTCTCTCAGAAATAATATTTGCTAGAGTCCTGGTCACATGATCTCGGCCCTGCAATATTACACGAAGTATTAAATCATATATATTTATAAAGATTTGAATTTTGAATATATAGTCTAAACAATATTTTATAACATAGTTTGACTATATGGTTTACACAATATGTTATATAACATAGTTTGACTATATGGTAATTAACACAATGTTATATAACATAGAGATATGATAAATAATATTTATTTATTTATAACTAGATAATAGTTCTTATTTTTAAAAATAAATAATGAAACAGAAACTGTAAAGATAGTTTTAATTTTTCAAATGATTTATAAAATTTTGTAAAAGATTTTATATATAAACTTCCTTTTCGAACTGATTTGGGTTCTGGGTGTGACCTTCAAACACTTCGTGTAAGTAGTGCTAGGAAGCTTGATAGGCAACGCGCACAGTCCTGACATAAATTCTTCAAACCTCTGCATGAGTATCTTCGATTCTGCAGTCTGCGAGTCAAAACCAATGAGCCGGTTCATCAACATGATAAATGTCATCTGGCCAAAACAGTGAAACCCAGAATGAGCTATTGTGTAATCTAATCACTAAAATTTAGGAATTAAAGAACCATGGAAACTGAAAGTATTCATGGGAGAATATTTTAAGAATCTGAACTATTTGACCTTTTCTTTAAGATCAAATTCTTCAATAAAATATAAAAAAATCCTTAATATTCCTAGAATCTAAAAACTGCACAATGTTTGATTGCAAATTTTAGAAATATAGCTTGCACTAAATTTTCAAAATATTCAAATAACACTTAAACAATAACACTTACGTTGGTAGCTTCGTCCTTTAAGTTTATAACGCTATCGTCCTCCCATTTGCTAAGGTTTCTAATAACTTGCGTCTCCACATCCGGAAACAATCTGTCCTTGAGATTTTCAAAGCCCACTAGATTTAAGCTCAGCTGGCGAAGAATTTTGTGCATGGATCCTTGAGTTTGGAGAATGTTATACTTTCCTACTATGTTCACAAAGCCAGCCGGATAAGCGCATTTAAACAATCGTCCCTCATTTTGGAAAATGAACTGATTGCTTTCTGCACTCGTCGTTATGATAGTAGGTTGCCCAAATATGTTTGTCTTGAATACATCTCCATACCTGTTCAGTTCATTTGGGAAGTCGGATCAAATTCAAAACTATACAAAAGCTGAGCAATCATTACCCAGTGCTAAGATTACAACAATTCTTAAACATCTGACTATCTCATACAAATAATTGTCATATTGATTCTGCATTCAGAATTAGCATGCTCCATGAATGGACCAGCTTGAAACCAAGATTGAGTTACTTAGTTCCAACAAACCCATTCATGATTCATGTTCTTTACGGTACTCATTATCCATTTTTTCTGAGGTTTGTTGTACTAAATTGGTATTAGGTATTAGCTAAGTCCACTAACAACATTTACCTGTTATTATGAAGAATCAAGGTGAATAATATCTTTACAAACCTATCATAACATAAAATTTAAACCTATCTATAACCACCCTCCCCACCACATGACTTACACTCACTTGACATTATCTTGGTAGGGCCATCCTTATCTATTGCCAAGGCTAAAAAACCATTATCCTGGTGGGTTCACTGTTATCTCGCTATACATATTTCTCTGAGGTATAAGATAATAAATGAGATTTGGCAGTATATACCCATCTTTAAATTTAAATTTATATACCCACCTTTAAATTTAAATTATTATCTATTGCCAAGGCTAAAAAACCATTATCCTAGTGGGTTCATTGTTCTCTGGTGATACATATTTCTCTGAAATATAAGATAATAAATGCAATTTGGCAGTATATACCCACCTTTAAATTTAAATTCGTTTAAATCTGACTGTGGACCTATACTACCCAACTACATTTAACCATGTATTGCCAAGGCTAAAGAATCTTTAACTATCCTACACTACCCAACTACATTTAATTATGTATTGCCAAGGCTAAAGAATCTTTAAGTATCCTACCATCTGCTAATGACTGAAAAGTTGAAATCATGAATACGCTCATTGGTCCCAACCTACTATTCATTATTCCTGATCCTTGCCACCACTCATTATCTATCTCCCATTGGTCCTCTGTCCAAAACTGACATGAACTATAAATGAACAAGATTAAAACCATGCATGGGATGGTTGGTTCCAATCTGCCCTGCCCAATCATGGTTCCTGCTCTTTCAAAGTAACCAACCATTAAGAATGCCCAATACTAAAGAATGCTAATACTGAAACCATTGACAAAGAAATTCATACAACAATATGCTGTAAGCCCGTCCCTGAATTTTATTTGCATTGATGGATCACCCTACCGAAGCTGTAGATCAGTGCAGCTAGAACAAGAAATACTAAAAAATATTTTAACGCAGTTTGAGGATATTTTGTTATACCTTAACATCCTTTCATGAAGCAAAGGTCCAATGGTGGAGCTCTTGAAAGGAGTAACGTATTGCAAAGTCTCGCCAATGAAAGGCAATCCCATACTGCCAGGAGGAAGTGTTTTTTCTCCATTTCCTTGACAGCCGTCACTCCTGCCTTTACAGAAAAGTAGAGCAAATACAATCCAAATTACAAAAGCAGCTGCGAATCCTACTATTGCTTCTCCCCACATGTTTGCTTAGATCCTGACTCTGTGATATTCTCGATTTTTCGCTTCTTCTCTCCAATAATCAGTCTTATGACTTGTGCTTATGTTAGACAAACAGAGCGGTACGTCTTTATATAGAGCGAGGGTGAACTAAAAAATAAATAAATTAAGATCGTTATGTATAACGCTCAGTCTGTCATGAGTTGCTTGAGAAAATAGATTCAGAATCAAACGCGGAGTTGACTTGAGGAAACAGGATGGATCGTGTATAAAATACTGCAAAGTCTCTTCAGATGGTACTGATTTTGGTTTGGAGTAAAAGTTGAAGCACTGGTGGAAAATCCACGAAGACTCGTGGAAAATCCAAAGAGTTAATTCCTTCCCTTACAAACAATGCCAAATTACTTCATCTGCAAGTTATTTTGCATTGAATTCCAAAGAATAGCAATAAAAACAACTCCATGCAAATATTCGGGATTCTGTTAGATCTGGACTTCATTTGTCTCAGTTTTTTCTCGCGGGATCCTTATATTCGATAATAACGCGTTCACTTATACAATCAAATATATAATAATAATTATTTTCAGTTGTTTCTTGAAGTCAAACTTTCCTAAGCAACTTCCTAGACAAAATAAAGATGTTGCTATTCACTTTCCAGTTCATTAACAGGTAATCTAGTTACATATAAAACAATATTACAAGAAGCTCTCGAGATGAAGAATCGAAATTGAGTGGGAAGGCAACAACCCTTCCACAGCTAGTACACAGATTTCCTTAGAAAATGTGAGCTCATGCTCCAGAAATCCTTGAGCTAGCCTATGCTTCCCCAAATAGTCCTTCACCCCAAACTAGATCTCAGGAGGGCCTGGTGCCACAGTTTCCAGGTCAGATAGACCTACTGACCTCAACAGAACTTCAAGAATGATGAATTTACGTTACGGATCAGCTGCTGTCATAAAGACACCTTCCGGGGTTGTCTGCAACCTCAGCAAGGTTTAAGCAAGCCCTCGTTGTCACAAAGGGTTCCTTTGGAGATCTGCTGTCCAAATTCAAACTTCCTGCTCTAGTATTTGAAGATGGGCCGCTGCCTCAGATTTGGCCTCAGGGCTAGGCTGCCCCAAAGATTTACCCTTCAAACAATTTCGCTTTCCACATGTTTCTTCAAGGTGGGCCACATGCCTCAGATAGGGTTTCAGGGCTATTTGCTGCCCAGACCTCACTTGCTGACCCTCACTGTCCCTGGAAATGCCTTGAACAGGCCTGCACTGTCACAGATTAGCCCTTTGCAGTCCAAACAAGGGCACAGAATTTGCTGTTGTTTTGCAGTCTCTACTCTCACCAAATTCAGTATTAAATCATTTATGAGCTTCTTTGTTCAATCCAGCTCCTTCAGAACTTTCTCCTTCACATCTTCTGCTGCACTTAGTTGTTTTTTTTAACTCAAGGCACTCTTTTTGTGGCCTATAAAGCTCAGCCTCAACAAACTGATGTTTCTACATGTTCAAAATTTGTGCTTTCCTATTCCTCTAAACACGGTAACTGCCTCTTTTACTGATTCAAATGGTGCTGCAGTGTCTATTTCAGGCCTGTTTGTGATCACAGTCTCTTCTGCATGATCATGCCGGGGAGGACCATTGTTTTTGTTTTTCGCATGGCTGGTGTTATAGAGAATCTCTCTGCATGAATCTTTGGAGAACAAATTGATGGAACATATGGAAGCCTTACTCTTTATCAACTGGGTTTCTATCTGTTATGATCCCAGAAAAATAATATATATCAGAATTTATGACACGGGGGTTAAATTTAGCTAATTGATATTTTTTTAGATACTAAAAAACAGTTGCCATTTAATTAAAATTTCATAATAAATGAATGATATTAACTAAAAATTTACCATTTCTAACCATAAATTACATGTTTTTTTCATTGAATTTTTTTCTATATTCTATATATATTACTTTTCAAACCAGAATAATAACTTATAATACTATATTGAATACTTCAAAAAAAAACAAAAAAATACCCTGGTTTTCTGATGAAAACCAAAGCCATTGGAATTTGAAACAGGTATTCAGAATTCATGACATGGGTATTTATGAAAAGAGTTGACCATAAAGTCTGAAAAATCTTGCCTTATTCATATGTCGTTCCAAAGATTCGAATCCCTCTGGTAGCATGAGGGCTGCCAAGTAAACTGCAACAGCAATCTTAGATGCAAAAATCTCGGAGGCATAGGCCAAACACATGCCTCCCAGGCCATGACCCATCAGAACCACCTGTATGTTGTTGAATATGATAAAGAGTCAAAATTTCATCAAAATTTCAAAATTGAATTCAATTGTGATTTTAATCTGTGATTATACCTTTTCTGAATCTGAAACTGAACACAGGGCCTCTAGAAGGGGCTAGGAGGTGTTATAGAGATTCTCTATAACACCAGCCCGTCTATAATTAAAGTTTGTAATTGAGATTTCCAAAATTTTCTCACAAAAATTCCCAAATTTCCATTATTTTCTAAAAGAAATTGTAACATTAATTACACTTGCGAAATTGCATCCTCGTTAGACTACAGATTTGGATCATGGTGGTGTTGGGAGCCAGCCATCGAAGAGGGCTTTATAAATTCAATTTTATAAAGGTAACTCAACAGTTGTGGCTTCAAAATTATAACTAGCTCCCCAAGATGGCTTCAAAATTCGAAGGTTTTTCATTTAACTGTGCATTGAACAGCCAAGGCTTTACAGAGGCTGTAATAATGAGGCTTGATAGGGGTAATTCTTCATTAATTGAACAGTTAGGCCACGGGATAGGTCACATATTTTCATACTGCCTCACTCCTGCAAATTCTACTGAATACAACTCAATGTTCTTCAGCAAACATGCAGCTCGCAAGGGTAAGTATGTGGTAAACACACATCTCATAGATGCAACGAACACAGTAATGAATTTTTATTATTTGGCTACCTAGAAAATAATCCTTGGTACCCAGTTTAACCAAATGGCATTCTAGGCTGAATCCTTTGATAACAAAAAGCACATTCATGATTCCAATCAGATTGTTATGTTGAATATAGACTGCTCTTCCTCTGTCTATCATGGAATAAGGAGAAGACCTCCGTTCTCCAAAGTGTATGACTGCCTCAGGTTCAAAGGACTCGAAAGTCTCTACAAGGAAATCAAAATCACAAACATCTCTCACAAAGAGGTCAAGCTGTTTGCTAAAGACTTACTTCCATCTCTTCTGAATTGAGACAATGGAAGTTAGAGAGTCGATCCCAAGCTACTGGTCAAACAACAATGGAAGTTAGAGAGTCAATCCCAAGCTACTGGTCAAACAACCTGCAGACAAGGCTATCAACAACTGCAACCTAGTATCCTATGTTTGAAAGATGCAAAGCTGTCACCCATCCATAGTAACTATCCCCTCCTACAACCATTACTTTATTCCCTTTACTGCAGGGGATGTCTTTTTCACTTATTTCTCCTTCACGGCAACAACCCTCGGAGAAAATATGGCAACATTTCTTCTATTTAAACAAATATAAAGAGCATTCACTCTGGAAAGTTGAAGATTTAAAAAAACTTCCATGCAGTAAAAATTAACAATCTCAGGAATAGCAAGAAGAATAAGAGGAAAACAGAGACTGACGTGCTTGATTTTCAGGTGTGTCTGATTCTAAAATTATAATCAGATAAAAACACTTCATCGAAAAGACTAAATCGAAGCCCTACCTACAGCGGTATGTTAAAGGCTTCTCCACGATCTCGACATTACTTTAGTGATGTTAAAAAGTCTACTAAGAAAACATGTCCTATAACTGTAAATTTCTTCTCTGCAGGGTTTAATGTTCCAAAAATAAAAGTACCTTAACTATGCTTAAGTTGTTCTGTTTGTATATTACCATTTTTTTACCATATAGCCTTTTGAAGAAGATAAGCAGTTCAGTTGGACAATATTAAGTATTCATTAACTCCCACAGTCTAGAAACAGAAAAGCATGAAAACTCCAGCGTAAGCCATTTAACAACATTTTTATAACCTATCCCTATACAAAATAACAAAAGCCAGCTAAGAATCTTACTGGTGAAGAAAACTCGAAAAAGATTTTGCCTTATTGAAGGAAAATGAGGTCCGCCCACAATCACCTATGAGCAGGAATCCATGTTAACAAAGGAATAGGTTTTCTCGCCGTATTGAAGGAAAATGAAGTTCGCCCAGTGCCCACAATCACCTACGACCAAGAATCCATGTTAACATAGGAATATGTTTTTTTCTCAGGGGCTGAAACTGTGATGCAAGATGAGGAAGTGGCAGGAAAGGGTTTAAGATGATAAACTTTTCATTGTAGCGCAAAGCAAGAGTAAAAAAACTTTCCTTACCAGCGCAGCGCAAAAGCAAAGCAAAATTTCGGAGGGAATGTTAAAAAAATAATAATAATAATAATAAAATTTAATGTGTAAGTTAAACTATGTATGATTGGTAAAGAAAAATTTGGTCAACGTAAAAGAAAAAATTGAATGACATATAAATAAAATATTTTCACTTTACAACCATTATTCATTAACAAAAATTGGGCATTGTGGCATTGTAACCATTCACAATGCATGAACTAAAGGCATCTTCGTTGATCATGTGAAAAGTTTGAATTGTTATCATAATTTAGTCATGAAGAGTTGGTAATGGAAGAATTTTTTTTTGTGGATTTTATTTCCATGATAGAAGAGTTGGAGACAACTTCACAATAAATATGGTTCTCCATAAGTCTTAATACAAAGGTATTTGGATTATCTAGCGGTCTAGAGCTAGATTCAATTTTTCACAAGATATGGGGTTGGTACTTTTAAAAATATCATAAGACCCAATCAAGCACTTCTCATGGTTATAAGATGGAGTAACTTTGGGCACAAGAAACTCATTTATTCATGTCAATAGTCCTTGCCTTTAATGAGCTTGGATGTTCATAGGTAGGATCGTAAAAAACTAAACCTACTACTACTCAAAGAGAATAAGGTTCATTTCAAAAAGAAAATTTCACATGAAGAAAGGTTCATCCTCACTTATAACCCACATCTACACCCAAATCCATTACATAATGAATGAAGCTACCACTTATATAAAGGAAGAGACAACATGTATGATACATTCACCACTCTTTTATTCCAACCTCTTCATACTAAATAACAAGTCAATAAGGAATGGTCTAACCTCGACTTAGAAACATTCATATTTGATTTAAAAAAACAAAGAAATCAAGAGGTAAGTACACAAACACATGAAACACAAAACTAGCTATACTCGTAGTCTTTGATACAAAGAATAGAAATTAACCACAATGAAGAACACCAGCCTTCAAACAATAACATTAATTTTTCTCACCCTTTGAAATTTGTGCCATTTATGTTCATGTTAGGGCCTAAATTATACTTTTCAAACCATTTGGTTACACACACACACACACACACTTGGGTTTTTTACTTGTAATTTTAATGTTTTAACAAAGGGCTAGAATCAAACAAAGAATAAGTCACAAACCTAAATATCTCCATTCTTCATGGTCAATTCAGGGTTCCTAGTGACAAATTCATGGTGTAATTAAAGCTCCATCACATTTCCTTACTCAAACAAAACCAAATAACTATAACTTGTTAGTTATTATTGATTGGATTTGAGGAGTTGATCTTGCCCAAGTTTATTCCCTAGTAAACCCTTTCGATAGATTATGATGGTTGTGCATATGACATTGTATGGTTTTGTGTATGCCAACCACAAGAGCACAAGATTGTTGTATGAAAATTTCTTGGTGAATGTTTTTTCATCTTTTACCTTGAAAGATTCAAGGTTTCCTCTTTACATACAAATAACATGGTTTCTTCTGCAACAGTGCTAAAAGGTCAACTTGATCTGGTTATTGGAAATTAGAGTGATGGAAATTTAGTCATATCTTTGAAAATCGACCTAAATCCTATTGTGTGAGAGATATGGGGGATTACAAGGATCTAATTTTGGGAAGAAAAAGGGGTTAACTTGACTTTATTTGCATCATTAGGGTGTACATTAGTAATTTTTAAATGAAAGTATTCTATCAAATTTAGCTCAATTATTTGAATTTGATGTTGGAAAATGCAAACACATACTCAAATTGATTATGGAAAAAACAGAAGGGGCACATTAAACTGGAGCTAGGAGAAAAATACTTTTTTACTGTGGTTTTTACTAGCATATAAGACTGGAATTTGGTCTTTGAGAATGTTCCATACTTTTTCAACTCAAGTGGCCTCTACCTTTAATTCTATACGAAGCAATTTTCCCTGACAAGGAGGGATTCACGACAACTTTGGTTTGGATTTGATTGTATTAGCGTCCAAGGAAATTTGGGATAACAAGACATTGGTTGGATTAGGGAATTCCCTTGGGAATTTTGCTAAAACCTTTGAAGCAATGAAGCAAGCACGATATATATCACATATCTGCAAATGTGTATACATGCTACTGGTGTGAAAATTCAATTTTCTCAATTTAATCAAGGAAAAATCAAATTGACAATTTATTGCTACATTTTTCAAGACTCCCTCTCAACAAGAAAGAGATTATCAACCACCCCTATCTTGAACCTGTGGAACTTGAACTTCCCTATTGACAAATATTTTGTCAAAATGGCAACATATTGTTCCTTTGTCGGAATGTGGTGTAGCAACATTATCTGCCTCTGCACACAATCCCGTAAATGGTGATACCATATACCTATATGCTTGGATTGATCATGAAATATAGGATTCTCGGAGAGCTTTATGTAACTCTCATTATCACAGTATATCACAATTGGATCCACCATCTAACCAAACAATCCAACAAGTATCTTTATCATCCATATCGCCTCACATGATGCTTGACTTGTAGCCATGTATTCTGCTTTTGCCGAGCTAAGCGCCACACATATGATTCATTTTGTAGCAAGGAACAAATGAGGACCCAACACTAAAAATTCCACCTGATTTACTCTTTCGGTTTGATGGACTTCGCGCCCAATTTGCATCTGTGAAGCCACACACTGTTCACTCCCTCTATACCATAGTCCAAACTGGGTAGTTCCTTTGAGATATCGTAAAACATACTTAGCTGCCTTCCAAATAATTTGGTTGGCCTAACCCTAGCTTTGCTAGATCCATGATGCAATGTTTGTTAGATCTATGATGCAATGTTTGCTCAAATAGGTGACTATAAATACACCTCCACTTACTAACAAAGATATATTCCTTCCTCCACTACAAATTTGTTGTAGAGTATAGAGAAAATTAAAATTTATGTTAAATGTTAAAAATTAAAATACCTCTACACCAAGGAAATTAATTGTTGCAATTTCTCTCGCTATTGATGACGTTACCTATGCAAATTACTGATAAATTCTAGACTGAAAAGGTGGGGAAGCATGCCAGATTCCAAGATACCTTGGTTATAAACTTTGAGAAGGATAAGACATGGATAATTATCCCATAATTTGGTTTTGTTGTAGTATTTTGATCAGAAAGTCTCAAGAGCAACAAATATTTGGGTTAATTACCATATAGAGTTAGAATATTGAGATTGTAGTAGAGTTGAACTAGTTCTTTAAAATCAAGGGAAGAGCAGTAGTACAAGAAAGTAGCTTATAAAAGGTTGGTTAAGGAGATCGTGGCATGGATAAATAATTTTGTGGTGGAAGAGGATTATGTGCCTTTTATTTCTCCAACCATGGAAGTGCAAGCATGAATGCTTGGAGGTGACCTAGAATGGATTGACTGATATTGAGTAACTAAGGGAATAAGGTGTGATGGAGGAAGCACTTGCATTAAAGAGGGAAGAATAGGATTTTAATCAAAATGCAATAATTAAGAAGTGGTGGATGAATAGAACGAATTTGGGCTGCCAGAAGCCATCAAGCTAACGATGAGAAACTAGTCCCATCTGTAGAAATTAGATTATGAACAGTTGTCATTCAAATGTCGCGGATCTCATGAGTATGGCCACTTTGCCAAGAACTGTCCCAAAAATGCAGCCCCAGAAAAGGAGAAAGAAGAAGGATGGAAGCAAGCCAAGAAACCCAGAACGAGCCTTAAGCTAGGGACAACGGAGAAAGAAAAGGGAAGTTTAGCACCCATAGGGAGTATTCCTAAAGCCAAACCCTCCTAGAAAGGCCAAGAGAACATCTTTGCAGCCTTGAGTTCAGAGACAGAGGAAGTCCAAGAAATCGATCCATAGAACATGCAAAAGGACCTCCAAATGCAGGAAACCCTAGCAACATTAAATATAGGCGAATATATTGGAGGAACCCTGAAAGACAAAGAATCTGTCACCATGGGGGAAGATCAGGATTCAGAGGAGTCAGAGGAAGAAGGAGAAATTTGGGACCCCCAAACTTCGTTCAGGAGATCTACCAAGGGATTGAAATCCTCCAGGGAAAAGAGAGAACAAGAAACCTACAAGGAGAAGTTGCAGGGGACCCAGCCGACCCTAAAAAAGATGTCGACAAAAAACCCTAAAGCACACAGAAATCAAAGCCAGGGCTCTAAAGGAGCCCTCTCATCTCAAAAAATGAAGTAATGAAGATCGTCTTTTGGAACTGTAGAGGGATGGGTAGCAACCTAAAAGAAGAAGCAATGAAAAGTCTAGTAAGGTTGGAAAGGCCCAACATTCTTCTCATCTAGGAGACCAAAGTGGAGGAAATGGACTTTCTCCATAAAAGAAAACAATTTTGGGGAAAAGGGGGAGTTGTCGCAGTCTCCTCTAGAGGCACCTCAGGAGGGCTGGGAATGTTATGGGACAAGACATGCTTTGAGAAAATCCAGGTTAAACCTAACTCAAACTGGATTTTTTCTCCTCAAGAAGCAATAATTCTCGAGGGCCTCCAATTAGCACCTAGCATGGTCTCCCCATCTTCTTGGAAAATTATCCTTAACATAGGGGACACCATCAGGATCTTCAAACCTCCTCTAGAAGTTTTCATCAAACTCAACTTTGATGGAGCCTCGAAAGGCAATCCGGGGCAAGCAGGGGTTGGAGGGATTTTTCGAGATCATCAAGGCAAAACAAGATTCATATATTCTGACTCCTGTGGCTTTTCCAGCAACAATGAAGCATAATTCATAGGAAAGAGCTTGGAGAATACCAAACATTTTTTCAAATAGGGGGATTTAATAATTGGAAAGAAATTGGAGAGAATAATATGCAGGGATTTTGTGCATGACAGACCAAATAAAGAGCAAGATTTTGGGCCAATGATTACGCTTCCAGAGAGTGTTCCATTTGTTGTTTGTGGGGATGTGAGTGGAGTTAGATAAGAAGCCATAGGCTTCTTTTATGTTGAAGTGGCCAACCACATTAGAGCCCCATCTTAGCTTGTCCGGATCATCGTCCCTTTGAATTTTCCTTTTCCTTAGCTCATCAACTAGGTTAGTCCAATCTTAAGGGTGATTTTGCTGGACCCATTCTGGGGCCTCGAGCCATTCCCTCCATTCAGTGTTTTCTTTGTTTTTCCATAAATCTTTGACAAGCCTTTTGTTGTGGCTGTCCATATGAGTTTGGATTTGTTGGAATTGGTCTTGATTGAGATGAGGGCATTTCTCCCATGCATCATCCCAAAATAGTGTTGTCCCACCATTTCGAACTTCCCAAAAGCAATGGTTTTGGACCATTCCTCTGTTCTCCCAAGCTTGGTTCCAGATCGAAGAACTTATGAGGTTGCTAGAGAACTTTATTAGAGACTTTGGGTTGTGAGATGGGGCATATTTTTCCTTCCAAAGTGTTGCCTAAGAGGTGTTGGGGCTGGTGATCCATCCCCACCAAGTTTTGGCGCCCATAAATTTTCCCAACAAGTCTGGGTCTCTCAGACCAAGCCCCCCATCTTTTTTATGTCTGCAGATTTTTCCCCAAGCTACTAGGGCCCATTTTCCCTTGTTCTCTTTGTCTTTCCATAAGAATTCTCTTTGAATGGTTTTGATTTGGTTTGAAATAGATTTGGGAGCAGCAATGATTGAGTATTGGTATTGAGGAATGGCTTGCAAGGCTGAGCGGACCAAGACTAATCTGCCCGGGAGATTTAAGGACCTGAAAGTCCAATTGGAAATATTTTTTGTTTTCAATTTGGTGACCAGAGATTCCCAGTTGGCTTTGGCCAGGGGTTTATCAGTCAGGGGAACTCTGAGGTACTTGGAGGGGAAGGAGATAAGCTGAAAGCCTATAATGTGAGCTATGTTGAGTTGAATGGACTAGGAGGTATTGAGGAAGAAGAGTTTTGATTTGGCTTTATTTATAGAGGTGCCAAAGGCCTGGGAAAAATCAACAAGAATATTCTGGAAGGAAAGGGCTTCTTTGACCAAGGGAGAGCCCATAAGAAGAGTGTCATCCACATATTGTTGGTGGGTTGAAGGGGGGTTATAGGGGTAGAGATTTAAACCAGAGATGCTTCCATAATAAGGTGTTTGCCTATAGTGTATTTAATAAATTACAAGTAAAGCTTGTGCTAGTTGGAAGATCCATTTACAATTACAAGCATACATTAACTAGTTGATTGAGAGGCAACGAGTAAACTTCTCAGCCCGATATGTCAAACAAGTATGGATTTATTATGAAGTGATCATCTACCACAGTTTCCTAGAATGATCCTCCTTGAGCACACCCTCTCCAAGGGATTAGGGCTTAGCGGATTTAACAGTTAAGGATTTTAAGGGTTAGGGGTGAAGGTTTAATGGGTTATGGGTTAAGCGTTAATAGTTTAGGGGTTTATGGGTCAAGGGGTTAGGGGTTTAAGTGTTAGTGGTTTAGTGCTTTAGGGGTTTAGAGGTTTAGGGTTTTAGGGTTTTAGGGGGTTAAATGGGTTAGGGGTGGGAATTAGGGTTTAATGGGTTAGAGGTTTAGGGTTTATGGGTTAAATGGGTTTAGGGTTTTAGAGGTTTAGGGGGTTGGGGGATTTAGTAGTTAAGGATTTTAGGGGTTAGGAGTTAGGGGTTAAGGGGTTAAGGGGTTAGAGGTTTAGAGGGTTAAATGTGTTAGGGGTTTAAAGGTTTAGTGGGTTAGGGGATTTAGCAGTTAAGGATTTTAGGGGTTAAATGGGATAGGGTTTTAGGGTTTTAGTGGGTTAAATGGGTTAGGGGTCAAGAATTAGGGGTTAAGGGGTTAGGGGTTTAGGGTTTTAGGGGGTTGAATGGGCTAGGGTTTATAGTCATTTCTTAGGTGAACAAGGCACAATCTAGTTGTAGTAACTATAACTTGGTAAAGTTGTTATAGTCAAGGCAAGACTTGGTTGGGTTCCCAAGTCCCAAAAAAAGTAAGGGTAATTATGAGGGCGTGATAACTAAAGAGTGTCGGTGCATGCCAAGGATTGAAAAGGCATGCTAACACATGCCAGAAAGTGTCAATGGATATTGAGGAGTATTAGGGAGTGCCAGGACATCATAAGGGAGAACTAGGTCAAAATGCATGGAAATGAACGAATAAGAGTGTGTGCCAAGTAGTGTCAACGAATTCCAAGTGTCTCAAGGATAAATCATGTTAGGAGAAGGCCAAAATAAGACTTGTAGGAGGTAAGCCTAAGGTTACATAAAGCGTTGGAAAAAATAGTTTCAAACAAAGGGAAACTTTGGGTTGGGCACAACATTGATTTTCCAATGACTTAGTTCGGTTCCCAAGTCGCAAAAAAAGAAAGGCTATCTATGACGACATGAAAGCTAAGGAATACCAAAGTGTGGCAGGAAATTCCTAGAATTACTAACACATGCTAGGTAGTTCCAAGGCATGATAGGCATTCCAAGATGTGCTAGGTGCCAGGGTGTGGCATGAACACATGCTAGGGAGTGTGAGGGCCAAGTGTCAGGGAAACACAAGGGAGCACTAGTTTCAAATGCATGGAAATGAAGTATCAGCCAGTTCTAGGTGTGCTAAGAAGGGAGTGACATGGTATTCTAGGAATTTTCAGGGCATGTTAGAGTGCTAGGGAAACATACAAAGATGTTCCAAGTGCCAAGGTTTGCTAATGTGTGCTAAGGAGTGTTAGGGAGTGCCAGGAAAACATAACAGAGCACTAGGGAAAAATGCATAAATGAATGAATAAGAGTGTGTGACAGGGAGTGTTAGCGAGTTCTAGGTGTCTCGAGGAGGGAGTAACATGGTATGATAGTCAGTGCTAAGTCATGTTATAGTGTCAGGGCGACATGCATCCAAGATGTGCCAGGTGCCAAGGTGTGCCAACATGTGCTAAGAAGTGTTAGGGACTGTCAGGGAAACACAAGGGAGCATTTACATTGTAGCCATTGGAGAAGTATTTATGTTGTAGCCATTGTAGGACCCCGAGAATTTTTGTCCATGGATAATTATTTATGTTGTATCCATTGCATTAAAGCAAGAGGTCTGTCAATGCTTTTTTGTATTTGTTTATAAATTGGAAGAGAGAAATAAAAAACAAGAAGGGCCTGAAAGAACTAAACAAAGAAATGGAGGTAACTGGGATAAAGTTGATGGCATTGGAGTTGGTAGTTTTATACTGTCACAAGGGCATCCAAGACAACCATGACCTGATTGAAGAAGTGGAAAACAAGCTCGAAGTCCACATTGAGGAAGATATCAATCCATTTTTGACTAAACCAGATATATAACTGTGGCTCTCTCTACTCACAGTATTTCATTTAGATTGTGTTAGGTATCTGTTATTAACCTATGCTTGTGTCTATTTAAATGGATACTATATTGATAGCCCAAAAATGAGGCATTTTGGATTTTCTATAGTTTGTACTAGTTCCGAAAAAGAACTAGCAATAGTTAATCTCTTTGGCTGCAAAAAGTATTCTACTTGTTGTGTTGGGGAGTTTCTCTCAGGAAATTTATGGATAACCTCACATATTTTTTATATACGTGCTGTGCAGAACCTTTATAAATCTACCTTTCAAATCAGGGTCAACCCAAATAAATCTAGTTTGGGGGTTCCACTGCAACAAAATTTTCCCCACAACAGGCACAAGATCAAGCCAACATGTGTGTTGTGTGCATTTAAAGAGATGGATAGGTAGGTTTACCCTTATGAGAACATGGCACCTTAAAATCTAACCACAATTGGCGAGTGCAAGAATTTGCGAAATGGCATCATGAGTGGGGCCTTTTCCAAAAGAAATTATTCATTTACATTACAATATATACAACATGTAGTTAGCGTTCCATCCATGTTAGCGCACACACCTGATGGTATCAATCCTTAAACTGGTACCAAAAAAATGATTTTATATATTCACATACGGGACAGTCACAAGATGTCAACAAAATCACATACTTATTGAAATTCTCAACCAGGAATA
Organism: Pinus albicaulis; assembly: GCA_034641835.2. Classification (NCBI taxonomy): domain Eukaryota; kingdom Viridiplantae; phylum Streptophyta; class Pinopsida; order Pinales; family Pinaceae; genus Pinus; species Pinus albicaulis. Next base: position 508,554,232 of record CM076575.1, on the reverse strand, counting down.
TGCTAAATTGCTTCAAAATGTGCTTGCAACTAGGTAGGCATCAAAGACAATCATTGAAATGGGTTAAGGGGATCTAAGAGAGAATTATGTAAGGAGTTCCTTCTAGGTAAAGGACATTGGTATTACTATTGTTAAAGGGGGTGGCCTACAAGGACACATTGGTAGCTATTGATGCAAGAGCATAATTTCAACAATTTATTTCAAAATTTGTATTTGTCCTCCAGAAGGTCTTAGAGATTTATAAAAGAGGAAGTTGGTTTCCTTATTGCCCTATAATTTTGTAGCATTTCTAATTTCATATTTGGGATAGGAAATTTTAGTAATTTTAGGCATAAGTTAAGATGTTGTTTGATTTTTAAGGCCTCCTAGTCATTAGGAAAGTTGAGTCTTATGATTAGGATTACTTGTGGCATCCTATGTATTTTTCAAACTCCAATATACCAAGGAAAATATGTGGAGGACATTTGGGGGAAGTGTGATTGTCCATAAAATGTAGATAAGATTTGGGGAACTTGTAGCTCTTTTCCTTGGACCCTACTAGTTCTTATAGGTTATATTTGGAGTGGTTAGCAGGAAAAAGCATAATATGCCCAAGAATATTAGTGTTGGAGTACTTGTGGTTTGGGAGAAAGGATAAGGGGTTCTAGGAGTTAAGGGGTTTAAGGGTTTAGGAGCAAGGGCTGAAGGGTAAAGGGTAAAGGGTTAGGGCTTATGGGATTTAGAGGTTAGGGGATTGAGGTATAGGGGGTTTAAGGGTTAGAGGTTAATGGCTTAGTGGTTAAGGGATTCAGGGGTTAAAGATTAATTATCAAGGGCTTACATGTCAGGGGATTTAGGGGTTAAGTGCCTAAGGGTTATGGTATTTAGGTGTCAGAGAGTTAAGGGGTTAGGGGTTAATGAGTTTACGGGTTAGGGGTTATGAGTTAAGGATCAAGGTTTAAGAGGATATGGGATTAGGGTTTATGGGGTTCAAGGATTCTAAGTTAGGGGTTAGGGGTGTAGAAATTTGAACAACTGATATGTTATCCACCGAGATTCTCCTGATCACACACTATTTTATCTTCATGCACAATACAGAATCTCTTCTAGAATTGATCATCACATGCGGAAATAAAATCAATTGCATGCACACATTAAAACCATAAAAATTCACACATATGAACACAGTATTTCATGGGAAAGCTTAAAGCTGAAAACCCCAACTATCTGTATATTATATTTCATAGAGATCGTGTAACAATCATTGTACAAAGCTCCTCACAAGCTCTCAGCACAACCTCGAATTTCTACACACTAATCAAGCTAGATCTATAAAAACTCATGCTCAATTTTCGTCTTCATCGTTAAATCCCCGCCGTCGAATGCCCTCGATGAGAATGAATACTCTCACCTTTGCCTCCGCGCGGGGGCCTTTACAGGTATCTTCATCGAGTGTTGATGCAAACCACATCACTTATAGTCACAACCGATAGTCACACTGCTCTTTCACCTATTTCTGCACTGGTCTCCACTGAAACTGTCCATGCACTGAAGTTAACTGATGCATTCTTTAGTTGATTAATGAGTTTATAATTAGTGAATTAATTAATAATTAATTCACATCAGTCTCACTAATTGTATCAACTAGTTAAACTGAATACAAATAGCTCAACTATGTTTAGATTAGTTAAACTGAATACAACTCCACTTACTTCCTCAATCAACTCCACCAAACCGTCACATGAGTTCTAAATCGAAGTATCCATGCAATAGTCTACACAACCCCCGTGAATAGGCAATTCCTTCGTCAGCTCCTTGTGTTTACATCCGTGCACCGTGAATCGAAGTGCTCCAAGAGAACAAGACAATGTTTAAAATCCAAGCATAAGAGCTAATAATATTTGACATATCTATTTTTAGACTGGCAATCTAAAAATAGATTCCGCCCAATATGTCTAAAAATATAAATCCATCTATTTTTCCAACTTGACCAACCATCCGTAAATAGCATCCCACAACTCATAGAACATGATCCATATGTCTAAAAATAGACAGAGTCTAAAAATAGACTTTGTGACAAAAATCACCTATGTGGCCCCCACCTAGTTTTGGTGATCACTTTCCAACTAGGATCAGGAATGATGTTTCAGGATGCCTCCTTCACTGTTTTTTGTTGCAATCTTCAACAAGGGGTTAAAGGGTTAGTGGCTTTGGGTTTAAGGGATCAAGTGGTTAATTTGTTATGAGTTATGGGTGTAGGGGTTAAGGGATTGTGGCTTTTGGGTTAAAGGGATAGGTATTTTAGTGGTTATGGGTTAAGTGTGTATGGGTTGTGATAATGTGGCCCCTAATCCCCTTGTCACAACTATTGGGGTTTCCCCAATCAATTTCTCTCATTTCCTTACCTATAGGTCCCTTAGCCCCTATGCCATAAGGCCCTAAGGCTCCTTCTCATTCTCTAATGTTAGGATTATAGATCTCAGTAAACCATGCTCGAACCTCTCACTTCTACCCATCCATGCTACCCTTATGTCCCCTTGCCTCGTTCAATACACCAAAAGATCCCCCCTCCCCCAAAATTCATGATAATTGAACATTTGGAGGTGATAATTTAACAACTTCACAACTAGTCCATTTATAATGGTGCCTTGGAGCTATTAGATGTCATTTCATTGAGCTATAGTGCTAGGTGAGAGCTATGCATAGCTCACTAAAGGTGTATCAAGAGGTTATTAGTCTATTGGCTATAAAATTTTACTCTTTTTATTTGTTACTTAGCGAAATGGAAAAGATGTGGAGACAATCTCCATTCTTCTTCTTTCACTAGGCCATGTAAAATAAATGAAGCAAATAGTCTCAACTCCTTGGAGAAGGAAAGTTGAGAACAATAATTAGCATGAACAAACAAAGAATCCAATGGGTTAAGTTTATTGGTGTCTCCCTTTGTAAACAAGCATCCATAAGCTTGTTAGGGTTAGTATGAATCTTTACTAGAGGATGAGTAGTCTTCACATCACCAACCACATCCAATTGAAAGGTACCAACCCCTACAATAAAAATGATGTTTCCAAATAAGGTATAGTTAATATCAATAATATCACCTTATGAATCTATTACAATATGATTTGGAAAGTACGTTTCCATACATGTGTGAAAGAAACAATCCATTTGGTTAGCAAAAGGAAGTCTTTTTGAAGACCTCAAGAAACCCCCTTGAAGGAGACAAGAAGGGTTTGAAACCATATAATACAATTCGATCTATGAACCCTATTTCTGATGTGTTCTATGCATGTGTTTGCTCACTCGGTTTGACATGTGATAGACAATATATGAAGCCTTTTTTTCCACGTATCATCTTCATTAGATATCATGTTGCTAAGAATGAAGTGTCTGGATTAGAGTTAAAGTTCCTATTTTAGTTTTTTGTCTTTTAGAGTACAAATCTTTTTAGTCTACTCTGCTAAGGTAGTTTGGCTTTCAACTGTTCAAGGAATATGTGAGCTAATATAAGACCATATTGTAATATTTGAAATAACATGATGAACTATTTAACACACTTTATGGTGTTGGATTAATTGAGATGTTTATTTTTGGATGGATGGATGTACATCTCTTTAGCCAATAGACAAAACTCATTAAGCATTGTTGCAAGTATGTTATTGACATGTTGAAGTGCCATTGAGACTTAGAGGTAGAAGATTTAGACTTGTATGTTTTCACCTATCCGGGTGTGATGATACCTTGTGGAGGTAAGCAAAATTTCCATTTTTTTAACTCTTGGATATATTCTATACGCTCTTGAGAGAATTTCAACCTTTTAAATAAAATTACAAACAAATGTACATTCATGCAATAATTACTAATTGATTTGGGGGTGACTCAACAAAATGTAGCATGTTGGCTTGTTGAATTTGTTAGTAAGTTAATTAGGGCTTGATAAATTTGTAAGCTTCAGTGGGATTTATTGCGGTTGTATGTGTTTTATAGAAGCGAGTTTGGAGTGGTGGTTGTGCTTCCTTTATTAAATTTGATTTCTTTGGTTCTTCTTCTTGTGCATGCCCACTGTGGTTTCTTCTTGTTTGCAAATATTTTCTTATTATGTATAGAAAAAGTTCTTGTTACATCCTTGAAAAATTTGCACAATTGTCCTGATTTATCTCTGTAATACCTTGAGTTTTCTTGCTTCTTTCAATTGGGCTAGAATTTTCCACCTCAAGAGGGTTGTTAGTTGTTTTCTAACTAAATTGTTAAAACATTTTTTCTTGTTTTATTTATTTATTTTTTCTTCGAGGTGTTTCCTTTAAACTCTAGAAGAAGCATTGCAAGTGGCCTGATTATAGTTGTCCTCAGAAATTGTTTGTGATCATGGGCAAGACAACCCTCAGAGGGTGAAAATTGGGTATGTTGTACCTATGGAAAACTTTGGCTAACATCCAATTAGATATGTTATACATAGTTCACAATTAGGAGATCGCAGACCATACAGTTGCACATAAAAATGCACTACTCCTCAAATATCAGGGTAAGTCCAAGATTATTTATTGAATATAATTTAGTTAGATGATACAACTATCCCACAACTCTACAATAGAGAGACCAACATGGAACAACAAACTTAAAATCGATCAATGCACTCACTTTCATGGGAATTTCATGAACATTTTTATTTTCTTATATAATGCACTTTTACCCACATCTTGAGATCACACGAAAATGGTATTCATAATAAAGTTTTATGGGTGAATTAATTCATTTTTCCCGCAAGATCAAGTTACATAGCTATAATGTCTTGTGTTTTTTCGTACATCTGACCGAAAACATACCTTGCAGGAATTTTGAAAGAAATCCCACTCAAATTATCAGAGAATCTCCATGTGAACTCATTTAAAAAGTATGTCTCTCCTTATATGTTGATTATTCTTGCTCTTCACTGTGTTTTGTATATAAACTAATTTCAATTCATTCATATCAGATATACTCCAACTCTTGGTTCCAGTTTAAAGGTCGAGTTATCATCATTGTTTGTTTTTCTTTATTTGGAAAGTGCTTGTGGTAATTTAAAGAGTTTGTAGGAGACGAGAATCTCAAATAGTTGTTGACCAGGCTAATGCAAGTTTTATAAGTAAAATGTGCAGCTTCAATCCCTGATGTCTCAAATTTGGCCGTGCATTCAGGAGCTAGAATGGTCATCCTTCACCCACATTTATCATGAGCTCAATCAACTAGCAGATAAGCTCTCCGAGGAGGCATTCAATTAGTAGCCAGCTGATGAATTATCAATAAGATCAAGGTTGTGGCACAACCAAAAACTCGCAAAATTTAAGCTAACAACAATCCCTAATCATGAAGTTGACAACTTGTCTCCCTCAAGGACCACTACCTTCTCCTTCATTAGACAATACTTCCTCAACAACTAACTCAACTGCATCATTTCTATACCCCAACAATCTATTTATGTTAATGTGCCCATAACATTTTTCAAATAATCTGATATTTCATAGGCGAATGTCAAATGCCAATTTACTATTTGAAAACCAAATTTTCATCCCTTGTACCTAATGAGCCTTCTTCATTGAATATTTTGTTGAATGGTGTTTTGTTTACTAATTTTTATCATTCAATGATTTCTTATATGTCAAGATTCTTCATTATTTCATGCCTTACAGTGTTTCCTTTGCAACATCTGGTGCAATTGCTAGTTTAAATTTTTGCACATATTTGGAAAATAAACAATTTTAATTCACGGAATGTAACTCAATTGACAATCCCCTTGCTATGAAGTTATATTATGTTACAACATGAGATTCAAAGTTCAAATCCCCTTGAGTGGCCAACCAAGAAATAATATTTTTTATCTATTTATTTATTATATTTTTAGAATGTGGTTTTAATGAAAAAAGAAAAATATAATATAAAAGAAATAAATATCATGACATGGTCAAATTTCATGTGGTTTGAATATCTATTTTTAAAAAATATAAAATATAATTATCCACTATCCACTCATGGATATTCAATGCAAACTTATGATAATAATTTTATCTTAATTGCTAACTATCTTAAATTAATTGTCATTGTCTTAAGTCGCCATTGTCTTAAATATTTTTGTCTCAAAGTGCTTTTGTCTTAAATAAAAAAATTTGTCTTAATTTTTTTTTTGTCTCAAATTGCTTTTGTCTTAAATTTTTTTTTGTCTCAAAGTGCTTTTGTCTTAAATATAAAGTTTTGTCTTAAAATGTTCTTGTCTCAAACTGTTTTTGTCTTAAATATAAAGTTTTGTCTTAATTTTTTTTTGTCTCAAATAGTTTTTGTCTCAAACTATTTTTGTCTTACACTATTTTTGTCTTAAATTTTATCTTTAAGACAATTCAATTGATATTAAATTTTAATATAAAATAACTAAAATAAAAAGTGACTTTTTAAGACAAAAGATTTCTTTTGTCTTAAAAAAATGTCTTAAAACACTCCACATCTAGTAGTATGAAAGTGAGAGATTAATTGAGAATTTTTAATATTTATATTTTATGATTAAAAAAAGAGAAATAATCCTTTTTAGATCATAATAGTTTTGCTGACTTATCTAGTAAAAAAGGTTGGTGTGGAAAATGTTTTGGAAATGAGAATAATTGTGAGTAAGAGCTACTCAATTCAATAGAAAGTGCTTTTTATTTTCAACCCTTTTAGTATAACAAAGGTGACAGATTCTTTCATCCCAAGATATTTTGGGAATGAACCAACACCTGGTTTTACTTTGAAGCTCATGAGAATTAGTTCTTATTTTAGCAATGTTCGTATTTTTCTTAACATTGGTCAAGACAAAAAGATAATTATAATTAACAAGAATAAAGTTAATCACCTTATTACAATACTTTAGCTTCTTTTTCTTCTAGACTCCTCATCATCACACATCTTATCTTTAAATTTCATTTTTTTTAATTAAAATAACAAATTTTAATAATATATATTTCAAAATTCAAAAAATAATTAAAATGAAAAATTTGAATGATAAAATCAGTTCTAAATTGAATATATTTAAAAATTTCATTTATATGTATATATAAATTATTTCATAATGAAAAAACCAAAACCATTCAACTTTGAATACCTTAAACGCTCCTAATTTATTTTTATAATAATAAATTAATATCAACTTTTATTTCAAAATCAGTTATTTGTTAAAGATATAATAAAATAATGAATGTAAACATCATCACCAACCTGAAATTGTTGATAAACTATTTTCAGTCAATATTTGATAATTGTTCTGAATCATATGTACTGTGTCTCTGTGTTACAGGATATATTACTGATAGCCATGGATCCCATTAACGTAAAATTATTGATAAAATATATTTGTCGAGATTTAATAATTGATTTGGACATGTACTGTGTCTCTGTGTTGCAGGATGTATTGCTGATAGGCATGGATATCACCTCGAGTGTAATTGAATTCCATATCTGGAGAGCGTCGCCAAAGAAACTCTTCGTCTCCATCCGCCTGCTCCAATGACGGATCCCCATTACAACGAAGAGCCTGTAGATTTGGCGGGCTACAGAATGCCCGCTAAATTCATCGCGTTTGTCAACATATGGGGAATTGGACATGACCCCAAACTGTGGGACGAAGCCTCCGAATTCAAGCCTGAAAGATTCGATGGATCGACATCGCCCGGATCAAGTTTGGGTGTGAATTATGACTTCAAATTGCTGGCCTTCTCATCTGGGAGGAGGCAGTGCCCAGCTGCCAACATGGCGTTTTTGGAGGTGCAACACGCCATAGCTCTTCTGGTTCATGCATTCGACTGGTCGCTTCCGGAGGGCGAACTGGAAGTGAACATGGCAGAAGGAGTAGGAATTGTTGCCCCCAAGAAATTCCCTTTGCTCGCAATGGCCAAACCTCGACTGGACTTTACCAAACTTCGTAGCCTTGAAGTCGGCTGATTAATGACTATTAGTTAATGAGACATTTTTTAAGACTAAAATCATAGTGCTGAATGTTTAAATCATGAATGTGATATTGTTTTTTTTCAAGTATGAAAAATACCCTGTACCATGAACAAAACAGCAAGGACTTTACATAACGATGCATAACATATATTTCGTGACTCACCACTTTCACAGTTTACTGAAAATTACTGAAAATGTCGACCACAAAGCTAGCACAGATAATGTGATAATAGCACAGTACAAAACATACGAAATCAAAATAGCGAAACTGTTAACCCCGCCCCAGAATAGGACAGGAGACAGATCAACAGAATAGCACATACAAAAAGGAACAACAAGGTTTTTCTTAAATCTGAACTTCTCTATAGAAGGAGTAATATTTGCATTCCATTATAATGATAAAGAGGATCTGTATTGGTTACTTATTCTGTTAAATCTGAACTTCACTGTTGAAGGGGCTATCAGGACTTGAGAGTAAGTAATATGGATAAATTACGCTTGTACTATAATTTATTTATTTAGTTTATTAGCGTGAATCTGATACTGCTATGAGAATTGCTTTTTAATTATTGATTCAATGCTGCCAATAATCTTTTGATATCTATGAATCTTGAATTTGAATGTGATGCTGTTGTAATTATTGAAATAGCTTAAATGTTCTCAAAATTGTTTTTAAATTATCTAGAGGATATTTATAATTGCGATAGTGATTAAAATTGAACTATTTTATGTGTATTTATTGATTATTATTTTTAAAGTTGTATTACAAATAAATATATACATTTAGTTAGCACTATCATTAGATATATACATTTAGTTAGCAATATCATTAGATATGTTATTGAGTAGATGGTCATAATTTGTGAAATCGGATATTTTTGACCACTTACCAGTAAAGAATTAAATCAAAATTTGAAAAATTGTAACAATTCTAGCATCACTAAAGTATCCACAATAATAAACCAAAACTTAAAATAAATATTCAAAACTAAAAAATATGAAGAGGTGGTAGGAGTTGGATCTCTGGGACTAGAACTTGGAAGAGCAATTTCACATTGAAAATGAAGCTCAATGTTTGCCAATGGTGTAGCAATCCTCTCTAAACACACCCACTATTTAACCCGGACTCTTTTGACATGCACTAGGCTAACAAAGATATTATAATTTTGTGTGCCTGCTTGTCCTCCTCCCCAATAGAGTCTTGGTCTACTGTTTGCTAATACAAAGACAAGGGTGAGAAGTAATGTTTCCTAAACCTCTTGGAGCCACTTCAAAAACCACATCCTGTCTGAAACCTTCTGGTCTACCATGAAATCAAATTACATGCTTATGCATGTAAGGGGCTTGCCACTCCAGAATCTTATTAACTCTTTGGCTTCAAATTCACCCTCACATGGGTTAAATCTATTTAATTTTAGTAATATATTAATACTTTCACTTCTAATGTTGTTGGGTGATTCCCCCGGATGCGGGTGACATGCCTAACACGAGTGGATATCACATCTCACCACACCCAGACTACAAAAATCTCTAACGCAAATCTCGACCTGCGGCAGATCCAATTACTGTTAACTCCTCGCATGTTCCTCGCAGAACCAGAGATGATGTCGAGCAGACATGCATTGCATCACCTAACCTTGAACATCACCTCGCCCATACCACCATTAAGGTCCATAATGAATAATCAGCATCGCAACCACACCTCCTCCCTTGTGCCTGCTCAGCTGCTCAAGCTCCACACGCAGTTCCGTGCGAAGATCACTCATTTCCACCCTTACAAAAATCATCCTCACCCCTATATAACCCTTAGAATTCTGCCCCTTTCCTCACTCATCTGGTCACCTTTGCCTTTCGCTCTCCTCCTTCTGATTCGGCTTCTCACTGTTTTCAATCAGCTGCAAAGCCTCAGTCCTAGAGTAGAGTTGCATAGACTCCCTCTGCATGTTGCTCTTTATCCTGCAAACCTGCCCCCAGTCTTTGTAGCCCCGTCAGCCCCAGTGTCACTCCTGCCTCCCCTCCCTGGCCCTGTGTGCTTATGTTTCTCCTGACCAGTTCTCCCCCTCCCAGGTGCGCAATGGCTCCCAGACTGTGCCAACGCATTATTCATGGGGGTCAGAGAGGGGCTCTCCCGGGCCATTACCATCGCGGAGAGGATAATCGCCTTGAGTCGATTGACGGCTCCTCATCCAGCACCTTAGCGAGTCATAAATCTGAACCCGAACAGCGAGAAAAATCCTCCAAGCAAACAACACAAAGTGGTAGTCGAGGCTCGAGGAGGTCTGTTGAGATTCAACAAGATGGTGATCTTAGTGAAAAACAGTCACCTTCACTAAGTGGGCCCGCAGGCTATTTTTAGGTGCAAGTCTATTTTTAGACTATGTCTATTTTTAGACATGGTGATCATATTTCGTGGTTACAGTGATGTTATTTGTAGATGGTTGGTCAAATGTGAAAAATAGATGAAATTCTATTTTTAGAATATTGGGCAAAGTCTATTTATAGATCGTCAATATTAAAATAGATGCATGTCGATTATTATTAGCCCTTAATAATAATCCGACAATAAACATCAACTTATTCTCTTGGAGCACTTTATTTGGGCTGATATGACTGGCACCAGTTGGGTCAAGGAATTACTAAATTCCTAGGTTGACTAGTGTCTGGTTTGTTTACACTTAATAGAACTAAAGTGGCAAAGTTATGACAGAGTTAGAAGAGTAGTTCATGGAGTTGTTATTTAGTTTAACTCAGTTAATGGAGTTAAACTCAGTTGAGCTAGTTGTATCTAGTCTAACTAAATGATACACTAGTGAGAGTTAAGTGAATTAATTAGTTAATTAATTCACAAAAATAATAAATCACTAATCATCTGAACAGAAACAACAGTTAACTATAGTGCATGTCAATTCCAGTGGAGACCCAGTGGAGAGATAGGTGAAAGGGCAAGATGGACTATCCGTTGTGACTATAGTGATGCATTGATTGCACCACACACACATTGGAGTTGCTAATGAGGATTGCGCAGTCAAGGCAAGGGTAATTCGAATTCATTCAAAGGTCTTTCAATAGAATTGCACAAAAGGAGTGTTGTGCTACTGTGTGGGTACCAAATCAAAGGTGCTTTACTCTGAAAACTTCTTCTACAGGGTGACGATTGATTGTACTGAGAGCTTGATATACTAAGCTTTGTATGAGATTGTTACATGATCTCCATGATACATAATACATGACAGTTGGGGTTTTCAGCTTCAAGCTTTCCCGTTAAACAACTGTGTTATGTGCGATTGTTTTTATTGCTTCATGTGTTTGCAATGAGTTTAAATTTCCACAAAATATTAACCGTGGAAGGATTCTGTATTTAGCAAGAAGATAAAATATTGTTAGATCAGGAGAATCTGGATATATAATGCATATGTTATATAATTTCTATAAGGTCCACCTCCTCTCCCAGAGCTCACTCTCCGCATCGCATGCTAGCTTCCCCGACCATTTCGACGTAGGTTGTTGAGGACACGTACATCTGGATCATGGACTTCGACGACGTATGGACGAAGGTTCTTGATGGAGTAGACCCGAACTCCCCCATCCTCTGCGCTCCTCCAAGCATCCCCAAGTGAACTGTTGCTGACATGGAAGCTACTGTTGCGCAGGCCCCTGCCTGTCTCATTGAAGAGGAGAATCCGAACAATAGTGATGATTATGATGAATAACATCTGCGTAACTGCACAGTTTTACTCTGTTTTTTCTCATATGTGCCCACAGGGCTTTTATGTTACTATCTACTCTCTAGTTTTTAGATGCATCAGCGCTATTGCGCACAATGTAAGGCTCATTTTCAAGTTTTGTCTAGGTTGGTCTCCTCCCCCGAGGCAGCCCAGAAACAACGTTACAAAGGCAGGGATTGGTTAAGCGCAGCTTACCAACCCTGCCTGTAGCATATGTAATATTATGTTTTTGAAATTAATAGATTAGCTCAATTTACCAAAAAAAAAATTATGTTGTTGGGTGATTAATGACTGTTAGTTAATGAAATATATTTTAGGATTAAAATCATTGTATTTTGGTTTTTGTTTTAGTTAGTTTTTATTGGTATATTTTTAAGAAATAATAAATATATTACATAACTAATGTTAAGATAAATATCCTACACCATTTTATGTATTATTTAATGAAGTTTTTTCAAATAAGTTTAAACACATTGTTTTTGTGAATATCTATTTGAATTGATATGTTATGAATATTGTGGATTCTTGTCACTATGTGAATTTCTCTAACATTTAGTTGACACAATTCATGTTTTTGAATTCTACACTTTGCTATAATCTCATTTAATTTATTATCTTTGCCTCAACATTTGTCATAGTTTCAATATTTTAGTTATGTAAAAAATAAAAAATATTAACCATATGATATAAATGTACATTGTAATAGTATTGAGATTTTATTAGTAAAATTAATTATAAATGGGTTTCTTAAGGTCAATTTTGAAGAGTAAACAATAAACATTGTGTGAACCCAAGAAAACCATCTCATTTTTTTTTTTTTTTTTGGGATGCTCACATATTTTGTTTTTTAATAATTTCTAACCTATTAATTCATAATTATTTTATCATATTCATAATGCTAGGTATTTACCTATTGAAATTCTTAACATAGTTATAATTTTGAATACTTTGAATCCAATTGATTCATTCCTATATTGAATCCAATTGTCCAACTTACAACATAAGAAAATGAAAAAAAATGAAAAGGTCGATTGACTCATTTCTATATTGAATCCAATTGTTCATACATGAGTTCAAGCCTAGAAGCCAACTACACATTGTCGTGTTTAAAGCTTCCAAAGGATTGAGGCACAAAGCATATTTGTTCACTTATGATCAGGTAACATAAGATGAAGCAATGGTAGAGAAGCCATCTAAGATTAAACAACTACAACAAATAGTTGTGGGCGTTAGGTTTGAGGAGCGAATGATACCAGACATGCAATCCAACAAATCAACGACGACCTCAAAGAAGAAGGGAGTTTCAAGTAGGTAGAACCATCTGACACTCATCCTCTCAATCCACACCATATGACCCATTTTAAGGACATATATAGTTAAATGTTGAGAATTATGGTTAGCAATGTTTAATTATAGTTAATTATGGTTAATCATAGTTAATTATGTACAAATAAGTTCAATCATAATTATCAAGTCTAACATGTTTATAGTCATCCATATGCATCATGCAAATTGTTAAAAAAGGCATTATATTTAACTATAATTCACATGGTCAACATAGACATCAAGTTCAACTTTAATCAACATGACTATCATAATCATCCATAATCAACATAAATGCTATGTTGCTAATCACAAGTGCCATTGTGGTACATAGTGAACCACACTTACCACAAAAAATCACAAACAAAAATCAATTATAATCAACTAAACAACCACACTGAACCTTATTTAACTATAATCAAAGATACTTTAATTCTATACTTTTACCCAAAAAGAAATTATTGACCTAAAAAATCTCCAAGTATAATCTAGTTAATTGCTCAAATATTGATTTTACTAGTTATTTTGCTATTTTTTAGGATTTTTAAAAATATGGCAAGAAAATAGCACACCGTTCTTGACCTTAGTTGAAGCAAAGATCCCTTTCACGACTCAACACATTTTAAAAATTATTTCCTTTTTTTGTGGTTGTGCTTTCGTTTTCTTATTCGGTGAGTTTGTCTTCGTTAGTACGTTGACGTGCATTGTGGATGTCTCCTTTGATCTCCCAACACAAAGTTTGAACATGAAATGGTAGTGAATTTGACAGCTAAAAATTTGTGCAAACAGATTGATCAGGAGATCATGTTCATAGTTCAAAAATGCTCAAAAATTAAAGTGCTCAAAAGTGTTTTCAACTTAAGCAACCGGAAAGGTCTCTTCGCTGTGATTCTGGTGCCATGAACGGTTCACAAAACAAAGGTCGTATGCAGAAGTTATGAAGTTTTGAAAAGCCTAGTAAACTCCAAAAACTGAACCTTTGACTCATTTTGACTTTATATGAAAATTTTGAAAAAAAAAATATTTTTTCAAAAAATATTTTTATATTAAAGTTTGGTGGGCCTATCAGCGGGCGCCACATGGCCTGCCCGAAGGCTGCCACGTGGCCCAGGCCGGAGGTCAAGAGGTATGGAAAAAATATTTTGGAGTTTGTTGGTATTGAACACATGACCTCCCATCTGCGTGCAGAATACCCGACAATTCGGGTTACGAGTGTTGCTTAAAATGGTTGGGCGACATTTCGTATTTTAAGTTTCAAAGACTTTCAACTGGCGGCAAAGGGGGTCAGCCCCTGCTTTAACAAGACCACATTCTATGTGACCACACACTTAATAAAACCGCGGCGGCAACTAATCTTAACCATCGACGCATAGAGCGCGTTCACGTGGAGGAATTGCAGTGTCACATGGGGTTATAAATGTTAAATGCGAGCGGTTAATGTAAACGGTTGGAACCATAAGTCTGAGTTCCAGCGGATAACTTGATGGTCTTAACTCCGAAGGTTTCAAAGCAGAGTTGGCATGTGACCACTCCCGCTCCTCACAATAAATGTTAACTTAACCTCCCGCCATTTCTGGAGTGGGCCCACCAAATCAGGCGGCGTTGCCATTTTAGTCGGCTTAACTGGAGGTTCTCCAGATTTAGTGGAGTTTTTTTAAGGGATATTGGGCAGTTTTTGTTTTGGCCATAACTCCTTGGATATTTGACCAATTTTGATGCATGGATAGTCAATTTTTGGTATTATCGACAATATGAACACATTGGAAGAGGTTTCAGAGCCATCATAGGTAATATTGTGTAGGTTTAGCTTCAGGATAGGTCAAGGAGCCACTAGGGCCACTAGGGAATTTTCAGTGTATTGGGCATCCATTCTCTGTTTTCTGCAAATGGATAGTCATTCCTGGCTAATTCAAGCATTCTAAATATGTTTTTATAGAGAGCACAACCATTTGAGGCTTTTATTTACATGTACTTACCATTTTTTAGCAATAAGATATGAGGGACATGCCATTGGGAGCTGGACCAGCAGATGTAGCCCAGGAGGGGTGAACTGCTTCATCCAATTTGCTGAGTACTGTTACATGTTATTTTTAATTCTCTGTTATTTACTGTTGTATAGTCTTATACAAGCAATTTACATGCTTTAACCTCACACATAAATCTGTTTAACTAAAATAAAACCATTTGTTTCGCCTGCAAACTTCAGTAAACCTTATGCACACAATTTAATTACTTTTTGGATACTTAGCATAGAAAAACTAATAAATTCTATTCATATCAAGTTGGTATCGGAGCTCAGGTTGAGCATTAGATCAGAGCTAGAGTTTTACTCTCTGTATTGTTATTGTGCAAAGTTTGTTTTACAGTTTGCAAGGTTTTTAATGCTTACAAGGCTAAAGCTTAAGAGAGGATAAGGTCAATTGGTAAAAGCTCAAAGCAATCCTCAGCCAAGGAGGACAAGAGTGTCATTATCTCCACCTTCAATTTCACCTCAAAGAGAAGCAGAAGAAGCCATAAGCATGACTTCAGGAGAAGGAGAAATTCCTGAAGAAGTTGATCCCAAGGAGGAAGAAAGAATGTTTAGGAAGGAATTCCTAGACATGACTGAAATGGTGAGAGTCCTTTATCAAGAAAGGAATGAAAGACTAGAAGGAGAAGGATCCAAACTTCACAAGGAAGGAGAAGGATCGTCAGGAGGCCATAATGATGAAGATAAATCCAAGAAGGGTAATGGAGGAAATGGAGATAGTGGAAAGTCTCCATTATCACCCTCATCTTCATCTTCATCATCCTCTACTTCATCTTCAATACATCAGCCATACAAGTCAAAGAACATGGGTAAAAGTCCTTTTCTAAAACTTGATGTTAAGTTTAAATTTCCATTGTTTGATGGTGAAGTTAATGCAGAAAAACTTGACAATTGGATTAGGCAATTAGAAGTCTATTTGAGAATTCAAAATTTTCATTATGACGAAGCCAATCCAACTAGCTTCATTGAGAATGGAAGGCGCAACACTTGTTTGGTGGGAAGCCAAGACAAAGGAGGAGATCATGAAATATGGTAAGATTATCTTATCATGGTCTGATTTCATTTCTGCAATAAAAAAATAGTTTTATCCATTAGCTCACATGCAGAAAGCCATAATGGAATGGAAAAATTTTAAACAGTTGAAAGGACAAAAAGTTCAAGTTTATACCCAAGAATTTAGAAGAAGAGCTCTTTTACTAGGAGTAGATTTGCATAGCTAAGACACTTTACTCAAGTATATATGAGGTTTACATACTTACCTAAGACATACCATTCTCATGTTTAACCCTACAAGCCTAGATGAGGTTTGTGTTAAGCCACACATTTATAGGCAAGGGGAAAACAAAACTCAGATGGGAATGAGGAAAGTGAGTTTAAAGCTAAATGGAAGAAAAAGAGAAATGCAAATTCTAGAAAAGAGAAGGATATTTTTTTTGGAAAAACTGTTCTAAAACAAGCCATGATGAGGACCATTGTTGGAAAATTCATCCAGAGTTGAAACTAAAAAGTTTTAAAGCCAAAGATAAAGCCAAGGAGAAAGGCAAGACAGTTGAAGTAGCTGAACAAGACCTAGGGTCAGATTCAGGAGATGAAACAAAAATTATAGCTATGGCACTAAAGAAATTGAAGGGAAAAGAGAATGAAAATAAACCCAGTTTTAGTATTTCTAATTGTCACATAGAAGCTCCAAGTGAAGAAGAGAGAATTGAACTATTTCATGTGAGGGTCATTTCCAAACATACCAAGGTTGACACACTATTTGACAGTGGGTCGCAAGAGAACCTTATTTCTGAAGACTTAGTCAAGAAACTAAAACTTGAGACCATTCCACATCTGAAACCATATCCTCTTGGTTGGATTTGTAAGGATGCAAATTTACAGGTTTCAAAGAAGTGCATGTTGTGCTTTGCAATATTAACACATTTAATTGACACGATTGAATTAGATTTTGTTCTGATTGATATTACAGGTATGGTGTTGGGAAGTCCTTACCTGTATGACAGGAAAGCTATCTTCCATCGCCATTAAAACAAATACCATTTATTCAAATATGGAAAGGAGTTTATCGTGAGAGCTCATCGTAAACAACTAGACTCTTCTTTAGTGAATGCAGTGCAGATGAAGAGGCTCATCAATGCAAGCAAAAACTTGACTTTGATGATGATTAAACAAAGGGAAGTTGTATATAATCCTTTTCATGTAAATGTTGATGCAAATAATGAGTTGTTTCAATTTGAAAGTAGGTTGTCTTTGAAAGAAGATGACAAGTAGTTGCAACAATAGTCTCTGGTGTCGAATGGTGCTGAAAACAAAGTGTCAGTCCAAGAAGTTGTAAAGGTCCAAGAGAGGGCAAAGAAACTTGAAAAATAAGGCACAAGGTTCAACAAGGATCATTATTGGTTTCAGAAAGGCATGGTACAATGGCGAGGAAACTTGGTCAGGAATCGACACAAGTACAAGGCTAATTCAACAAAAAATCGCCATAAGGACAGGATGCAAGGTGAAAGTAATTTTCAGTTTCCTTTGATTATATATCAATGTAGAAACAATATTCTTATTGCAAAGTTAAGTTATTTTTCTGCAAGTTTCGAAAATGTGCAGCATGAAAAGGTCAAAGTCAACAACGATTGGTCAATGAAATCAAGGAAAAACTTGTCGTTTCATGAAAATCTCCAATTAATGAAATCAACAAAATTTCAGTGGATTAAGATTGGAAGAGTGGGGACACAGTCTCCTCATCTTCATGTTCAGTAGTCTAGAGAGCTTTTGTGGTCCAAAATTTTCCAAGTGGGGAGGTGTGACCAGGAGATCATGTCCATAGTTCAAAAATTCTCAAAAATTAAAGTGCTCAAAAGTTTTTGCAACCTAAGTGATCGAAAAGGTCTCGTTGCTTCGATTCTGGCACCGTGAACGGTTCACAAAACAGAGGTCGTATGCAGAATTTATGAAGGTTTGAAAAGCCCAGTAAACTCCAAAAACTGGACCTTTGACCCATTTTGACTTTATATGAAAATTTTGAAAAAAATTATATTTGAAAAAAAAAATTTATATTAAAGTTTGGTGGGCCTATCAACAGGCGCCACGTGGCCCCAGGCCGAAGGTCAAGAGGTATGGAAAAAATATTTTGGAGTCTGTGGGTATTGAACACACGATCTCCTGTCAGCATGCAGAGCGCCCAACCATTCAGGCTACGAGTGTTGAGATTCAACAAGATGATGAGCTTAGTGAAAATGAGTTGCCTTCACTAAGTGGGCCCGCAGGCTATTTTTGGTGCAAGTCTATTTTTATACTATGTCTATTTTTAGACGTGGTGATCATATTTCAGAAGTTGCAGGATGCTATTTGTGGATGGTTGGTCAAGTTGGAAAAATAGATGAAATTCTATTTTTAGAATATTTGGCGAAGTCTATTTATAGATCTTCAACCTAAAAATAGATGCATGTCGGATATTATTAGCCCTTAATAATTATCCGACAATAAACAACAACTTATTCTCTTGGAGCACTTAATTTCAGTGTACAAATTTGGAAAATCAGTGGGCTGAAGGAATTATGCAATTCCTAGGGTTGACTGGTGGTTCATGCATGGAGGACTCAGTTAGAATTGAATTGGAAAAGTTATGATGGAGTTGGAAGAGTAGTTCATGGAGTTGTATTCAGTTTAACTCAGTTAAAGTAAGTTATACTCAGTTGAGCTAGTTGTATCTAGTCTAACTGAATGATACACTAGTGAGAGTGGGGTGAATTAATTAGTTAATTAATTCACAAATAATAACTCATTAATCAACTGAACAAATACAACAGTTAGCTATAGTGCATGTTAGTTCCAGTGGAGACCTAGTGGAGAGGTAGGTGAAATGGTGAGATGGACTATCTGTTGTGACTATAGTGATGCATTGATTGCACCACACACACATTGGAGTTTCCAATAAGGATTGCGCAGTCAAGGCAAGGGTAATTTGAATTCATTCAGAGCTATTCTTCAGCAGGGATTGCGCAGTGGAGGCAGGCTATCAGGAGGGCAAAAATCAGTGCATGGATTTGCAGATTTCTTCTGATTAGTGTGTGACGATTGATTGTACTGAGAGCTTGATGTACTAATCTTTGTACGAGATTGTTACTTGATCTCCATGATACATAATATATGATAGTTGGGGTTTTTATCTTCAGGATTTCCCGTTAAACAACTGTGTTATGTGTGATTGTTTTTATTTATGCTTCACATGTGTTTGCAATTAATTTTCCGCAAAAGATTAACAGTGGAATGATTATGTATTTTGTAAGAAGTTAAATATTGTAAGATCAGGGGAATCTAGATGTATGCATGCTTAATGTATATAATTTCTACATGGTATTAGAGCAGTGTTAATTCTTGAAGATTGCAATTGTGAAGAATTGTTGAGTTTGTGCTGGTGGATAATTCGAATTTGCTGCAGAAAATTCTTGGTGCAGAAGTTGAGTATACATTGAAATGTATTTCAATGGGTTGCGATTGGAGTATGCCCTTGATGGAAGCTCAAATTACATAGCCTGGAAGGATAGGATGGAGGCAGTGCTGGAGGGTAATAGACTGAAGGAGTTCATCGATAACGATGTTCCTAAGCTGGATGCTAGTGATGTTTCAAGACTTGACGCATGGCAAAAGAAGGTAGCAAAGACAAGAATAATTTTGTTGGAAGGTTTGAAGGACCATATTGTATCCAACCTTCATGGAAAGCCACTCCATTTGCAATGTGGAAGGCTTTGATAGAATTTTTCCAAAGGAGAAGCGACTAGAGGAAGTTGGCGCTTAAAGACAGGCTCAGAAAAATAAAAATGGAGAAGGGCGACAATATTCAAAAATATCTCACAAAGTTTGTCCACTGTAAGGATGAACTGGGAAGTATGGGGGTTATTGTTGATGATGAAGACTTGGTGAGCTTGGCTCTCCTTGGACTTCCGAAGAGTTGGCATAGCTATGAAGACTCTATCAATGGAGGGGAGAAACTACCGGGATGGGAGCGACTTTGGTCGGATCTTGTGCAGGAGGAGATAAGGCGAAGTACCAGGGATGATTATTCATCAAAGAATGAAGATGAAGAAAATTTCACTTTGGCTGCCAAATCAAGGAAGGGAAGGGGAAGAAATTCCCTTCAAAATTTGAAGCTAAAGGCAACAAGCAGGATTTGTCCAAAGTGAAGTGTTTTCACCATTACGAACATGGGCATTTCGCCACTAACTACCCACGGAAGAAGAAGAAAAAGAAGGCTACTAGAGCTGTAGCGGGTGAGGCCTTAGCCTCGCAATTTGAACTTGATTTCTCTTTGATCACACGCTTGGTTTCAAGCGCAATGGGATTGGTGTGGTATCTTGATAGTGGTGCGTCTTTCCATATGACGGGAGGCAAGGAGTTGTTTAGTGATCTGGAGGAGAAGGACCTCCAAATGCATATAGAGCTGGGTGACGATGGTTGATACAGTGTGACCGACATTGGGACCATTACCTTTGAGAGGGATTCCAGTAATCCATTCTTGTTGAAAGAAGTTATGCATGGTCCATGTCTGAAGAACAACTTGGTCTCGGTCGCAATGTTGGAAGACAAAGGTTATGACATTGTTTTCAGTGAGGGAAAAACATTCCTTTGACATAAAACAATGGGTCAAACCAAGAAGATAGGCATTCAAGTTAAGAATCTCTACAAGCTAGAGGTAGATGGATGCGCTGCAATGATGGGAAAAGCAGAAGAAGTGGTGAGCCGGGATGAGGGCGAATTATGGCACAGGAGATTGGGCCATCTTCACCATGGCACTTTGAATATTTTGCAGCAGATTTCTACTAGACTTCCCAAGGGTACTCTTACGCAATCAGATCATGGAAAATTTTAAGGATGGAAGTTTATCTTAAAGTTTAGAAACCTTGGCAAATCTTACTAGTCCCTAATATGTAAATTGTGAAATTTTTGATGATATTTTTGTAAAAATATTTAGGTTTATAAATATTTTATATTAGTGTATATATAATTTTGGCAATTTTTATGGTAAAATAATTTTATATTATAAAATTTGGGCTAATCAATTTTCAAAAAAGTGGAAATTGGCGAATCTTTTTTTGGAAAAAACTTGGAAAATTAGCCCACCTGCGAATATTAGCCCCTAAAATATTCCCTGCAGATCAGTGCAAGGGGTGTAATATGGGTAAGTTTATGAAGACCACCTTTCATGAGGAGAACCATGCTTCGGTGATCCTTGAGACAATTCACACAGACGTGTGTGGACCTTTCTCGGTTGCTTCAATAGCAAAACACAGGTATTATGTTATATTTGTTGATGACTATTTTCGTAGATGCTGGATCTTCTTCATGCAGAAGAAGAGTGAAACATTCTCAAAGTTCTATGTGTTTAAAGCATTGGTGGAGAAGGATTCAGGGAAGCAAGTGAAAGATTTATGAAGCGATAATGGTGGTGAATATATCTCGAATGAATTCAAATACTTCTATAGCAAAGAAGGAATTCGAAGAGAACTCATAGCACCTCATAACCCACAGCAGAATGGGGTCGCGGAGAGGAAGAACATAATGATCGTGGGTGTTGCACGAGCGATGCTGCATGAACAGGGCCTACCGATGCACTTGTCGGCGGAAGCATGCAACATTGCGATTTATGTGCAAAACCATTGTCCTCATAGAGTAATTGGCATGAGTACACCCAAAGAAGCTTTTACTGGTAAGAAGCCTGATATTTATCATTTGAAGATTTTTGGCTCATCTGTTTACATTCATGTGACTAAAGATGCCAGGAAGAAGCTGGAGCGACTGCAGAAGTTGGGATATTTGTGGGGTACATAGAAACACCCCATAATTATCGTGTGTATTTTCCAGACAATCAAATGACTGTGGTGCGACGGGATATAAAATTAAATGAGGTGAAAGCCATGAATTTGTCGCTTGAGAGGGAGCTACACTTGCATGTAGAGGAGGAAATTCTTGTTCCCAAAGATGAGCCTCTAGATGTGGATCAACCACAAGAGGAGATTCATGGAGTGGAGGAGTCCACTCATGCAGAACGAAACATCAGACAAGGCAGAAAGCATACCACAGAAGCTAAGAGACTGAAGCTTGATGCGGCACAGAATGTAGGAGTCCCTACATCACAGTGCAGATAGAGACAATCACATGATTTTTTTACTGGATACATGGCTCTTATGAGCAAGTGTATCGTGACAGAGCCGTATTTTTTTGAAGAAGCAGTGCAGGAGCCCACATAGGTAGATGCCATGGTGGAGTAGTATGATTCCATTGTCTGAAACAGTGCTTGGGAGATTGTTCCAAGGCTAGTGGGTAAATCAGTTGTAGGATCAAGATATATCTACAAGGTAAAACAAGCTGCTGATGGGAGCATAGAGAAGTATAAGGCAAGACTTTTGCCCAGGGCTTCTCACAGATCGAGGGGATTGACTATGAAGAAACCTTTGCACCTGTCGCATGGTCTTCTTCCATATAGACCATCCTTGCTTTCTCAGCGTAGATGGGTTGGCACATTCATCAGATGGATGTGAAGACTACGTTCCTTAATGGGATCATTGAGGAATAGGTGTACATTGAGCAGCCTTAAGGATTTTAGATCTTCATCAGTGAGTCACATGTGTGTAGGCTCAAAAGAGCACTGTATGGGTTGAAGCAAGCACCACGTGCTTGGTACACACGGATCGAAAGCTATTTCACTGGCCTTGGCTTCAGCAAGAGTGAGGTGAATGCAAACCTATAGCAAATTGTGGTGGAGGGTAAGCTTTTAATCATTGTTCTCTATGTTGATGATTTAATACTAACGAGTGATGAGTAGTTGATACACTCATGCAAGGCAAATCGTTCAAAGGAGTTTGAGATGAAGGATTTGGGCCTCCTTCATTATTTCCTTGGATTGGAAATATGGTAGCGGGAAGGTGAAATGTTTGTGTCTCAAGGCAAGTATTCCCGGGAGATACTGGAGAAGTTTCACATGCAAGGCTGCAAGCCTATCGACACTCCTCTTCCAGGAAATTTTAGGAAAGAGGATGCTACATTGGTAGAGGTAGTGGATGCCACTATTTATTGACAGTTGGTGGGTTCGCTCATGTATTTAGTTAATACAAGACCAGACATATGCTATGCGGTGAACCAGATTTCACAAGCGATGGTTAAGCCTACCAAGCTCTTTTGGAAGGCAGGAAAGTATGTCTTCAGATATCTCAGGGGCACATTTGAGTATGGCTTATGGTACAGACAGACGGATGAGGTGAAGTTTCATGGCTTCACTAATGCAGATTGGGCAGGCAGCCCAATGGACAGAAAGAGCACATCAGGAGGTATTTTTAGTATCGGATCTACAACAACTTCTTGGTACAATAAGAAACAAAGATCTGTGGCACTCAGTTTAGTGGAAGCAGAATACATGGCAACAAGTCAAGATGCATGTGAGGCTATATGGATGAGGAAGATCTTGGTCAGTTTGTTTGCTTTTCATTTAGATCCTACGGTGATACATTGCGATAATTAGAGTTTCATTAAAATCTCGATTAATCCTGTGTTTCATGATAGATCTAAACATATTGATATCCAGTATCATCATATCAAATATTGTGTGTAGCGGAAGATCATGTTGCTTCAGTACATTCCTACAGAAGATCAGGATGCAGATATTCTGACGAAGGCGCTCACCAGGAGCAAATTTGAATACCATAGAGATAAGACCGGGGTGAAGGATAATCCCTACCTTATTGAGAGGGAGTGTTGAGATTCAACAAGACGATGTCCTCGCCTCGTCCCAATTCCTTGATGAACCTTTGAGACACACTTCGTCTAAACCCACTGAAGGAGGCTACGACGTCAAGGCTTCGGTTGTAATCTCTTTATTTCCATTTATATATGTTTGAGATAATGCCTCCATTATTAGGCTTAGTTATTTTGGATTGGGTTGTTGAGGAAGTTGAGAGATTCTCTCAACTTCTCTCTCTAAGATTAGGATTAGTTCACCTATATATATTTGATGTATCTCTAATTATTGGAATAGAGAAATAAGTTGTTTGTGTGTTATTCCTGTGCGTTTCTGCTCTCTCCAATTTTTAATATGGTATCAGAGCCACTACTGGCTTAAATCCCTCACGGGATGGCCAGGAAAATGTGAGAGATATAAGATTCAGAGGAGAGTAGCATAATGTAGGTGTGTTTGTCAGTGGTATTTTTTTCTTTTTTTCTTTAACCAATTCAATTGCTCCAGTGCCTAGCTTGGAAATCGCTTGCATTGTGCAGTGGAGGAACCTGTGCTCTCAGTGCGAATGCTGGAGGACCAAACTTTGGTGCCGTCAGAGTCCAGGAGGACCAAAATTCCGAATGAGCCTGGCCTTTCTCTGACAGGCCTGTTAAATTTCGCCTGCAATTATCTTTACTTTCCACTGCAATTTCCTTCCACGGCTTCCCGTTGCTGTAAGGCCGGGGTGTTGGAAAGAACGTAGCCCTTTCGCCATAAAAATGACGCTGATTTCTAATATTAATGGCCGAATTAGCTCTGTGCAGCATCGTAGCCATGTCTGAGACCGATAGCACGTATTGCAGTTTACACAGTGGACACAGAACATAGATTTGCCCCATCTCTAATTTATCCTTTGGATTGAAAGCCACCATGTAGCGATTAATGTACTTTAAATGAGTTTTATATAAAGCCTCAAAGCGGCTATCTGTCATCTACAAGCTTTGTGGCGATTTATACTTGGGTATTTGATCAGCTCCAAGTACTGAAAGTTTTGCATTTCCAAGGGACGCTTGTGAAATAATAAAATTTCAAGGAGTATAGTGCTATTTAAAAAAATTAAGTGATATTTACTGCAAAGATCTGCGTGCTTGAAATGAGCTTTATTCAAGGTTTTCGAGATATATTTTGGCCTTGAATGCCTAGAGAGAAGTCTTTGTTTTGTGTACAGATGTGCCATCGACAGGGCTAAGGTTTATGCTTTAGCCAATGCAAATGTGGCTGAAGAAAGACAACCTCTGTTATTCGTTGCTTTGAAAGTTCTTTTGTTGACTACATTGCAAAGATCGAAAGCCCAATGTGATCCAACTCCAAAGTGGATTTCAAAAGAAACGATTTTCGAACTGCCTCCTCTGCGTTCCAGTACGAGGGTGCAGTAAAAGAAGATGGGAGAGGAGCCAATGTGTGGGATACATATTCTCATAAATTTGATGGAGTGTGTAGCTTGTTGTGAAAGAAAATCCGCTTTGAAGTTCGTGGTTAATAGAATAGTTATTAAGTTTGCTAATTTTGATAATTGAGTGGTGTGCATAGTTATTATTATTTTGTTTGTAAATTATTGAAGCAGAACCAATTATTGAGCAAATTAGCATTATTAAATTAGTCGTTCTTGACGTTCTACAGGGACGAGAGAACAATTGGCTAATTTGATTGTGTGAATTTGTTATATGCTGATCTTGTTGTGCTACGGGCCAAGGAGCATCAGTTACAGGTTACAAGGAGGTCAAGTTGTTAGATTAGCTCTTGAACACATTCAGTATTCAGACCATTTGCCTAGCCACTGATGGATAGCCGAAAGCGAAATATTTGACAGATGGTGATTGGTCCATAAGATGGTTCATCACTTGTCAGCTCTTATCGTGGAAGCCCCAACGAGCCGAGTTGTCAATACTGTTACTCTTGCAAAGTTCATTATTGCTGGTCAGAAACAAATGTATTTTAAATGGGTTGAATGGTAGCTTGAAAATGGTGGAGAAAAGAGCGTTGTCTATGAGATCTCAGAGTGGGTACAAATGTTAATGAAGACCAGGGCAGACAAATGTTTGTATTAAATTAGTGTGTTCTCCATTTCTGTAATGTAGGAATTAAAGGGGGGTGTTTGAGATAATGCCTCCATTATTAGGCTTACTTAGTTTGGATTGGGTTGTTGAGGAAGTTGAGAGATTCTCTCAACTTCTCTCTCTAAGATTAGGATTAGTTCACCTATATATATTTGATGTATCTCTAATTATTGGAATAGAGAAATAAGTTGTTTGTGTGTTATTCCTGTGCATTTCTACTCTCTCCAATTTTTAATAATATATATACATGACTGATGATTGGTTCCCACCTTGTGTTAATGTGTTTTACTTTATGCAATGTGTTTAATCTTCCTTGAATGATTAGCTAGTTATGAATGTTATTATTGTCTTGTATGCTGCTTTTCATCCTTTGATCTTTGTGCAGGCACCCGAATTCCATTGTTGAAGGGTTGCGACATGTTCGGGCAGAGATCAGGAGATCACCATCACAACTACGACAATAGCATTGGACTCTAGATAGGACAATATATCCCAAGCTATTTCATTCTTTAACTAGGAACCTACTCATTGGCTTGTCCTCTTGCTGCTAGACCCACCCTAGGGCTAGAGGGATCGTCTCTGTCCGCAGAGAGGATTTACCTACACAACAAGTTGGTGACTCCGCTGGGGTCGTGCAAGTTTGTTGTCTCATTGTTTGTGGAATTTTCCTTGTCGAGTTGAATTTGGTCATTTGATTGCTTTCCTGCCTTTCTTGTCTGGCTTGACTATTTTAAAACCCCCTGTTTAGTTCTAGAGTGTCAAGACTGACCTCTGCTCAGAGGTTACATCTTCTTCCCTTAGGTTTCCAGCTTGGCGCATTTTTTCATTTAATAGTCACGCCAATTAGCGCTTGTTGCTTTTCTGCTAGTAGCACCAACCTCTGTTTGGCGTCGATTACAGCCTGACAGTTGCGCCCATCCTGTAGGGTTTGATTTTACCTTGTTTTTTGGGTCAGTAGTTCTTGGCTCTGGGTTGATTTCTTGCTTTGCAATTGGTCTTTTGAACGTGTTTTGACTTTGCAATCTCATTCTTCTTAGCTGTTTTTCTGTCTTCTCATCGGTGAGGTTTGCAGCCCTAGAGTTTCTAGGTGTTGTTTGCTCACTGAGCCTTCTAATCGAAGATTCAAGTCACTTTGCTCTTTTTCATCTCAGTTTGCTGACTGATTGTGTTGGTATTTCCTTTGGTTCTTTGTATTTTCGGTTTTTTGGATGATCACTCTTGTTTTCGTTTGACTCTCCATTCTATCACTTTGGGCATAGATCACATTGCTCGTTGGATAATTTTGAAAGCCCCTTGCTTGCTTGAAAGAGTGCATTCTTGTTTTGAGTGTGTTTGATGTTTGTATTGCATTTGATTCATTCATTTTATATCTCTACATTCATAGTGCTCGAAACTAGTGCTTGTTTTGTTTTTTTTCTAGTGTCATGGTGCATTGTGTGCTTCATTCATCTGGAAAACAAAAATTGCATTCTTTCGTTTGCATCGGAAATGAAAATTCCTTTTGACTAGCTAGCTCTTAGTTGAACTAGGAAAGAGTTTTCATTTTCTTATCTGGTTGCATTAGGTGCATTAGTGAAGTTCTTCTCATAGTTTCAACTGATTGTTGCTTTGTAATAGGATCTCTATCCTTCTCTTAGTTAGCATTCATTGAACAAAATGGTGTTGTTTTTCATGTAGTATGCATTTAGGAATTAGAGAGAACATTCAATAGGGCCTTGGAATTGAAACATTAATTCAAGATCAACCTTAAAATCAATTCAATCTATCTAAGGAAACATTGGAACCTAACACAAATATTTTAGAGGTTTAGGCTAGTGACGTGTTCCGGCATCATTAAACCTAGTAGCCATCGTTCTCCATCTAGCTTTAGATAGCACTAGCATAGACTTGTGCTCCCCGTACCTTCGTGTATATAAAGGGAGACCCTCATAGGTTGCAAACCTTTATCCGTAGGAAGCCGAGTCTGCTACCCTCTAACCGTGATACACCGAACACGGCATTCGAGGAGAATACCTACGCGTACGTTAAGTCCTTGGTAATTTCTCTTTCATTTGATCACATGGGTGTATATGGTAGTTCACGAAAACTTGGTACACCCTCTTACCTAGATTACTTGAGCAGTCATTTCGATCTTTTCGTGACTCCTTAAAAAGTGAAAAGATCATTGAGCACTTGTCCTTTCGCGCTCGTTTCAATATTGAAAGTGACTAGAGTCATCTTTTGTCTGTTTCTCGACTCTTAAAACGTGAAACATTGAAGTTTCATTTCAATTTTGTAAAATTAACTACCTATGATCACATAACCGTAAATATTTCTGCTTGGCTTGTTTTTGTAGTCCCTTAGATTTTGATCTTGAAGCCTTGAATAGGCTATCTCGTTTTCCTCCTGTTTTGAAACTTTGTCACAGTGGCAGAACCACCAATTTCATCATCTTCTTCATTGCCTCCTAATCGTATTCCTCTTCCTTACGTTTCTTTGGAAACCCCTCAGTCCACTAGGTCTTCCGAGTTTTAGCAACCTATTCTCCTGACTATCTTGCCTCTCACTAACCGGTCTCCTCCTGAAGAGTCGGTTGAGTTCAATTGGCCACCTCAGGGTGCTTGGTCTAGTTTTGGGAGTGAAGAAGAATTCCCTCCTCTTACTTCGGGATCACCTTTTTTAGTCGCTACTTTACCTCCCAGCCTTCATTGTCTTTTCAACGATCTTACAACTTTGTCAGACATGGATGCTTCGCATCCTATCAACAGTGAAGAACTGCATGTTTCTACAGGGGAATATCAACTTTTCCCAGAAGATTTCCTGCGTGCATCCAGTCAAACTTCTCCTCAATCGGTGTCTCTTCCACCTGTTTATTATACTTTGGGTCAAATTATTTCTGGTGCTGCATCCATGGCACAGTCTAGTACATCGACTCCTCCAAGGAGTTCGTTCCTTCCTACATTAGGAATGTTGCCTTCGACACCTAGTTCGTCGGTCATTGTTACATTAGTCCCGGTCCGATCTACCATTTGTGTGGCTTCATTTGCACTGGTTATTATACGACTCAGTCGTTAGGGTCTTTTCACACCCGCAGTTCTATCTTTCTTAATCCCACATGGCCTGTCAGTCCCACCGTGAGTAGATCACAATCTGACGCTCTGGAAACCACGCCTGCTTCTAGTATGGATACGGTTTATACTTCTATCCCTGGCGGCCTTGCTTTCAATGAGTATCTGTTGGCTGTCCAGCAGCAGAACTCTCACGGTTCTCAGCAGCCACAAGCTCCTGTCAATCCTCCCCATCACTATCATGTCTATGGTAATCTCGTATATTTTCCTCCTATTGATCCCAATCAGGTTGTTTATTTGCCTCCAAAAGATCCTTATCAGACCGTTGCTCATCAAGGGCCATTGATATACGGAAAACCTTACGGTCTGCAAGGCCAACCTTTACAAGGTCAACCTTTGGTCCAACGAGGACAACCCTATGGTCTGTCTAGTCAACCTCAATTTCAACCAGGAGCATATTATGTTCCTGGGGGGAAAATGTATCCACCACATGGACAAACTTTTGTGCAACAGAAACAACCTTATGTTCCACAAGGCCAAAATTTTTTACAACAAGGAAAACCCTATGGTCCTGCTCCGGGTCAACCTGGTTTTCAGGGGCAACCTGGCCCATCTCAGCGATCGGGCCAAAATATTCCACAAGGGCAACTCGGTGGACCTTAGTATCTAGGCCAACTTGCTCCGTAGGGACAACCTGCCCAATCTCAGCAGCCGATCCAAACTACTCAATCCGTTCAGCAGCTCGTTCAACCAGCCCAGTAGCCCGTTCAACCTGCTCAACCTCAAGGCGCTACTTATCCTCCTCAGAGTAAATATCAGGCGATACATAGTGCGCCCCAAGGTTTCACTTATTACCCTCAAAATCAATCCCAGGTGGTGTATAATCCACCTCAAGGCAATTTTTACATTCCGCAACAGAATCCGTATGTTTCTCAGCAAGGACCTCCATGGTATCCTCAAAATCAGTATCCCGGTCCTCAACCCCAGTATGGGTAGAATTTTTAGGCTTGTAACCCCTACGGACAAAATCCTCTAGGACAAAACTTATGGGGGTAGAATTTCTCTCAACTTGGTTGGAATGTTAACAATGGTCCTCATCAACAAAATCCAATGCCTTTTAATCCTCAATTTCCATTTCTCGCCACGTTGGAACTGCCAGATGTGTCCAAGATAACGAATGATCTGATTCTTCATAACCTGTATTTGCCTCCAGTTCCAACTAAGATTCCTGGTGATTGTCCTAAGTTTGAGGGCAAGTCCGGAGAAGACCCCCAAGCACACATTATGACCTACCACTTGTGGTGTTCCTCTAACTCTTGGGTCGATGATTCCATTTGACTCCGTCTTTTCCAATGGACTCTTATTGGTGCTGTTGTTAAGTGGTACATCGAGTTATCTCGTGGCATCTTTCAGGACTTTAATTCTTTAGCCATGGACATTCTCACACATTTTTAGTTACTGGTTTGGTATGAAACCGGGACTCACCTCCTCACATCCTTGAAACAAGATCAAGCTACTCATATCTCAGATTATATGCATGAGTGGAGGCGCCACTTTCACTTGATCAAGTTTGAAATTCCTGATCCGCTTCTAACTAATTGGTTCACTACCTCATTTGTCAGTCAAATCACTAAAGACATAGTTATGGGGGCATGTGTAATCGAAGAACAGGCCATTTCTCGTGCCCAGTACCTTGATCTTGTGTACTCCCAATCTGGAACGTTATATGATATCTTGCTTGATGCTCCTAGACCTGGAACTTCCAAAGCACCGACGATGCCATTTGTCGATGGCATCATTGGTTCCGTGTCTCAGACTTCTCGGGAGTCTTCTCCTTCGAACCCTAGGAAGCAAAAATATACTCCTTCCCATGATACTGCTTCTTAGTCGACCTTGAATCCTGGTAAAATTGCAAAAGCTAATGCCGTTTAGGCCAATCTAGCAGATAAAAATTCCAAGGGGAAAAAGAAGGGTAAAGGTAACGCCAAAGCCGATACCTCGAAACAAGATTCTCAAAAATCATGTGCTGATGATGGTTCGCAGCAAAAACCGAAGTACCCTTGCTTGATTTGTGATGAAGAGCACTTCACCAAGGACTGTCCTCGATGGGCCGAAGTGAGTCGATTGCTCAAAGCCACCCAAGGGGTTCCAACGGTTCTTTAAGAACCTTTTCCATCATAGCAGACTCACGTGGTGGAGCAACCGTAGTCCTCTGCCCCATTTGGCTCCCAATTTTTCATGATGAATGGCTCTGCATTTGTTTCTGTAACTACCCGATCGAAAGATTATACCGAACCGCATCAGGCAGGGGGGTGTTAGTCATCAGTATTTTTCACTATTTGTAGATGACTATAGATTGGTTCTAGATTTCTGAAAAAAAAATTCTTTGAACATTGTGAGTTTCAAAAATCTCAGTGCCTTCATTATAATTATAGAATTTTTTTCACTATTCTATCATTTTTTCCATTTCATGGTCACCCTATCACTCCTAAGAAACTCCTTATGGGCTTATGCCTCTCATCTCCATCCTTATTTCCTTCCTGTGACCTCATGACTCTGTTTTCACTTGTCCATAACTCCACTTTCCCTCTAGGGTTTCCTATAGCCAACTCATTCCCATGTTCCTCAAGTTCCTCAAGCATTGATAATCTCAAAACTATCTCTGTAGGCTCTTTAGATAAATCAAGTACATTGGATTTTGGATCTTCAATACAACACTTTGACAAATACTCTGTTTTCACTTGAAGGTCTCCTAGCCAAGTTTTAGTCAAGGTCAAGTCAAAGAAACCCTCCCACTAGGTCAATTAGGATTTCATATGTTTTAAGGTCATTATTGGTGTTCCAAACACTGTTTTTCCTTTGCTAGAAGCTGGCTCAGATGTAATAGAAGGCCAACACATGGTTATTCAAGAAAGACCTGAAAGTTTCCAAAGAAGATTACCCTATTAGCTCAAAGTCTGCAAGAGGTAAATGCAAAGGGTTTAACACTTCTATAGGAGTGTTGAAGTTTCCATTAGCAGAATGTATTGTTAAGGTATATGGTTTGTTCCTAATTTAAGACAAATCATAGCAGAAGAAAGGGAAACCACTTCATCTTGAAGAAAACTAGGGTCTTTGAGCTTGATGGTCAAAATAGAGTGCCAAACAGTGATCAATTGCAGAATGACCATGGAGGAGGCACACCAAACGAAACATGAAGAAAGTCTATCTGATACTATTGATGAGATAGAGAAAAAGGTGAGGTGAACTGCACAGAAATGAATGAACTTGAAAGGCCTATAGAGAACTTAGAAGACAACACTGATGATTGTCTTAAAACAATCCAAACATCTAGGTGAGATGAGGAGTTGAACTCCATGATGAAAACAAAGGAAGATTCTGAAGATGCCATTGTGATCAGATTCCAAACTTCTAAAAGGTGAGGGTGTCATGCCTCAAGAAGCAAAAGAACAATCTACCTCAAATGATTTCAGTCACCTGCATGCAAACAAGGTAAGAAGGCTAAGTTGAGTTTCATGATGGAAATCACAAAGGATTTTGAAGCTGCTGTCATGTGTGATGATCAAAAAATCATCAAAACAAACATGTCAAATATTAAAGGGGAAAGCCAAGTTAGTGTTTTCAGTCACCTGCAATCAAAAGTGTCAAAAAAGGTTAGTGAGTAAAGGTGAGAAATACAAGTTGAATATTGTAATGAAAAACACAGAAATATTTGAAGATACTACTATGTGCAGCCCTCCCAAAGTTTCCAAAGTGAAGTTATCATGTCTCAAAGGAGTAAAAGCAAAGCCAAGTTAATGCTTTAGTAACCTGCAAGAAAAAGTGTACAAATTGTTAAAGAGAAAAGGTAAAGGGCTTTAAGCCTTAGAAAGTGAATTGCAAAGATAAAAAAAAATGCCACATGCCTATAGAACTCATTTCACACTTCATATGAATCATTGTTCACTTGCAAAGAGTCAGAAGTTTCAAAGAGGGAAGAAATTTTGAGTTTTAAAGCTGAAATTGGGAAAATTGGTGTGGCGCTACGCCCTTAGCTTGGCGCTATGCGCTTGGAAAGTGGCGCTGCGCCCCTGGAAATTTATTCCCATATAAATTCTGAAGGTGTTACACACTAGGGAAGGCGCTGTGACCTTGCCTGGAACACACCCACTACAATTTTCTCAAGGCGCTGCGCACCTGGGACTGGTGCTGCGCCCTTGGCCTCGGTGCTGCACTCTTGGCCAGGAAGGGCTTCTAAGCCCTTTAACAACTCAAATCACCTCAAAGGCTTCCAAATTATTGCTAAGGGTCCTCCAGACATATTGAAGGGTAAGTAAAAATTTATCCACCCATCCTTCAAGCATTTTTTCATCTTTTAATTGAAAGAAGTGAAGCCCTAAGAGGGAACCCTAGGTGTTTAAACTTGCAATCACTGTTTTTCATTTCTTCATCTACCTATAAAGAGTATCAGTCATATACAAGGATTAATTAGGGTGTTGTGAAGGTTTTCATTCATTTAAGTTTCCCCCTAAACCCATTTACTTCATAACACTTTGTCCCCTCACTTGTAAAAGCTACCATTCCATCACCTTCTGTTTCATCTCAAAATTCACATCAAATTCTACGGTTGGAAAAGCAGAGTTTTTCAAATGTCAAGAGAGGGAGATAGTGGCAGTGATATAGAGCCTCAAATGCCAAGGAAGCATGAGCACAAAGGTGGCCCTCTCACAATCCCTCACCATCCTCTCATGGTACTAGTGCATCAAGCAAAGGTAAATCAAACAATGAAGGAGATGGCAGTGAGAAATCAATCAATGGGGAATATTTTAGTCAAGAGAGAAATGCATCAGATGGCACTAAGGAATCAAGCAATGAAGAGGAAGTCAATGAGGACTCAGATGCCAATAAGGAAGAAAACAATGAAGAATCAAACAGTGAGGAAAAGAGCAGTGAGGGAAATGAGGCAAAGACCAACAGTGATGATGGCAGTGACACATGTAGCACTGAGATGAATAACATGGAGCCTTTTCCTTTGACCTACAAGAGGGGAAATAGGCATGTGTTTGCTACCCTTAAGAGGCAAGGGGCCATGCCTTCTACATCAACCAAGCAGCTCGACAAAGGTAAGGAAAAGGTCATTGATGAAAAGGAGGCAAAAGACAAAGAAAAACTTGACATCCTTGCTGATGCATCCCTACAGGCATCCCAAACATAATCAGCAATAAAAATCCAAATTTTGGCACATTTTTGAGTTTTTGACTCTTTTGAAGGGCCAAAGGCGCAGCGTCACTGGCACTGCGCTCTTTTTTTGGGCACCCATTGGAGGAAAAATTTACATTTTTGTGTTCATCTGGCCAAGGAAATTACCCACACAAAATTTCAGCTCATTTGGAGCAAACCTGTCCTCCAAAATTGCCAACAAAATTCAAAAAATCAAATTTTTGCCCTATTTTTAGAGCTGGCACTGTGCCCTGAGCAGTCTTGGGAGAATGCGTTTTTGGGCAGGAAAATGGACACTAAATGGAAAAGTAAAGGTATATTTGGAAACTAGACAGGATAGGCTTTCCAATGAGCTATCATGGAGCTCATTTGTTCACCTATAAGGCCTCCAAATCTTGGTTACCAAATATGCGATGTTTCCAATGCAGGCACTGCGCTCTTGGCCTGGCACTGTGCCCTTGGCTTGGCGCTGCGCCCTTGAACCTCAGTGTTGCGCCCTTGCCTACAAAGTTAACAAAATACAAAAATTTATTGAAAGAAGATATTTTTGAGGACTTTTATGGCAAATCACTCCTAGTTAGCTCAGAATTTATGTTAGAAGTTATTTTGCATTTATTAAGTTAGATATTTTGTGCCTTGGGCCTTGCATGGTCTCTTTGGACAAAAATGGCATTTATGATGTATTAATGACATTTCGAAAACCCTAGTTAGGGTTTTGGTCCTCCTTTTCTAGTTAAATACTGCATGGAGGCCTCATTATACATGTTGGTTGGTGTTGGTTGATTGTTGAGATAAACTTCATAGACTTTGAGTTGTGAGGAGTTTTTGGTTTTGGAGCACTGTGTAGGTTTTGGACTGAATATCAATGAGACAAGCACAGTTACAGGATTCATGAACATGGCTAATTGCGACGTCTTTCTCAATTTGTACTTGTCATCTTATATTTTACATATTGTTTCATCTTTCTCTTGCAATAGAATAGAAATTTTAGCTTAAGATATGCTGTTAGAAGCACCTTAAGCCTATTTGCTTCTATTTCTCTCATGTTTTCCTCTGATAGGTCAGATTAGAAAAATCTTAATAGCTCTCTAGTCCCACTCAGCTTGTTTATCTTAAGAATTATTTAATGGAGCCAATGCCAAAGAAGTTTATGGTTAGCCCTGTCCTTCAGTATAACTTAAAACATTGTTTTTGAGGCTTTTTCTTTGAAGTATTGCTAATTAGGGTTTAACTGAAGAGGTTTATGGTTCACCCTGCCCTTTTTTCCATCTTAAATGGTTGTTTTGAAGGTATTTATAGTTTGATTAAGGAATTTAGGAGTTCCCTACTCTTTGATCATTTATATATGTTATCTTAAATTTTTTCTTTTCCTGAAGGTGAAATCACTAGAGGACTTACAAGTTTCTTGCTCTCTATGATTCACTGGATTGTTGCCTTAATGTTTACTTGCTAGTGTTTGGTCAAAGAATTTATTGGTATGCCCTGTCTTTGGTTATTTCTTTATGCATAGTGATCTTAAAGGCCCTTCTTGTTAAAGTATTTGTTAAAGGATTCTTAACTGCCCTTTGCACCTACTATGTTCACAATTTGATGTTCACTTCACTCACATAAACTTTTAGATCCATTTGGCTTTGTTAGACTTGCCCTCTGAAACACCCTTGACCTATTGTTATACATTTCAAGACCTTTTTCAGACTCCATAGCCCAATGGTTTAAACCTCTCTTACTCTATCTGTTCTTCTTGACAACCTACCCAACCAAACAAACAAACACACCCTATCCTTATAACTATCCTAAAATTAAAAAAAAACCTAAAATCATACAAGTTACATATTTCACACAAATATAGAGAGAGCCCTCTCTGAGTCCAAGATGGCTAGGTCCTAGGGCTCCTAGATTGGTTTGATGTTACCCCTATTCATTTGGTCTTTCTAATCTAAAAAATTATGGGGACCTAACATAATGGCGATCACGGTAGGACTAAGTAGGTAACAACTAAAATATTCCTTCAAAACTAAAAAAATCCCTTGTCAAACTTAGATATATCAAGTGTTAGCCAAGAATTCAATTTGGTTGATTCGTCATCTTAACACAATGGTAGCTCAACTGAGGAACATTCATTAAACTCTGAAAACCCAAAAATATCTTTAGATTGGTATCAAATTATTGATGGTGGACAAAAAGAAAATCCTCAAATACTTGAAATCATCCACCTGGAAACTCCACAACTCTCAACAGACCTAAAGACTCCACTAGTAGAAGACTCCAGACTAGTTAAAGAGATGCAGTGATCGATTTTCTCTGACTGGTTGACAAAGATGATTCCAAGGATACAACACAGGTATGCTCCAATGAATAGAGATCACATCCTTGGATTCCCACACAAGATGCCTAAGGTGAATTGGGATAAAAACCTGTCAAGATGAAGAGGTTGATGATCCCTTGTTACATCTCATCAAATTTGACATACACTTATGGAGGTTAAAAATTGAATGGCATGAGGATTGCCTCATGAAGATGTTCATGCTAACATTAGAAGGGAAGGCAAGGGAATGGTATGAGAGTCTAAAACCTGGTAGTTTGTTTTCCTTAAAGGATCTCCACAAGGTATTTTATGAGAATTATAAAGAAAAATCTCCATATTTATCATTGGCTGAAAATTATTGTGATCAATCTCAGGATATCATATAATACCTTGTAGATATTGTTGAAGATTTGGGAAATTTGCATCCTAAAGATCTCTTAGTAGCCATTCATGAATTTCATTCTCAAATAAACTATCATAAAAACCAAGAAGAGTTGGTTGAGGATGAAATCAATAAATAAATGGAAGAAAATCCACAGGATCTCTCTGAAGGAACAAGTGGTGATTCACTATATCTTCTATGTGAGGCTCAAGAAGACATTCATCCTCATGATCATTCACAAAAGAAAGAGGGAAACTGGGTTTCTGTCCAAAGAAAGCAAAAAATGCCTCCTCTTTTAACTAAAGAGGAAATAAATCAGATTCTAAACATGCAGCCAGCCTCTAAACCTTCATATGAACAAAACATTTCTATTTATTTTCTTGCTAATCCCAGCTACCGTAGATCAGAAAATGGGTTTGTAGATTGATTCGAGGAGAAACAATTTGATAATCCAATATGTATGATTGGTGACATTACTTATATTGATGATTTTACAAAGTTTGATCAGTATGATGATGATTATGTTCTACAAACAAAAGCTAATCTTGCAGAGCAATCAACAGTTGGTTTGTGGGAGGAAGTTCAGTTTCATCAACTTGAAAAATTTAATCAGCCAGTACATATTAGCTATGAGGAAAGTCTAGAAAATTTGGAAGTAAGTGAAGGATCTCTGCCTCTTTGTTCTAATTCATTTCAGTCCATCAGAGATAACTTTCATGTGATTAGAAATAAACAGTCTTAAGTTTTGATGTTGAGGTTGGGGAAGATAATGAACTTATTGAGTAAGTTGTTAATGAGAAACCTTTTCCTGAAATGGTTGAGGAAATAATTTGCGACATAGAATCCTCCTTAGCTCCAGATTTGCAGCCACCAAGTTCCATTGAATTTCAAATTGCAGATGAAGGCTTGGAAATTGATAATCACAGGAGAGTTGCTGCACTACCTTCTTAGGAAGACCTATTGCCAGAAAATGCTCTTAATGATGGTCTTCAGATAGAATTTAGCCCAGTAAATTAGAGCATACTAGGATTGCTTGAGGACAATAGCGTAGTACATTCTAAGGCTGCCAAGTCCGATGATCATTGTTGGGTGCAGGAATTACACTTAAGCAAACTCCTCAACACTTAATTTGTCAACCTGGGGGATTCGTAAACTTAGAGAAAAAGCACAGGCAATGCCAAAGATGGTATGAA
The DNA here is from genome assembly GCA_034641835.2 of Pinus albicaulis. Classification (NCBI taxonomy): domain Eukaryota; kingdom Viridiplantae; phylum Streptophyta; class Pinopsida; order Pinales; family Pinaceae; genus Pinus; species Pinus albicaulis. Next base: position 508,516,285 of record CM076575.1, on the reverse strand, counting down.
TCTTCCTAATATAAATCCCTACTTTATTTAAAGGAAAGATTGCAGAATCAAATCAAAAGAGAAAAAGGGCAACTTGAATCATCAAAATAATCTAAGACTTGGAACAAGGAAGAATGTATTTGCAAGAGGGAATTAAAGATAAAAAGGCAATCACTCCAACTAATGGTTGTTTAATCGACTGAGTGTGTATGTTTTCTTTAGCAGAGACACTTTAGTAGTTTTATCAGATGGGCCCTTAAACCTACTTCTTTAGAGATTTCCTTCCTGCACTAATCTGTCTTGCACTAGTGCAAGAACAGAGATTTATGTAGAAGGTATAAATGTTGTCTTTACTAAAGGTTTTGTACTTCATGCAAGGGCTTGAAATTTTCAAGGTTCAAAGCACTCAGATCTCGTGGTAAGAAACTAGTTCTTGCACCAGATCAGAGCTTCCCGCACTTAGCATTTAATTCTTAAATGAGTGTTTAATTATTGCAAGTGTTGTTATACTATTAAATTTATTTTCACACATAAAAATTGAATGTTTCTGATCTTAACAGAGCATAGGAATAAAGAAACAATCAATGTACATTTATCCTATCATAAGAATTTAATGAAATAAAGAAGGTTGCGAAAAAGTAGACTAAGAAAGCTTGCTGCATCACACCAACGTGCACTAGTGCAGGTTCATTTCTCCTGCTTGGACTAGGAAGGAATACTGTTCAAATAGAATTGTAGAAAAAAGGAAATATCACACCAACGTGCATTGGTGTAGGTTTGTTTCTCCTACATGCACTAGGCGGAGGATAACCAATATGAAATCAAGTGCAGGAAAGTAAATTGCAGGGAAAGAAAATGTATCTACTTCACACAATGGATCCGTTTTCACTCAAATAGGAATACATGTGCTTGAAGTTAAATCACACTTGACAATATAAACACAAATTACAGGAAAAACAAGAAATGGGGTAAATGTGCTAGGTTGGCTGGGCCCTAGCTAACCAACATGTTTCCCTTTTTAAATAAAAAAGATGCTCAGTAACTTAATCAATTCATCAGTTTAAAGACAGAAACACAATTTCTGAAACATGAGGTGCAGCTCCCTTTTATTAATTCATTCAGGCAAATACATGTGTGAATACATTGTCCAACCCAGATTCGGGCGATAAAAAAATAACCTGTTACCGCCTCTCTGTTCTCTTTCTGCTATCAAACTTTTCTCAAAAAATTCTGCTCCTTTTTAGTCCTATTTACATTTTACATTATATATATCTCTGGCCAAAGGCCAAAATAGATCGTTCAACTGATTCATAACAAAATGCAGAATTTAGTTTTGGCCTTCGAAATAAGACGGTTTTGAAAAACTAGCCGTAGATAACTTGCTTTTGCCCTTCACGGATTGGTCTCGGCTGCCTTTGAATCACTCTGTTGTTGTGGTTGAAGTGGCTCAAGATGAGGCAGTGATCAAGGAGGTTCAGATCTGCTGCAAAGATTTGTTGTGCTGGCAACGGTGCAAGATCCAATCCTGCACTAGGATCAGTGGTCACGGTAAGTACTCTATCTACCAAATAACCATTGGAGATATCGATAAGTTACAAAGAGTGATTTAAAAGTAAGAAATCATGTAATAATTATTTAATTAATGCTAAGTTGAATTTAAAATATGAATAATAAAGTTTATACGAAATATGTCACCGTGCTTGGACTGGTGCAAGATGAGGATTGATAAAAGGGGTAAAACAGAGGTAAATGGTTATGATTTAGGAAGGGGAAAATGGTAAAAAGAGAGAAAATTAGGGGGCTAACATCCTCCCATCCCTAAGTTGTTGTGTGTCCTCACACAACTCTTTACCTTTGCGAAAAACCTTCAAAACTTTGAACATTCTAGCTCAATCCTACTCTGTCATACTGACATCAGCCTGCAATGTTTCAGACTTCTTCTTTCTAATTTTCTTCAGTTTCTTTGTCACCTTTCTAAATCGCTTGAAATACTATGCATCTCGGTACTTCCAAACTCTGACTTCTCCTTTATTTTTCTGAATCTCCGTCGTTAATTATTCTTTACTCTGTTCTTTTTCCTCTCGCGCTTTAACTACGAGTTGCTCTAAGTTTTGAACTTGAAGCTCCAGTTCGACTACCCGAGTAGCAGGAGTTACCAAATCTTCTTCTTCTTTTGTCTCAACAGGGGCTGTGTCTTCCTCAGGGACCTCAGTATCCCTCGGGGTTTCAGCAGACACTTCTTCCTCTTCTTCTTCTTCTTCTCCTTCTTCTACTTCTTCTGGTTCCTCTTCTTCTACTTCTTCTTCTTTTTGTTGTTGTTGTTGTTCTTCTTCTTGCATTGGTGCAGGAGGAGATTCAATGTTCTATGGGGACTGTGGTTCTGCATTAGGTTCTTTATTCTTTTTTCTGGGCCTTTTTAATGAAATCGGCCAACAGAGCGTCATCTTCGACCTCTACAAATTTTGCTGCGTCCACAAGGACTAACAACAAGTCGTCTTCTTCGGGGGTCTGTTCATGTACTGGTGGCGTAGAAGGAATTTCTTCAACAGGTGCAGTGGTCGTCTTTTTATTTAGATATGGGGCCCTTTCTTCTGTTAATTTTCCAGTTTGTTTCCTTTTTGCACTAGTGCAAGAAGGACTCCCCTTTACACTCGGGCCCTTGCTTGTGCTGGCAGGGTTCTCTGTCTCCTCTCCAGTAGCTATCTTCTTATGCAGCTATTTTAACAGTGCCTCCAAGGTCATACCTTTAATTTCCAACTGCTTCTGAACCAAAATATTTATCAGACCGCAGTGATATAGCTTCTTATCGGCCTGGTTTGCTCGTGCGCCCTGCACACTCTTGGCCATTTTTTCCAAGCTCTTAAGAAAAAAATAAGGTAAATCCATCCTCCACTAGACGTGCTGACCGGCTTCAAAATGTTGCAACATCCTGAAATGATACACAAAAGTGAGGGTATATCTCCCTTCGCAGGTTACGAATTTTTGTAGGATGAAAAGGAGGTCCCGTCACTGTCCCAGCAGGGCACTGCGTGGAATTCATTTCTTCCAATCTACCTTCATGTCCTTGTCAACGACGAAATGCTGCCATCTCTTCCTTTCTAGTTTCTAATTTTTAAAATACTGCTCACCAATATTTTCCAAACCTATCGTTGTTGCTATAAACTCTTCCGTAACCTTGAATTTTAGAGGCCCGATTTGCACTTGGCCATTTTTGAAACTTTTTGGAAAAATTGAAGAAAGGCCGAGTCTCGCAATAGTGCAAGACTATTGCAAAACTCAGCAGTTTTTTCTACCTCACTGAGAAACGAAGGTTCGCTTCGAACAGGCGGCATCGCTACTTAACGGTTATGAACAGTCAAAAAACAATTACATGCAATCACCCGGAAAACTAGTTCTTATAGATAGGGATCAAACCGTCCACCATCCCTTCCATCTTATCAACCACTTATTCCACTGAAATAGCCATGGATGCGCAACATCTTGAGATCGTACTGGATTGGGGCTTGTGGCTACGGCTAGGTGAGGTAATATTATGAGTGAAGGACGTCTCAGATCATGGCGGAAAGGGGGTAATTATGTTCAAGCAACGGTTAAACATTTCCGCACTGCTTCATAATTCAAAAAAGAGAACTTTAGCATTTATTAAAAAATGATCATGATTCTTAACTTCAAAACACCTTTTACTTTAAATAATTTTCTCCTAGTTAACATGGTAGCACAAGTACTCATTGAATAAGTGAAAAGGCTTCTTGTAAAAATTCATGATGACCACTTTCCTATGACATATGCTTATGAAAAGAACAAATTGTACTATGTCTCTGATAGGGTGCATGCTTGGTACCATTCTTCTTGCATTATTATATAGGACAATATGCTTGCACTAGTGCAAGCATATTGTCTAAAAAAGAAAGCAGGGAATTTAAGTAAAATGTAGGCTGGACTTCTAACATGGCTCCCTCAACTGGTACTGGAAATTTGCTTCGCCCTTTCTTGATGCTTCAGAGCATATCCTTTTTCTCTTTGTGCGCGAGATCCTGCAATGAATTCATGAGGGAACAAAGAAGTGGGAAAAGGGAAAATTTCAGAATGGGAAGGAATTCTGTTACAGGGTTTCCAGGAATAGTACCACAAGAGGGGATAAACAGAAGTGGGATAGGGAAAAAAATTTTAAGGGTAAAGTGGGGATTTTATGAAGCGGATAGGGTAAATTCAGAAGAATGTGGGAAGGTTAATTATTCTGGGATTGAAGAAGAAAACTGAGGGAATATTACGAAAATGGGATATGAAGAAAGGCAACAAATTTTCTGGAAGGTCTGCCTGCACTGGTGCAAAAAAAATAATTACAGCGAGAATTAAGCGTTACTTGAAAATAGAAATATCCATGCTAATTACCCCAATTGTATAAAGGTTGGCTCTGTTGAACCTGCTTTTACTTGGTGATCGCTAGCATATCTAAAGATCAAGCAACATTCTATTTTTATTAGAAATTTTTGATCTTCCTGCGAGCAAGCTAGTTTTCAGGTTGATCCTTCTGCAATCATATCAGCGAACTGATTTTCATAATTACAGGAAAATATTTTTTCTTTACTTTCTTTTTTTTTTTTTTTCAAGAAGAAGAAGGATTCATGTCTTCAAAAGGTTGGTATTACCATTCACCACTACCGTCCCGGATTGCTATTGGACTTGTTGTGTAAAATATTTCCTGGCAAGTGGCTGGAAATACTTCTTTAATCTGTGTCCATTTACCAAGAATACTGAATTTTGACCATCAATAGTTTTAACTTCTACTGCTCCATTCTCGTATACTCGAATCAATTCATAAGGTCCCATCCAACGTGTATAGAACTTCCTTTTAAAAATTTTAAATCTAGAATCATAAAGGAGTGCCCAGTCACCTGGTTGGAATTGCTTTTTCTGAATAGACTTGTCATGCCACCTTTTGTGTTGCTGCTGAATTAGTATGTTCTGTTGGACAACATCCCTACGAGATTCATCTAATTTATTTAATTGGAGAAGACGATGTTGTTGTGCCTCAGAGAGATCTAGTCCTAACTGAACTGCAGTTCTGAAAGTTTTGATCTAGAACTAAATTGGTAACAAAACCTGTTTTCCATATACCAGCTCATATGGTGTATGTCCCATGCTATTTCTCCAAGTGGTTTTGTATGCCCAAAAAGCTTTTGGTAATCTTTCAGCCCAGTCTTTCTGATGCATATTTACTGTCTTTGTAAGAATGGACTCGATCACTTTACTTGTGGATTTCACCTGGCCATTTTCTTGTGGGTGATACAGCATGGATTTCCTGTGCCAGATCTTATATTGCTCCATCACACCCTGTACCACATTAGAAATAAAATACGGACCATTGTCAAAAACAATTTCTCTAGGCACAACAAATCTAGTAAATATTTTAGTAAAAAGAAAATCAACAACAACTTTTTCTGTAGCAAAAGAAACAGCTTTAGCTTCTACCCATTTTGTAACAAAATCTGTACAAACCAAAATATGCTTTTTACTTAATGATGTTGGATTTATTGGCCCTATAAAATCAATAGCCCATTTTTCAAATGGCTCAATCATAACTTGGGGGCGTAAAGGCATTTAATTGGTTTGATTAGGCTGGCTCATTCGTTGAAAGCTATCACATCGCCTGACATAATGTTTGGCATCCTTAAACAAGGAAGGCCAAAAGTAACCAGCACGTAATACTTTATATACAGTCTGCTTATTAGCAAAGTGGCCTCCACAAGGTTCATCATGAGCATATTTCAATATGTCAAACACTTCCTCCTCTCTTACACATCTACGGATAATCAGATCTAGACTAGTGTAAAAGAGATCTCCTCGAATCCAGGAATATGCAGCACTTTTCTGAATAATATTCCGCTTTTCACTAGAGGAAAAGTGGGGTGGTGTTTTCCCAGTAACCAAGTAGTTAGCAATGTCAGCAAACCACAGATAATCTGTTGACATAGCAAAAAGATGTTCATCTAGAAAATCATCATTAATAGGAGTTGCTTCACCAGGATTATCTAATCTAGAAAGAAAATATGCTACAACATTAGATTTCCCTGGTTTATCAACAATAGTAACATTAAACTCCTGTAACAATAGCAACCACCTAGTCACTCTAACACTTGTTAATGGTTTGTTCATCAAATATTTGATCGCGGAATGATCAGTATGTGCAAATACTTCATATCCTGTAATATAGTGCCTGAACTTATTAATTGCAAAAATTACAGCTAAAAACATATTTCTCTATAACTGTATAATTCAATTCAGCGAAAGACAAATTCTTACTAATATAATAAATAGCATAGGATTTCTTGTTTTCCTCTTGTCCCAAAGCTGCGCAAATAGCCAAATCTGAAGCATCAGAGGAAATGTGAAAAGGCAGGGACCAGTTAGGACCTCGCAAAACTGGTGCCTGCACCAACTTTTCCTTCAATGTTTCAAAACACTGTTGGCAAGCTGCGGACCAAGAAAACTCACTATCCTTAGCTAGAAGTCGGAAAAGAGGGGTAGCTATCTTGGAAAAATTTTCAATGAATCTTCTATAATAACTAGCATGTCCTAAAAAACCTCTTACTTCCCTTTGAGTTTTAGGTGCAGGAAGATGCAAAATGATTTCAATCTTTGCCGGATCAACCTGGATACCTTTATCAGAAATAAAATGGCCAAGTACCACTCCTGATTTGCACATTAATCTACATTTCTTGTCACTCAAAGCGAGATAGGCTTCTTGACAACGAAGTACTTTCTCCAGATTTTTGAGAGCTTCCTGAAAAGAAAAGTCATCCATATAAATTTCTACAAATTCCATATCAGTAAGAATGGCCAGGACTGCCCTTTGAAAGGTAGTCAGGGCATTACATAAACCAAAGGGAATCACTTTATAAGCAAATGTACCCCATGGACATGTAAAAGTAGTTTTATCCTGATCTTCGGGTGCAATCTGTATTTGGTTATAACCACTGAAGCCATCCAAAAAGGAAAAATATTTCTTTCCTGCAAGGGTATCAAGCACCTGATTAATGAAAGGGAGAGGGAAGTAATCTTTGAGAGTGGCTTTGTTTAATTCTAGATAGTCAATACAAATATGCCATCTTCCATCTTTCTTAGGTACAAGCACTAATGGAGAGACCCACTGACTGTCAGAAATAGGATAGATAAAACCAACATCCAAGAGTTTCTGTACTTCTTCCTTCACAATATCTCTTAGAGCTGGATTCATTTGCCTTTGGGGTTTTCAGAAAGGTCAGGCTCCTTCCTGAATATAGATATGATGTGTACAAGTTTCAGGAGGGATACCCTTCATATCTTCATAGCCCCAAGCAAAGGCACTAAGATGGTTTTGCAACAAATTCACAAGCTGCTCCTATTGAGATGAGTCCAAATTTGAACTAATATGCAAGGATTTACCAGGGCTAATCTCAAAAAGAGTAGTGTCAGGCTCAGGAGTGCTCAAATGATCCAGGTGGATATCGGTGGCCTCCCACCTATTCCATTTGGACCCGCAGCATTAATTCTTTCAGTTTTTCAGCTTCAGCACAGCTTACTATTTATAGCAGGTTTTCGGGTCCTGCACACCCGGAGCCGTTTTGGGGCATTAATAATCTAGGTGGATATTGGTGGCCACCCATCAAGTCCATTTGAACCCCCACCAGCAGTTATTTCAGTTTGTAAGTTTCGGCACAACTTACTATTTTTAGCAGTTTTTCGGGTCCTGAACTTCCGGAGCCGTTTTGAGGCCCTAAACGACGTTTTTTTGGGTATGAAAGCGCCAGCGAATTTGCTGATCAAATTCGTCCTGACAGCCATAGTCCTCGGATAGATCTTCTAACGAGCTATTGTGCGCGTCAAATGGAGATCGGATGCCAAAGTTACGCCCCCGGGAAGTTGAACCACCAATTTACCCAAACGGGCGCCCACAGTTTTGGCGCTTCATCTCCTGCGGTTAGGGTTTTGGACGTTTCGGATTCTACATTGTTTCTCAACAATAAATAGGCCCTCAAGCCTCATTGTAAGACAGTTCAGGGGGCTGGGAGCCGATACATCTCTTCTCAGAGATAAGCGCTACCAGTGCCCTAGCTCGCCCCATCTCCATCATGTCTGCATTGTAACACAGTTCAGGGGCTGGTAGCCGCCACATCTCTTCTCAGGGATACGCTGCCAGTACCCTAGCTCATCTATTTCCATTATGTCTGTAATAGGCCTACGAGCCTCAATGTAACACAGTTTAGAGGCCTGCGTACGCTACATCTCTTCTCAGAGATACGCTACCAGCGCCCTAGCTTATTTCCATTATGTTTGTAAGCTTATTGCAGTCATTCTTTTATTAATAAAATGAAGCATTATTTCCACTGCATCTCTGTATCGATGGTTATATCTGTATTCGTTGCGTTCTACGCAAATCCGGATGAGTGGTATCGAGGAGAAGTGCAGCATTTCTGCGATTTTTTCTCTTCATGTCCCCAACGCAGCCAGGGTATAAGGAGTTCAACCTCGCAACCCCGACGACCCCCCATGGCGGAAGGAAAGAAAGAGGAGGGAGCAGGAGATCCTGTCAAAATCTTGCTCGAGGATGCCCTCGAGAAATAGAGGAACGCGATGATGGAGAATTTTTTTTTTTTCATATCCTTCAATGCCTGCCCAACGGTGGCACATCTACATCCAGCACGGCTGCCAACACCAAGTTCAGCAAAATCCCCCCCCCCCCCCATGGAGGAACTTAACGCAATGGAGACCATTGCTTCCTAAGGAGGGAGGAATGATCCGGAGTGGATATCGGTGGCCTCCCACCTTTTCCATTTGGACCCGCGGCATTAATTCTTTCAGTTTTTCAGCTTCAGCACAGCTTACTATTTATAGCAAGTTTTCGGGTCCTGCACACCCGGAGCCGTTTTGGGGCATTAATAATCCAGGTGGATATTGGTGGCCACCCATCAAGTCCATTTGAACCCCCACCATCAGTTATTTTAGTTTTTAAGTTTCGGCACAACTTACTATTTTTAGCAGTTTTTCGGGTCTTAAACTTCCGGAGCCGTTTTGAGGCCCTAAACGACGTTTTTTGGGAAAACGGAGAGCAACATGGGTCCATGGACCGATGTTGCTCGTTCAAAAATTGTACTCCTCGGATAGATCTTTCTAACGAGCTATTGTGCACGTCAAACGAAGATCAGATGCCAAAGTTACGCCCCCGGGAAGTTGAACCACCAATTTACCCAAACGGGCGCCCACAGTTTTGGCGCTTCATCTCCTGCGGTTAGGGTTTTGGACGTTTCGGATTCTACATTGTTTCTCAACAATAAATAGGCCCTCGAGCCTCATTGTAAGACAGTTCAGGGGGCTGGGAGCCGATACATCTCTTCTTAGAGATAAGCGCTACCAGTTCCCTAGCTCGCCGCATCTCCATCATGTCTGCATTGTAACACAGTTCAGGGGCTGGTAGCCGCCACATCTCTTCTTAGGGATACGCTGCCAGTACCCTAACTCATCTATTTCCATTATGTCTGTAATAGGCCTGCGAGCCTCAATGTAACACAGTATAGAGGCCTGCGTACGCTACATCTCTTCTCAGAGATACGCTACCAGTGCCCTAGCTTATTTCCATTATGTTTGTAAGCTATTGCAGTCATTTTTTTTATTAATAAAATGAAGCATTATGTCTGCTGCATCTCTGTATCGATGGTTATATCTGTATTCTGTTGCGTTCCTGCATAAATCCGGATCAGTGGTATCAGAGGGGGTCTGCTCTTTCTCTGTTTTTCTCTTCATGTCCCCAATGCGGCCAGGGTATAAGGAGTTCAACCTCGCAACCCCGACGACCCCCCATGGCAGAAGGAAAGAAAGACGAGGGAGCAGGAGATCCTGTCAAAATCTTGCTCGAGGATGCCCTCGAGAAACAGAGGAACGCGATGATGGACAATTTTTTTTTTTTTTTTTCAGATCCTTCAATGGCTGCCCAGCGGTGGCACATCTACATCCAGCACGGCTGCCAACACCAAGTTCAACAAAATCCCCCCTTCCCCCCCCATGGAGGAACTTAACGCAATGGAGACCATTGCTTTCTAAGGAGGGAGGAATGATCCAGGTGGATATCGGTGGCCTCCCACCTATTCCATTTGGACCCGCAGCATCAATTCTTTCAGTTTTCCAGCTTCAGCACAGCTTACTATTTATAGCAGGTTTTCGGGTCCTGCACACCCGGAGCCGTTTTGGGGCATTAATAATCCGGGTGGATATTGGTGGCCACCCATCAAGTCCATTTGAACCCCCACCAGCAGTTATTTCAGTTTGTAAGTTTCGGCACAACTTACTATTTTTAGCAGTTTTTCGGGTCCTGAACTTCCGGAGCCGTTTTGAGGCCCTAAACGACGTTTTTTTGGGTATGAAAGCGCCCGGCGGAGTTACAACGTCAAATTCGTCTAAAACTGACTATAGTCCTCGGATATGATCTTTAACGAGCTGGCGCGTCAACGGAGATCGGATGCCAAGTTACGCCCGGGAAGTTGAACACGATTTGCCCAAACGGGCGCCTGAGTTTGGCGCTTCATCTCCTACGGTTAGAGTTTTGGACGTTTCGGATTCTACATTGTTTCTCAACAATAAATAGGCCCTCGAGCCTCATTGTAAGACAGTTCAGGGGGCTGGGAGCCGATACATCTCTTCTCAGAGATAAGCGCTACCAGTTCCCTAGCTCGCCGCATCTCCATCATGTCTGCATTGTAACACAGTTCAGGGGCTGGTAGCCGCCACATCTCTTCTTAGGGATACGCTGCCAGTACCCTAGCTCATCTATTTCCATTATGTCTGTAATAGGCCTGCGAGCCTTAATGTAACACAGTATAGAGGCTTGCGTATGCTACATCTCTTCTCAGAGATACGCTACCAGTGCCCTAGCTTATTTCCATTATGTTTGTAAGCTATTGCAGTCATTTTTTTTATTAATAAAATGAAGCATTATGTCCGCTGCATCTCTGTATCGATGGTTATATCTGTATTCTGTTGTGTTCCTACATAAATCCGGATCATCAAAGGAGTGGTCAAATGCAGCAGTACAGAAGAATGAGAATCATGATTATCTTGAAAATCTAGGCTGAAAATCTAGCTCAATGGCTCATAATTAGGCATAGTGTCTAGATTATTTAGGAAATATTGAATCTCATCTTCTGGTGAAGACCCAATATAATGATGGATAAGGGAAATGGACTGAGTCTCCTCATCACTTCTTTGATCCAACCATAAATTATCTCGAAGGTCCTGAATGGATCTGGCAGGGGGGTATAAGGTAAATTTCTTCCTAGAATCTCCATGTGAAATATACATATCACCGGAACGACATCCAATATATGCATCGGCCGTAGCAAGCCATGGTCAACCCAAGATCAAGGGATGTCCTCCTACTAGGTTCTTTGGCTGAAGCATAATGAAATCAATAGGACATTCCCAAGATTCTAATGAGATGATCACATCATCCAATACTCCTTCTGGCTTAATTTTAGATCTATATGCTAATTCAAGCACAGCGGGAGTAGGGTGAAGATGAGATAACCGAAGTTGATCCATTGCTTAGTCATGACATTAATGGCTGCCCCCAGGTCCATAAGAACATTAGAGATAAGGACATTACCAATCTGAACTGAGACAACAGGGTTTCTAGGATCAGTATATTTTTCCATAGACACACATCTCGTCATCAATTCTGCTGCCCTACCAACAAATTGAATGGTTTGGGGTTCCAATATCTTCCTTCCAGGTTTCTTGACATAGAGTTCCTTAATAATATTGGTACAAATGGGGATCTCTTTTATGGATTGAAGCAAAGGTATCTTAATGAAAATATTCCGAAGCTCAGATGCCAAACTAGTCTCATAAATAGGCTCACTTCTTTCCTCCTAACCCCATAAACCAGCGTAGAGCTGAGTCCTTGAGAGTAACAGGAAATAGTCTTGAATTTTGAGCATCAGTTGCATAATCATAACTTCTACACAGAATATCAAACTCGAATAGAAAAGAGTCAGGATCTTCATGAACTTTACCATGGAAATGAGGGAGAGCTGATGGTGGAATATTCTTCATTTGTGCCACAGTATCAGGATCCACAATTGGAGACACAAAAGTGGATTGTTCTTCACTTACCTGGTTGTCATTAGTCCCTTCCAAATGATCTTCTTGGTCCACCATTGTTCCCCTTTTACTTTTACCGCTCTCAACAGGCTGATCCACACCTGAGCTATTGTCACCAGAATCCAGGTGGATTGTTCCTGCGTGATGGGTTTGAATTGGATTGGGCTTCCTGCTTATAGAAGGAGACCCAATATAAAATTGTTTTCAGAACTATTTCGGCCCTTAGTGGGCTTCGAACCCTTACCTTTTCTAGGCATTCATTTCAAAGGAAAAATAAAGAAAAATAACAAACAAATTCTAGAAAATGCTATCAGAAATCAATTAACACCAGCAAAATTACTTGAAAGAAGCTCTTCCAAACAACACTACAAAAATAAAGGAAAAATTACCTCTATTTGTATAAACGAAAAATTCTTACCAAATCAAATCACCTCCCTGGCAATGACGCTAAAATGTTGGGTGCAAGAATTACACTTAAGAAAACTTCTCACACTTAATTTTTCAACCCGAGGGATTCGTAAACTTAGAGACGAAGCACAGACAATGCTAGAGATGGTATGAATCTTCCTAATATAAATCGCTACTTTCTTTAAAGGAAAGATTGTAGAATCAAATCAAAAGAGAAAAAGGACAACTTGAATCATCAAAATAATCTAAGACTTGGAACAAGGAAGAATGTATTTGCAAGAGGGAATTAAAGATAAAAAGGCAATCACTCAAATTAATGGTTGTTTAATCTACTGAGTGTGTATGTTTTCTTTAGCAGAGACACTTTAGCAGTCTTATCAGATGGGCCCTTAAACCTACTTCTTTAGAGATTTCCTTCCTGCACTAGTGTAGGAACATAGATTTATGTAGAAGGTATAAATGGTGTCTTTACTAAAGGCTTTTTACTTCATGCAAGGGCTCAAACTTTTCAAGGTTCAAAGCACTCAGATCTCGTGGTAAGAAACTGGTTCTTGCACTGGATCAGAGCTTTCTGCACTTAGCATTTAATTCTTAAACGAGTGTTTAATTATTGCAAGTGTTTTTATACTGTTAAATTGGATTGCACACGTAAAAAGTGAATGTTTATGATCTTAACAGAGTGCAAGAGTAAAGAAACAATCAATGTACATTTATCCTATCATAAGCATTTAATGAAAGAAAGAAGGTTGCGAAAAAGTAGACTAAGAAAGCTTGTTGCATCACACCAACGTGCACTAGTGCAGGTTCATTTCTCCTGCTTGGCCCAGGCGGGAATACCGTTCAAACAGAATTACAGAAAAAATGAAATATCACACCAACATGCACTGGTGCAGGTTTGTTTCTCCTGCTTGTACCAAGCAGAGGAAAAACAATTTGAAATCAAGTGCAGGAAAGTAAATTGCAGGGAAATAAAATGTATCTACTTCACACAATGGATCCGTTTTCACTCAAACAAGAATACATGTGCTTGAAGTTGAATCACACTTGACAATATAAACACAAATTACAGGAAAAACAAGAAATGGGGTAAACGTGTTGGGTTGGTTGGGCCCTAGCCAGCCAGCGTGTTTCCCTTTTTAAATAAAAACGCTGCTCAGTAACTTAATCAATTAATCATTTTAAAGACAGAAACACAATTTTTGACAGAGCTCCCTTTAATTAATTCATTGAGGAAAATACATGTGTGAATACATTGTCCAGCCCAGATTTGAGCGATAACAAAGTAACGTGTTACCGCCTCTCTGTTCTCTTTCTGCTATCAAAATTTTCTCAAAAACTTCTGCTCCTTTTTATTCCTATTTACATTTTACATTATATAGATCTCTAGCCAAAGGCCAAAATAGATCATTCAACCGATTCATAACAAAATGCAGAATCTAGTTTCGGCCTTCGAAATAAGACGGTTTTGCAAAACTGGCCGTAGCTCACCTGCTTTTGCCCTTCACAGATTGGTCTCAGCTGCCTTTGAATCACTCTGCTGTCGTGGCTAAAGTGGCTCAAGACGAGGTGGTGATCAAGGAGGTTCGGATCTGTTGCAAAGTTTTGTTGTGCTAGCAACGGTGCAAGATCTGATCCTGCACTAGGATCAACGGTCATGGTAAGTACTCTATCTACCAAATAACCATTGGAGATATCGATAAGTTACAAAGAGTGATTTAAAAGTAAGAAATCAGTAATAAATATTTAATTAATGCTAAGTTGAATTAAAAATATGAAGAATAAAGTTTACACGAAATATGTCACTGTGCTTGGACTGGTGCAAGATGAGGGTGCATAAAAGGGGTAAGACAGGGGTAAATGGTTATGATTTAGGAAGGGGAAAATGGTAAAAAGAGAGGAAATTAGGGGGCTAACAATCATAAGGAGGGGATAGAGGTTCTTTCTCAAAATAATACCAAGCATAGCCAAGAAGAGGAAGGAGTAGTCCTGAATGAAGCTTATTTCTCAAATCCTCTAGGTCAGTTATTATTCAAATACCCCTTTGTTGTTTTCCTAGAGACATTTGAAAAGGGAGTAAAATATGCCCAAAGAAGCTTGTTGCAGAGTTTAAAGAAAATTTTAGGCACTAATGTTCAAAAACAAGTGAGGTGGGAGTGGCCTTTTTATTTTTTCAGCACACTCAAAGAGCTGAACAAAGATCACTCATGGAATCATTTACTTGATTGGTTATACTGGAAAAGGGAGTTCACCAAATGAATATGTATCATATGTAAGTTAGATTAGGATATATAGGTATGCCAATAAGCTCAGCTCTATGAGCATTTGTCTAGTTTTTAGTTTTATAATGCTGATCTAAAAAAGACACAAAAACAAAGAAAATAAGAAGAAAAGAGGGCAGATAAAAAGAATAGGTACAACCCCATACAAAAAAAGGGTATTGTTGAAAGTTTGCAAGCCCAAATGCCACTGCTTTTGAATAAAATAAAGGTCTTGTTCAGTCATACAACCTAACCATAATTGAACATGTTTTAAATTTCTACTAATAAATTAGAAATGAGGATTTTCCAAACAATGAAAACTTGGCTCATCAGTAGACTAGCTTAGGAGAAGAGATATTGGTTCCCAAAGCTCAATTTAGAACCAAAGAGGAAAGGGAGGGATACATAACAAATTCTAAATCACAACCCTCATCTTTTCTAGTTTTGCTTGTTCAAAAATAAAGTCTATGTGCAACTTGTCCAAAATGCCACAACCCATGACAAATCAGATTGCATAACCTTGGTTTGATCATGTTTTCAATTTCATGTTAATAGGTTAGAGAATTAAAATCGGTCAAACAACTTAACCTTGTCAGATAACTAGAGTAGGTAGAGAATAAAAGGCTCATCAGTTTAATCTGAGCGTTTGGAGGTGATAAGAGTACAAGTAGATGGTTTTTAGGCTTTCAAAAGAAAATGATGTCAAGGGTTTTCCACTCCAAGTGCACCCAAAAGAAGAAAAAATGTTAGGAAAAGTATGAAGGGTAGGTAGAATTGATATTGAAGCAATCATGTTTATTCAGAATTTGAGATCACAACTTCAAAAGTAAAATCAACAAATGAAGGAGGAGGTATATTCCAAGTACAAGTAAGTTACTGATCTTCAAAAATCAGGGATCTGAACTCCGAGGGTCTGGACACCTCCTGAAAAGGAGCTGCCCTCCCCAAGTGGAGCCACTATTAGTCATCAATATTTTTCAATATTTGTAGATGACTATAGATTGGTTCTAGATTTCTGAAAACAACATTCTTTGAACATTGTGAGTTTCATATTTCTCACTGCCTTCATTATCCTTATAGAAATATTTTTCACTATTCTATTAATTTTTCCATTTCATGGTCACCTTTTCACTCCTAAGAAATTCCTTATGGGCTTATGCCTCTCATCTCCATCCTTATTTCCTTCCTATGACCTCATGACTCTGTTTTCACTTGTCCATAACTCCACTTTCCCTCTAGGGTTTCCTATAGCCAACTCATTCCATTGTTCCCCAAGTTCCTCAAGCATTGATGATCTCAAAACTATCTTTGTAGTCTCTTTAGATAAATCAAGTACATTGGATTTCAGATCTTCAATACAACACTTTGACAAATACTCTATTTTCACTTGAAGGTCTCCTAGCCAAGTTTTAGTCAAGGTCAAGTCAAAGAAACCCTCCCACAAGGTCAATTAGGGTTTCATATGTTCTAAGGTCATCATTCGTGTTCCAAACACTCATTAGAGAACTTTTGAGGTCTAAAATGGGCCTCCTAAGAAAAATGTACAACAAAAATAAACTTTATAAGAACCAATAGGATTCAAGATGATGATGTCAACCATGGGGGATGATTCACCATTTTTTTTCTAAGTTAAGCTATTTCTATTATATCATATTGAACAAAAAGTTACAGGTCTCTTCCTGTGGATTTGACAAGTCCAATCCAGAGGCAAGTTTCAAGAGTCTTTGAGCAAGAGTTGGACTTCCCTTAGGGAAACCAGTCCTTAGAAACCAGATAGTGACTGTTGCCCATAGTGGGAAACCAATAGTTTTAGTTTTCAAAATTAAACATGTATCCCATGAAAAAGAATTCCTAAACATGAGCATGTTGATAGGAAAGAAAAAACCAAGCCTAAGGAGAACCTGAATTCTTGTTGCTGGAGGTTGGTGCCTCTTCCATGATTCTGCACACGTAACCCCTATCCTCCATCTCCTTGCTCAAAGCATGGTCAATGGGCTGAGGACGTGGCGAAGTTGGAGTGTCATGATTAGCCGCGAAGGCATCAAGCTTGGGCTGGTCTGAATTGCCTTTAGTATCCTGGCCCGAGCTGCTGCTATCGTTGTTGCTGTCGGAATCACTGGAGTCTTTGCTTTTGTTGGAGGTGCTCTGCACAGGAAGGGATTTCATCTTGTGGGGGTTGAAAGCTATCTTAAGAGGAATGGTGGATTTGGGAGGCCTTTTTTTTGCTGTAGCAAAGGGATGACAGTGAATCAAGGGAAGGAAGCTGCAGAAAAAGTTGAGCATTTAGGTTGATAGGGGGGGAGCTATCGAGCTCATTCCAACCAATAGAAAGGTTCAGGTCGTGGCCATGGGAGAGCAACAGAGGAGGATGGGAGGACTGGCCATGGCCCCTAGCTCTTCTGCACCTCATCCTGTGGTGTCGAGGCATAATTGTCCAAGGAGCCGAGTCACCAGACCAGATGGGGGCCGAAGTAAGCTTCGGGGGATAGTAGCTACCAGAACGAGGACGAACCTTGAGCGAACGGGAGTAATGCACTAGAGGCGAAGGGGCGAAGATGGACAGACACATAGAGAGCAAGCAAGAGGGCCTAAGTGAGGTCGAGAGGGCTGAGGTGACAGAGTTAAAGGCCATGGCGAGCAGAGTTAATACGATGGAGAGTTGGTACGTCGCGGAGAGGGTGGCGGAGGGTGAGTTAATGACACCCTCACACCAGAATTTAACACAGGTCTACTTCCCAAGACTGGTCACGTGGAGCCGTCGTGTGTCTTCCCACATGGCTGCCCCATTGCCTCCTTCTTTTCCATCAATCACCCACATCCGTGGATGATTCACCTTTTTTGGGGTAAAAAAGTAAAAAGATTAAAAAATAATAAAATAGTAAAACTACTTTTTCAACTTGTATTTTAAACTTATCTCCCTAGGGTTTTACTCAAATTTAGAGTGAGAGTACTCATTGGATGCAAATTTTAATTCCTCATCCAAGGAATACCCATGTTGCATACTTGCGATGGACCCTTCTACACGAAAAATGAGAAATACATTAAAAGACGTGATTGCAATCACAATTTTCATGTATTTCTCATTTTTCATGTAGCAAGGTTCATCGAAATTATGCAACATGGGTACTCCTTGGATGAGGAATCAAATTATGCATCCAATGAGTGTTCTCGCTCGAAATTTGAGTAAACCCATAGGGAGATAAGTTGAAAATACGAGTTGAAAAAGTAGTTTTCCTTTTTCCCCTCTAAAATTTGATGATGTAATCAAATCTTATTTTATTATTTCCACTATTATTTTATAATTTCCTTAGGAGGCCCATTTTAGACCTCAAAATTCCCCTAATGGCTTTTCCTTTGCTAGAAGCTAGCTCAGATGTAATAGAAGGCCATCATATGGTTATTCAAGAAAGACCTCAAAGCTTCCAAAGAAGATTACCCTATCAGCTGAAAGTCTGCAAGAGGTAAGTGCAAAGGGTTTAACACTTTTGCAGTCATGTTGAAGTTTCCATCAACAGAAGGTATTGGTAAGGTATATGGTCTGCTCCTAAGTCAAGACAACTCACAACAGAAGAAAGGGAAATCTCTTCGTCTTGAAGAAAACTAGGGTCTTTGAGCTTGATGGTCCAAATAGAATGCCAAACAATGATCAATTGCAGAATGACCATGGAGGAGGCACACCAAACCAAACATGAAGAAATTCTATCAGAGACTATTGAATCATTGATGAGATAGAGAAAAAGTTGAGGTGAACTGAAAAAAAATGAATGAACTTAAAAGGGCTATAGAGAACTTAGAAGACAACAATGATGATTGTCTTAAAACACTCCAAACATATAGGGTTTTGGGAAAATGTTCATGACAGCAAAGGAATATTCTAAATATTCCACCGTGATCAGATTCCAGACTTGTAAAAGGTGAGTGTGTCATGCCTCAAGAAGTGAAAGAATAATATACCTCAAATGATTTCAGTCACCTGCATGCAAACAAGGTAAGAAGGTTAAGTTGAGTTTCATGATGAAAATCACAGAGGATTTTGAAGTTGTTTTCATGTGTGATCATCACAAAATCATTAAAATAAACATGTAAAATATCAAAGGGGAAAGCTAAGTTAGTGTTTTCAGTCACCTGCAATCAGAAATGTCAAAGAAGGTTAGTGAGTAAAGGTGAGAAAGACAAGTTGAATATTGTAATGAAAAACACAGAAAGCTTTGAAAATACTACCGTGTGTAGCCCTCCCAAAGTTTCCAAAGTGAAGTTATCATGTCTCAAAGGAGTAAAAGCAAAGCTAAGTTAATGCTTCAATCACCTACAAGCAAAAAGTGTGCAAACTGTTAAAGAGAAAAGGTAAAGGGCTTTAAACTTTAGAAAGTGGGTTGCAAAGATTAAATAAATTCCACATGCCTATAGAACTCATTTCACACTTCATATGAATCATTGTTCACTTGAAAAGAGTTAGAAGTTTCAAAGAGGGAAGAAATTTTGAGTTTTTAAGTTGAAATTGGGGAAATTGGTGTGGCATTGTGCCCTTGGCTTGGCGCTGCGTGCCTGGAAAGTGGCGCTGCGCCCCTGAAAATTTATTCCCATATAAATTTTGAAGGCGTTGCGCACCTGAAAAGAGGCGTTGCGCATTGGGGAAGGCACTGCACCCTTGCCCAGAACACACCCACAACAATTTTCTCAAGGCGCTGCGTGCCTGGGAATGGCACTGTGCCCTTGGCCTCGGCATTGCACTCTTGGCCAGGGAGGGCTTCTAAGCCCTCTAACAACTCAAATCACCTCAAAGGCTTCCAAATTCTTGCTGATATTCCTCCAAACATATTGAGGGGTAAGTACAAGTTATCCACCCATCATTCAAGCATTTTTTCATCATTTAACTGAAAGAAGTGAAGCCCTAAGAGGGAACCCTAGGTGTTTAAACTTGCAATCACTGTTGTAATTTCTTCACCCGCTTATAAAGAGTATCAGTCATAGACAAGGGTGAATTAGGGTGTTGTGAAGGTTTTCATTCATTTAATTTTCCCCCTAAACCCATTTCCTTCATAACACTCTATCCCCTCACTTGCAAAAGCCACCATTCCATCACCTTTTGTTTCATCTCAAAATTAACATCAAATTCTAGGGTTGGAAAAGCAGATTTTTTCAAATGTGAAGAGAGGGAGACAGTGGCAGTGATATAGAGCCTCAAATTCCAAGGAAGCATGAGCACAAAGGTGGCCCTCTCACAATCCCTCACCATCCTCTCATGGTACTAGTGCATCAAGCAAAGGTAAATCAAACAATGAAGGAGATGGTAGTGAGAAATCAATCAGTGGGGCATATGACAATCAAGAGAGAAATGAATCAGATGGCACTAAGGAATCAAGAAATTAAGAGGAAGTCAATGAGGACTCAGATGCTAATACGAAAGAAAACAATGAAGAATCAAACAGTGACGAAAAGAGCAGTGAGGGAAATGAGGCAGAGACCAGCAGTGATGATGGTAGTGACACATGTAGCACTGAGATTAATAACATTGAGCCTTTTCCTTTGACCTGCCAGAGGGGAAATAGGCATGTGTTTGCTGCCCTTAAGAGGCAAGGGGCCATGCCTTGTACATCAACCAAGCAGCTCAACAAAGGTAAGGAAAAGGTCATTGATGAAAAGGAGGCAAAAGAAAAAGAAAAACTTGACATCCTTGCGGATGCATCCCTAGAGGCATCCCAAACATAATTAGCAAGACAAATCCAAATTTTGGCACATTTTTGAGTTTTTGAGTTTTTGACTGTTTTGAAGGGCAAAGGCGCAGCGCCACTGGCGTTGTGCTCTTTTTTGGGGCACCCATTGGAGGAAAACTTTAAATTTTTGTGTTCATCAGGTGAATTACATTACCCACACAACATTTCAGCTCATTTGGAGAAAAAATGGTCTTCCAAAACTGCCGAAAACATGAAAAAAATTAACTTTCTGCCCTATTTTCAGAGTTGGTGCTACGCCCTAAGCAGTCTTGGGAGAATGCGTTTTTTTCCAGGTAAATGGACACCAAATGGAAAAATAAAGGTATATTTGGAAACTAGACAGGACATGATTTCTAATGAGCTATCATGGAGCTCATTTGGACACCTGGAAGGCCTCCAAATCTTGGTTACAAAACAGACAATGTTTCCAGTGCAGGTGTTGTTCCCTTGGCTTGGCGCTGCGCCCTTAAACCTCAGTGCTGCGCCCTTGCCTAAAAAGTCAACCTAAGACACAAAGTTATTGAAAGAAGATATTTTTGAGGAGTTTTAAGGCAAATCACTCCTAGTTAGCTCAGAATTTATGTTAGAAGTTATTTTGCATTTATTAAGTTAGATATTTTGTGTCTTGGGCCTTGCATGGTCTCTTTGGACAAAAATGGAATTTATGATGTATTAATGACATTTTAGAAACCCTAGTTAGGGTTTTGGTCCTCCTTTTCTAGTTAAATACTGCATGGAGTCCTCATTATAAATGTTGGTTGGTGTTGGTTGATTGTTGAGATAAACTTCATAGACTTTGAGTTGTGAGGAGTTTTTGGCTTTGGAGCATTGTGTAGGTTTTGGACTGAATATCAATGAGACAAGCACATTCATAGGATTTATGAAAATGACTAATGGTGATGTCTTTCTCATTTTGTACTTGTCATCTTATGTTTTACATATTGTTTCATCTTTCTCTTGCAATAGAATAGAAATTTTAGCTTAAGATATGTTGTTAGAAGCACCTTAAGTCTGTCTGCTTCTATTGCTCTCATGTTTTCCTCTGCTAGGTCAGATTAGAGAACTTTTAATTGCTCTCTAGTTCCACTCAGCTTGTTTATCTTAAGAGTGATTTAATGGACCCAATGCCAAATAATTTTATGGTTAGCCCTGTCCTTCGGTATAACTTAAAACATTGTTTTTGAGGCCTTTTCTTTGAAGTATTGCTAATTAGGGCTTAGCTGAAGAGGTTTATGGTTTTCCCTAGAATCCTCCTTAACTCCAGATTTGCAGCCACCAAGTTCCATTGAATTACAAATTGTAGATAAAGGCATAGAAGTTGATAATCACATGAGAGTTGTTGCACTACCTTCTCGGGAAAATTTATTGTCCAAGAGTGCTCCTTCTCATCAATATGATGGCCTTCACACAGATTTCAACCCACTCTATCAAAGCACATCAGGTTTGTTAGAGGATAACATTGCAATATATGATGAGTATACCAGTTCAGATGATCATGAGGAAGAGGAAGATTTTTTTTCCCAAAAGAGTCCTAAGCTCAGCCAAGTGGAAGAAGAAGAAGTCATGGATCAAGCTTATTTTCCAAATCCTCACATTCAGGTATTGTTTCAATATCCCTTTGCTGATTTATTAGAGACATTTGAAGAGTGAGTGAAATATGTTAAGAGAAGTTTGATGCAAGTTTTAAAGAGAATTTTAGGCACCATTGTTCAAAAGCAAGTAAGATGGGAGTGGCCCTTCTGTTTGTCCAGCACACTCAAGGAGCTAAACCAAGATCCCTCATGGAATCATCTACTTGATTGGTTGTATTGGAAAAGAGAGTTCACCAACTGAATGTATGCCTTCAAGTTATATTAGGATATATAGGCAAGCAAATAAGATCAACACTATGAGAATCTTTCTACCCTTAGTTTTAGATTGTTTTGAAAAGAGAGAGAGAAAAACTCAAAAAACATAGAAAGAAGGAAAAAGAGGGCAGATTTGAAGAACAGGTACAGCCCCATACCCAAAAAAAATAGTGATGTTGAAAGTGTGCAAGCCTAAATTCCACTACTTGTTCAAAAAGAAGGTCTTGTTCAGCCATCTAACCTAATCATGTTGAACATGTTTTCAATTTATTGTGGATAAGTTAGTGAAAAAATGCTGGTCAAATCATTTAAGCTTGACTTGTCAAAAGGAAATAGATTAGGAATGAAAGACACTGGTTCCACATGCTTAAGTCTGAACAAAAGAGAAGGATAAGAATGATTAAAAAATGATGAAACACAACCCTCATACCTTCTAGTTTTGTTTTTACGAAAATAATGTTTGTGTGCAGCTTGTCCTAATGCCACAACCCATGGTGAATCAGATTTTTCCTAATCCTGATTTAAACCATGTTTTCAATTTCATGTCCATATCTTAGAGAATGAATCACGTCAAATAGCTTAATCTTGGCAGTTGAGTAGTTTAGATAGAGAATAAAATAGTTCACTATCATAATCTGAACTCTTGGAAGCAATAAGGGTACATGTAGATAGTTTATTTTTGTTTTCAAAAGAAAATGAATGTCAACGGTTTACCAGTTTAAGTGCACCCAAGGAAGAAAAGAAAAAATGCTAGACAAAGTAGGCTGGGTAAGTAGAGACGAGTTGAAGTAATCATGTTTTTCAAATTATCGAGATCACTACTTCAAAGAAACAACATCAAATAAAAGAAGAAAAATCTACCCAATGGATGAGGCATCGGTCTTCATAAACCAAGAGATCTGAAGTTCTGGACACCTCCTGAAAAGGGGTTAGCCTCCCCAAGTGGAGCCACTGTTAGTCATCAGTAATTTTTGCCTTTATAGATGACTAAATACTTGTCTTGGATTTCTAGAAACAAAATTCATGAATATTGTGAATTCTATAAATCTCATTGCCTTCATTATCCTTAGGATAAATTTTTCACTATTTTACTACTCCACCATGCCCTAGTCAACCTACCACTCCCAGAAGACCCATCATGGGCTCATGCCACTCATATTCACTATGTTTTTCCACCTTTGACCTTAGCACTCGTTTTGGCCTTGCCTGACCCCTCCATTTTCCATCTATGATTACCAACCAGCCTACTTTTCCCCCTATTTTCCACATGCCTCAAGCATCGGTGATCTAAAATTACCACTCTAGGATCTTTAGATAAATCAAGATCAATAGTTTTCGGTCTGAAATTCATAAGTCTATCAAAATCTCTATTTTACACCTACAGACCCCAAGTCAATATTTCAGCCAAAGACCAAGTTAAAAGAGCCTCCCACTAGGTCACTAGGGTTTCATAAGTTGTAGGGTTATTTTGGATGCTCTTAATCAGTGTTTTTCATGTGCCAAGAAGGTGAATCAAATGGAAAGGGAGGCAAGCAACTGTTTGGCCAAGTTTGATAAAGAATCCTTCAAGGAAGACCTCCTTGGTCAAGGCACAAATTCTGCAAAAGGACAACTGCCCATATTAAAACATTTCTGCAGGAATGATTGAGATGGCTATCAACAGAACGGAGGTAAGGTGAGAGGCCAAATCCTCACTAAAAGACATTCACAGCAAAGGAGAGATAACGTGCCTAAGTTCAAAGAGAATCAGGATTTTTAGGACTAATTAGCTAAACAATATTGTCAACCAAGAAACCAATGTAGAAACCACAAGATGGAGGTGCATCAACACCAATGAGCATGAATTGAAGATTTATTAAAACTAGAAATGAAACCTCCATGATGACAGCAAGGAGATAATTTAAATAGGTTCTTAAAGGTGACCTCTAGGGTCTTCCAAGGTGGCAATATTTCACTGTATCAAAAGGAGAGGAGATGGCCGAAGGGAGATGGTGACAAGGCATGATTGTAGAGATTGTGGTGACTGTGCAAGACAAATCTATTATACCTCTGGAAAATCAATGAGAGGGGAAGAAATAGTTTTAAATATCACCCACACTCAGAGATCTCAAAGGGGGTAAAAAACATGAGTTCCAAACTTCATAATGCAGGCAAGAAACATTTTGACAATGATAAGGTAAATGCAAGTCTCTCAAAAATTGTTTTAAAGAACTCACCCTTACTGAATGAGTTTAAAAGAGTTGTGTTAGTTTTCAAAAGACAGAGAGGGCAAGTTTTAAGGTTTTGATATGATAGAATGGGTAAGAACAGGGTGTTAAAGCGCCAACATGTCAAAGGAAATAAAATCCATCATATCAGTTACCTAAGAACAATAAAGAGGAAAGGTTGAGATGAGAAAAGATCATTTTTTTGTGTTTTAAAGTCACCTCCTACAAAAGGTAAAAGAAATATCAGTGAAGTGATAAAAGATCAAAAAGAACATTAGGATGTGGGTTTGTAAGAGATAAACCTATCTTCCATAAGTCTATAAAAGCCAAATTTTTTCATCACTCAACTCCATTTGTCACTTGCAAAAAGGAGTGAGAAGTCTTCAAGAGAAATTCCTGAATTTCTGGCAGACTTCAGGCAGGAAGAACAGTGATGCTACGCTCCTAGAAAACCTCGCTACATGCCTTTGTGTGCATTCTTCAGAAATTATAACCCCGCGCTGAGCTCCTATGAAAGGACACTGTGCGTTTATAGCGTGTAGGAATGAGCGACTGCTCCGCCTGGTGCTGCGCGCTTGTGCTACCCGTTTACAGCGTGTGCAGAGGAACCCGACAGGCCCAAACTGCTACGCACAGGGACGTGTAGGGGCCTGACAGGCCCAAACTGTGCTTGTCCATTCAACATTGCACAGAAGGGCCCGATAGCACATACAGCTCCGCCGGTGCTACGCGCCTGTCTGTTCAACCCTGCACGAAGACCACTCGATTGCTATGCTCATGTGCTCCATTCTTCAGGCCGACCCGACAGCCATGCAAAAGACTGACTGCTCTGCCCAGGTGCTACGTGCAGGGCCGTTCAGAGCCGACCCGACCACCGTGCAAAAGACCAACTGCTCTGCCCGAGCGCTATTCGCAGGGCCATTCAAAGCCGACCCGACTTCCGTGCAGGGACCTGACTGCTACGCTCCTATGCTACGCGTTTTTCCAGGAAGCCCTTCAAGCCGGTGCAAGCCCCCAAACAATTCAAGACTCCTCCAAATTCTCTTCTTGGCACTTCCTGGAGATTTTTATAAGAGGTATTTAGATTCTCTGCCCCCTCTCATGTTGTTTTGAAAGGTGAAACTTAGAGAGAAAGGTAAAAAACCTAAAGGAAGAGAAAAACCTAATCTCTATGCTAACAACACTTTGGTTTAAAGAGCACCCATCCATCTACATACTGAAGGCACACTGAGACTGTTTTGATAAGCTGCCAAGCCTTGACATTATTTGTCCTCATCCTCTTAGGTGGTTGTCATTACTAAGGTACCTTCACAACCAGTTTTGGCATATCAGAGGTTTTTGCATTCAGAACTACCTAACCTTATCATTTTTCCCAAATTGTCCTTCTTCACTCATTATTCCCCTTCACTTGCAAATCACTGCCTTTCTCATTATCATCTCACTTACCCCCTCCATATCATTTCACAAATAGTTTCAGGGTTTTGATTTCAAAGCAAGAGTAAAAGATAAAATGTCTAGAGAAGGTAGTAATGACAGTGGCAAGGGAGGCCAAAGGCCTAGGGGAAAAAAGAGAAAGGGTGGAAGAGTAAACAGGTTTGAACCTTTGAATGCAAAGGAGTTGACAACCTCCCCTACAACAGTTGCATATTTCCAAGAGGTGGGTTGTTTTGATTTCTGTGAAAAGTTACAAAGAGTCCAAAGTCACCCTGAGTTGACAAGACATTTTATCCTCAACCTCCATGACCATCAAGTGCATCTAGCTGGGGTAAACTTTGAGCTATCCATCAATACAATTGCTATGGCCACTGGGATACCTTGTATGGGAGAAAAATGGTTCAAGCAGGTGAATTTGGACTTGGGCCATTATCAACCTTTCTTGAAACCAAGATACCAAGCTGATTGCGAAACTACTTTTCCCTTTTCCCATTTGTTGGAGAGATATGCCCCCTTAGTGAAAGTCATCATGAAGTATTTGACATGTGAGGGGAGGTTTTCTAGACTTTATTCCTACCATATAAGACTGCTTATGCACTTCACTAGGGCCAAGCTACTACATTTTCCCTATTACCTTTATAGAAGTATTGATAAGATGTCGTACATTGTGCAAAAGAGGCCCCCTTCACAACAAATGCAGAGTCCTTTTCACCATTCTCTTATCAAGATGATTGTGTTGCATTAATTAGAGCAACAGGGTATCCCATGGGAAGTGTTCATCGCCCATGATGTTTTCACAAATCCACAACCTCTTCGTCTGTAAAGTTTACCCCCATCATCTCATCCACCTTCCTCTATTCCTCCATCACCCCCGACTGACCATGAATCATCCTCTCCACATGACTCCTCTCCTCAATAAAACTTCTTTCCCTCACCTTCTCCTAAAGCATCATAACGAGAAGAGAACAATGACAAAGAGGAAAATGATAGTCAAGAGGAAGAAACAAATGATGAGGAAGAGGAAAATGAAAATGAAGAAAGTGGTGATGATGAGGAAAAAACATAGGACAGTTTAGAACAAAATGACAATGATGAAAAGGCAGAGGATGATGAAGAGAAAAGCAGTGATATGAGGATGATGAAGACGCAGATAATGAAGAGGCAGATTATGAAGACAAAGGCAGTGAGCCAAATAATGAAGAGGCAGATAATGAAGAGATAGATTATGAAGACAAATGCAGTGAGCCAAATAGTGATGAAGAGGCAAACGCCAACAATGAAGAAGAGGCTAATGACAGTCATGAAAATAATGACAAAACCATTATGAATGATAGCCCTAATAATAATGAAAGCAGTGACTCTATGAACCAAAAAAGCACCCAAGAGGTTGGTGACAGTGGTGAAGATCATAATAGTAATGCTAGCATGGAAGAAAAAGAGAGTGACTCTCAAGAGGGTAGTCAAGAACACAATGTAGGAGACATAAATGTAGAGATTATTGATGAAAAGAAAGGCAGCCTTGAGATCAATCATCGTAAGGGCATTCTTGTAAAAAAATTTGAGTTTCTCCCTCTCACATATGAAAAAGGATCAAGGCTTGTGTTTGCTGCCTCCAAAAGGCAAGGGACCATGCCATCCACCTCAGCTCGGCCACTAGACAAAGGGAAACAAAAGGTAAAAGAAGAAGAAGAAGATCATGAGGTTGAGAGGGAATTTGAGATCATTCAGGTGGATAGTGATGAGGAGAATGAAGCAAGGATCACAAACTCGCTCCTCTAGGACAAAAATGCACAAATTGAATACCTCTAAGTACATTTGAATAGGGCCAAAAGTGTGAAAGATGCCATTGACTTGGAGAACAAGCAACTAAGAGCACAAATTGAAATCTATGAAGCTAGAGCCATCAAGGCCCGGAGAGAAGCCCAAAAGGCACAGATGAAACTAGAAGAGTTCATGGGCACTTATGAAGAGAGAGAGGATGAGGAAGGATAATCTAGGAGGAGACCTAGAACCATGGGGTTGAAGAAGGCATTGGCAAAGCAAAGGGAACAAGAATCAACCCTAGCAGAAAAAATCACTCTAGATGAGCTTTTGGCCATGGAGATAGCAGATGATCGGGAGCCTTGGTTGGAAAGATTCAACATACACTTGGAGGCTAAATTGAAGAAAGCAAATCAAGATCTTGACCTCCAAAGAACGATGACTAAACATTATGCTTGGAGAAACCAAATTTCAAGGGCTAAACTCAAAAAGGCCCAAACCAAGATCCAAGCACTAAAAGAGGAAAAATGCCAAGCTAACCTTGGAATCTTGACACAAGCTTCTCTACAGGTCTCTCAAAACCCATGAGGCACACATCCACCAAATTTGAGAGAATTTTGACAAGTTTTGGTTTTTTGCTAATTTTGAGGGCCAAGGGGGTAGCACACATGGTGCTACGCTTTTTCTCAGAGAATATTCAGGAGGAAAGACTTACATTTTTGGAATCCTCAGCTTGATTATGGCATGCTCACAAATTTTCAGGTCAATTGGAGTTGTTTTGGTCCTCCAAAAGGGTCAAAAACACCCTAATTTTCACCATTCTGCCTACTTTTCAGGACATGTGTTGCGCCTTTACTAGTCTTGGCATTTTTTCTTTTTGAATAGGTTACAGAGGTCCAATCAGTGAAACAAGGGTATATCTGGAAATTAGACTCAAAGGGCTTTCCAATGAGCCTTCACTGAGCCTATTTCGACAACGGGAAAGCCTTCAAAACACTGCTGCAAATTGAGCCAGTTTTTCTGCTCCAGTGCTATGCCCTTGGCATGGAAATTCATCCTAAAACATAGTGTTGCACCCTTAGCAGAGGAAAAATCAGCAATGTATGCTTGGCAAGTTTTAGGAGGCATGACAGAGCCCAAATTTCAATTTCTTTGCTAAAAATGATCGAAAAGATATTTTGTGCCTTGGGCCTTGCAAGGTCTCAAGGACAATAGTGAAATTTCTGATTAGCCAATAGGTTTCTAGAGACTCTATTAGGTTTCTCCCTTTCTTTCTTGTTAAAAAGAGCATGGAGGACTCATTGTTAATGTTGGCATTTGATGAGTTTTAAGAGCAATACATGGTTCTTTGAGGTTGAAGAGCAATTTGGTGTTGTGGAGCTTGTGAATGATTTGCTTTGATTGATGATGATGAAGGCTTGCTTGCAGGATCTCTAAGCTTGGCTAATGGTGATGTGTCTCTAATTTGTTCATGTTTTCTTGTTTTAGCTGAAGAGGTTCATGTTTTCTTGTTTATCAACACTTTCTCCATTATTCTTCTTTCTTCTACTATCTCTCCATGAAATTTCATTTGGGTAACCAACCTAATCAACAAAGTAAAAAATGAGTCTATTGTATCAGACTCTTTCATGCAAATGACTTCAAAATCCTTTCTCATTAATTGAAGCTTTGCAGTCTTTACCTTCTCCATACCTTGGTATGTTGTTTGAAGGGTATCCCATGTATCCTTGGACCTCTTAGCTGCTACAATCCTTGGAAATACACTTTCATGCACTTCCTGATAGAGAAAGAAGAGGGCTTTTGAGTCCTTCGTCATATTACTCTTCAGCAAATATTTCTCTGCTTGTGTTAAGACATTGAAAGCTTGTTCATCCGTTGGTCCTTCAAAACCATCTTCAACTAACTCCCATAAGTCTTGAGAGGCAAACAATGCTCTCATTGTGATTGCCCAATAGTCATAGTTCTTCCCATTGAACTGTGAGAGTTTAGTATTTCCTATACTCGTGTTTGTGCTGGCTCCTGCCATAGCTAGCTTTCTGAACTGTGCTTTTAAAACTTGACTGTGTTTTTAAACAAAATGTCTCACTGCTTAGGAGACAAACTCTGTCTTTAAAGACTTCTGTGGACTGCACTCTTTAAAACAAAACAAAACTCTGTTTTTGTAAATTACCTTGCTTTTGTTGAGCCTTCACTCTGCTGGTCAAAAGCTGCAACAAGCTTCTTCTGCCTTCCTTCAGCTTCTTTAGCAAATGTAAAGAGCCTGGACTAGCTCTGATACCATGTTGGAATTTCTGAACAATTCCGAACAACAGAGGAATACAAATTCCTCTTCTTTAACACAGAGATTAAATGGACAGAGATGCACACAAAACAACTATTTCATTAAACCTTGAAAAGCTATTACAAAATCGCTTAGAACTGTTGTTCTCGCTTTCAAAAAAAATACACTGGCTACTACAACAACACAGCGTTTAAAAATCTATTCTCTGTCTTTTTTGAAAAATTGCACACACACACTGCTCTGTTTTCTTTCGCCTTTGGGCTTTCAAAATAATACGTTGTCTTCTTTAAAAAAAAATACACACAAACTTACTTCACACTTTGGCCTTCAGGCCCCTTTTTTTTAATTCTAAATATATATATTGTAAATATATATATTTACAAAATATATATATATATATATATATATATTATAGTCTTAAGTCAAAAACTGTCGTGGGAAAAAAAAATTAACTCTAGAGTCTTGACATATGCAGCATTAAAACATATACGTTAAGGTTCAAAAAAAAAACTTTATACATTGCCGCTCATAAGTAAAATATATGAAATGTCAACGTAAGGTTTAAAAACTTTTGTGAAATTGCTTTTCGTGGATTTCAAGAGATTATAGTAAAACGTTTAACTGGATTTATGGCATCCAAAATTGTTCCTGCTGACTGGACTCTGACGCTATGTGATCGGCTCCTCATTGGTTGGCGGTAGACCCCACGCGGACTTCACACAAATTCAATATGGTTTCATAAAATCTTATCGCATCCAAATCTAGGGGTGATGACGTCGGATTGGTTTTGTGCAATACGCACAGGATTGGTCCACGGGTTTTCTGACATGGCAAGGTGGGTCTTCCATAAATACGACGTGGGCAATTTCAAATCAAAATAAAACTGAGCAAAGTCAAACTGGTTGGTGGCATTTTAATGGTGGAGTTGCAGATGTTAAATGCTGGGTTGCGTGGTTTGAAACCACAGTTTTTCTGGGAGGCAAAGGGCTACGGCCTTCATTAAAATTTTGGACTTGCAGGGTTTAAATCAAAACTTCAAAGCGGGATGGAGTGTAAGTTTAAACCAAAAAAGAAAAAGAAAAAGAAAATTCTGCTCCCTCTTTGGATTTAAAATTCAACAATTCATTTCTGAGATTAATGGCTTCTCCTCTTTCAGATGCAGAGAAAATGTTACCCACCGCGCGCAGAAGCTCCTCTCTTCGGATTCGAGCCCGGGCCTTGATTCTCCCTGGAGAAAATAACTGGGTCGCACATATTTTCCGCACGCAATTTCCTAACATCCAAATCCAATGGTTTTCAATTTTTCCGTATATATAGTCGCAGGTTTTCAAATTTTTCATTTTCAAACTTAAAAATGCTGCGCCCGTAGCAGTCTTGGGATAATGCGTTTTTGGCAAGGTAAATGGACACCAAATGGAAAAATAAAGGTATATTTGGAAACTAGATAGGACATGATTTCCAATGAGCTATCATGGAGCTCATTTGGACACCTGGAAGGCCACCAAATATTGGTTACAAAACAAACAATGTTTCCAGTGCATGTGCTGCGCCCTTGGCCTGGCGTTGCGCCCTTAAACCTCAGTGTTGCGCCCTTGCCTACAAAGTCAACAAAAGACACAAAGTTATTGAAAGAAGATATTTTTGAGGAGTTTTAAGGCAAATCACTCCTAGTTAGCTTAGAATTTATGTTAGAAGTTATTTTGCATTTATTAAGTTAGATACTTTGTGCCTTGGGCCTTGCATGGTCTCTTTGGACAAAAATGGCATTTATGATGTATCAATGACATTTTGGAAACCCTAGTTAGGGTTTTGGTCCTCCTTTTCTAGTTAAATACTGCATGGAGGCCTCATTATGCATGTTGGTTGGTGTTGGTTTATTGTTGAGATAAACTTCATAGACTTTGAGTTGTGAGGAGTTTTTGGCTTTGGAGCATTGTGTAGGTTTTGGACTGAATATCAATGAGACAAGCACATTCACAGGATTTATGAAAATGACTAATGGTGATGTCTTTCTCATTTTTTACTTGTCATCTTATGTTTTACATATTGTTTCATCTTTCTCTTGCAATAGAATAGAAATTTTAGCTTAAGATATGTTGTTAGAAGCACCTTAAGTCTGTCTGCTTCTATTGCTCTCTTGTTTTCCTCTGCGAGGTCAGATTAGAGATCTCTTAATTTCTCTCTAGTTCCACTTAGCTTATTTATCTTAAGAATGATTTAATGGACCCAATGCCAAATAATTTTATGGTTAGCCCTGTCCTTCGGTATAACTTAAAACATTTTTTTTTAGGCCTTTTCTTTGAAGTATTGCTAATTAGGGCTTAGCTGAAGAGGTTTATGGTTTGCCCTAGAATCCTCCTTAACTCTAGATTTACAGCCACCAAGTTCCATTGAATTACAAATTGCAGATAAAGGCATAGAAGTTGATAATCACATGAGAGTTGTTGCACTACCTTCTCGGGAAGATTTATTGTCCAAGAGTGCTCCTTCTCATCAATATGATGGCCTTCACACATATTTCAACCCACTCTATCAAAGCACATCAGGTTTGTTAGAGGATAACATTGCAATATATGATGAGTCTACCAGTTCAGATGATCATGAGGAAGAGGAAGAGTTTTTTTCCCAAAAGAGTCCTAAGCTCAGCCAAGTGGAAGAGGAAGCAATCATGGATCAAGCTTATTTTCCAAATCCTCACGTTCAGGTATTGTTTCAATATCCCTTTGCTGATTTATTAGATACATTTGAAGAGGGAGTGAAAAATGTTAAGAGCATTTTGATGCAAGTTTTAAAGAGAAGTTTAGGCACCACTGTTCAAAAGAAAGTAAGATGGGAGTGGCCCTTCTGTTTGTCCAGCACACTCAAGGAGCTAAACCAAGATCCCTCATGGAATCATCTACTTGATTGGCTGTATTGGAAAAGAGAGTTCACCAACTGAATGTATGCCTTCAAGTTAGATTAGGATATATAGGCAAGCAAATAATATCAACACTATGAGCATCTTTCTACCCTTAGTTTTAGATTGTTTTGAACAAAAAGAGAGAAAAACTCAAAAAACATAGAAAGAAGGAAAAAGAGGGTAGATTTGAAGAACATGTACAGCCCCATACCCAAAAAAAATAGTGATGTTGAAAGTGTGCAAGCCTAAATGCCACTACTTGTTCAAAAAGAAGGTCTTGTTTAGCCATCTAGCCTAATCATGGTTGAGCATGTTTTCAATTTATTGTTGATAAGTTAGTGAAAAATGCTGGTCAAATCATTTAAGCTTGACTTGTCAAAAGAAAATAGATTAGGAATGAAAGATACTGGTTCCACATGCTTAAGTCTGAACAAAAGAGAAGGATAGGAATGATTAACAAATGATGAAACACAACCCTCATACCTTCTAGTTTTGTTTTTACGAAAATAATGTTTGTGTGCAGCTTGTCCTAATGCGACAACCCATGGTGAATTAGATTTTGCCTAATCCTGATTTAAACCATGTTTTCAATTTCATGTCCATATCTTAGAGAATGAATCCTGTCAAATAGCTTAATCTTGGCAGTTGAGTAGTTTAGATAGAAAATAAAAGAGTTCAATATCATAATTTGAACTCTTGGAAGCAATAAGGGTACAAGTATATAGTTTATTTTTGTTTTCAAAAGAAAATGAATGTCAAGGGTTTGCCATTTTAAGTGCACCCAAGGAAGAAAAGAAAAAATGCTAGACAAAGTAGGCTGGGTAAGTAGAGATGAGTTGAAGTAATCATGTTTTTCAAATTATTGAGATCACTACTTCAAAGAAACAACAACAAATAAAAGAAGAAAAATCTACCCAATGGATGAGGCACCGATCTTCATAAACCAAGAGATCTGAAGTTTTGGACACCTCCTGAAAAGGAGCTAGCCTCCCCAAGTGGAGCCACTATTAGTCATTAGTAATTTTTGCCTTTGTAGATGACTAAATGCTTGTCTTGGATTTCTAGAAACAAAATTCATGAATATTGTGAGTTCTAGAAATATCACTGCCTTCATTATCCTTAGGATAATTTTTTCACTATTTTACTACTCCACCATGCCCTGGTCAGCCTACCACTCCCAGAAAACCCATCATGGGCTCATGCCACTCATATTCACTATGTTTTTCCACCTTTGACCTTAGCACTCGTTTTGGCGTTGCCCGACCCCTCCATTTGCCATCTATGATTACCAACCAGCCTATTTTCCCCCCTATTCACCACATGCCTCAAGCATCGGTGGTCTCAAATTACCACTCTAGGATCTTTAGATAAATCAAGATCAGTAGTTTTGGGTCTGCAATGCATAAGTCTGTCAAAAGCTCTATTTTACATCTACAGACCCCAAGTCAATCTTTCAGCCAAATACCAAGTTAAAAGAGCCTCCCACTAGGTCACTAGGGTTTCATAAGTTTTAGGGTTATTTTGGATGCTCTTAATCTGTGTTTTTCATGTGCCAAGAAGGTGAATCAAATGGAAAGGGAGGCAAGAAACTATTTGTCCAAGTTTGATAAAGAATCCTTCAAGGAAGACCTCCTTGGTTAAGGCACAAATTCTGCAAAAGGACAGCTGCCCATCTTAAAACATTTTTGCAGGAGTGATTGAGATGGCTATCAACAGAAAGGAGGTAAGGTGAGAGGCCAAATCCTCACTAAAAGACATTCATAGCAAAGGAGAGATAGCATGCCTAAGTTCAAAGAGAATTAGGGTTTTTAGGACTAATTGGCTAAACAATATTGTCAACCAAGAAGCCAATGCAGAAACCACAAGGATGGAGGTACATCAGCACCAATGAGCATGAATTGAAGATTTATTAAAACTAGAAATGAAACCTCCATGATGACAGCAAGGAGATAATTTAAATAGGTTCTTAAAGGTGACCTCCAGGGTCTACCAAGGTGGCAATATTTCACTGTATGAAAAGGAGAGGAGATGGCCAAAGGGATATTGTGACAAGGCATGATTGTAGAGACTGTGGTGACTATGCAAGACAGATCTATTATACCTCTGGAAAATTAGTGAGAGGGGAAGAAATAGTTTTAAAGATCACCCACACTCAGAGATCTCAAAGGGGGTAAAAAACATGAGTTCCAAACTTCATAACGCAGGCAAGAAACATTTTGACAATGATAAGGTAAAGGCAGGTCTCTCAAAAATTGTTTTAAAGAACTCACCCTTACTGAATGAGTTTAAAAGAGATGTGTTAGTTTTCAAAAGATAGAGAGGGCAAGTTTTAAGGTTTTGATATGATATAATGGGTAAGAACAGGGTGTTAAAGCACCAACATGTCAAAGGAAATAAAATCCATCATATCAATTACCTAAGAACAACAAAGAGGAAAGGTTGAGATGAGAAAATATCAATTTTTGTGTTTTAAAGTCACCTCCTACAAAAGGTAAAAGAAATGTCAGTGAAGTGATAAAATATCAAAAAGAACATTAGGATGTAGGTTTGTAAGAGATAAACCTATCTTCCATAAGTCTATAAAAGCCAAATTTTTTCATCACTCAACTCCATTTGTCACTTGCAAAAAGGAGTGAGAAGTCTTCAAGAGAAATTCCTGATTTTTTGGCAAACTTCAGGCAGGAAGAACAATGGTGCTACGCTCCTGGAAAACCTCGCTACGTGCCTCTGTGTGTGTTCTTTAGAAATTATAACCCCATGCTGAGCTCTTGTGAAAGGACACTGCGCATTTACAGCGTGCAGGAACGACCAACTGCTCCGTCTGGTGCTACGCGATTACGCTATCCGTTTACAACGCGTGTAGAGGAACACGACAGGCCCAAACTGCTACACACAGGGACGTGTAGGGGCCCGACAGGCCCAAATTGCACTTGTCCGTTCAACATTGCACAGAAGGGCCTGACAGCACATACAGCTCCCCCGGTGCTACGTGCCTGTCCGTTCAACCTTGCACGTAGACCGCCCGACTGTTGTGCTCCTATGCTCCATTCTTCAGGTCGACCCGACAGCCGTGCAGAAGACCGACTGCTTTGCCCATGTGCTACATGCAAGGCCGTTCAAAGCTGACCCGACCGCCGTGCAGAAGACCGACTGCTCCGCCTGGGCGTATGCGCAGGGCCGTTCAAAGCCGTCTCGACCGCCATGCAGGGACCTGACTGCTACGCTCCTATGCTACACGTTTTTCTAGGAAGCCCTTCAAACCAGTGCAAGCCCCTAAACAACTCAAGACTTCTCCAAATTCTCTTCTTGGCACTTCCTGGAGATTTTTATAAGAGGTATTTAGATGCTCTGCCCCCTCTCATGCTGTTTTGAAAGGTGAAACTTAGAGAGAAAGGTAAAAAACCCTGAAGGAAGAGAAAAACCTAATCTCTGTGCTAACAACACTTTGGTTTAAAGAGCACCCATCCATCTACATACTAAAGGCACACTGAGATTGTTTTGATAAGCTGCCAAGCCTTGACATTATTTTTCCTCATCCTCTTAGATGGTTGTCATTACTAAGGTACCTTCACAACCAGTTTTGGCATATCAGAGGTTTTTGCATTCAGAATTACCTAACCTTATCATTTTGCCCAAATTTTCCTTCTTCACTCATTATTCCCCTTCACTTGCAAATCACTGCCTTTCTCATTATCATCTCACTTACCCCCTCCATATCATTTCACAAATAGTTTCAGGGTTTTGATTTCAAAGCAAGAGTAAAAGATAAAATGTCTAGAGAAGACAGCAGTGATAGTGGCAAGGGAGGCTAAAGGCCTAGGGGACAACAGAGAAAGGGTGGAAGAGTAAACTGGTTTGAACCTTTGAATACGAAGGAGTTGACAGCCTCCCCTACAACAGTTGCATATTTACAAGAGGTGGGTTGTTTTGATTTCTGTGAAAAGTTACAAAGAGTCCAAAGTCACCCTGAGTTGACCAGACTTTTTATCCTCAACCTCCATGACCATCAAGAGCATCTAACTGGGGTAAACTTTGAGCTTTCCATCAATACAATTGCTATGGCCACTAGGATACCTTGTATGGGAGAAAAATGGTTCAAGTAGGTGAATTTGGACTTGGGCCATTATCAACCTTTCCTGAAACCAAGATACCAAGCTAATTACGAAACTATTTTTCCCTTTTCCCATTTGTTGGAGAGATATGCCCCCTTAATGAAAGTCATCATGAAGTATTTGACATGCGAGGGGAGTTTTCTAGACTTTATTCCTACCATATAAGACTGCTTATGCACTTCGCTAGGGCCAAGCTACTACATTTTCCATATTACCTTTATAGAAGTATTGATAAGATGTTATACATTGTGCAAAAGAGGCCCCCTTCACAACAAATGCAGAGTCTTTTTCACCATTCTCTTATCAAGATGATTGTGTTGCATCAATTAGAGCAACAGGGCATCCGATGTGAAGTGTTCATCGCCCATGATGTTTTCACAAATCCACAACCTCTTCATCTGCAAAGTTTACCCCCGTCATCTCATCCACCTTCCTCTATTCCTCCATCACCCCTGACTGACCATGAATCATCCTCTCCACATGACTCCTCTCCTCAATAAAACTTCTTTCTCTCACCTTCTCCTAAAGCATCATAATAGGAAGAGAACAGTGACAAAGAGGAAAATGACAGTCAAGAGGAAGAAACAAATGATGAGGAAGAGGAAAATGAAAATGAAGAAAGTGGTGATGATGAGAAAAAAACATAGGACAGTTTAGAACAAAATGACAATGACGAAAAGGCAGAGGATGATGAAGAGAAAAGCAGTGATAATGAGGATGATGAAGAGGCAGATAATGAAGAGGCAGATTATGAAGACAAAGGCAGTGAGCCAGATAATGAAGAGGCAGATAATGAAGAGACAGATTATGAAGACAAAGGCAGTGAGCCAAATAGTGATGAAGAGGTAGATAATGAAGAGACAAATGCCAGAAATGAAGAAGAGGCTAATGACAATCATGAAAATAATGACAAAACCATTATGACTGATAGCCCTAATAATAATGAAAGCAGTGACTTTATGAACCAAAAAAGCAACCAAGAGGTTGGTGACAGTGGTGAAGATCATAATAGTAATGCTAGCATGGAAGAAAACGAAAGTGACTCTCAAGAGGGTAGTCAAGAACACAATGCAGGAGACATAAATGCAGAGATCATTGATGAAAAGAAAGGTAGCCTTGAGATCAATCATCGTAAGGGCATTCTTGTAAACAAATTTGAGTTTCTCCCTCTCACATATCAAAAAGGATCAAGGCTTGTGTTTGCTGCCTCCAAAAGGCAAGGGACCATGCCATCCACCTCAGCTTGGCCACTAGACAAAGGGAAACAAAAGGTAAAAGAAGAAGAAGAAGATCATGAGGTTGAGAGGGAATTTGAGATCATTCAGGTGGACAGTGATGAGGAGAATGAAACAAGTATCACAAACTCGCTCCTCCAGGACAACAATGCACAAATTGAATACCTCTAAGTACATTTGAATAGGGCCAAAAGTGTGAAAGATGCACTTGACTTGGAGAACAGGCAACTAAGAGCACAAATTGAAATCTATGAAGCTAAAGCCATCAAGGCCTGGAGAGAAGCCCAAAAGGCACAGGTGAAACTAGAAGATTTCATGGGCACTTATGAAGAGAGTGAGGATGAGGAAGGACAATCTAGGAGGAGACCTAGAACCATGGGGTTGAAGGCATTGGCAAAGCAAAGGGAACAAGAATCAACCCTAGCAGAACAAATCCCTCTAGATGAGCTTTTGGCCATGGAGATAGCAGATGATCGGGAGCCTTGGTTGGAAAGATTCAACATACACTTGGAGGCTAAATTGAAGAAAGCAAATCAAGATCTTGACCTCCAAATAAGGATGACTAAACATTATGCTCGGAGAAACCAAATTGCTAGGGCTAAACTCAAAAAGGCCCAAACCAAGATCCAAGCACTAAAAGAGGAAAAAGGCCAAGCTAACCTTGGAATCTTGGCACAAGCTTCTCTACAGGTCTCTCAAAACCCATGAGGCACACATCCACCAAATTTGAGAGAATTTTGACAAGTTTTGGCTTTTTTGCTAATTTTGAGGGCCAAGGGGGTAGCACACATGGTGCTACGCTTTTTCTCAGAGAATATTTAGGAGGAAAGGCTTACATTTTTGGAATCGTCAGCTTGAGTATGGCATGCTCACAAATTTTCAGGTCAATTGGAGTTGTTTTGGTCCTCCAAAAGGGTCAAAAACACCCTAATTTTCACCATTCTGCCTACTTTTTAGGACATGTGTTTTGCTTTTTGGACAGGTTACAGAGGTCCAATTAGTGAAACAAGGGTATATCTGGAAAGTAGACTCAAAGGGCTTTCCAACGAGCCTTCACTGAGCCTATTCCGACATCAGGAAGGCCTTCAAAACACTGCTGCAAGTTGAGCCAGTTTTCCTGCTCTAGTGCTACGCCCTTGGCATGGAAATTCATCCTAAAACACAGTGCTGCACCCTTAGTAGAGGAAAAGTCAACAATGTATGCTTGGCAAGTTTTAGGAGGCATGACAGATCCCAAATTTCAATTTCTTTGCTAAAAATGCTCGAAAAGATATTTTGTTTTAGATATTTTGTGCCTTGGGCTTTACAAGGTCTCAAGGACAATAGTGAAATCTCTGATTAGTCAATAGGCTTCTAGAGACTATTATGTTTCTCTCCTTCTTGCTTGTTAAAAGGAGCATTTAGGACTCATTGTTAATGTTGGCATTTGATGAGTTTTAAGAGCAATACATGGTTCTTTGAGGTTGAAGAGAAATTTGGTGTTGTGGAGCTTGTGAATGATTTGCTTTGATTGATGATGATGAAGGCTTGCTTGCAGGATCTCTGAGCTTGGTTAATGGTGAAGTGTCTCTAATTTTTTCATGTTTTCTTGTTTTAGCTGAAGAGGTTCATGTTTTCTTGTTTATCAACACTTTCTCCACTATTCTTCTTTCTTCTACTGTCTCTCCATAAGATCTCATTTGGGTAACCAACCCAATCAACAAAGTGAAAAATGAGTCTATTGTATCAGAGTCTTTCATGCAAATGACTTCAAAATCCCTTCTCATTAATTGAAACTTTGCAGTCTTTACCTTCTCCATACCTTGGTAGGCTGTTTGAAGGGTATCCTATGCATCCTTGGACCTCTTAGCTACTACAATCCTTGGAAATACACTTTCATGCACTGCCTGATAGAGATAGAAGAGGGCTTTTGAGTTCTTCGTCATATTATTCTTCAGCAAATATTTCTCTACTTGTGTTAAGGCATTGAAAGCTTATTCATCCGTTGGGCCTTCAAAACCATCTTCAACTAGCTCCCATAAGTCTTGAGAGGTAAACAAGGCTCTCATTGTGATCGCCCAATAGTCATAGTTCTTCCCATTGAACTATGAGAGTTGAGTATTTCCTATACTCGTGCTTGTGCTGGCTCTTGCCATAGCTAGCTTTTTGAATTATGCTTTTAAAACTTAACTGTGTTTTTAAACAAAATGTCTCACTGCTTAGGAGACAAACTCTGTCTTTAAAGACTTCTCTAGACTGCACTCTTTAAAACAAAACAAAACTCTGTTTTTGTAAAATACCTTGATTTTGTTGAGCCTTCACTCTGCTGGTCAAAAGCTGCAACAAGCTTCTTCTGCCTTCCTTCAACTTCTTTAGCAAATGTAAAGAGCCTGGATTAGCTCTGATACCATGTTGGAATTTCTGAACAATTCCGAACAACATAGGAATAAAAATTCCTCTTCTTTAACACAGAGATTAAATGAACATAAATGCACACAAAACAACTATTTCATTAAACCTTGAAAAGCTGTTACAAAATCGCTCAAAATTGTTGTTCTAGCTTTCAAAAAAAATACACTTGCTGCTACAACAATACAACGTTTAAAAATCTGTTCTCTATCTTTTTTGAAAAATTGCACACACACAATGCTCTGTTTTCTTTTGCCTTCGGGCTTTCAAAATAATACGTTGTCTTCTTTTAAAAAAATACACACAGACTTACTTCACACTTTGGCCTTCAGGGCCTTTTTTTTTTTTTAATTCTAAATAAATAAATAAATAAATAAATATATATATATATATATATATATAGTCTTAAGTTAAAAACTGTCGTGGCGAAAAAGAATTAACTCTAAAGTCTTGACACATGCAGCATTAAAACATACACGTTAGGGTTCCAAAAAAAAACTTTATACATTGCCGCTCATAAGTAAAATATATGAAATGTTAACCCAAGGTTTAAAAAGTTTGGTGAAATTGCTTTTCGCGGATTTCAAGAGATTATGCAAAACGTTTAACTGGATTTATGGCATCCAAAATTGTTCCTGCTGACTGGACTCCAAGACTATCTGACCGGCTCCTCATTGGTTGGCGGTAGACCCCACGCGGAGTTCAAACAAATTCAATCTGATCTCATAAAATCTTATCGCATCCAAATCTAGGGGTGATGACGTTGGATTGGTTTTGTGCGATACGCACAGGATTGGTCCACTGGTTTTCTGACATGGCAAGGTGGGTCTTCCATAAATACGACGTGGGCAATTTCAAATCAAAATAAACTCAGCAAAGTCAAAATGGTTGGTGGCATTTTAATGGGCGGGTTGCAGATGTTAAATGCTGGGTTGCGTGGTTTGAAACCACAGTTTTTTTGGGAGGCAAAAGGCTACGGCCTTCATTTAAATTTTGGACTTGCAGGGTTTAAATCAAAACTTCAAAGAGGGATGGAGTGTAAGTTTAAACCAAAAAAAATAAAAATTTCTGCTCCCTCTTTGGATTTAAAATTCAACAATTCATTTCTGAGATTAATGGCTTCTCCTCTTTCAGATGCAGAGAAAATGTTACCCACCACGCGCAGAAGCTCCTCTCTTCGGATTTGAGCCTGGGCCTTGATTCTCCCTGGAGAAAATAACTGGGTTGCACATATTTTCCTCACGCAATTTCCTAACATCCAAATCCAATGGTTTTCAATTTTTCCGTATATATAGTCTCAGGTTTTCAATTTTTTTCATTTTCAAACTTTAAAAATTTATCATAAGCTATATTTTATTTATGGAATTTTAAATAAAATTAAAAAATAATCATAATCCCGACCAAATTAAGTATAAATTCCTTTACCTATCCCAATTAAATCTAAATTCCTTTATCTCTCACTTTTTCTTTTATGATTTCAATTTCAAGATCTATGTTATGCATCTCCGAATTTTCTCTATACCGTCTTTCACGCAAACTTAAAGCTTCCCAACAACTAAATCCGATGCTTGAATTTCACTTTAATTATTAAAGATGCTTGAATTTCACTTTAATTATTATTATTTTGTAAGTACATGGAATGTTAGGATTCGAGTGATTTTTTTCCACATTTAAAAGATTATCCAAACCTATAAACTTATAATGTAAAGCTATAAATAATAGGAATATAATTTAAAAAAATGTTGTTAATATTATTTCAATATGTTGTGATTAAAATCTTTTGGTGAAAATCACATCAAAATAGATTTGGTTGACACGTTTTGTCGGTGGTCCGACTTATCTGCTCGTTAAATTTCTAGCCTCTAAGCTTAAACCGCTTGTAGGTCAGACTTCCTCCTTTGTTAAAGACTCATGCTCTTTTATTAATGAATTGAAAGACTTGGAGTTGGATCGTGATGATAGGTTTGTTAGTTTTGATTTCTCTCTTGACTGGTTCGAAGTGTCGACCAAATCTATTTTGATGTGATTTTCACCAAAAGATTTTAATCGCAATTTATGGATCACAGAAGCAAAATTCCTAAAATTATTTCAATATATTAAATAGGTCCAGAAAAAGTAAATACATTCAAATTATGTATCTAAATATATATTTTTAAATCATTTATAAAATTTGATATGTCATATATATATATATATATATATATATATATATATATATATATATATTGAATTAAATTTTATATTATTATATTTATTTTTATGAATTTTAAAATTATATATATTATATTTATTTAATTTTAATTTTTTTTCTTTTATACTTATTATTTATTTTTCTTTTACTTAATTTTAATTATAAAATTAGTTAAAACATATCCGTGTGTAGTTTTAGGTTTTATAAGAACAAAGTCATACATTTACTTCCAAATTATACTAAATACCAAGTATTAAATTGCTATAGTATATATAAAGGATCAAAAGAGATGAAGGAGTTGCAAGATAAAGGAAGTTGGAAGATCGTAAGAAAGCTACAACACCAATCTCGCCAAGAAAGACGAGAAGCCAGACAATTAAGAACTAAGAAAATTATAGGTCTGATAGACCAAAGTTTGGTCTCAGTGGACGTTAACTATCATCATCATCATATATATATATATATATATATATTGAAATTTTGTAAGAATAAAATAGTTAAATTTTCATTTTACTTTTTGTAAGTAAAAAATGTTTATTTTATTAGAAACAAAATAAGATATAGAAGTTGGTTTGTCTTTTATGGCCATTAGGGAAACCAAACCAATGGCATAACCAAACTCTTTTGAGCATCTAAACCATAACTTTTTTTTGGCAATTTAGAATTACACCATAGAAACTATGACGCATGTGGCCTTTTAGAACTAACATACTCAAAATATTAGAAAAAACCAAAGATGTAAACAGCATTCGACTGAACATATTTCATCAACCACTTAAAGAGAATCAAATTTCTCAATAGCAATGGGTTCTTTGCTACTCCCTGGTGATTACTCTAGATCTAGAGGGAGGCCCAACTCACCTTCAATCTGTTGAAATTCAACAAGAAAATGCACCCACACACTGGTGAGGAAATTCTGATGTGCATTGGTGGGGAATTTATGATGCACATTGGTTAGGAAATTCTCATGCACACTAGTGAAGAATTTATGGTGCACATTGGTGAGGAAATTATGATGCACACTGGTGAGGAATGTGGGGCATCTAATTTATTTTTCCCTTAAATAAATTGGACAATAAATCGTGGTTTCATCTCATAACAACTTGTATCAATTAACTAAGTCATGATGATTGAGTTAGCTCAAGAAATTTGAGTTGAGGGTCTAAGATGAGGCATGTAGAGTGATTATAATATTTTGGGGGTCCAGTTGCAGTTGATGCACTAGTGGGGTGCAGGTGTGAATCAATTAACTCAATTAATTGAGTTAAAATAAGTTCAACTAGTTCTAACTGAGTGATGAGCTAGTGAGAGGTCCACTGAGTTAAATTAGATTTAATTCACAAGTTGTGATCAATCAGATAACTGATAATTCGTTATTAATAGCTATATGCATGTCAGTTCTGAGAAATACCCAGTTGAGACAAAGGTTAAAGGGAACATAACTATCAGTTGTATTTATAGAAAATTGTCTGGGTGCAATTATAAAGTCATGAGGATGTGATGATCGATTATGCAATTAAGGAAGGGAATTATTCCTATTTAATAGGGGCCTACTTCTCTAGGAATTGTGTGAGCAAGGGAGGGT
Source organism: Pinus albicaulis (assembly GCA_034641835.2). Lineage (NCBI taxonomy): Eukaryota > Viridiplantae > Streptophyta > Pinopsida > Pinales > Pinaceae > Pinus > Pinus albicaulis. The sequence goes on along the minus strand of CM076575.1, from coordinate 508,471,854 downwards.
GAAGGAAGGTTGAGAATTGGTTATGTGTTTGATCAATTTTTCTTAGATTAGTGTGAGACAATTGGTAGAGTGCAAGAGATTATTTTGAGCAAGAAAGCATTGTATTTTTTCATGATTCCTTGAATTTAGACAATATATGATAGCGGGGTTTTTAGTAGTTTCTTTCCCCAAGAACATCTTGTGTTGTGCGATTGATTTACTTCTTTCTCTTACTTGCATGTGATTGAGTGATCGTGTTTTGTATTCCACAAATATTGTAGAAGGATTTAGTATCTTGTTTTAGTACATCAAAATATCGGATTGAATCCATTGATATATTTTCTACATGGTATCGGAGCGCCAGGAATCACAATAGAAGAGAAGAAATTGAGTTTTTGTTGAACATTATTTAAATTTGCAGATTCATTCTTTGGTACCTAGCAGTTGACCAGGATGTCTTTCACTGGCTTGAGACTCGAATATGAAATCAAAGGAAATTTGAACTATATTGCATGGAAGGACAATATGGAGGTAGTATAGGAGGACAATGGACTAAAGGGATTCATTAACGTTGATATTCATGAGCATAATCCAACAGATTTTGCGCAACATGAAGCATGGAAGAAGAATGTTGCAAAGGCGAGGAGGATGTTATTAGAGGGAGTTCGAGATCATATTATCTCGAGTCTCCATGTAAAGGAAAATCCATATTCTATGTGGAAGGCCTTGATAGATGTGTTTCAAAGCAACAATGACCACATGAAATTGGCACTCAAGGACAAGCTCAGGAAAATCAAAATGGAGAAGGGTGACACAATCCAAAAATACTTGACCAAGTTCACTCAATGTCAAGATGAGCTTGGAAGTGTTGGGATTATTATGGTTGATGAAGACTTGGTGAGCCTAGCACTTCTAGGCTTTCCTTAGAGCTGGCATAGTTACCAAGACTCTGTGGATGTGAGGGAGTAGTTACTAAATTTGGAGCGACTATGGTCATATTTGGTACAAGAAGATTTTCGACGGACTACCAGGGATGGATCCTCATCCAAGACCGACGATGAGGAAAATTGTGCCTTAGATAGCAAGAAAAAGAAAGGGAAAGTGAAGAGGAAATCCAAATCCAAATCCAAGACCAGTAAAGAAGGCAAGAAACGAGACATGTCAAGGGTGAAATGTTTCAACTGTCATGATCATGGACACTGTTAGCCTCCACAACATCCCAAGGTTGATGAATGGATGTTGATGGAGGTAACCTCAAACCAAGCTTTCAGTTTGGTAGCTAGCCCTACCAAACCAAAGAGGGCTCTCTCTATGAGATCACAGCCAAAGGATTTGACTGGATGAATAGTATATTTTATGCTAGTTAACTCAGCTTTAGGGTTTTGAAAGTTTCATAGTTTTTTTGCTAGAGCAGGGAAGAAAACCAGGTAGCTAGGTCAAATGTATCATAGGGTTACAACTGCAAATATATAAAGGAGCAAGGTAGAAATACTTTAGTGATGGGCTTAGGGTTTGTTGCTGTAGTGTAGGGTTTGAAAGAGTGGAGAGGGTCTTAATGAGCATGCATTCATGAATTCATTAAAACTGAAGGAAATAAACATGAAATGATTTTCCCAAACAAAACAGAGCCATGAAAGAATTCTTCTTATAAAAATTTTAGGAAGATCATTGAGGAAAGCAAGGCATGGAAAGAGAATATATATATATATCATTTATAAAATACTATAACAGAGAAAAAAACATCAAAAACTCACTGCACATGAATTCCTAGATAATAGCTGCAACTCTTCCTCTGAATTTCTGAATAAAATCTGAAGCACAAGCTACAATGGTTTCAAACCTCTGATGTCCAACCAGTCAAATGACTTAGAAAATCATACATATGGATAAAATATCATTTCCCCTCTCTCAGGGGTCCAATCCTTGAGTGAAGGATATGATCACTTGATCCTCTCACCTTAAACCTAAAGACTAGGGAGGTGAACAAGACTCTCCCTAAGATAGAAAAACATATTTTTTGACCATTAATGACCTTTACAAGCATGTATCTAGCTCATATTTACCTTTAACTATCTTAATTACATCTCAAAACATCATTACATCATCATGATTGACAAATTACATGATTAAAAGTGAAACTAGACCAAGCCAACTGCAAAAAATGACTTTCAGGATAAAATGCAGTGAATTCAACTGAAAATGCAGTGTGTCAGGAGAACACGCAGCGTGTGAGGGAAAAATCAGCTTTGGAGGCCTTCTTGGAGTCAAAATACTGATATGAAAATTGCTGGAGATAGATCTTCCAGTTGGCTACATGATGGAGTCTTCTAGAACTAAAATTGACTGAATTTAGCCCCGCAAAATTTTATTCTCCCATAGACACTCTCAAAACGCAGCAAGCTCTTCAAAAAGGAGGTAGAAAAGTCATTTTTTGGTGGTTTTTGACTTTTTGACCTGCTAGAAGGGCCTGAAGTGGAGCTCCAGTTTGCTAGATGAAAGTAGAGGTCAAGAGGAATCCATTGATGCAGACCTTATGTAATTTGGAGGCCTCCATAAAAAATGCAGCGTGGGCCACACTGCGTTTTTTACAGTGTGACTATTTCACAAAATTGTCAAAATTCTAAAAAATTGACTTTTCACCAAAATTTCTTCAAACTTCCTCAAAATTGTTCCAGGATTTCTTCGTGAAGACCTGATATGGTATGTCAAGCAATGAGGGAAGCATAAGCAAGTAGATCCAACTTTCCCTTCTCTTTTTGCTTGATTAGGGTTTCCTTGAGTTTTTCTTTCAACTGTTTGACCTTGATCTTAGAGACTTGATTTCTTGTATAGTGAGGAGCAACCATGTGTCTTTGCGATTTTTTATCTCTATTGACCTTCTTAAGGAGCTTTTATAAGTGAAAATTGACCTTATCTAGAAAATATTCCCTATTTTCATTGATCTCCATGGCAATTCTCTCATCAATAGTTAGTTGCTCTTCAGGAGGGGATTTTTGTCTTTCTAACTCTAATGCTCTTATGAGTCCCCTTGTCCTTGGTCTCTTCCTTGTCATCTGCTCTTCATTCTCATTATAGTCATCAATATCAAGTACTGCTTTTCCCTTTACATATTCCTTGCTAGCATCAAACTTATGTCTATTCAAAAGCTGTTGGTTTACCTTCAATTGCATGTTTTCCTGCTCAAGGAATGAAATCATGAAGTTGGCCCTAGACAAGTTGTCCTTAAGCTCTCTAATATCAGCGTATTTCTCCAAAATTACCTGTTTTGTGGATTTTTTCTCTTCATCCATCTCCAAATCTGCCATAACAATGTGAAGATGGGATGGTCCTTCATCTTGCAAAAGTGGCTCATGTTGTGCTGGTGATCTTTGTGTTGTTGATGTAGGCTTGGCCCCTTCCACAATTTTTGGAGAAAACACAAACCTCCTACCTCTCTGGTAGGTTTTGGTCACCTCAGCCCTTAAGGGCTTCTTCACTGAAACTCTGCTAGATGAACTAATCTCCATTTGTGTGGATGGTGTTGATGGTGTAGCTAATGATATACCTTGACTAGTTGTTTGACTTACAGAAGGAAAAAAATCATGGGAATGAATGAATGTCTCCCAAGTGATGTTATTCTCCTCAAGCTGGTCTGAGATAGTAATTTTGATGAAGGCATGGTGAAAGAGACTGGCTTGATGATTACTTTTTTTATGTTGCACCTTCCCTGCCATCTTAGCCAAGATCTTGTGGAGATAATAGGATAGGTTAATAGGTTTTATCCTTGTGAAGTGCATGATCAATCTGACATGATATTTGTACAATTTATTAAATCTACCCTTGCATGTAAAGTACTTCATAATGACCCTCATCAATGGAACAAACCTGTCAAGAAGCTGATCAAAAGGAAAAAAATTATTTATTCCATATTTGTAATGAGCTTTGATGTAAGGTCTGTAATTTTGCATATCCAAATCCAGATTTTTGAACCACTTTTCACCATTGTTTGGTATCCTTGTTTCTATAGCTATGGTTCAGTTGTGATTGTGAAGATGACCCCTGAAATTGTGACTTTATCTCTGTTGATCACTTTAATTGCTTATTAATCTAAACAATCAAGTGGTACATAAATTGTCGACCCAGGGAAGTCTATTTATTTCAAAGGCAATCACACACTGTATATGCTCAATCTAAAAAGCAATGAAAAGTTGTAGTAAAAATTACACTAATCACACCTTTCTTCAAACAAACTGAAGTTCTACTTTGAGTTACAACAAAAGCAATCTTCCTATTGCAAAAAATTATCAAAAGAATGTTGGATTACATTAAAAAAACAACAATTTAGGAAAAGAAACCAATCTGTAGAAGAAAAGACCAATTATGCTATAACAGAGAACATGACCCTATTCCCCAAGTAGGAATCTTCAGCACTTGTTTTTGACTACCACGCTTTCACAAACTCATTCTGTAAACAAGATTACGACTTTGAAATAATCAACGATTACCTAGGAATGAATTATATGGAAACAATGCGACAATCAATGGAAATAGAGTTTCAGCAATAGATAACAGAGTTGCAATAATGCATAAATGATTTCAGCAAAACAGAGTTTTAACAAGGTGTAAATGAAAATAATGATTAACACATTACGGAAATTAATGGGTGAATCTTGTGAGGAAGGTGGGCCCTTTCCTTCTCACAAGATTCCCCAGAAAGAGGAATTAAGAAGAAATGCTCAGAACGATCTTTTATTCATCTGTCAAATGTAACGTATTACAAAACAATCCATGTTCATTCTCTGTAATTCTCTTTCAGCTAAACCTTCCGTCCCCCCTAATGCTGATGTCTCCTCCTTTTAAAGAGGAGACATCTATTATACATTTGATTACATCATACGAATCCTATTCTTAACTCGATCTAATCTTCTATGCTGGAATAGGATATTATGTTCTTCCATAGCAAAAATGCTATTACAATGGTTATGATGGTGCTGGCTTCGAGGTGCAGTTGTTGCGACTAGTGTAACAACTCCCTTCATTATCTTTTCTTGTTGCTGCCGTACTTGAAATACTGTTTCAACATCGCAAATCACAGACTGTTTCAGCAACGGGATTTGCATATTGTTTGGACTGTTTCAGCAACGCGGTCTTCAGATAGCAACGATGAATTAACTGCAGTCTTCAAACTACTTTAGCAACTATATATTTCCGATTAATGGCTAAATATGAAATTAATGTAAACTTACATGTAAATTACATGTAAAACAAGTTAAACATATAGTAAAGAGAAGAAACGTTATATACCTTTGGAAGAATAGATTAAAGTGATAATATAAGCTTTAAATATCGTCTGGAAAAGGATGGAATGATAGCAAAATGTATGAGAAAAAAGGTACATTACAAGGTCCTACCAATCTCCTTTAAAGTGAGTGGCAAACAAACTAGTGAGTTTGGCATGTTATTTGACCCTTTCAATTTTCTCACAAAACTTCATGCACCCAACATTTTGAAAGCAGTGTTTGGAAAGTGGGGAAGACATTATTTCATTTATGTTGAGTGGTTCATATCTAGACATGTTGCCTCCTTTGTTATAGGGCTTCTTCTCCTCCATGTTGATAGTTTTCAAGGGGAAAAACCTAGTGGGAAAAAACAAGGGAAATGAGTGAGGGGGTAGTTTGAAGGGGTTAGGGAAGGGAAATGGGAGTAGGAAAATTTAGGCAAGTGGATAGGGGTCTTAGGGAACTGTAGGAAGTGGAATGGGATGAAATGGAAATTGGAATTAGTCTAGGGAATTTTTAACACCATCCTAGCTAAGAAAACTGCCAAAAACGCAACGTTAGGCTAGGGTTTAGGGTTTGGAGCTTAGGAAATTAGAGTGAGGGGCTTTGAAGGCTATGGTAGTTTCTTTTGAGTGTGAGGGAGGGTAAAATTTCTATGGGATAGGTGTGTTTACCTTGCAAACTTGAAAAGAAGGGTCACCCACCAAAACACAGCGTGGGGACAAATGGAGGGTTTGTACTATAGAAACAAGCAAACTGAGCTGATAGGAGGGGTCAAAGACCTATAAACTACTTGTAGAATGATTATGGACACTTTGATGGCCTTTGAGAACCCTTGAAAACTGTTTTGATGCCTCTGGAGTTAAAACACATCGTATAAAGGAAAACACAGTGTGGAGGTTTGAAAACACAACGTGGCTGCTTGGCATCAATTTTTGGAGTGTCTTTTGACCCTGAAATTGTTGAGGACGTGTTTTCTGGTGAGTGAGAGCTCTTTATGAATGAGGCGAATGAGATGAATGAGTTAAAATGGTCTTTTATAGCTTGTGGTAGTCAATTTTATTCATAGTAGTGGGATGGCCCACTTCATGTTTTTCACTTTTTCTTTGAACACTATGTAGCTTCGGAACTTTTATAACTTATTACATCATGTTTAATAAAAATTACACTTGAAACAAAATTTATTGAGCAATTTCCCTATTACTACTCCTTCATTTGATGGATTTATGCATGAAATGACTGATTTTGATGATTCAACCCTGAATTACCTAATGAAGATACTGAGCTGAATGAAGACCATGATGGCATGAATGAAATGAATATGGAGACCTTGAAATGATGACTCATCCAACTGAGATATGGTAATGAATAGCAGGTGAAATTTTTTGGAAGGAGCAGTAATAGTCCTAGACACCACTAGCCAGTGACCAAATTTTTATTTGAAGACCTACTGAAACCATAAAAATTAGACTCAAAACCCTAACAAAAACTTTGAAATAGCCCATTTGATCACTAGTAACAGGTAGAACTATCTGACACTAATAGACACTATGCCACAAATTTTCCACAAAAGAAGAACAAAAACAAGAAGGCTCCCAGAGCTGCAGCGGGTGAAGATTTTGCCTCACAGGTTGAGTTCGAATTCTCTCTCATCACATGCATGGTGTCAGCTGTGATGGGATCTATGTGGTACTTTGATAGTGGAACATATTTCCACATGACTGGAAACAAAGAACTCTTTAGTAGCTTGGAGGAGAAGGATCTTCAGATGCACATCAAGATGGGTGATAACGGGAGGTATAGCGCTACCGCAATTGGTACAGTTACTTTCCAGAGAGATTCAAGTAAACCTTTCATATTAAAATATGTCATGCATTTACCAGGTTTGAAAAATAATTTAGTTTCAGTTGCTATGTTGGAGGATCTTGGATATGATGTGGTTTTCATTGAAGCAAAGGCGTTCCTTCGTCACAAATCCACAGGACAGGTAAAAACGATTAGGGTTCATGTGAAGAACCTCTACAAACTTGATGTAGATGGTTGCGCAACATTGAGCAGTAAAGCAGATGAGGTGGTGAGTCGGGATACCGGTGAGTTATGGCACAAGAGGTTAGCTCATCTACACCATAGTGCTTTGAGGATCATGCAGCAGATTTCTACATGGCTTCCAAATGGTAGACTTGCGCTGAGAGACACATACAAGGGTTGTACTATGTGGAAGTATACAAAGGCCACCTTTCCACGATAACTATGTCGACGGTGGAAATCCTTGGTGTTCACTCGAGACGCGGTGGATCATTCTCCATGACTTCACTTCCACGACAAAGAACATGTATTATGTGATTTTTGTTTATCATTTTTCTAGAAAGTGTTGGATTTTCTTCATGCAGAAGAAATATCAGACGTTCTCCAAGTTTTGTGAGTTCAAAGAACTGGTAGAGAAATATACAGGGAAGAAGGTGAAGGCTTTGAGGAGCGACAATGGTGGTGAGTATATCTCTAATGAATTCAGGACTTCTATGCCAAAGAAGGAATTCAGAGAGAATTTATTACACCACATAAACCACAACAGAATGGGGTTGCAGAAAGAAAGAATAGAACAATTGTGGGAGAAGAACGAGCTATGTTACATGGTCAAGGCCTACTATTGCATCTGTGGGTAGAGGCATGAAACACAATAGTATTTGTGCAGAACCATAGTCCTCATTGGATACTTTGCATGAGTACACTAGAGGATGCTTTTTCAGATAAGAAACTAGATGTTTCATATTTTAAAAATTTTGGCTCATATTTCTCTTTCCATGTGATCAAATATTCCAAGAAGAAGCTAGAACCAACACTAGAGGTTGGGATATTTGTTGGGTACACATATACTCCCCAAAACTATCGGGTGTATTTTCCAACACACATGATGATATTTTTCAAAAGAGATGTGAAATTTGAAAGAGGAGAAGGCCATGTGATTGTCTCTTGAGAGAGATGAGAGAGAAACGGCTTGCATGCGAAGAGGAAATCATAGTTCCAAGGCAGACAAATAGGGATGTCCAAGCTGACCACAAGCGGAAGGTCTGAGAGTGGAAGAAACCACTCATGCAGAGCCATCCACCAAAAGTGGTAGGAAGTACACCAGAGAGGCTGATAGATTGATGCTAGATGCAACAAAGAATGTAGGTGTACCTACATCAAAACACAGGTAGAGAAGGTACCCAGACAGGTATACTAGATACATGGCTCTTATGAGTGAATTTATTATGACAAAACCATCCTCTTTCGAGGAAGCAATGCAGTAGTTGGTATGGGTTGATGCCATGGTTGAGGAGTATGACTCCATTATCAGAAACAATGCATGGGAAGTGTAGAAATTATATAAATAATGCGTTATACATCCAATATTCTCATGATCACATACTATTTGACTTCATGCACAATACATATTCTCTTCTACTATTGATAATCATATGCAGAAATTAAATCAATTGCAATGCACACATGAAACCATAAAAATTCACACACATTAACACAGATGTTTAACGGGAAAGCCTGAAGCTAAAAACCCCAAATATATGTATATAATATATGTCATAGAGATCATGTAACAATCCTCATACAAAGCTGATCATATCAAGCTCTCAGTACAATACAATCGCTACACACTAATCGGGCTTGATCTTGCAAATCCATGCACCGATCTTTGCCACCTGCTAGCCTGCCTCTACTGCACAATCCCTGCTGGAGAATGGCTCTGAATGAACTCGAATTGGTCAACCCTTGCTCATGCAATCCTCATTGGTAACTCTACTCTGTGTTGGATGCAATCAATGCATCACTATAGTCACAACTGATAGTTAACCTACTCTTTCACCTATCTCTCCACTGGTCTCCACTGAAACTGTCCATGCACTGTAGTTAACTGATGTATTCTTCAGTTGATTAATGAGTTAATAATTAGTGAATTAATTAATAATTAATTCACACCACTCACTAGTGTATCAATCAGTTAGACTAGATACAACTAGCTCAACTATGTTTAACTCAGTTAAACTGAACACAACTCCACCAACTACCTCAATAACTCCACCAAACTCTGTCACATGAGTTCTAAATGAAGTATCCATGCAATAGCTCCACTTAACCCTCAGGAATAGCGTAATTCCTTCTGTCAGCTCCTGTGCCACATCTGTGCACTTAATTGAAGTGCTCCAAGAGAATAAGTTAATGTTTATAGTCCAAATATTATTAAGAGCTAATAATATTCGACATATCTATTTTTAGACTGGCAATCTAAAAATAGATTCCGCCCAATATGTCTAAAAATAGAAGTCCATCTATTTTTCCAACTTGACCAACCATCCACAAATGGCATCCTGCGACTCATAGAATATGATCGACATGTCTAAAAATAGATTTGCGCCAAAAATAGCCTGCAGGCCCACTTATTGAAGGTGACTCTTTTCACTAAGCTCATCATCTTGTTGCAATCTCAACAAAGTGGTCCCAAGACCAGTGGGGAAGTCAGTGATTGGATCCAGGTGGATCTATAAGGTGAAGCAAGTAGAATATGGGAGTGTGGAGAAACATAAGGCTATATTTGTGGCCAGAGGGTTCTCACAAGTAGAGCGGATTGAATATGAGGAGAATTTTGCACCAGTTTCATAGTACTCATCGATTATATCCATCCTTACACTCTCAACATAGATGGGATGGCAGATACACCAGATGGTTGTAAAGAAAACTTTTCTCAATGGAGTTATTGAGGAAAAAGTGTACATTGAGTAGCCAGAAGGTTTTGGGACCTTAGACAGGGAGTTTCATGTGTGCAGACTCAAGAGAGCACTGTATGGGCTGAAGCAAGCACCCCATGCTTGGTACACCAGGATCAACAGCTATTTCACTGGGTTGGTCTTCACAAAGAGTGAAGTGGATGTGAACCTATATCATATTGTGGTTGATGGTAATATTTTGATTATTATACTTTATGTAGATGATTTGATACTGACAGGTGATGAGCAACTCATAAATTATTGCAAAGAGGATCTTGCAAGAGAATTTGAGATGAAGTACATGGGGCTCTTTCATTATTTCCTTGGTTTGGAAATATGGAAAAGAGATGGGGAGCTATTTGTATCTCAGGGAAAGTATGCCAAGGAGATTATGAGGAATTTCCACATGGAGGGCAACAATCCCATGGAAAATCCTCTTGCAGGAAATTGGAGGAAGGAGGATGTTACTTCAGGTGAGGTAGTGGATGCTACTGTTTACAGGCAGCCTATGGGTTCACTTATGTACTTAGCGAACACACGACCAAACATATGCTTTGCAGTTAACTAGATTAGTCAAGTTATGGTTAAGCCAACCAAGCTCTTTTGGAAGGTAGGGAATCTTGTCTTAAGATATCTCAGGGGCACTACAGAGTATGGATTATGGTACATATGGAAAAAGGGAGTGAAGCTTCAAGGCTTCACTGATGCATATTGGGAAGGTATTCCATCAGACAGGAAGAGCACATCAGGGGGAATCTTCAGCATAGGATCAGTAACAATTTATTGGTACAATAGGAAATAGAGATCAATTGCACCTTGTTCAGCAGAGGAAAAGTACATGGAAGCTAGTCAAGTTGCATGCGAGGCCATCAATATGAGGAAGATACTTGTTGGTTTATTCGGTCATCAGATGGATCCGACGGTGATACAATGTGATAAACAAAGTTGCATGAAACTCTCGGTTAATACGGTATTCCATGACAGGTCCAAGCATATTGATATCTAGTATCACCATCTCAGATATTGTGTTAAGAGGCGCATTATGTTGTTGCAGTACATTCCCACAGAGGATCAGGATGCATACATCTTGATGAAGGCGGTGAAAAGGAGAAAGTTCGAATACCATAGAGACAGGATCGGGGTAGATGATAATCCATTTCTTGTTTACAGGGAGTGTTTAAATTCAACAAGAAACTACACCCACACACTGGTGAAGAAATTCTGATGCACACTGGTGAGGAATTTCTAATGCACATTGGTGAGGAAATTCTGGTGCACACTAGCGAGGAAATTATGATGCACATTGGTGAGGAAATTCTGATGCACACTGGTGAGGAATGTGGGGCATCTAATTTACTTTTCCCTTAAATAAATTGTAATTTCATCTCATAATAACTTGTATCAGATGACTAAGTCATGATGACTGATTTATTTCAATAAATTTGGGTTGATGGCCTAAGATGAGGCATGTAGAGAGTGTTGGGGTTCCCATGTTTTGGCAAGATTGGCAATACCAAAAGATGAGACAACATAGAACCACTTTCGGACCTTAGGATCTAGCCCTCCTAGGTCTAGAGAGGGATCTCTCTATAATAGTCAAGGCATATGGCTTTGAAGCTCAAGTTTAAGATATTAGGCTAGTTATAGGCACAAGGTTTGTTTGTTTGATTTAGAGTTTGGTTGTTGAGAATCAGGAAGGAAGGGTTCGTCATAAGACAAGGCTGCGCAACAAAGGATATAGACAAAGGAGAAATAGTCCAGGGAATACCAAGTCCATTGGGAAATGGAGTCAAGAAAGGATTTACTTGCTATACAACATGCAAGCTTTCAGTTGGGCTAGTCATCTAAAGCCTTGGATCCTAAAGATGACAGTAGGAATGAAACATTAAGGACTGAAGATGAAAGGAGAAGAACCGTCCAATTCTGTCTATAGATCAGGTCAGAGGTCATTTAACTCTAGACCTTCTTGAACACAATCAGGGGCAGCACGAGGGATCTTAGAAAGGATTAATGGAATGGAAAGATCCTAGTGAGGCAGGGACAAAGCTCTAGACCTCCCAGTGTTCTCAACACATTCGATCAAATCCCAACAAGAACATCTAAACATGGATTTCCTTAATTCATACATCATAGAGCAGGCAATAACATCCACTACACTAGTTAAATCCATTGAAATCAATATTCAGATACACATATAAGTAGAAAACATATAGGGTTGGGAGAGCAGCAACATAAGGCACCTAACATGGGTGAATCTTATGCCAAATTTCTGATGCGAGCCAGAAGAACCGAAATGAAATGAAATAAACACAGAGATAGAAAAACATCACCGCAGCTTTAGATCAGGATCCAAAGGAATGTGCTCATTATATTAAATATCAACACCAATCAGGTACAACATAACCAATAATTTGGTCACTTAATCTGAATACATCTCACTCGGCCTACGTTACAATTATACAAAGAGTTCTTATCTCAGGAGGAACTGCTTACATTTCTCTGATAACTCATCAACAACCTTTACAACAACTTCCTCATAGTTTTTATAGCTGAAAAAGAGTAGAGGAAGTAGGTAGAACACTAAATATAACATTAAATTCAGAAAAGAAGGAAAGGGCCGAAGCCCATTCTGTTTGGAACTCTGAGCCTTAATTTTTGGCACTCTTTGGAGAAAAGGAGGGTCTTTGTCAGGCTTCATTAATTCCCGATATGTTTCATATGCATCCTGGTGTAGTACCTTTGGTGAATAAACAAAATGGTAATGAAAAACGGACTGGTCCGCCGTACTTGAGCAGCAAATGCTCGGATCTCCTTGGACTGCGTGCTGAGCGGAGATCTCCTCTGGAGCACGGCATGTAATCAAGTGGTAGGGGAAATTCATCCTTCTTCGGATGAAGACATTCTACCGGTGTGGACACCTGCCCTTCATTAAATTCTTTGCCTCTGACAGTGGAAAACTTGCGGTTGCCTCCATACTGTGCAGTTATGGTGGCGTTTCAACCCTTGTACTCTGCAGAAAAAATCACAACTGTGTGAGGAAAATCGATGCAATGGAAGACCGGTGGAGCGGAGGGAAAAAAATATGATAGCGCGGTGATGGAATGGAGGCTTTCACCAAACAATGGTGACAAAATGAAAAGGAATGCGAAGGGAAGGCAATGACATGCGATGAGGAGGAACCCAGCCGCAGGCGGGTGGCGATTTGCTTCGAGCTGTTGGATCTTAAACCCAATAGTTGGCCAAGGTTTAGGCGGGGAATCGCAGTCGCGATGGACGAGGGGGGATCACATACTTATAATTTGCGATTGCGATCGAGGAAGGGGAAACGGTTGGGAATGCGATGATGGTTGGGTTCGCACGGGAATCAACGGTGGAGGATTTGCAATGGATCACTCGAACGGATAAGTGAGAATGCGATAATGCGACGGTACGATTATGCGATCGAGTGATGAAATCCCATCGCATCGCAAATATTTGTGATGGATCCAATGAACAAGCGAACGAAACTGCGATGCACGACTTGCGATAGGCGGCGGTTATATAATGTGATATAAACTTTATAATAAAGTTTATAACAAACAAGCGGGGTATGCAAGGGGGAAGGCTATAAACACATATTTTGTATTAAAATGGTTTATAACGCGATGGAAGTCGGAAAAGAGGGGAAGAGGGGTCCAAGGCCTGTAGTAAGATAGGAAAGTGGGTATTTGTCCCTTTAAAGTGATTTGAAGGTTAGGAAGGGAAGTAATAAGGGAACAAAGGGGAAGATGGCCTACAAAGGGTAGGGGAAAGAATTTAAAGGGGATTTTGAGGGGAAATGAAAGGAAAGTGGGGAAAAAGAAGGGGAGACAAAGGGGATAGAAAACAAAGGCTTAGGGGAATGAAATAAGAGGGAAAAGGGGGCCTTTGGGCATCTCTTCACAAACAGAGAGGCTTTATGATGGGAATCAGCAGAAGGGAATTTATCATAGGACATAAGGCACAAGGAGGCTTCAAGGATGATGTGTTTTCCGGGGAAATGCATTCCTTGAAGGCTCAAAAACATCTTAGCCCCTTATTTGCTTGTCGAAAATTTATAGGGGGCTAACACTGGCTCCACATGGGGATGGCTTCTTCTTGAAGGAGTCAAGAATTCAGAAAATAAATCTTTGGTGTAGGCCAGCTGCCGGTTGCTTGGCACATCTCTTTCTCTGATCAGCTGCCACAATGTGAATATGTTACATCAGCAGAAACATTTTCCCCAATCAAACTTCCTTCCCGCACTACAATCCTAGCATTTTTCTTCTTTAGGGTGCATTTGAGCTAGTAGACCCTTTACATCATTTTATTTTACAAACAGAAAATAAACCTATTCTAAATCTACCCTTATTGCTCCATGAGACCAGATTAAACAGTTGGTCCCACAGCGTTTCGCTACCTACACTACCACCTGCTAGGATTAGACTGTCTAGCAGGTTTCTCCTCTACATTCTAAGACAGAAAATGAAACAACTAACTACCTGATCATAGACTGAGCTTTATTGAGCTTTTCCTACCTACCCTATTCTAACTTGACATATTTACAAGACTAGCATACAAACACTGTCTTCCAATGTAACCAGTCCATCAAGTGATCCCATGGTTGGTCCTTCTTGCTCAACTCCTTGAGCATGCTGGATAGGCAGGGCAGCTCCCACTCTTTTTGTTCAATAACAACAGCTTTGAAAAATTTTCCTTCTGTTTGCAACATGCTGCTCAAGAAGACCTTTGATCCTTCTTCAAATGTATGCAGGAAATGTGCATAAGGATCATGAAAAGATACCTAGCTATGAGTATCTGGCAGGCAGGCTTCAACCAGGATCTCTTCTTCTTCCACTAGATCAAGAATGAGACTCTCCTGAGAAAGAGAATCTCCTTCATCTTCTTCATTTTCTGAACTAGAGGACTTATCATACTCTGCAGTTGTGCCCCCTTGGAGCTCTAACACATTCTGATCCAGTGTGCTGAGCTCTATGAAAAGATTCATGTATTCTTGAGCAGGGGTGTACCCTTTTGCTTCCTCTTTTTTAAGAGAAGGCTCTTTTCTTTCAACCCGCTCAAAAACCTCTTCTTTTCTTTCGTCCTCATCTTCTGAAAGGAAATACTGCTGGTTTCCGACCTTACTGATGATTTGTGGTAGAGCAGAATGAAGATTCCAAGAATCTTCATCTGTTGATATATTGTCGCAGCTCTCCTCATTAGTGTCATAGATAGGCTGATTGGTTTCATTACCTCTCTGAAATTGCTGGCTCTGTTTTTCTTCCCATGAATCTAAGGATGATGGTCCTGCAAGCTCGACTTCTCTTTGAAAGCACTCACCCTCAAATAGATCATGAAAAGGAAAATCATAACTATAAGTAATATCACCCTTCAAACCTATCGGACTTTCAGCAGGTCTTTCTTCATTCCGATCCACAGAGGAGTTTTCTGAAACTGAATCATCAAACTCATAAGATGAGTGAGCAAGGGAGTGTGTCCTATAGAAGACTTTTGGGGTGGACTGCTGTTTAATATTTGATCAATCTCCTCTTCTGTCAAAAGAGAAGCTTCCCTCTCATTACGGACAGAAAAATAGCAGTCTTCTTTCTCTTGTGTAAGCTGATTTGGAGGCTGGATGTTTCTTTGAGCCTCTTCTTCCACATCAGGCTCTGCCTCTTTTATGTGGTCTCGTGTTTCTTCAAGGCAGCTTTCCCTATCAGCCTTTGCTAAAAGGTCCTGATATTCTTTGATCAGCGTAACACAAGGCATAGGTAAGCAATCAGACAATTCTTGATTACCTTCCTCCTCATCTTCTACAAATTCTTGAGTATCATACGTGTCCTGCTCATTGTCTAGGTCTTGATTTTTTTCTTGTTTTGGAGAAGGCATAGGTTGTTCTTAATAATCATCATTTGCATTCATATTAGCCATATGCGTTTCCAACACTTTACCAAACATTTCGGTTATTTCACATAATTTATCATACAAAGCATCATACTTTGTATCTCTGTCCATGTTTGGATCTATATTTATGCAAAGAAGGCTACTGCTTCTTCTCAACTAGTTCAGAGTCTTCTACCAGTGGAGTCATTTGGTCTTTGGATCATAGGGAATGTGGAGTCGCCAGGTGGATGTATATGAATGTTTGAAGCAGGATGTTGTCCACCATCAGCAATTGAAAGCCAATCTAACCAGAGATTGAAGGGTTTCTAAGGTCCTGGTGATATGGAATGAAAAATGATTAGAACCTCCCCAGCAGAGTCGCCATTATGTTGGGGTTCCCATGTTTTGGCAAGATTGGCAATACCAAAAGATGAGACAACATAGAACCACTTTCAGACCTTAGGATCTAGCCCTCCTAGGTCCAGAGAGGGATCTCTCTATAATAGTCAAGGCATATGGCTTTGAAGCTCAAGTTTAAGATATTATGCTAGTTATAGGCACAGGGTTTGTTTGTTTGATTTAGAGTTTGGTTGTTGAGAATCAGGAAGGAAGGGTTCGTCATAAGACAAGGCCGCGCAACAAAGGATATAGATAGAGGAGAAATAGTCCAGGGAATACCAAGTCCATTGGGCAATGGAGTCAAGAAAGGATTTACTTGCTATTCAACATGCAAGCTTTCAGTTGGGCTAGTCATCTAAAGCCTTGGATCCTAAAGATGACAGTAGGAATGAAACGTTAAGGACTGAAGATGAAAGGAGAAGAACCGTCCAATTCTGTCTATAGATTAGGTCAAAGGTCATTTAACTCCAGACCTGCTTGAACACAATCAGGGGCAGCACGAGGGATCTTAGAAAGGCTTAATGGAACGGAAAGATCCTAATGAGGCAGGGACAAAGCTCTAGACCTCCCAGTGTTCTCAACACATTCGATCAAATCCCAACAAGAACATCTAAACATGGATTTCCTTAATTCATACATCAGAGAGAAGGCAATAACATCCACTACACTGGTTAAATCCATTGAAATCAATATTCAGATACACATATTAGTAGAAAACATATAGGGCTGGGAGAGCAGCAACATAAGGCACCTAACATGGGTGAATCTTACGCCAAATTTCTGATGCAAGCCAGAAGAACTAAAATGAAATGAAATAAACACAGAGATAAGAAAACATCACCGCAACTTTAGATCAGGATCCAAAGGAATGTGCTCATTATATTAAATATCAACATCAATCGGGTACAACATAACCAATAATTTGGTCACTTAATCTGAATACATCTCACTCGGCCTACGTTACAATTATACACAGAGTTCTTATTTCAGGAGGAATTGCTTACATTTCTCTGATAACTCATCAACCACCTTTACAACAACTTCCTCATAGTTTTTATAGCTGAAAAAGAGCATAGGAAGTAGGTAGAACACTAAATATAACATTAAATTCAGAAAAGAAGGAAAGGGCCAAAGCCCATTCTGTTTGGAACTCTGAGCCTTAATTTTTGGCACTCTTTGGAGAAAAGGAGGGTCTTCGTTAGGCTTCATTAATTCCCGATATGTTTCATATGCATCCTGGTGTAGTACCTTTGGTGAATAAACAAAATGGTAATGAAAAACGGACTGGTCTGCCGTACTTGAGCAGCAAATGCTCGGATCTCCTTGGACTGCGTGCTGAGCGGAGATCTCCTCTGGAGCACGGCATGTAATCAAGTGGTAGGGGCAATTCATCCTTCTTCGGACGAAGACATTCTGCCGGTGTGGACACCTGCCCTTCATTAAATTCTTTGCCTCTGACAGTGGAAAACTTGTGGTCGCCTCCATACTGTGAAGTTATGGTGGCGTTTCAACCCTTGTACTCTGCAGAAAAAATCACAACTATGTGAGGAAAATCGATGCAATGGAAGACCGGTGGAGCGGAGGGCGAAAAATATGATAGCGCGGCGACGGAATGGAGGCTTTCACCAAACAATGGTGACAAAATGCAAAGGAATGCGAAGGGAAGGCAGTGACATGCGATGAGGAGGAACCCAGCCGCAGGTGGGTGGTGATTTGCTTCGAGCCGTTGGATCTTAAACCCAACGGTTGGCCAAGGTTTAGGCGGGGAATCGCAGTCACGATGGACGAGGGGGGATCGCATACTTATAATTTTCGATTGCGATCGAGGAAGGGGAAATGGTTGGGAATGCGATGACGGTTGGGTTCGCACGGGAATCAACGGCGGAGGATTTGCGATGCGATCGGATCGCATCACAAATATTTGCGATGGATCACTCGAACGGATGAGTGAGAATGCGATAATGCGATGGTGCAATTCTGCGATCGAGCGATGGTCGCATCACAAATATTTGCGATGCGATCCCATCGCATCGGAAATATTTGCGATGCGATCCCATCGCATCAGAAATATTTGCGATGGATCCAATGAACAAGCGAACGAAACTGCGATGCGCGACTTGCGATAGGCGGCAGTTATATAATGTGATATAAACTTTATAATAAAGTTTATAACAAACAAGCGGGGTATGCAAGGGGGAAGGCTATAAACGCATATTTTGTATTAAAATGGTTTATAATGCGATGGAAGTCGGAAAAGAGGGGAAGAGGGGTCCAAGGCCTGTAGTAAGATAGGAAAGTGGGTATTTGTCCCTTTAAAGTGATCTAAAGGTTAGGAAGGGAAGTAATAAGGGAACAAAGGGGAAGATGGCCTACAAAGGGTAGGGGAAAGAATTTAAAGGGGATTTTGAGGGGAAATGAAAGGCAAGTGGGGAAAACGAAGGGGAGACAAAGGGGATAGAAAACAAAGGCTTAGGGGAATGAAATAAGAAGGAAAAGGGGGCCTTTGGGCATCTCTTCACAAACAAAGAGGCTTTATGATGGGAATCAGCAGAAGAGAATTTATCAGAGGACATACGGCACAAGGAGGCTTCAAGGATGATGTGTTTTCCGGGGAAATGCATTCCTTGAAGGCTCAGAAACATCTTAGCCCCTTATTTGCTTGTCGAAAATTTATAGGGGGCTAACAGAGAGATTATAATATTTTGGTGGTCTAGTTGCAGTCGATGCACTAGTGGGGTGCAGGTGTGAATTAGTTAACTCAATTAATTGAGTTAAAATCAGTTTAACTAGTTCTAATTGAGTGATGAGCTAGTGATAGGTCTAGTGAATTAAATTATATTTAATTCACAAGTAGTGATCAATCATATAACTAATAATTCACTATTAATAGTTGCATGCATATTAGTTCTGAGAAAGATCCAGTTGAGACATAGGTTAAAGGGAACATAACTATCAGTTGTATTTATAGAAAATTTCTAGGGTGCAATTATAAAGTCATGAGGATGCCATGATGGATTGCACAATCAAGGAAGGTAATTATTCCTATTTAATAGGGGCCTAATTCTCTAGGAATTTTGTGAGCAAGGCAGGTTGAAGGAAGGCTGAGAATTGGTTATGTATTTGTCCAATTTTTCTTAGATCACTGTGAGAAAATTGGTAGGGTGTGGTATATACTTGTGAGCAAGAAAGAATTGTATTGCTTTATGATTCCTTAGCTTTATACAATATATGATAGCGAGGTTTTTAGCAGTCGCTTTCCCCAAGAAAATCTTGTGTTGTGCAGTTGATTTACTTCTTTCTCTTACTTGTATGTGATTGAGCGATCATGTTTTGTATTCTGCATATATTGTAGAAGGATTTAGTATATTTTTTTAGTACATCACAAGATTAGATTGAATCCATTGATATATTTTCTACACAATCCTTTGCAGACGTTGATCCAGTCCCTGGGCTATGAGTTGCAACTCATCTAAGATCAACAAGATTTCTTCTTGAGCTTCATTTATGTCCAAAAGGACTCTCCTTAGAAACATTTAGGTGTTGGTAGATATTAATGGTGTACATATATTGATTGAGTCTTCCTCTTGTGTGCCCAGCATCCAAAATCTAGGCAACTAATTCATCTCCAATTTTTCATATTTGGAAAACATTCACATTCCATCGTTATTCCTCATTCTACCTCAGCATTTTCTTCTTGAATTTGAGGTGGGGTGTGATCTCTATAACACCTTCTTGAGATCTCTACACAAAATTTAGTTTTAGATGCCATGTTGCAGTAGTAGACCACTCTTTTATGAGACCTATCTTGTTATTGAGGCATATTTGTAGAAATTTGATAGAAATTGCAACTACTCAATATTTCAAACTGAAAAACACGAGAGAAAATTATACTCTACTGATCTACGGAATGGAAATCACAATTTATAATAACATGCATAGAAATGAAATAATAAAAACCACAACTACACATTAATTTATACGGGAACCCAATTGGGAAAAAACCTCTCAAGTGTGTTTTCATTAATCAGTTGAATAGAGAAATTATTACAATTGCTTTCTTCAGCTTTGACCACAACCTGCAAAAGAATAAATATTCTCTCTACTGAATGAGAAACTCTAGCCAATGCATAGAGCCAATTATTTTCTCATATAGCCTTATATTTCCTTGCACAAATCTTGAGGAAATTAGCCCCTAAAAGATAGGAATTTCCTTCAAATTGATTGTGCAATTCCCAAGGATGGATCACGTGATGTCATGCAACACCTGTACAATGAAACTAGTTTAAAACTAATGTTACATTGCCTTGTCATCTCCACTTCAACTAAGGAATTCAAATTATTTGCATGCATTAGATATTTTAGGTTGATTGATCTGTTAAATGATAGATCTATGAGTTAGACTGTTGTCCCACTACACCATTGACTCTATCAATAATTAAAGGTCAGTTAATTGAATACAACTGAAAATAACTGAATTGAATTACTAAAATTTAGCAATCACACATGCATAATTGAACTCCAATCCCTCTAACTCAAATTTACTAAGCTAACTGAGTGACAAGATCGATTTCACACTAGTTAACTGCCTCCAAGTTGTCTTGTTGATGTGGAAATTTGACTTACCCAATTTGAATAAGGATAAAGTAAAATTGAGATTTTGTGGCTACACTTTCTAACACTCCCTCTTAGCAAGAAAGGTAGTTTCCACCACCCCTATCCTGCACCTGTGGAATTGGAATTTACCTCTTGAAAATTCCTTTGTCAAGATGTCAAATTATTTCTCCTCAGTTGGAATGTAATGTAGCAACATAATTTTCTCCTCTGCAAACAATCCTGCAAATGATGATACCATATATCAATGTGCTTAGACCTATCATGAAATACTGGATTCTCAGAGAGCTTAATACAGCTTTGATTAACACAATATATCATTGTCAAATCCATCTCCTAATTGAAAAGACCCACAAGTATTTTCCTCATCCATATCGCCTCACGTGCTTCTTGAATTGCAACCATGTATTCAGCCTCTACTGAGATGAGTGACACAAACCTATGCTTCCTGATGTACCAGGAAATAGTTCCGGACCCAACACTCAATATAGAACCTGAAGTACTTTCTTGTCTGAAGGACTCCCTAACCAATCTGCATCGGTGAAGCCTTGGACATTCACTCCCTCTGTCCTCCTGTACCATAATCCATGTTCAGTAGTGCCTTTGAGGTACTAAAAGACATGCTTTTTTTCCTTCCAATACAACACGGTAGGCCTCTCCAAATCTTTACTAAGTTGTTTTGTTGCATAGCTCATGTCGGATATTGTGATCACAGGATACATCAAGGACCCCAAAAACTTCATGTAAATGGTAGCATCAACCTCTTTACCTAAAGTGGAATTCTACTTCCTCCAGTTTGTAGCTAGATGTGTGTTTATAGGCTTACAATTATCCATGTGAAATTTCCTAAGTATTTCAGAGGCATACTTCTCCTGAGACACAAAAAATTCACCATAACCTTGCCATACTTCCAACCTAAGGAAGTAATACATTAATCCCATGTATTTCGTCTCAAGTTACCTTGCATAATCCTCTTTGCAAGAGCAGATCAATTGCTCATCACCTATCATTATTAAATCATCGACATAAAAAAAAAGAATAAGAAACTTACCATCTACCACAATGTGATAGAGGTTCGCATTTGCTTCACTTTTGGTGAAGCCCAATCCATTGATGATAAATGTTGATTTGAGTGTACCATGCTCCGGGCACCTATTTGAGACCATACAATGCTCTCTTGAGTCTGCACAAATGTGACTCCTGATCATATGTCTCAAATAATTTTGGTTGCTCTATGTAAATTTCCTCCTAAACAACACCGTTGAGAAAGGTGGTCTTGACATACATCTGGTGGATTTTCCACCCCATCTGCATAGCCAATGCTATAATGGATATGACTGAAGAATATCTTGAAACTGGTGAAAAAATTTCCTCATAGTACACTCCCTCTATCTAAGATAATCCTTTGGCCACAAATCTAGCCTTGTACTTCTCGATGCTCCCATCAACTGCATGGTTAACTTTGTAGATCCATCTAGAACCAACCTCTAATTTCCATTTTGTTCTCGACACCACCTTACATACACTATTATTCATGAAGGATTTGTATTCTTTCACCATGGTATCAACCTAAACAGGTTGAGAAACTACTTCCTTAAATGAAGAAGGCGCTGACTCAACAAGCTCTTTCATGAGATACATGTAACCAGTGTACCTCTTAGGTGACCTCCTATACCTATGTTGTGATGTAGGAGCCGCCACATGCTCTTCTGCATCCTGTATCAATCTATAATTTTCTTTGGTTCTCTTTCTCCCCTCTTTGGAATATTCTGGTTGAGTTCGTACTTCCACTCTGCCTCTTGTCTTCTCCTCTCCATGTGGCTTCTCCAAAACCTCTTGAAGCTCCTCCTTTGGATCTAGAAGATCTTACTCCAATGGGATAATCAAATTTCATTCCAAAGAGAATCTCCTAGCTTTTTCCTCATCACATTTGGCATCTCTCCTTACAATTGTCATCCTCAGTGGAGGTAAATACACCCGGTAATTGTGTGGAGTTTCGGTGTATCCTACAAAAACTTCCAACTCTCTTGCAGACTCAAGTTTATTCCTTGAATCCTTGGAGACGCGACAATAATATAAATCTCAGAAAATTTTGAAATGAGAAACATCAGGATTTATCCTAGAGAAAAATTCCTCCTATGTGATCATACCAAGTATTCTATGAGGACTCTGGTTCTGCAAGTAGACTAGAGTGTTGCATTCTTTTTCCCATAGATGTAGTGAAAACCCCTGATCATGCAACATGGTTCTTACTGCTCCCAATATTCTCTTATTATTAGCCCCAATCAATTTCCTTCTAACTCACAACTCCACTAGATCCCAAGCCTCATTTTTTTCCAAAGATGCCATGTCATCAACCATGGCCTCTTTCCATAGTTTGTCATCCTCTGAATCTACTACCTCCCTGATAGTTTTGAGATCATTAGCAGTAATAGATAAAGAAAATTTTGAACATAAATAATATGGACTATACCTTTCTAGTTTCCTTCTCTCTTGAACTAATCTTCTCAAAACTAGAGTTTGTGACTCTTCCTCTTCTTATTCTTGTTCTGTTGTAGAGTCTACTTCTTTCTCCTTTAGCTCAAACTCTATCTTCTCAGGTTCCTTTGGTAGGAATACATGTTTAATAGCATATTTCACCTCTCCTAAACACCACATCTCAGTTGTACACAACCTTCCTTGTTTCATGGTTCTAAAGCTTATAACCTTTTAAACAATCCTTATACCCAATTGTTGAAGGCTGGAGAGTGACTTCCTGAACATTAGGGATTCCACCCAGTCGAGAGTTTAAAGCAATTCCTTTTCCAGTGAAATGGTGGGTCCGACTGGGGATATAGTGACCAATTTCCCGTATAAGAAAAGAGTTTATATAAAAATGGAATAAAATCAACACAAATGGGGTGATCTATTCTTATGACAACATAAATAAAACTAATTCTAACTACTTCCTAGGATGGACTGATTTATATGATTACAGAGTAAGATTTCATAAGAATGAAACAATATAGATCATTTGCATACTAAATGAATGTAAGCACATTAAAGAAACTAAATCAATGTAATTGATTTAGTTGATGAAGAAAATTAATCATATAACAACTCTCTAAGTTACTTTTTTAACAACATATCATTCAATACATTTTATCAATAGTAATAAGAATATATATCATTTCAATGCTTATCAAAAAGAGACAAATAGATAGAAACAAGTTTTCTTAAGTCTCAGAAACATAAAATGATTATTACAAAGATAATAGTACCCATTGCATCATAGCTTAGTTCTGAAAAAATAGTCTCTGGGCTCAAACTTTCAATTAGGTACTTCTGTTCAAACAATAGTGTAAGTTCCAAAAGCCTCCTTCTCAAAAATCTGGACCCCTTTCTAAATGCATGAAAGGGGTTTAAATACTAATTAATATTACAAAAATAGAAGACTTGTGAAAGAAGTCTTCTTAATTTAATATAAACTATAAACCAAAAACTAGGAAATTAAAATGCACAAGTTATAACAGTCTCAATACTGTTTCTCGGATCCACTCTCTAGTTGTTCCTTGAGATGGCAGGCTTTGATCATATATTCGAGATGGGGGGGGATCCATTGGTTGCATTCTCATCTGGCTTGTGAATATTGCATCATTGAGTGCTGGAAGAAGTTGAACTATTGCGTTGGAAAGACACCTCAGCACTCCCAATTGACTGTGAGGCTTGATCAACAAATATGAGTAAATTTCCATATTTGCCTTTGTCAAGTTTTCTATCTCAAGAGCTTTTCTGCTTGATGTTCTTGCCAATATTGTTTCAAAAGGCTGACTTCCGGCATAGTGTCTTTTGGTATTTCTTGGATAATATTGGCTTGTAGAAGAGAATCTTTTATATACTCGAAGATGTTGGAGGACATATTTTTAGCTCTGATGATAGCTAATTCTGCACTTTTCATTTTCATGTCCCAGTATCCAAATATTATATCTTTTATTGATTCTTCAAGATGAGGAATATCAACCGCTCTTCCTTGCATAGTGTCTTGCCAATTTATATACTTTGACACCTTATCATCAGTTTCTTCATAGTAAATCCTCAAATCAGAAATTTGAGTGACTAACTGATCACTTATTTTAATCTGCTCTTGAATTTGTTTTTACTTTAGATAGAAAATTGTCTGTTTATTTACCAGCAATGTTTCCAGTTCTGTTGCTTCTTTCTTTACCTCATTAATTTCTGGATTCTCATGGAGCGTTTGAATGTTTTGTTGTAATTGATGGACTATTAGATCCTTCTCCATAATTAAACGAAGATAATCTGCTAAGTTCTTTTCCTGGAGTTGACTGAGTTCCTTTCCAGAAAACTTGCATTGATGTTGTGTCCATAGGAATTTCTGGAGAATCTTCAATCTTTCGTTTCTTCTTTGACCTGGATACAACAACTTTATGCTTTGGACTGTAAAATACATCCAATGGAGGTATTTCCTCAATCTTCATTATTATTTTTGTTGTTGGAAAAGAAGGGACGATCTCCATGTCTTGGGCCGATGTTTCTTCTTGTTTCTCCTCTGTATCATTGATCTTTAGTGTCTGATTTTTCTGAAGAGAAATTTCAGAAACCTCTATAGTAAATGAGATTTCTCGAATTTCTCCTTGATCTTTAGAATCATTTATATTAGAGGAAACTTGTTGAACGCTTGATTCACATATATGAATTGTTGTTTTTAGAGAATCTTCAGTAGGAAGAGTTTCTATCAAAATAGCACTCTGATTAGCATGAGTATTAGTATTAGATAATGCTTTTTAAAAAATTTCCTAGTCTTAATTTAACCTCTCGTCTTGCGGAATATCCATGATTTATGGTTCTGCTACTGGTACTTGTACCTGAAGTAGAGGAATCAGAATTGGAATTTGTTCTTGTTCTGGCATTTGAACTGTAGGAATCAGAATTTGTTCTGGCATTGGCCTATGGAACATGTAGTCTCGCAAATCAGAATTCCTCTGTTCTCGATATTGTTTGAATTGTATCAACTCTTCTGGACTAACCCTTGAGAATTCTGGGATTGACTCAAACACATCGTCAAATTTATCAAGCTCACTTGTAAATGCCCGCAACTTAACTTGATTTGTTATTTCTCTAATAACACCATATGAATCATAACTTCTCTTGGGTAGAATTGGAAAATTGAATGGTTTTAATCGATCAATTTCAAGACAAGCATGCTTGAAATTGTCGAGAGTATATGACCCACATGAAATAGGAAAGGCTGGCCAGATTTTCTTTTTGGCATCTTTCAGAATTTTAGTCAACCCATTACCTACGGTCTGATAAGAAATTTCCTTAGCAAATAATTTATCTAGTATATATAAGGGTAGGACATGAGGGCAAGCATGACTTCCAAAAATTCGGATGTATGTGTAAAATTCTTCACTGAACCACCTTCCTATAGGTTTGAGACTTCTATTGGCTTCATGGTTGGCTCTAGAGATTTTTCTTTCGAAAATGACTTGAAAAAGTGAGAGCATTATATCATTTCATATTTTAAACATATGAGAGTGGTATTTTGATTCCCATAGGAATTCTAACTGTACAAATATGGGGGTTTTGACTTATCTGGCCTATTCCCATCCTAATGATGGAAATTCAATAGAAAAATAGACAACATCTAGGATAAAATAAGTCATATAAAAAGGAGTGATTGTACTGGACAGGAGATTATGATTTTCTCTATATACAGTGATAAATCTAATCAAATTATCAAACACAATATTAGCCCAATCAAGAACATAGCCATCAGTGGCTTCTTCTATCAGGGGTTTCCAATATTCCTTAAACTTGGTTGTATTTGCAGACTAAAAAAAAATACACATCATTGCAGCAATTTGTGAGAAATGGATTTTAAGAGAAACTACTGAGTACATACCCTTATCATCACGTTTATGGCGATTAGGATCATTTATCCAATCCTTGATCACATTTGTAGGGTGTTCATTCTCTCACATGAATTCTTCAACAAAATAGCTTCCATATCTCTTCCGGGGCTCAGGAAATTTATACATATCTTTAAAATATGAAGGCCTTAGAGAACCAATAACTATTTCGTTTCTTGTAACAAACTGTCTATCTCGAATGTCCACATGATCCAATACCCATTTTATTAAGTCAGTGTATGATGAAATTTTAGGATGTGCAACAATTCTGTACAGAAAAGAGTTAGCTGCGTTGGACCATGAGTCTGAATCCGTGGATGCAGAATCATCAACTACAACTTTTCTGTTCAAAATTGCTTGATTTTTGTTCTCAAACAACTTATAGATCCCTTCTAAGCTTGAGGAACCAACTTATGGGTTGCATGTGTTGGGCCGCAAATATGTCATTATTATTACCACTCTCTAATGTCTATTTCATCCATTTCTACCATTCTTTATCACATTCTTTATCATAATTTATCATTTAATTCCATTTTATAATAATTTATCCTCTTATGGATAAGTAATACATATTCTCCTTTATTTATAATAAATTGATAATTATTATGCATGATTTTGTCAAATATGGTTCATTAATTTGTTATAACATCACTCAGGCTTTTAGCCTCCAAGATCTCTTCCAGATTGAACATTCTATCTCCAACTATTCCAACTCAGAAATTTGCTGGGATAAACAGTGACGGTTTTGAGTTGGTTGTTTCAGGCAAATGAAGATGAATCCTGAAAATATGAGACATGGGTTTTGTGCGGAACGAACCAATTCAGTTTTTTTTGTGAGTAGTTTTCCAAAATTCAGCTTGTATTGAGAGAAACGGAAGGTTATCTGAAGGCGATTTTCTTAGATTTTTTGTTGTGGCCATTTTCCAAATTCTTCCAATTGCAATACCAGATTTGACTTGTTCCAATTGAGTCATGATATTTCAGATATGATATTGCTGATTAATTTGTTGTAGAAAGTCTCCAATTGTAATTGTAAATCATTTTATAATCTAGTTAGTTGTAATTTCCCTTTGCTCGTTGTGTATTTAAATGAAAATAGAGATCAAAGAAAGGGGGAGGAAAAAATGAATAATTGAAATGAACAGCTGACTAATTGCTGAATACGAGACGAATAATTGATGAACTTGAGACAAAGCTAAGAGCTTCATTCTAATGTAATTATTTCGCTCATATATTTTAATGAAGGAAGTTATCCATTGAGTTCTACATCTGTTAATTGTAGTCTGGTCTGAGTTTCTTCTCAAGGCAGAACTAAGTCTTGGGCAGTTGGTCCCACTACCTTGGACGAGGTGCTGCCTTGAACTTCTCAAGTAGTTTAGTCGCATGATTATTTATTTGAATTTAAATTCTCATTCCTTAAAGTAGATTTCCTTTATTTTAAGTAATTTGTTGTTTGTTGCATTTTCTAGATTGTTATTTCTTGCAATTTCTAGACTTCATTTAATTTATTGTTCTAGATTAACATTTGATATATGTTGGGTGCAATAGGTTAAATTTATAATTCAGCAATGTGTGATTTAATTTAGTATTGAGTCAAGTCGTGTGATTAACATAATTACTAACCTGTCATTTACTTCTGCTTTTGAGATTTAGTATTGTTTTTCAAGTCTTGCATTTTATTTCTTTTCGAATGAGATTCATAGTGTAGAACATAATCATGTAGAACCAATGTTAGCTATTGGTATTTTCTATGCATATATTTTTCCAATTGCCTTGAAATAAAAAGATGCTCCTTGGTTGATAATTAATGATTAGGTGATTAGTTTTTATTATTAAGCAATTAATTTTACCCAACATTTTGGCGCCGTTGTCGGGGAAGGCAGTCAAATAGCACTACCACACTAATATCTGGTTGTAGATACATAATTTGATTTCGGGGAGAGTGTTTAAAAATAATTTCTTTTTTTCTTCTTGTTGTAAAAGAATTGGGTATTAAAAACGGGAGGTAAGAACCTACGTAACCAGCAAGTAAAACACTTGCTCAACAACTCGATTTTCGGCAAATGCATAGAGGTTAAATAGGAATAGGGGTTTTTATGAATGACTAAGTAGAAAAAGTTAGAAATTTGAAGAAATCTTATCATTTCACTTAAGTGGTGATGTAAGCACCACCCATTCCACTAACCAATTGAAAAGAACATTTGAAGGAGGAGCCTTAAAGTATCACATGAAGAATATATTTTATAATGGTAAGAAATGGCACACACTGCTACTTTGAATTTCCTATCAGAGATCTAGGAGGAGTGACACAAATGCACATAATTCCCCCATCTACTCTACCAAAATTTCATGGTTTGGCAAATGAAGATCCATATACATTCTTATTTGAGGTTGAAGTACTTTGTAGAGGATATGATTATTTCACTAATGATAAAATGTTGAAAGTGTTTCCTCTTACTCTAAAAGGAGCAGCTCTTTGATGGTTCATGAGCCTTGGTGGGAACTGCATTCAAACATGGGAGGATATGACGAATGTATTCTTGAAGAAGTACCAAAACTATTGCAATGCTAGTGAAGATATTTTAAATATGATACAGGGGGAAGATGAAAGCTTTGAGGATTATGTGGAATGATTTAAATACAACCTTCAAAAATCAAGCATAAGCATTCGGAAAAAGAGATTTAAAAAACACTCATACTCAAAGGACTCAAAGACGAATTTTTAGAACTCTTAAATCTGATAGGAAAAGGTGATGTTTTTTAGCTATCATATGATGATGTTTGTGATTTATGCATAAGGTATTCAAGAGGAATCTCCAAGGTTGGTAATAATTCTAGATAATTTTCTTCTTTCATTTCCAAATCTACTACAAGAACGAGAGATATAAGAGCTGAAATCAATGATATATTTGAACATTTTAAAATTGATTTTATTAGCTCTCCAAATTCACAGTTGCATGTTTTATAGGTTAAGAGAAATCAGATAGAATTTGAAGAAGTATTTTTTCCTCGTTTCCAAAAGGAGCATCTCATGGATAACTGCTCTTTCTTACTTGGGACGAGAACAACGTATCCAAGAGATCAAGAAGCTATAAGCTCACAACCATGGAAACCATGGCCTACATGCATGTTTCAAAGAAATTCCTTTCCATTTTCTTACTTGCATAATCCATTATGGAATACTCCTATGTTAGGGCAGCCATGTCAATCTCAATATAACCCCCACCAATCTTTTCCACAAGTTTGGAATGGTTCATCTTATGATTACATGACTACTCTCCCTCATCTTGTAGCACAAGCCCACCATCCATATTCTTTACCAGCTCTTCAACAACATCTTGCTTGCCTATCAAAATTATCCACACAACCCAATCAGCTACATCATCAAAATCCTCTAGGCCCTACACAATTTATTGCTCAATCCATTCCACATCCTCATAGTAATAAACCAGTACAACATGCTTATAGTGTTGAACTGCAAAATTTACCCACCCTTCTCACCAATTCTATATTACATGCACCATTACAGAAAAATTATACTGAGATTAGAAAGGTTTCGAGTAAAAAAAATGTAGAATTTATGGAAGAAAACAAGGTTTTTTCTAGTCTACATCAACAAGCCATCAAGATCAATAAGCCATTAGAAACTCAAGAACTTCAAGAAATGAAAACTATGGGAAATCAAGAGAGTCAAGGCTGTATTGAAGATTGGTTTCACTCCATCATTTGTTTGCAGCATCGTTCCATACTTCAACAATTTTTAACACCATCCTTTCAAGGGAAGTTGGTCTCTCCTACCGTATTATTTAATATGTATTTTTCAAATTTGGGAATGTACATACTTGAGGCTTTATTTCGAAATGGTTCCATTGGAAGTACTCTTACACGTAATTATATTTTATTTTTCAAAGTAGAGTAGGTTAGTGTAGAAAATAGAATAGATAATAACACAAATAAATAAATTTCTTTATCTAAAATAAATAAATAAATAAAATAGTTGTTTTTGTTGCAACATGCTGTGGAAATCAACATCGGTGATAAATGTTTGAATTTATTTATGCATGTAGATGTATTATATTGAAGATAATTTTTCTACAGACACTTATATTCATTTTTTTTACCAATTTAGAAAAAGTGCTTGAATATCATATTTTTTTGGCTTATGGGCTTGACAAAATTTCTGAAAACACAGTCGGGACAGTCATGTTTTGGGGGACCAAAACGGAATATTTTTAAAACCTGTTTTTATCCTAAGTATCCATTTATGTCTACATTACAAACCAATTTTAATTACTGAATTTGGATTTGAAACGAAAAATTTATAACCAAAACATTGACAGGGTATCTAGTTGGCAGCTCAGGGACAGAGTTGAGACAATAAGCTTTTGGAGGCCTAAATGACTATATCTTGAAAACCTATTTTTATGGTATATTCTCCTATAAATATATTTTACAAGGCAATTTTAATCACTCTATTTCGATATCGTATGAGAAATTTATGACCAAAATATTGACTTCCTATTGTAAATCAACATTCTCAAAACTCTGTTTTTCCGGCTGTTCACTAGCATATTTGACCCATAAATTTTTCTTGCCTTCAAAATCCGTTTCTAGTGGAGATATATAAATTAATATAATTTAATATCTAATTTGAATCATTTGAATCCCTCATCAAACGAAAAATTTATGCTTAAAATATCAATTGTTGGTCTAAGTTGAGAAATTGAAAATGACTTTGTTATGTAGGTTGTTCTAAGAAAATTTGACATATCATATCATGGAATTTTTATAACTTGTTTCTATTGGTGTCATCTCATTAAAAAAAAATTCATTTGGCTTTGGAATCACTGAAATTGGACGAAAAACAAAGAATTTACAATTAAAACACTGCTGGGTAGTATGGTCAACCAATGCTCCCCCGCAGGTGACATATAAATTCTACTTTGTTTATCTTTTTGTGGATTTGTTTTACAGAGTAACTGCTTGTTCGTTTTTTTCATATTTATCGGATTAAGAGAGCCCGTACACCTCTTTTATTCCATGATTTTATGTTTTCTTGCAGGTAGATACTCATTTTTTTGCAGGTCCGAGGAGAATAAAGGAAGTCCATTTATGAAAAATTGATTCTTGAAGACAATGTTAATGAAATAAGGGCATTTCATCCAAACATCTATTAAGAAGTTTAATATCATATGATATTAAGTTTTTTAGGTGTTATGATTTAAAATATTTTATAATATCTTGCCACAAATGTCCAACTAATACCTATCAACAAGAAAACGATGTGAAGATATTTTCATTATTTGATGGATTCATAACAAGAAAAATGAAGAATTGAAAATTCACACCATTTCCACCAAAGCATTTTTGTTTTTCAAAGGATATTTTTTTTCCATTCATTCATTACTGACAGATTGTTATTCCTGTAAATAGATTGATGTTCCCTTAGGAAACAACATTACTGCAACTGAAATCACGGCCATTGTAACTTAATTAATTAATTTATTTACTCTTTTTAATAAAGTGTTGTTTCTTTTCTGATTTCTCTTATGTTTTTTTGTTTCAAGTGTTGCTTTCTTCAAAGTTGTGGTTTCCATTCCGTTGGCGAATGCGTAGTTGCTATAAATAAACAGGTGTTGTTCTGGCCAACAAACATTTGTTGTTTTATCAAATGAATAGTTGTTGTTCCATTCCCGACTGCACATTTGTTATCCTGTCTTCGACTACGTAGCTGTTGTTTGATCAAATGGACAGACGTGTTTCTTTCATGTGTGCTTAATAATTTTTGTTAAATCAATTGAACAGTTGTTGTTCAATCAATTGAACAACGAAATTTTTTTGGTGTGTTTTTGTTGTTCAATAAATTGAGTAGTTGTTGCTCAATCAATTGAACAACACAATTTTTTGGTGTTTTTGCTATTCAATCAATTGAGAAGCTGTTGTTTAATCAATTGAACAGTTGTTGTTCAATCAATTGAACAACACAATTTTTTTTGGGTGTGTTTTTGTTGTTCAATCAATTTAACAACACAATTTTTTTGGTGTGTTTTTGTTGTTCAATCAATTGAACAACGCAATTTTTTTGGTGTGTTTTTTTTGTTGTTCAATCAATTGAACAACTACTGTTCAATCAACTGAAAAACTGTGTTTTTTGTAATAATTAGCTGTCTAAATGAATTTTTTCCAATTTTATTGCCATATAACCATTTTTTATGCATTTTCTCATGAAAATCATCTTGTGAATGGGGAATGTGCGTCTAAAAAGGGGAAAAGCAGCGACACTAATAAAAATTATGATATTTTTACCTTTGATGGATATCTTTATTTTAAGACATTGATATGGCCTAACTATGTAATGGCTTATTGGATATATTTTCTTCAGACATATTATAAAGAATTCATCATCGTAATACCATGTTAGGCTATCTTTTTACACTATCAATGGCTAGTTTTCTAGGGTAGGGTGACATAGGAATAAGTGTATAACTTTTATTGGCATTTATTTTCACTCCTCACACCATCCCTAACCCTTAAGGAGTTAATGAGCCTCCCTCTATTTATGATTAAAAAATATCTATATATACAAAAATGAAAATAATATGAAAATATTTTAAAAAGGATAGGGGGTCTCATCATGAGCCAACCTACCATGATCATAGGGAGATAACAAGTAACATTCCCACAATGGCTACCACACTAGGGCAATGACCTTCTAGCTAAAATAATAACTACCTGAAGGACAGGAGGTCTCATCACGACCCGGTCTGATTACTTTGTTAAATCATAGTGAATGCACTGTGGCTATCTGTTTACCATGCCAACACGATGGTATTTCTATCAAAGAAAATAAATTATCTCATTATGGCTCATTTTTGGGTTAAAAGGCAACCCTATTGAGGCTATGGAAGCCTGCTGGTAGCAGTGGCTCTGCTTCTGGCATTGGAGTTTCATGTTAAACAATCAATCATTTTTCACTTATTCTTACCAACCCATTCTCAAAGGAGAACTTACCATTTGAATAGTGATATCTTTATAAACACTAGTATGCATGGTAAAACTACATATGAATTAACTTAATTATGTCTGATTATTTAATCCCAGTAGTTGTTACCACTCTTTACATATCATGTTCTGTCACAATTTTCCATCAAAGAAAAAATCATTTTCATAATAATTATTTCTCCTTTTTTCCTTATTAATAATTTTCCCACCATCCTTATGATTTGCGTTGATTTGATTGATTTTTTCCACAATATATTCTACTGCATTTATGAATCCATAACGTCTTTTCTTGTGCTTTCTGGTCGTGGACACTTGGGGGAAGAAAAACCATGCCACTTTACTTACTTTCAACTTGCATGGATTCCACCTTTTTGCATCACTTTCAACATAAGCTCAGCCTACATCAGCTTCAACAAATGGCAGTCCATACATGCCATTCCACATTTCTACAGAGGTAAAACTTGAGGTAACATAGCATAAGTTTCTGATTTATTAAAAAATTAGGAGAATTTCATGAAAATCCATTGAGAATTCTTTATCTTCATTCGTTCCACTTCTTTACCACTTCCCATTTTTCAGAGACACAAAATCTTTGAGATTGGGGGAGTGTTACTTTCTTTCATTTCTTTATTTTGACCATGTCATCATCCATCGATCTCCTTATTCATTCTCAAAACCTCCCTTATTCCATGTTGTTGTACACCAAGCATAACGATTGTAGCAACTACTTCAATCTGTTTTCTAGTATAGCATGAGGGCATGTTAATTATCTATTTTGGGGGAGGAATTGCTACACATGACATATGTTTTCTACTTTCTTTCTCATTTAAGGCATACAATTTCATTTTTATATAGTGCAGAAATTGATTTGTGCATATATTTAAAACTATGAACTGAATTCTTGTGATTTTTGAATAGCAAAGAAGTATCTTTAAACTACACAAACCCATAAAATTTCAAGCTAAATTAGTTTGTAAAATTTTAGAAATCATGCACTCTCTCCTATAGCCATTTTGCATATATCTCATGATCCTTGCATCAAAACGATCTGATTTTTGGATTAGAGAAGCATTAATATAGTTGCAAAAATTCAACAAAATTTGGTTTGTAGTTTTTGAGAAAATGGTTAATGAAGTTTGTAGTTCCTTGTATCATATTTTGTTGTAACTTGATCTACATATGGTTGAAAGTCAATGTAAAAATTGTTATGCCTTCACCAACATCGCTAAAATTGAATATTTTTTTTTTAGGAAGAAGTCATTTGTTCCATCAATATAATGACTTGGGGTGAACATTTTGATTATTGTATTACAACTTGGTTAATACAGAGGCTTTGGGTTGCATGAGGACATGCAACATATTCAGTTTGGGGGTATGTTGGGCCACAAATATGTCATTATTATTACCACTCTCTAACGTCTATTTCATCCATTTCTACCATTTTATATCACATTCTTTATCATAATTTATCATTTAATTCCATTTTATAATAATTTATGCTCTTATGGATAAGTAATACATATTCTCTTTTATTTCTAATAAATTGATAATTATTATGCATCATTTTGTCAAACGTAGTTTATAAATTTGTTATAAAATCACTCACGCTTTTAGCCTCCAAGATCTCTTCCAGATTGGAAATTCAATCTCCAACTATTCCAACTCAGAAGTTCGCTGGGATAAAAAGTGATGGTTTTGCGTTGGTTGTTTCAGACAAATTAAGATGAATCCTGAAAATCCAAGACATGGGTTTTGTGCAGAATGAACCAATACAATTTTCTCATGAGAAGTTTTCCAAAATTTGGCTTGGATTGAGAGAAACGAAAGGTTCTATGAAGGAAATTTTCTCATATTTGTTGTTATGGCCATTTTCCAAATTCTTCCAATTGCAATACCAAATTCGACTTGTTCAAGCTGAGTCATGATATTTCAGATTTGATCTTGCTGATCAATTTGTTGTAGAAAGTCTCCAATTGTAATGGTAAATCATTTTATAATCAAGTTAGTTGTAATTTCCCTTTTCTCTTTGTGTATTTAAATGAAAACATAGATCAAAGAAAGGGGGAGGAACAAATTAATAATTGAAATGAACAGATGAATAATTGATGAACTTGAGACAAAGCTAAGAGCTTCATTCTGATCTAATTATTTCTCTCCTCTATTTTAATTAAGGAATTTATCCATTAAATTCTACATCTGTTACTTGTAGTCTGATCTGAGTTTCTTCTCAAGGTAGAACCGAGTCTTGAGCAGTTGGGCACACTACCTTGGACAAAGTGTTGCCTTGAACATCTCAAGTAGTTTGGTTGCGTGCTTATTTATTTTAATTTAAACTTTCATTCCTTAAAGTAGATTTCCTTTCTTTTAAGTAATTTGTTGTTTTCTGCATTTTTGAGATTGTTATTTCTTGCAATTTCTAGATTTCATTTAATTTATTGTTCTAGATTAACATTTGATATATGTTGGTTGCAATAGGTTAAATTTATAATTCAGCAATGTGTGATTTAATTTAGTATTGATTCAAGTTGTGTGATTAGCATAAGTACTTTCCTGTCATTTACTTTTTGTTTTTGAGATTTAGTATTGTTTTTCAAGTCTCCCATTTTATTTATTTTCGAATGAGATTCATAGTGTAGAACATAATCATGTATAACAAGTGTTAGCTATTGGTATTTTCTATGCATATATTTTTTCGATTGCCTTGAAATAAAAATGCATTCCTTGGTTGATAATTAATGATTAGGTGAATAATTGTTTTAATTAAAAAATTAATTTTACTCATCAACATGTTGTCTCTAAGATAAAAGGAGCCATCTCATTCTTTTCCTCTTGCTGAACAACTAACTGAGGTGGGGTGGTGTTACATAGAATTTTGTCACTGTCCCTGCAATCCCCAACTCGCACATTGGAGGGTCATTTCTGTGACCAATAAGTAGTGTCATGCCTTGAAAATACCATCCTTGCATCCATTTTGATGAAAGTAACATTCTTCTTGTTGACATTTCCCTGAGCAGAGCTGTAAAAATCCCTATTTTTGCCTTGGCGCGAGTAGCCAGTTACACCCTCGTGCCGACCGGGAAATTTAACATTGAGCCCATGCCAGTTGGCGCTCTATGCCAGTTAGACACCCATGACAATTTGTTTATGGAATGTTTTTTAAAAATAGAGGTGGAGGTTCCATTCCAACCACCTCGAGGATGAGTCATTGGGAGTGGTTGAACTGAAACAACCACGGACTCCTTCCTTTAGTTAGTAGTTTCCACCTCCCTTGGAACTCTTCTAAAGGGTAGGACTCCCTCCCACCTTTGTAGGGATCCCAACCTCCTCCTTTTCCTCTATAAAAGAAACTATCTCTCTTAGTAGAAGCTAGCTGAACAGCTGAAAGATGAACTAGGAGAAATATACATACCATAGCTGATCTACTAGAGAAGATATAATAAGAAGGAATTATGTTGAGGAAGCTTGAGTCGATGACTTCTAAGAGAGCTTGAGTCCATTCCTTCATCCCATCCCAATTCCCCGACGAACATTTTAGATGGGCTTCGCTTGAACCCCACTGGAGGAGACTGTGACGTCAAAGCATCGGTTGTACTCTTCCTTCTATTCATTAATATACATGACTACTATTTGGTTCCACTATTGTGTTATGATGTTTATTTGATGTGATATGTTTAGCCCTCTTTGACTGGCTAATAGTTGTGAGTGAAACTATTCTGTCGTATGTTGTTCTTGTTCTTTGTCTTTTGTGCAGATATCTGAGCGCGACATCGAACGGATTATGATTTTCCAAGGTAGGAACGAGAGGCCACTACTCTTTCTGCAACGACAAAATCATTGGATTCAAGGTAGGTCAATCTACCTTGTCTTTTGTTCATTCATTAACTAGGAAGCAACACTTTAGCGTGTCTTTTTGTTACTAGACCCACCCTAGGGCTAGAGGGATTGTCTCTCTCCGCAGAGAGGATTTACCTTCATAACAAATTGGTGACTCCGCTGGGGATCAGTGTGAGTTTTTCATTTCAGCTTGTTGGGCCGGCTTCGGTCATTGACTTGCTTGTCTATCTTTTTCCTGTTTGTTCCTGTGTTTTTCATCAATTACGATCTTTTAGTTTTTTCTTGAAGTGGTAAGTCTGGTCTTGGTTGGGAGAAATTTTTTGTTTTTTCCTTTTCACGCATTAGCGCTTTTATTTTTCTGATAGTCGCACCGATTGGCGCTAGTTGTCAGTTAGCAACCCACGCCAATTGGCCATTGGCGCTAGTTGTCCATTAGCAAGTCGCGCCAGTTGGCGCTAGTTTCACCCACAAAAGTCGTGCCAATTTCAGGGTGTGTGAAAAATTAAGGTTTTTTCCCTAAGTCCTTCACCAGTGTGTCTTTCCCTTCCGGTCTTTTTCTCTATATGATTTACACATTCTCCCCTTTACTTGTTCACTTGTGAGCATAGATTACATTTCTTATTGTTCAGCTGAAAAGTCTTTTTTCTATGATTGATTGATGTAAAAGGGAATGAATGCCTTGTTTTGAGCTCACGCGTTGGAATTCCTCTTTGTGCTTGACCTCATATGTCTTGTAGCCTTTTGAGGAGTTTCATTACAAAGTGTTCAGAAAAACGATTGCATTCTTAGTGTTTGTATGCATCTCTTTTGCACTCATCTTGTCATTAAGGAAATCACGTTCATTTAGTTTTCGTCTCATAGTTTGCTTTTCGTTAAAATGCATTAGATCACATTGCATTGAAAAGTGTTTTTTGAGATCCATCATTGAACTTAGATTACGTTGTTTAATGATTGAAAGCTAAAAATCGCATTGAGTGCATTCTCTTTTATTAAAAGCATGCATTAAGTAGATTCTCATTTCATCAAAAAATGCATTGAGTGCATTCTTGTTCTTTCAAAAGAAAAAGGAAATTGTGCATAGATTACAATTGCATAGTTTTCAAAAAAGAGAATTTTGCATAGATTACATTGCATAATTCGCATCGTTGAATGTTTTAGATTAATTTTGGATAGTGAAAGTCATCTATTTTGGAAAAATTTCGTTTGTAGTGTTGTTGTTTGTTGCATCATTGATTGAGACTCTTCCCTTAACTAGATAAAATTCATCGAATTGAAAGATTTCCTTTCTCATATAGCTGCATATAGGATATTGTCAGATGACATTCGATAGGGCCTTGAAATTGTAACATAATCAAAGATAAACTTTAAAATTTACTCAATGAACCTAAGGCAACATTGAAACCTAACGAAATATTTGTAGTGGTCTAGGCTAGAGACGTGTTTCGACGTCTTAAAACCTAGTAGTTGTCGCTCACCTTTTGGCTTTAGACAACGGTAGTACAGACTTGTGCTCCCTGTACCATCGAGTATATAAAAGGAGACCCTCATAGGTTTCAATCCTTTATCCATAGGAAGCCAAGTCTACCACCCTGTAACCTTGATACACTGAACAAAACATTCGGGGAGACTACCTGCACGTATGTCAAGTCCTTGGTCATTTCTCTTTCATTTGATCACCAAGGTGTATATGGGAGTTCACGGTAACTTGGTA
Source organism: Pinus albicaulis (assembly GCA_034641835.2). Taxonomy (NCBI): domain Eukaryota; kingdom Viridiplantae; phylum Streptophyta; class Pinopsida; order Pinales; family Pinaceae; genus Pinus; species Pinus albicaulis. Next base: position 508,432,511 of record CM076575.1, on the reverse strand, counting down.
CACCCTCTTGCTTAGATTACCTGAGTAGTCATTTTGGTCTTTTTGTGACTCTCTAAAAGTGAAAAGATCCTTGAGCGCTTGTCCTTTCACGCTCGTTTCAACCTGAAAGTGATAGAGTCACCTTTTGCTCATTTCTCGACTCTTAAAATATGAAACGACAGAGTTTTGTTTCAATGTCTTAAAAAATTAACTGCCCACGAAATATTCCTGGTTAAAGTTATCTTCCTTAGTATTTTGTTTTAAGGTTGTTTCCAATGGCAACGTTTCCGGAGTTTACCAACCAAGGAATCCCCTCCGAAGGGAATCCTGGTACTTTTCCTGCTTTTGGGAATGCTGGTGCTCCTTATATGGCAACATTGTCCCTTCTTGGGTTAACTGTTGGGTTGCCTGTTTGGTTATTCTCGACCTCTGTGGTCTCGAATATTCCGCCCTCTGTACAACCATCTCCTTCACCTAAACATAATCATGTTGATTCTAAAGTGGACCTCTCCCCTTCTTCGCTTGTTTCTTCGTCATCCTCTTCTACTTCGCCTGGTGAAAGTTTGGATTCTAGTAACCAGGTGGCTAAGAAGAAGAAGAAGAAGGCAAAGAAGAATAATTCAGATAAGTGAGAGGCTAATGCTACAGCTATTGCTCCTAAGAAGCCTTCCATTGATAAACCATCCAACCTTCCTCAGAAATTCAAATTCCCTTGCATGTTGTGCAAAGGTGACCATTTTCTTCGAGACTGCTCTGGCATTCCCAAGGTACTTGAAGTATGGTCCGACAGCCATCTGTCATTGCCTTTGGCTTCTGGAAGTCATATTGGTGGCACGTCTTCGACTAGCCTTGATAAGACTCATAAGAAACAGGGTAAGATTATGAATCCCTGTAAGTTGTGTGAAGGGAATCATCCCATTCACCTTTGTCTGTACATGGATGAAGCCACGAGAGTGTTGGACAACCCTATTGTTTCTGCACCTTGCCTTTTGGCTGGTTACCAAAAAATTTCTTCGAGTCCTCCACTAGTTGATTCAACGATTGGTTAAGAGTCATCCTTGGTCAATCCCGCTCCCTCGGAAATTCAAAATCATGACTCCATTCCTGACCAACCATTGATCGTGAAATCGGTTGATTTGACCCCGCCTGTGGTTCATCAGGTCTTTTTTGTCGAGAGTGGCTCTCATACCCCTCACGTGCTTCTTATTTCTTCAGATTCCTTGGACTTGGAGAAAGATTCTATCGTCCCTGTAGTTCATGAAGTTGCTCCTCCTGCTCCCATGATGGAGGTCTAGGAGGATGCTCCTCTTGCTCCGGTAACACCAGGGGATGACCATCCCAGTTTAGTGGGATACCACCTTCCTTCTTATGTACCTTTTGAGATTATGGTACATGCCTATGTTGTGGCCGTACCTAGCATGATTATAGATGAAGGCGCATCTGTTAGTATTCTGTCTTCAACTACTTGGAAAGCTTTGGATTCTCCACAGCTTGTGCCTGTTACTCAGAATTTGTTGGCTTTTAACAGAGGAACCAGTCAACTGTTAGGGATCCTTCCGAAGTTGCCTATTACTTTGGGAGAAAAAACCGTCTATATAGACGTGATGGTGGTCTAAGGTCCCTTGGATTTTAATTTACTCTTGGGACGTGATTATGCTTATGCCATGGGTGCACTTGTCTCTTCCCTCTTTCATGTGATATGTTTTCCACACAAGGTCGGATCGTGACCATTGATCAACTTTCATTCTTTGGTCCTGACGTGACATTTGGTCCACCATCATCCCTTCCAGGTCTTTATTCGTCGTTTGTATCTTCCCCACCATAGGTTAATTATGTGGCTACCTGTCTCGTGCCCGCTTTCAGTCATAGTGTTGTTGTGCATCGTGTACTGGGGGCATTGGGTCCTAATTTTCGAGATAATTTTCGAGATGTTGTTCTCCCATCAGATGAGAATATCTCGGAAGCCACGAATTCTTATTCGACCTGATAGGTTGTTGGAGCATAGTTCGTTTTCTTGTGTCAAACTCCTTAAAAAATGAAACAAGGTTGTTGGAGCATAGTTCGTTTTCTTGTGTCAAGCTCCTTAAAAAGTGAAACAAGGTCTTTTGGAGCATAGTTCATTTTCTTGTGTCAAGCTCCTTAAAAAATGAAACAAGCTGGCCAGAGCACAATTCGTTTCCTTGTGTCAAGCTCCTTAAAAAATGAAACAAGCTCTTATGAGGTTAGTTCTTTTCATGTGTCAACCTCGTTAAAACAATGAAACACGTTCCTATTCAATTCGAGTCTTTGATACGATCTCGTAAAATCCTAGTTGAGTCTTTCTCTTGATCTCGTAATTTGAACCTTCACTCCATCTGCCTTTCATATGGATTGAATCTTGGGGGGCATGTACCTTGAATTGAGTCACCATGCTGGGGGCATGCCTGCTTTTCAAGCATAATGTATCTTTGTTTCAAGCTTGTGTAAAAATGAAACCAATTCCAAGCAGAGTTTCCTGTTTTCAAGCTTTTGTAAAATTGAAACCATTCTTATTTGATCTCTCGTGATTTCCATTTTATCAGCCTGTTTTTGCTAGATGAACCTTGGTTTTCTGATTCCATTGTCCCCATATGCTTGGCCGATCATACGCCTTCACTTGATTGTTTTACCCAATCTTGAGGAACCGCTGCAATGAGTGGTATTGTTAGCCAGCCTCTTGACTTTTATCATGTTCTGAGCAGTTCCACCATCATCGGAACCAGTTGCTACCCTTAATACCACTCGTTCCTCTAGGAGGAGTCAACTTTCAACGCTTTTCTGACTCTCTAAAATTGAAAATATTGCTGAGATTTTTGTCGTTTTGAACTCATTAAATGGCTGCGAAACAATATCTACCCAGTATATGTTTAACCCTTTTTCGGGCTGGGATGGATTATTTACGAAAAAGGAATACCTTAGCCTATCGAAACTACGAGGTTCTCTCAGACACAGTTTTCTACCTTTTCGGATCTGTGAGACTACCTACGAAAAGGGACTACTGGAGTTTTCTTTTCTGCCTTCTTTTCAAACTCTCTAAACATGAAAAGATGCCAAGTTCTTCCTTTGTCAGACTCGTTAAAGCTTGATGACATCGTACTTTGTCACCATGATGTTATTCGAGTTCCTCCTTGCTAGGGCTCATAAAGTGTACTAGGTTGGATTTGTTCGAAGGACAAACTTACATCACAAGCATATGCTATGCCCTTCGAGCTTGTTTTAAAAAAATAATTGGGATACTTGCCAGAAATGGTGGGGGAAAATGGAACCAAGTTTTAGTTATGTTGGCAGTATGTCGCTATTGAACATGGCACTTGTCTGCATTCGTGTCGGGTTGGGGACATCTCATTTCGTCATTTTTGCCTCCATGGTTTTGGGTAATCTCTTTTGACCTCTCATCTGCTCTTTGCCATGTCATCATGACCTTAGATCCTTTGATGTCAAATACTTCCAAATACAATGTCGTGCTGCTGATATGTTCAAGAGAAGTTTTCCTTTACAGTTGTCAACCTTCCTCTGATTCCCTGTTTGTCCTGATTCATTTTCATCATGTTCCTCTGTCTTGTTTCAATGATGTGGGAAACATTATGGCCCTCCTTTGACCAGGTCATTTCCTGTCAACTTCAGCTCATTATCCAGGAATTTGATCTAGAGACTCCCTTCTGGTATCTTGGAGCCTACATGCCTCAATGGCAGGTTTTTCGCATTAGACGCAAGGTTCACATCATTGGCCTTCGATTAAGTGATTCTGCAGATGTTCAACTTTAGATCATTGTTCACATTCCGTGGATTGTACCTTTTGTACCTTGAGGGACATCGTCATCATTGGTGTTTTCTCTCGTGTCTGTTAACAACTTTCATCATTGGGTGGTAATCAGATGATTTTCCTGCATGTTCGACTTCAACTCATATATTCACATGCTTGAAATTGTACTTGCTCGGGTCAAGATGGAGCACAAGACCCTGGGTTTTGTCTCATAAGATCCAGGCTGCAGATTTTTGTGGATTATTATGACTTATTGCATGACTCTTTTGATTGGATGGCTGTGACCATACCTGAGTCTATTTATTGATCCTTACTGCTAGATGGTTGCGTCCATACCTCAGATCTCAGTTTTTTATATGCTCTGTTATGGATGGTTGCGCCCATGCCACATGATTAATGTATCACAGATATCAGTTGTATTTGTAATTGCAAGTCTTTCGACAGCGGTGTTTGGTTCGAACGCGTTCTCATAAAGCATTTCATCCCTCCCTCTCCCTTGGACTTCGTGCTTTAGGGGGCATCTGTTACACAAAATTTTGTCACTGTCCCTGCAATCCCAAACTCGCACATTGGAGGGTCGTTTCTGTGACCAATAAGCAGTGTCATGCCTTGAAAATACCATCCTTGCATCCCTTTTGATGAAAGTAACATTCTTCTTGTTGACATTTCCCTGAGAAGAGCTGTTTGGCACGAGTAGCCAGTTACACCCTCGCACCGACCGGGAAATTTAACACTAAGCCTGCGCCAGTTGGTGCTCTGTGCTAGTTAGACACCCGCGCCAAGCTTTTTATGGAATGTTTTTTAAAAATAGAGGCGGAGGTTCCATTCCAACCACCTCGAGGATGAGTCATTGGGAGTGGTTGAACTGAAACAACCACAGACTCCTTCCTTTAGTTAGTAGTTTCCACCTCCCTTGGAACTCTCCTAAAGGGTAGGACTCCCTCCCACCTTTGTAGGAATCCCAACCTCCTCCTTTTCCTCTATAAAAGAAACTATCTCTCTTAGTAGAAGCTAGCTGAACAACTAAAAGCTGAACTAGGAGAATTATACATACTATAGCTGAGCTACTAGAGAAGATAGAATAAGAAGGAATTATGTTGAGGAAGCTTGAGTTGATGACTTCTAAGAGAGCTTGAGTCCATGCCTTCATCTTGTCCCAATTCCCTGACAAACATTTCAGACGTGCTTCGCCTGAACCCCCCTGGAGGAGACTGTGACATCAAAGAATCGATTGTACTCTTCCTTCTATTCATTAATATACATGACTACTGTTTGGTTCCACTATTGTGTTATGATGTTTATTTGATGTGATATGTTTAGCCCTCTTTAATTGGCTAATAGTTGTGAGTGAAACTATTCTATCGTATGTTGTTCTTGTTCGTCATCTTTTGTGCAGATATCTGAGCGCGACAACGAAAGGATTGTGATTTTCCAAGGCAGGAACGAGAGGCCACTACTCTTTCTGCAACGACGACATCATTGGATTCAAGGTAGGTCAATCTACCATGTATTTTTTTCATTCATTAACTAGGAAGCAACACTTTAGCGTGTCTTTTTGTTACTAGACCCACCCTAGGGCTAGAGGGACCATCTCTGTCCGCAAAGAGGATTTACCTTCATAACAGGTGGCAGAATTCCTTCGTGCTTTAATCAGCCTTGACATCCTTTATGCCTAATTTTTTGGAATTACCCTGTTGAAAGAAAACCAGAGAGCGTAAGGTAATATCACGTCAAATGCTATTAATTTTTGTATCAATTTAACTCATGCATAATGGGAATCCTCGGTATTAAATTTGAAATAATGATAAGATTGATTGCAAACCTAGAGATCATAAAAGCACCTGAATTATCATTAAATTTATAGCATGGGCTTCTTGTGAGTTTTATAGTTGTTATCTTATTGAGATCTGTAAATCAACTTTTTCATGAGTAGTGAGTTTCGGCATTTCGCAGCAATGTGCGACATGCAAAAATGCGATATTGCGATGGATTTTTTGTTGGATGACAGAAAGCAATATCGGCATATGACAAATGATTGATTGCGATATCGGTATTTGTTACATGACATATTTCCGAATTTCGCACATCGATGATTCATAGTTTTCGCATATCGGCAATTCGCTTGATTTGTTATTTCAATGATTTATATTTCGGCGATTTAGTTCCCACTTCTTGTACTTTTAACCTTTATGGGTTCCTTGGAGCACTTTTTATGATTTTCTTATATTTTTTAAGAAAAATGAAATTTAATCTAATAGACTCAAATTCTAAGTTTTATTTCTAAAATGAATTTAATCCTAGGATTTTTAAAAGGGTCCCCATTGTTCTTTCTATACTATTTATTTAGAAAAATGGGGGGGGGGTGTTGTTGTAATACTACAACAATTGGTGATACACTGGATGAATATAGAATATCTAATAAATATTAATAATTAAAAGAAAGTATTCTAGGAAATTTATAAGTGATTGAAATCTGTCTTAAATATAGGTAAATTTCAATCCAAATAGCTTGGGTTTACTTGAAAATTTTCTTACTTTTGCAAATGAAATTTCTCCCTAAATGAATCAAATTGTAGTAAGTTGCAAAGATAAGTAAGAATTCAATCAAATTTTATCTTGTTAGATGAAATTATTAGTCACTAGTAGAGCCTCTACTGCCAACAAGAGTTCATAGCCTCGACAGGGTTACTATTTAACCAAAATGATCCAGTATCCCATTCATAAGATAATAGACATTTTCAAAGGTAATGCAATTATTTTTTCATTTTTTGTCACTTTAAAATCATTATCCTCGTTTGGTAGCCAGAAGTGATAATGTCATTCACTGGTTATTAGTGAATTTGAACAAGCTGAATCGTGATGAGATCCCTTGTCTCAGGTTTTTTAGGCCTTGAGCCACTATCCTGGTTTGGTAGCTAGTTTGATAATGTCAAGTTTACTAGTTTCCTATGAACATGATGAGTCGACTTGCAATGATATCTCTCAAGTTTAAAGTTTTTTTTTTTTTTTTAATATTTTTGAATTACACTTTGAAAAAATATCTGATATGAATGAATGGGGAGGTTATCATTTTGCTACTTATGAGCATTTGGATGACCATTTAAGTAACAATGCTAACACTTTAATAAGATCCTTGTACTTTGTAAAAATAACTTTTCGAACTTGATTCATGTCAAAATAGTTTTTCAATTTGCATGGGTTAGAAAAATCCTTCTTTCTAATTGGCTATTTGAATAAAAAATTTCCAAAGAAATAGAGATTTCAATTTGATGATTTATATCCTAGTTTTATATCTTTAAATATTAACACTTTCATGTTCAAGAAAATGATGAAGTGTTTCACGCTTTGTGTAAAATTACAAAAACCCTTTTAAAAAAAAATAAGTATGTACATATTTGTACAAAAGAACTGCTTGTTTTTTTAAGAAAAGTATTTTTTGAGGATAATTCCATTAATAGGAAGAGTTTCCTTCTTCCCTTATAAATTTTGCAAAATAAAATTTGATGGACCTATTTTTTCGATTATTTGAAAAGGGCCAAGCCATATTTTTTGAAATTTTGTATGTTTTCCTTTGTCCTCATGCACTTTATCCCATTTCAATACTAAATCTCCAATTTCAAACTGTTTAGTTTTAACTGTATTTGAATCAAATGAACTTTTAATCAATTGTTGATGATGATTATGTACCATTTTAGCCTTTTCTCTTTATTCTTCCATTTTATTTGTTTGGGGCATTCTTGATTGCAATGAAGAGAAAGGTTGTTTGTTAATGAATTGTACTAGGGTCGTTTATGGGGTAAATACGTTTAAAGGTAAAATTGCTTCCTTCCCATATACCAATAAAAAATGAGAAGTTCCCATTGAAGCTTCTTTAGTTATCCTATCTACCCATAATGCAAGAGTCAAAGCTTTGTGCCAATTCTTCTGATTTTGATCAATGGTGCGTTTAATTATTCTTATGAGGTTTTTATTTGTAGATTATGACAAACTGTTTCTCTGAGGATAATAATTTTCAGAATATTTCAATTTAAACCCTCTTTTCAAATAAAATTCAGTCACGGAATTTCCAGAAAAATAAGAGGCATTGTCAAATAGTAAAGCATAAGTGACACAAAACCTTGTGATGATGAATTGATCAATGAAATAAAAAATATTTTCAGAGTTGGTTGTCCTCAGAGGTATTGCTTCTACCCACTTCGTAAAATAATTTGTAGTAGTCAATATATATTTATGTTGTTTAGAAGAATGAGGAATGATCTCACCTATTATGTCGAGTCCCCATTTTTCGAAAGGTTGTTCCATATTGACTGGTTGAAGTGGAATTGAGGCTTTTCTTTATCTTCCTGTTTTAGTTTGACAAGTCTTACAATTTCTGACATAGCTATGTGCATCCTTGAATAATGTTAGCCAATAGTAACCTACATGAAAATTTTTATGGATTATGGTATCTCCACCAAAGTGTCCACCTGTTGGTCCATCATGAAGTTCCTGAAGCACATTGGGTATTTCAGTTTTCTCTAGACACATGAGTAAAACATAATCGTAATTTTTTTTGAATAACACATCATTGACTAATTGATATTGATCAGCGTTCAATATTGATGCTTGTTTTCTTTTGGAATCCAAATTAAGTGGAGCATAACCATTCTTTAGATAAAATATTAAATCAACATATTGAGATTGAGGGTTAATATTGAGTACCTCAATGAACTGTTCAATAGTAGCAGTTACCTCATTAGGTGATGTATCATTCATTCCTGTAATCAATCTGCAAAATCCTTGTCCTCTCACAATTTTAGCATGCTTAATTTCTAAGTCATACTCTTGCATGGCAGTTACCCAATTAGCTCTCTTTTCTCCTAGTTCCTTTTGTATAAGTATTTGTTTGATTGGTGAGAAAGGAACTATTACTTTGACATGAGCTTTTAGAAGAAATGAGTGAAAATATTTGACCGCTTTATAAACTGCAAATGCTTGTTTTTCGACTAGTGTATAGTTCAATTCAGCTCCTTCAAAATTAGAACTAAAAAATGAAATTGGAGTTTGAAACTTTTTATCATCTGGTTGAGTTAATACTGTGGCATATGATAGATCAGAAGCAAAAGAATATAGAATGAAATCATTGGTAAAATTTGGAGTTGAGAGGAGCATCGACAATTGCTTGTTTAAAGATTTGAAACACTTCCTTTTCTTGCTCTCCCCATTTAAAAAATGCATCTTTCTTTATCATATTTTGCAATTGAATGACAATATGTGAAAAATCTGGAATGAATCGTTTTATGAAGTTTATCTGTCCTAAAAAGGATTGCATTTATTTTTTGTTATGTGGTAGTGGAATTTCTGAAATTGTTGTAATCCAGTCAGGATTAATACAAATTCCATTTTTTGAGACGATAAAACCAAGAAGTTTACTTTCACTTAAATAAAAAATTGACTGCTTTGGATTTAAAAAAATCCCAAATCTTCTGCATCTTTCAAAGGTATGCTTTAAGCCATGAAAATGATTGTTTCTCTTTTTTGAATATATGGTTATATCATCAAGATAAACAACCACTGCTTGATTTATCAATCCTTTAAAGGCAATATCCATGGCCTTCTGAAAAGTCGCTCCTGCATTCATTAATCCGAATGGAATCTTTTGGTATGCATAGGTTCCCCACTTCATTCTAAATGTAGTTTTCAAACAATCCTCTGGATGAACCAGAATTTGGTTATATCCTGAAAATCTATTTGAAAAGGACATTAATTTTGAACCTGATACTGACTGTAAAACTTGTTCCATTGATGGTAAAGGAAAATTATCCTTTTGACATGCCTTGTTCAGATTTCTAAATTCAATGCAAATTCTAATATGACCATTCTTTTTTCTTACAGGTACTAGATTAGAAACCCATTTTGAATGTCTAACAAGAAAAATAATTTTGGCTTTCAAAAGTTTGTTTAGCTCATTTTTTATTTGAGTTTCAAAATTTGGATGTATTTTCCTGAGATTTTTTTGGATGGGTTGAAAATCAAGTACCATAGGAATAATATGTTGAATGATGGATGGGTTGTAGGTTTTAAGATCTTGATAATTCCATGCAAAAATATCTTGTATTTTTTAATAAGGAAATGAATGCATTTCTTTCTTCAAATGAAAGGGTAAGCCCTAGATTTATATCTTGATGTACTTTATCAGATCCTAAATTAACTATTTCAAACTTTAAAGTAGAACTTTGTAGTTTTCAATTGTTGATTTTTTTGAATCTGTCTTTTAAATCGTATAAATCTTCAAGTTTTACCATAGATTTTGGTAAAAGATTCTTATTGGTTTGTTGCCTGATTTGATTATCATGTTAATCTCCATCTAGAATTTGATCATCATATGATTTTTCAGAAGTAAGAAAAAATATCACTATCATCATTGAAAACTCGCCAATTAGTAACATTATTCATCACAGATGGATGAAAAATGAATTTGAAAGAGAATCTGCCAGGACTAAAATCTTTTGGTGGAATCAACTTAGATGCAACGTTAGCCAAATGATCAGCATTGGCATTTTGTGATCTAGGAATAGGAGAGATATTGAATGCTAAAAATTGAGATGTGAGGTCTTGAACCAAAGATTGATAATGTTTCAAGTGAAGTGAGAGACAGTGAATAATATTTCGTACTTGTCTTACGACTATTTCTGAATCTCCAAATACCTGAATATATTGTATATCAAGACTTATTGCTTTACGAAGACCTTGAACTAATGATTCATTTTTAGCAATATTGTTAGTGCATTCAAACTCATGTTTACAAGATAGCATAGTTTTTTTTACCTTTTGGACTAACAAGCACGCATCCTGCTCTTGCACCATCATTGGATCTTGATCCAACAAAGAAACATTTCCAAAATGAAGAATGGATTATGGTTTCTTATTCAAAATTTAAGCATCTCATCAAATTATTTTGGAAAAAAAAAATCTATTTTGGAATTAACATAATCGATCGAGAAAGGTGAATTTTTAGCATTAAAATTCCCCAAAAATGAATTTGTAGAGTAATTACCCAAAATATTATTATTGAATGCTATGGGTTCATTTTCTTCTCCAAGATCTGTAACTGAGTATTTCATATGTTTTTCATGATCAACTCTGATTTGGTTGGGTTTTCCATTGTATGGAAGCCACATGTGAGACCAGTCTGTTGCAAAATATCCATGTAATTTTTGGACCAGTCTTTGCTAAGAACTAAACCATAGAATTCGGGAATGTCAACAATTAGTATATCGACCATCTGTGCGACTTTTCGATTTGATGACAATTGAATACTTACTGAATTAATTTCTCCTAAGACCTTAACCTTTGTTCTATCCAATTGAACTATGCTAACTGATGATTTTTGGGGTGCGATATTTAACTTCTTGTAAATTGACTATGGCATTATAATAGATGAAACTCCAGAATCAATAAAAAAATTATGAACATTTCTATTGTATATTTCATAGGTTAAGAGGAAAGGAGGGGTGTGAGAATTGGATCTATCACCAATAAAAATAGCATCTGAAGCGTTAAATTTGTTTGAATTGTCGATTGGAGGTTTTCCTATCCCATTAGCAGTTTTACAAATAACAGTTGAAGGAAGAGGAGATGCAGTAACCACATTCAAATATTTCAATAAAATATTATGTTGTTGCTTTAATTTGCTAACTTGATGAAGAGAAATATTGGCTTTAATCTTCTTCATGTCCTCGAAAATGTTGTATTCAATAGTACATATACTACCAAAGTTTTAGATTGAATATTGGGTGTAGATTTGGTCAGTTAAGAATCAATAATAACTTGCTAAGATGGTTTGACTAGTGGTTTTTTATTGACATGTTTGTCTTTAACAATAGAAGTTGGGACTTTATGTTTCTGTATTTATTGGTTTGGTTATGTAGAAGTCTTACTTCTAGTGCTAACAGGCATTGCTCCAAATTCTATTTGTTCATCAGAGGAATGTAAGAACAAGTTCCATAATCCATGTAATTCAACTACTTCATCTTGAGATTTGTCGGCAAAAGCTGTAGTTTATTATTATTATTCTTCTTCTTCAGACTCAGCATTAGAAATAATATTGGGGGACTGTGATACATACGACTGTTTTTTTCTAAATGATCTAAAGGTTTTTCTAGTAGAAGTTTCAGTAACCTGTTTTTTGATTTCAACCATTTCATTGGACATGGTCTTTAGGACCTTTTTCAATCCTTCAAGATCAAATGGATATTTGCGTGTTTTCTTCTTTTTCTCATCTTTAAATGTTACCTTTTTAGATTTTTTATCTTCCAACTCAGTCTTCTTCTCTAAAGCTACAATTCTTCTCTCAACGGACAAGGCTAATTATTTCATATTTTCTAAAAGGGTAGGCTTATTGGCTCTATCTACCAAAATTGATATATTAGAAGGAAGGGAAGATATGTACCACTCTATTTGTACATCCAATCCTGGTCGAGAGGCAGCTGGAATTTTATTCATTAACTTGTTAAATATGGAGTTGAAGCCTTTGATATTTCCGTTTGAATTAGCTTTTAAATTAGAAATATCATTTATTAATGAGGCAATTGTCCTATCATCACCATATTTAGAAAGAAATAGGTCTTGAAAAGTATTCCAATATCCTATTGAACCGGAAGGGAGGGGAAAATACCAGGATCCTGCAGATCCTTGAAAAATATATGGAAACAATATTACTACAACATCTTCATGTTGCATTCCGTGGAGACTCATAGCCAAAATAAAATTATTGAGATGTTCTTCAGGAGGAAGGCCATCATCAAGATTATATTTTGGTAACCATTTTTCTGGAAGATCTGAGAGAGGATGTAGATTTCCCATTTGAATAGCTCCCAGATTAACCCATGGTAGGTTGGCCATTGTTTGAATTTTTTCTTTTGAAGATGATCTAGTGGCTCCAGAAGAAGATGTGGATGGAGAAGAACTTAATACTGGACTAGTACTACTTACAACAACATTGATTGTTTGAGTAGAATTGGTTTGATGAATAGAAATGGGTCAATTAGAGGAGATTATGGGAGTAAATGAGAATGCAGTTGATGTGATCTCACTGATACCTGATTGAGATGCTGATGTGGTTGCTTTCTTACGATGAGATAAAATAGGAAACTTGAAAGGAGTTATCCAAATTTTTTCACTTTGTGATCGGGTTAACACACCAGTACCTGGAAACTTAGATGTAATAATTTCTCCAGAAATTGCTGGATTGGTTGTCTTATCTGGAGATATAGATGTTTGTTCTAAATTTTCAATCAAAGACTAAACTTCAAGAGATTCAGGAATATGTTCTGAACAAGGTCTATGAGGTAATGTTTCAGGAGATGTAAGAAATGGTTCTACAACTTTAGGCTTATGACTACGAGATAGTGAACGAGATCTAGAATTTGTAGAAACTTTGGAGGGAGTTTGACTCTTATGTTGGCTTTTCAATTGAGATTCAGCTTTATATGCCATACATAGTCGGATGCCCTCCTTCTAGCACCAAAAATGTTGAAGGCTAGAGATTGACTTCCTCAACATTAGGGATTCCATCCGGTCGGGAGTTCAAAGAAACTCCTTTTCCAATGAAATGGTGGGCTCGACTGGGGATATAGGGACCAGTTTCCCGTATAAGAAAATAGTTCATATAACTATGTAATAAAATCAACACAAATGGGGTGATCTATTCTAATGATAACATAAATAAAACTAATTCTAACTACTTCCCGAGATGGACTGATTTACATGATTACAGAGTAAGATTTCATAAGCATGAAACAATATACATCATTTGCATACTAAATGAATGTAAGCACATTAAAGAAACTGAATCTATGTAATTGATTTAATTGATGAAGAACATTAATCATATAATAGCTCTCTATGTCACTTGTATAAAAACATATCATTAAATACATTTTATCAATAGTAATAAGAATATATATCATTTCAATGATTTTTAGAAAGAGACAAATAGATTGAAACAAGTTTTCTAAAATCTCAGAAACATAAAATGATTAATACACAGATAATAGTACCGGTTGCATCATAGATTAGTTCTGAAAAGATAGCCTCTGGGCTTAGACTTTCAATTAGGTACTTCTATTGAAACAAGAGTGTAAGTTCCAAAAGCCTCCTTCTCAAAAATCTGGATCCCTTTGTAAATGCATGAAAGGGGTTTAAATACTAATTAATATTACAAAAATAAAAGACTTGTGAAAGAAGTATTATTAATATAATATAAACTATAAACCAAAAACTAGGAAATTAAAATTCATAAGTTATAACAGTCTCAAGGCTGTTTCTCAGATCCACTCTCTAGCTGTTCCTTGAGCTGGCAGGATTTGATCATATATTCGGGCTAGGGGGGATGCATTGCCTACATTCTCATATGGCCCATGAATATTGCATAATTGAGTGCTGGAAGAAGTTGAACTGCTGCATTGGAAAGACACCTTAGCACTCCCAATTGACTATGAGGCTTGATCAACAAATACCAGTAAATTTATTTACCTTTTTCAAGTTTTCTATGTTAAGAGCTTTTCTGCTTGATGTTTCTTGTCAATATTGTTTCAAAAGGCTGAATTTTGGCATAGTGTCTTTTGGTATTTCCTAGATAAGATTGGCTTGTAGAAGAGAATCATTTATATACTCTAAGATGTTGGAGGACATATTTTAGCTCTGATGATAGCTAATTCTGCACTTTTCATTTTCATGTCCCAGTCTCCAAATATTATATCTTTTATTGATTCTTCAAGATGAGGAAGATCGACCACTCTTCCTTGCACAATGTCTTGCCAATATATATAATTTGACAACTTATCATCAGTTTCTTCATAATAAATCCTCAAATCAGAAATCTGAGTGACTAATTGATCACTCATTTTAACCTTCTCTTGAATCTGTTTATACTTTCGATAGAAAACTGTTTGTTGATTTACCAGCAATGTTTCTAGTTCTGTTGCATCTTTCTTTACCTCATTAAGTTCTGGATTCTCCTAGAGATTTTGAATGTTCTGTTGTAATTGATGGAATATTAGATCCTTATCCATAATTAATGACTCAATCTCTACTTCCTTATGAATAGTTGCGTCTGCATAAGCACCTACAAATTGAGATAGTCTGCTAAGTTCTTTTCCTGGAGTTGACTGAGTTCCTTTCCAGAGAAATTTCATTGATGTTCTGTCCATAGGAATTTCTGGAGAATCTTCAATCTTTCGATTCTTCTTTGACCTGGATACAACGACTTTATTCTTTGGACTGTAAAATATATCCAATGGAGGTATTACCTAAATATTCAATATTATTTTTGTTGTTGTAAAAGCAGGGATGATCTCCATGTCTTGGGTCGATGTTTCTTCTTGTTTCTCCTCTGTATCATTGATCTTTAGTGCCTGATTTTGCTTAAGAGCAATTTCGGAAACCTCTACAGTAAATGAGATTTCTTGAATTTCTCCTTGATATTTAGAATCATTTAGATTAGAGGAAACTTGTTGAACGCTTCATTCACCTATATGAATTGTCGTTTTTAGAGAATCTTCAATAGGAAGAGTTTCTATCAAAATACCACTCCGACTAGCAGGAGTATTAGTATCAGATAATGCTTTTTCAAAACTTTCCCAGTCTTGATTTAACCTCTCCTCTTATGGAATATCCACGATTTCTGGTTCTACTACTGGTACTTGTACATGAACTAGAGGAATCGAAACCAGAATTTGTTCTACTTCTGGCCCGTGAAATGTAGGAATCAGAATTTGTTTTGGCATTGGCTTATGGAACATGTAGTCTGGAAATTGAGAAGTCCTCTGTTCTCGATATTGTTTGAATTGTATCAACTCTTCTGGACTGAACCTTATGGTTTATATTTACAGAACCCTTGAGAATTCTGGGATTGACTCAAACACATCGTTAAATTTATCAAGCTCACTTGTAAATTCCCACAACTTAACTTGATTTGTTATTTCTCTAGCAAAACCATATGAATCATAACTTCTGTTGGGTAGAATTGAAAATTGAAGGGTTTTAATCGATCAATTTCAAGACAGGCATGCTTGAAATTGTCAAGAGTAAATGACCCACTTGAAATAGTAAAAGTTTGCCAAATTGTCTTTTTGGAATCTTTCAGAATTTTAGTCAACCCATTACCTACGGTATGATAAGAAATTTCCTTAACCAATAATTTATCTGGAATATATAAGGGTAGGACATGAGGGAAAGCATGAATTCCAAAAATGCGGATGTATGTGTAAAATTCTTCACCGAACCACCTTCCTATAGGTTTGAGACTTCTATTGGCTTCATGGGTGACTCTAGAGATTTTTCTTTCGAAAATGACTTTAAAAACTTGGAAAATTATATCATTACATATTTTAAACATATGAGAGTGGTATTTTGATTCCCATAGGAATTCTTACTGTACAAAGATGGGGGTTTTGACTTCTCTGGTCCATTTCCATCCCAATGACGGAAATTCAATAGAAAAATAGACATCATCTAGGATAAAAGAACTCATATAAAAAGGAGTGACTCTACTAGACGAGAGATTATGATTTTCTCTATAGACAATGATACATATAAGCAATTTATTAGATAGAATATTAGCCCAATCAAGAATATAGCTTTCAAAGGCTACTTCTATTAGGGGTTTCCAATCTTCCTTAAACTTGGTTGTATTTGCAGACCCAAAAAGATGACACATCATTGCAGTAATTTGTGAGAAAGGGATTTTAAGAGAAACTACTAATTACATACCCTTATCATTGCGTTTATGGCATTTAGGATCATTTCTCCAATCCTTGATCACATTTGCAGGGTTTTCATTCTCTCGCATGAATTCTTGAACAAAATAGTTTTCATATCTCTTCTGGGGCTCAGGAAATTTATACATATCTTTCAAATCTGAATGTCTGAGAGAACTAATAATTGTTTTGTTTCTGGTAACAAGATGTCTATATCAAATTTCCACATGATCCAATGCCCATTTTACTAAGTCAGTGTATGGAAACATTTTAGGACGTGAAGCAATTCTGTGCAGAAAAGAGGTAGCTACGTTAGACCATGAGTTTGAATCCATGGATGCAGAATCATCAACTACATCTTTTCTATTCAAAATTACTTATGGATTTTTATTCTCAAACAACTTATAGATCCCTTCCCAACTTGAGGAACCAATTTCTGGGTTGCATGTTGTGTCTGAGATTAAAGGAGCCATCTCATTGTTTTCCTCTTGCTGAACAACTAACTGAGGTGGGGTGGTGGACTTCCTTCGTGCTTTAATCAGGCTTGACATCCTTTTATGCCTAAGTTTCCGAAATTACCCTGTTGAAAGAAAAGCAAAGAGCGTAAGCTAAGATCATGTCAAAGGCTATTAGCTATCGTATCAATTTAACTCATGCATAATGGGAATCCTCAGTATTAAATCTGAAATAATTATAAAATCGATTGCAAACGTTGAGATCATAAAAACACCTGAATTATCATTAAATTGATAGCATGGGCTTTGTGTGAGTTTGACAGTTGTTATCTTATCAGGATCTGTAAATCGTCTTTTTCATGATTAGAGAGTTTCAGCGTTTTGCAACAATGTGCAACATGCGAAAATGCGATATTGCGATGGCTTTTCTGTTGGATGACAGAATGCGATATCGGCATATGCTAGATGACATATTGAAATATTGGTATCTATTACATGATGTATTTCGCAATTTCGCACATCGACGATTCATGGTTTCGAATATCGGAAATTCGCTTGATTTGTTATTTCGGAAATTTATATTTTGGCGATTTTCGTTTCGGCGATTTACACTCCGGCGATTTAGTTCCCACTTCTTGTACTTTTAACCTTTATGGGTTCCTTAGAGTGTTTTTTATGATTTTATTATGTTTGTTAAGAAAAACAAAATTTATTCTAATAGACTCAAATTCTAAGTTTTATTTCTAAAATGAATTTAATCCTAAGATTTTTAAAAGGGTCCCCATTGCTCTTTCTATACTATTTATTTAGAAAAATGGGGGGGTTGTTGTAATAATACAACACCAATAAAGATGCGCCTTTTAGAATTACTATCCATCTTGGTTATTTTCTCCTTTGGAACATGTACACATGCATCACAACCAACTACCCATAGATGTGAAAGAGAGGGTTTCTTACCAGTCCATACCTCATGTGGAGTATTATCCCCTGACACTGATGAAGGTGATCTGTTAACGAGGTAACATGTAGCCTCCACTGCCTCTGCCCATAATTCCTATCCTAACCTGGCACCACTAAGCATCAACGTCATGTTCATTATTTCTGCAACTCCATTTTTCTGAGGTGTGTATGGAGTATTATTATTTCTTTCTATACCACACTTCTTACAAAACTCTTCAAATTCCTTCTTGCGGAAATCTCCACCATTATCTGTCCTCAACACATTTATCTTCTTCTATGCCTCTTTTTCCACCAAAGCCTTAAATTATTTAAACCTGTAAAAGACTTCAGATTTCTTCCTTAGGAAATATCTCCATGTATTCCTTGAGAAGTCATTTATAAAGGAGACATAGTACAAAGACTTACCCAGTGATCAAACCTCCGTAGGTCCAAACACATCACTGTGCACAAGCTCTAATATCCCTTCCACCCTCTTAGCACCAGAGGGGAAACTCACATGATTCTTCTTCCCATATACACAATGTTCATAGAAATCAAAATCTAGAGAGAAATTAGACATACCTTCTACCATACCATTACCATGCAGTATTCGAAGGCCCTTCTCTTTAATATGTCCAAGCCTTTGATGTCATACCATGGTATTTTCTCCAGAAACCACAAGGTTTTCAACTCCACTTTCAGGAACCACAAAATTGTTACACCCATCAATAATAGTGCTACAAAGAAGCTTGTACAGAGTTCCAATCTGACCTCCCTGCATCAATACCAGTGCTCCCTGAACCATCTTGCAGGTATCCTTCTCGAAAACTATTTATACACCTGCATCATACATTTTGCTTACAGAAATCAAATTTTTGGCCAATACATGAATATGCAGAACACTAGGAAGTGTTCTAATCCTTCCACCTTGCAACTTCAACTTGAAGTTTCTGCATCCAACGATTATGGAATTCCTTTCATCTCGTATGAAGACATCACCACCGTCATATTTATTGTATGCACAAAACCACTCCCTATGGGGAGTGAAGTGAAAGGATGCACCCAAGTCAATCAACCATGCCTCATGATCTACATGTGTATTTGAAGAAGAAGCCAAGTACACATCCCCACCTTCATTTGAGGTGGTTTTCACCTCTGCAGAAGGAGCATCATCATATCCCTTTCCTTTCTTAGGAGCTTTATATCTACAGTCCTTTTTGTAGTGCCCTTATTTTCCGCATTTCCAACATACCTTTACAGGTTTTCTTGGAGATTTAGATCTGCCTCTATATTTAGATCTCCCACTTGAGGAATTATTTTTGTTTATGTTTTGGGAACATCCTCATATAGATAAGGCATCTCCATTATGGCTCTCCATGTTTTTCCATCTCATCTCCTCCGACGGATGAGACTATTTCATCAAACTTCAAGGTAGTTTTATATCTCCCTATTACAACAACTCGACTATCCCACGAATCTAGTAGAGAACACAACAAATTGATGCACTTATATTCGTATAAATTTTTAATATAAATAGATAACAAATAACTTACCACATTATTGAAGGCATTCAGATGTTCTGTCACCGAGTCTTCATCCCTCATCCTCAGGTTATACAAATTTTCTCATAGGAACAGTTTGTTTATCAGAGACTTAGATTGGTACGAAGTCCCTAACTAGTCCCAAAAATCCTTAGTCGTATCTTCCCCTAATACATTCAACAATACTAAATCTGAGATACACAACCATATTGTGATTTTTTCTTTCCGATCCAACTTCGCCCAGTCTTTTGCTGACATTGTTGTTGGTTTATTACCTAGATCTGTTGTGATCCACTAATCTTTATCCACCAACAAATCCTCCAACTTGAGATTCCACAACTCAAAACTCTGACCATTGAATTTCCCGATATCTATCTTTCCACTACTCACCATCTTCTTTCACCACAAGAATTGATCCTGTAGATCTCCCACTGAAAAGGGTCTCCCACAGGCCTGAGCAAAACCCCTTAGCAGTAAAGGCATCCCCTTGAAGTTGAAACAACTCTTATACCAAATGTAGGTTTTAACTCTGTACATAAATTACCTACAAACGAATTCTTAAAATAGAGAAATAAATAATGGCGAGAACATAAAAAAAATATAAATAGAGATTTTCCCTTGGATCCCAAAACCACGACTACCAGATTTATTTTTCATTATATTCCTTCCAATGTTACAATACATATATATGCATGTCGAAGCATTCATAAATCCCAATCCATTAAACTTGGATTAGAACATAACCATAATTCCCTTGACCGGATCTACAAAATACCATGGGAAGAAAGCCATCATATCTAATACCATGGGAAGAAAACTATCATACCTAAAATCATGTGAAAAACCCATGCACAAAACCATGGATAGGTCTGCCCAACTATTATTGGGTTCACAAAAATTAATTCTCAAGGTGCTACCCCAGACCATGTGCAGGGGATATCGCCCCCCTGCACACCCTCCAACAGGGGGGGTTGTACCCCCCATTGACCCCCCTAATGCAACCAATACAACGAATAGGGGGGACTATCGCCCCCCTTGTGACCCCCCTGCGTGTCTAACTAGTCATGGAAATAATATAACACAGACCCAACAAAGAGAGGAGGATTTCTTCCTCTCAAAGGTGACACTATCAATTCCTATAGCATTGTACCTGCCATCATCCCCCAAATTAGTATGCATCTGGAGATCCTTCTCCTCCAAGCTATTGAACAAATCCTTGCACCCTATCAAATGGAATGAGGCATTGGAATCAAGGCACCACACACTCCCCATAATAGTGGCTGCCATGCATGCTATTAGGGTGAAGTTTAATTTGAATTGTGAAGCCAGTGCTTCACCTCGTACTCCTCCTCCATGCTTCTTGGTAGACTTATTGTACATACATTTTATTGCATAGTTCCTATATTCATGGCAGTGGAAGTATTTTATCTTGCTCAAGTCTTTCTTCTTTCCATTATTTTGGTTGGATTCAGGTTTAATCCAATGGGTCTTCTTTCCTTTTCCTTTCTTCCCCTTTCCAACTAAGGAAAAATTCTTTTCATCTTGTACTTTGGATGATGTTCCATCTATGTTATTTCTCCTAAAATATTCTTGAACCAAATCAGACCACAAGCTTTCCCAACTCGATAATTTTTCCCTTCCATTCACAAAGTCCTGGTAGCTATGCTAGGATTTTGGAATGCCTAGAAGAGCTAGGCTCACTAGTTCATCTTCTACTACATTCACCCCAACCCCTCCAAGCTCATATCAAACTTGTGTAAACCCAGAGAGATACTGCAGAATAGTGTCATTTTTCAGCATCCTAATGTTTCGAAGTTTGTCTTTCAGGGCCAATTTTCTATGGTCATTGCTATTTTCAAATAGCTTAGTCAATGCCTTCCACAGCATATGGGATTCTTTTCCATGGATTTTTGAGACCACATGGTCTCTCACACCTTCTAGAATAATACTTATGGCCATTGCAACATCCTTCTTCCATTGGGTTAATTGTCGTGAATTCGACTGTGGAGGTTTTGCAATATTAATTTTAACATATTCTAACACATCATTATCATCAAGCACTGCTTCCAATCAATCCTTCCAGACCATGAAATTGAGCTACCCTCCAGGGAATGCTCCAATCTCAAACCATTGAAATACATTCTCTCGATCCTGGAGAAAAATTGCTACACTTAAGCTACAAATTCGAAATTACTAAAATACAAGTTTGAAATATTGGTTCTAATGTGATTCTAGAGCTCTAATACTGTGTAGAAATTTGATATAAATTGCAAATGCTCAAGATTTCGAACTGAAAAATAAGAAACAAAATTATACTCTACTAATCTATGGAATGGAATTTAATCATAATTTAGAACAACATGCATATACATGCAATAAGAAAAACCATAAGTACACAATGATTTATAGGGGAACCCAACTGGGAAAAAACCCCTTAAGCCTATTTCCATTAATTAGTTGAATAGAGAAACTATTAGAATTTCTTGTGTAAGCTCTAAACACAACCTGCAAAAGAATAATTGTTCTCTCTACTGAATGAGAAACTCTGGCCAATACTTAGCCAATTATTTTCTCATTTAACCTCAAGTTGAGCCTTTGTTGCTACATTTTTTAACAATATTACTTGTAGATGAATGTCAAGGTTGAAACTCAGCTGATGGAGGATAAAGTCGTGTGGGGGGCAAGTGTAAGCCATGTGGGCTAGTGAAG
Organism: Pinus albicaulis; assembly: GCA_034641835.2. NCBI lineage: Eukaryota > Viridiplantae > Streptophyta > Pinopsida > Pinales > Pinaceae > Pinus > Pinus albicaulis. Next base: position 508,410,367 of record CM076575.1, on the reverse strand, counting down.
TGACCCAAAGATACAAGGATTGAATACAGGGTGGGGTTGAGGAGATGTGTGAGGTTGGATGAGTGAGAGGTGTACCCAGTAGCGAGACAAAAATGTAATACCTAGGATTAGCATTCATTTCCTATCAAATGTCGAGATTAAGAGGAAGGCATATGATAGGAAAGAGAGAGTGAAAGTCGAACAAGGGAGAAAAATGAGGAGCCAAATTCTCAACCCAATATGAAAATATTGAGAGACTCACAGGAAAGGTAGAGTGGAGCTTGGGTCTAAACACAAACAACAAGTGAGAAAAATTTTCCTTGCTTAGCTAGAGATTTAAACTAAAAATTTTTGTCGCACTATAATGAATTCCCCACACTAGATCTGGCACCCATGAATATCAAACATTGATTGTTGTAAATGAAATTAATCAAATCTTAGAATGTAGCTTGTGCCAATGTTGGATGGTACCACATACTCCCCACCTCTGAATTTGCATGTTGCACGAGACTCATAATGATAACCATGGCCTTTGCAAATCCACGCATTGACATGAATGTCGAGATCTCAAGCATTAAAATTCAATGGTGCAAAACCATGGTCTCTAGAGGGAATGTAAGCCTTCTCCAACTTAAATACAAACCTTTAATTTAATAGCATGGAAAGGGCTAGCCCTGTATCGCCATTTATTTTTGGTAGGGTAATGATCATTCCCTCCCCCTCCTATCCTTTCCTTAAAACTCATACCATGAAATAAAATAATTACATTATTTCTATATAAAATTTAAATTTTTGTAAGGTTGACCTTTTTTAGACATTACCCATATTAAAAAAAATATATATAGTTATAGTTTTTTTTTTCTACATTTATTTAAGATTTTTTAATTATAATTATATATTATTATTTATTATTTATTTATTTATTTATATAATTTCACATTGAAATCTAAAATAAATAAATAAATAAATACATAAAGGAATTTCGATTCAAATTTGGTGCCTTCTTTAAAAATAACTTGGGAAGTAATTTTTAAAAAATATCAAAATTATATTTTTGTTTAATTTTCTCTTCGATATTAATTTCGGAATTCGAAAACAATTCAAATAATGACGCATGTTACAAATTCCATCCCTTATACACTCAAATGTATGTTGTAAGTTCATTTCCAACATATTTTAAACTTTTAAAGCTATAATAAGAATTACAGATAATTCTTAGTGTGTTGTTTGTGGCCACTCGGAAATAGTTGAGCATGTTTTATGAGAGTGTGAACGTTATTAAGGGTAGTAAACAAGTTCTTTCACAATGTAGAGAACTTTTATTGGAGAAATGCATTGTTAATAACTTCAAAATTTTGCTTTGCTTTTCTTTTGGAATTGGGGAGTTGCATTGTTCATGACTTTAAAAACTTCACAATTTTACTTTTATTAATATTTTATGAAATTTTAGAATGGTATTGGGTAGTTTTTTATATTTTCAATTAAAAAAAATGAAATATAAGTGTATCTATATTTATTATTAGAGAGTTGTATTATTAATGACTTTAAAACTTTCAATATTTTATGGAGTTTCAGAATAAAGATTTATAAAGTTTTAAAATTGCATTTGGTATTTTATAGTTTTAATTTAGAAAATTAGATGTGAGTGTATTTTTTAACATTGTGAAAGTTTTGTTATTTTTTTAAAGATTTCACCCTAAAACATATAAGCTATTTATTAATTAGAGATGATAAAAGGTTGATATATTTACCTATTTACGTATTTAAAGCTATAAAGCTAAAAGGAGATTACATTGACTAGTGAAATAAAGTATATACTTTCAAGTAAAGTATTGACTAAAGGCTATTTATTAATTAGAGATGACAAAAGGTTGATGTATTTACCTATTTACGTATTTAAAGCTAAAAGGAGATTACATTGACTAGTTTTATTTTCTTTGGAATGATGATCTCTTTTTATTTATATATATATATATAATTTTATTATTATTATTATTATTATGATGGTTGATATTTTATTTTTTATAAAGAGTATAAGATATATGTTTATGTTTGTGATGGTTTTAGTAAATGATGGAGTTAATATATACAAAATGGTATATACGTAGAGGACTAGTATTAAAGTAAGGTTTTTGTTCTAAGAAAAATAATTATTGAGGGTGGTTGATGGTTGATGATGGTTGATTATAGTTGAACAGGGTTGAGGAGGTTCATAATGTTTGATCATGGTTGACAAGGTTAAACATGGTAGAGGAGGTTTGCCATGGTTTACTGAGTTTAACCATTGTCAACCATGGATGTAACAATATATTCATGTTATATTAATGTTACATTGTTGAACAAGGTTAACCATGAATAAACTTGGTGATATGTTTAATCATCATTAAGCTTCACTGTCTATGTTTGAACATTGTTGACTATCGTTAAATATGGTTAAGTTATGGTTGACCATGAACATGGTAGTCCATATTGTCCATGTTGACGATGATTGTCCATGGTTTGACCATGTTGATCATGTTGAGCATGATTGGCCATGGTTGATTGAGTTTGAGCATGGATGAAAATGCTTAGCCATGGTTGAGCATGGATGAAGGGATTCCATTCCTGGGTGAACCCTTTCAAGGAAATCCTTACCATATCACTATCTGAAATAGTCACATTGATGGAAGCAAGCTCATCTCTGACCTGAGACAATATCTTCAGATATGAAGTCACTCCTCACCTTTTATCATCTTGGTGGACTGTAGAAATTATCCAAATGGATTCAACTGATTATGTAATGTACTAAAATAAAATATTGAATCCTTCTACAAATTGCAGAAACAAATTATGATCGCACAGTCACATAACAAGTAAGAGAAATAAATTATCAATCGCACAACACAAGATGTATCTTGGGAAAGCCACTACTCAAAACCTCGCTATCTGTATATTGCATAAAGTCAAGACCATGAAACAATAAAATGTTATTTCCCTCACTAACAAACCTTTGCACTCTGTTGACTGTCTCACACCAATCTAGGAAAAATTGGTCCAATACTTAACCAATTCTCAGCCTCTGTCTAACTATCTTTGCTTACGCATTCTTGGAGGAATTGTGTCCCTATTAATAAGGAAATTCCCAAGATTTGATTGCGCAATTCCTTCAAGGAATTCCGATGACCTCCTGCATCAATATCAACTAGGTCTTCCTTAAAATTGACTTGCAACAACTATTTATAATGAATTATTAGTTAAATGGTTGATCAATACTTGTGAATTAAATCATATTTAATTCACTGGACATATCACTAGCTCATCTTTCAGTTAGAACTAGTTAAACTTATTATAACTCAAATAATTGAGTTAACTAATTCTAACTCACAAATAACTGAACCAAGGCTGATCCAGGTGAATATTGGTGGCCACCCACCTATTCCATGTTAGGTCCCTATATTACTAGTATAGTACCTTATTGTTGTTAGTGTAACCCCTTTATTGTTATTATTGTACCCTTGTAACCCCCATTCTGTTATTATTGTGCCCCTAAATTATTATTGTTAGGTCGGCTAGGATTACATTATTGCCCACTAGGATTACATTATGGCCCCATGGACTCCTATATATAGAAAGGAGGTTTTGTAAATTGTATCATCCAAGAATTGTTCATTCATGTAATGTATTGGAGGTTTCCCCCTCGAAGTGGCTTATTTCTAAGACGTGAATATCTCTTTTCTTCTCTTTTTGGAGCTGGTTACACAACATTTGGTATCAGAGCTTTGGGATTCTAGGGTTTCGCTGCTCCAAACAGGTCATCGTGGCATTTTCGCTATAACTTTTTTTTCTACGAAGCTTCAGAAGCTGAAATTTCTAGGGTGCGAAGCTGAAATCTGGAGGAAGGTTGTCTAAAAATTTCAGATCTTGGTTCGCAATATTGGAGGAGATATCATCTGTGGAAGTTAGGTATTTTTTCAGGCTCATAAACAGGTCATCGTGGCATTTGCGCTATAAATTTTTTTTTACGAAGGTTCAGAGTCTGAAATTCATATGGTGCGAAGCTCAAAGCCTGAGGAAATTCGACAAAAAATTTCAGAGCTTGGTTCACAATATTTTTGGAGATATGATCTGTGGAAGGTAGTGCTTTTTCAGGCTCCTGAATTGCATCTCAAAGAGGTGATCGTGGGAAAACTTCAATAACTCTCTCTCTGGGCATTGGATTGAAGTTCCGTAAAAAGTGGTCGCAAGTACACAGACTGAAGTGTCTGGGCTATCAATTTCAGAGACAAAGGACAAAACAGTGACACGTGGCAAGTCGTACAAGTTCGCTCTACTAAACCAGTCCAGAATTAGGTCATTGTGGGAGATTGGACACAACTTTGTCTTGGAGAATCTAAATCAGGTCAGACCTATGGCATTTGAAAGAAGCTTCAGATATCTACTACAGGGCTGAATTTCAGATATCGAAGATTTTCAACTACAGAGATAATTCAATTGCAATATCGAGCTCCTAAAAGCTAGTAAAAGGTGTGTATTTTTTTCCGAATTGCATAAGTCTTGTTTGAAGAATCAAGTTGAATTGATTCCAAGGGCATCTTGTAGAATAGATATCAATATTGGATTCTAAAATGGCCCTTAAAAAGAATTCAACACCCATCAAGCCTTCAGAAGGCTCTACCATGACTCATGAAGATGAAGAATTGCAACATGATCTATCAAAATTACAAGAACAAGTGCAACAAATTTCACTCTCGCAAAGAGCAGCAAAAAATGAAATGGAAGTTTTGAAGAAATGTGTGGAAGTAAAGATGGATGGTTTGAAGAAAGGCATGGAAGCTAAGATGGATGGCGTGGAAGTAAAGATGGAAGGTTTGAAGAAAGGCGTGGAAGCTAAAATGGATGGTGTGCAAGCTAAGATGGATGGCGTGGAAGCTAAGATGAATGGCATGGAAGCTAAGATGGATGGCATGGAAGTGGGCATGTAAGCTAAGATGGATGACATGAAATACAACATAGAAAACATGAAGAATGATCTAAAATCATACATGGAAGGCTTGATGACAAGCTTAAAACCAGAAATGATTCCTAATGGCGGAAATATAGGAGAAGAACCTCATGATGAGAACAAAATCAATGTTAATCATGATTTCATAAACTTTAATGTTGGCGGGAAGAACCACCATATTCCAAAAATGGATATGAGGAAGTTTGATGGAAAGGATCCTGTAACATGGATACTACAGATGGAGCAATATTTTGATCTCCATAACGTGCATAACACACAAAAGGTACGCATTGCAACTTTACATTTAGAACAAAATACATTTGTATGGTATCAATGGCTTTGCTCCCGTAAAAAAATTGTCACTTGGTCAATTTTTACGGGGGAAATGATAGCACATTATGAGGATACAAAGAGCAACACCTTCTTTACCCAATTGATAAATCTCAAACAAAAGGGTTTAGTGGGGCAGCACATTGAGGACTTCCAAAAAATTGAGTATAAGGGTAACTGATATTTCAGAGGACCACAGGATTGATCTCTTCTTAGGCAGTTTAAAGGATAACATTCAACATGAAGTTCGTGTTCTGGAAACTGATTCATTAGAGAAGGCATTCAGGTTGGCAAGAAAAGTTGAATGTAAAATTATGGCAACAAGGAAGTCTACTACTCAATTCTATAAAGAAGGAAGTGTGGCTACATCTAGATTTCCACAACCTACAAGGTTGACACCACAACAATTGGAAGAAAAAAGAGCAAAAGGGCTTTGCTACGGTTGTGATAGCAAATACACTAAAGGTCATAAGTGTGCTGAGAAGAAATTATTTTACATAGATTGTGAAGAGGAAGAATAAAATGAACAAGAAGAGGATATGCACCAGGAACCAGCCCTAGAAGAGAAAGAAATGAATCCGACCATATCGTGTAATGCATTGGCAGGAATTACCACTCCTCAAACTCTTAAGATAGAAGGACATATCAAGAAGAAAAAGGTAATAGTGTTGATTGATTCAGGTAGCACCCATAATTTTATTCATTGTAAGGTAGCCAAGGAATTAAATTGTTTCCTATACCCGGCACCAGAATGTCAAGTGATGGTTGCAAATGGAGGAACTATAAATTGTTCTGGAAAATGCCATAATATCAAGCTAACCATGGGGGAATATGTATTGACTAGTCCAATGCTTTCCATTCCTATGGGAGGTGCTGATGTTGTACTAGGAGTACAATGGTTACAATCTTTGGGGACGGTAGCTTTTAATTTTCAAGAACTTTTCTTGAAATTCTTTTTAGAAGGAAAGGAAGTCGAACTACGGGGTATTGAAGGGAAGCCAGGAAGGATAATAAGCTCTAATGGCATGACAAAGCTTCTAAAGAAAGAACAACGAGGGGTAATTGCACAATTATGCTCACTAGAAGTTCCAACATCAAAATCATCTATTTCTGCAGATCTCCAACAAGTCTTGGACAATCATTCCAAGGTGTTTGAAACTCCCAAAGGACTCCCACCTATTCGTGATCATGATCATGCTATTCATTTGATTCCGGGAAGTGTTCCTCCAAACATCGGCCTTATATATATCCTTACTTCCAAAAGAGCGAAATTGAACGTATGATTGCAGAAATGTTAGAGGCGGGTATAATTCAACCTAGTCAAAGTTCTTTCTCTGCTCCTGTAGTATTGGTACACAAGAAGGATGGATCATGGCGCATGTGTCCGGATTATAGGGAGCTCAATAAGCTCACCATTAAAGATAAATTTCCCATTCTGTGATTGATGAATTATTGGATGAATTACATGGAGCAATTTATTTTACCAAGTTGGATCTTCGTTCAGGATATCATCAAATTAGAATGAAGACTGAAGATATTCCAAAAACAGCATTTCAAACTCATGAGGGTCATTATGAATTTTGGTCATGCCTTTTGGCCTTACCAATGCACCTTCTACATTTCAAGGGTTGATGAATTCCATTTTCAAACCCTTCCTTAGAAAATTTGTGCTAGTATTTTTTGATGATATACTAATCTATAGCAAGTCTTGGAAGGATCATGTTGAACATGTTGACGGGGTGCTCAAACTATTGCAGGAGAAACAATTATATGCAAAAGCATCCAAATGTTTCTTTGGAGTACAAGAGGTGGAATATCTGGGTCATATTATATCCCACGAGGGTGTTAAAGTAGACCCTAACAAAATTAAAGCCATTAAGGAATGGAAAGTCCCTAAAACAATAAAGCAGTTGCGAGGATTTCTCGGGTTAACAGGCTATTATCGTAAGTTTGTTAAGAATTATGGAAGAATAGCAGCACCTCTAACAACATTATTGAAGAAAGATGCATTTTCATGGACTCCTGAAGCAACTAAGGCCTTTGAACATCTTAAAGAGGCAATGTGCCTAGCACCGGTCTTAGCTACGCCGGACTTCACAAAAACCTTTATTGTGGAATGTGATGCCTCAGGAAATGGAATTGGTGCAGTTTTAATGCAGGAAGGAAGACCCATTGCTTTTGAAAGTCGTCCAATCAAAGGAAAGTATTTAGAGAAACCTATTTATGAGAAGGAAATGTTAGCAATACTGCATGCACTAAAGAAATGGAGAACTTACCTAATGGGAAGACACTTGAAGGTAAAAACTGATCATGATAGTCTTAAACACTTTTTGGAACAAAGACTATCTTTAGAAGAGCAGCAAAAATGGGTCACAAAGATGTTGGGTTATGACTTTGAAATAATCTACAAAAAGGAAAGCTTAATGTTGTTGCAGATGCACTCTCAAGAAAGAATGAAGAGGTGGAAGCATTGCTTTGTGCCATTTCTATTATCCAACCAGATTTGATAACAGAAGCAAGAGATGAATGGAAGAAGGACAAAGATGTATGGACACTCATTCAAAAGTTGCAGCAAGATCCTAGTACATCTGATACATTTAGTTGGAAAAATGATTCCTTATGTACAAAGATCGCTTATATCTTTGTAAGAATTCTCAACTAAAACAAAAGATTCTTCTGGAATTGCACACTTCTCCTTTAGGAGGACACTCAGGATTTTTAAAAACTTACCACAGGGTGAAGAAAGAATTTTTTTGGGATGGCCTTAAATCTGATATTCAAAAGTTTGTGGCGGAATGTTTGGTTTGCCGGCAGAATAAAGTGGAAACAATTAAGACCCCGGGACTTCTACAACCTTTATCCATTCCAAGTCAACGTTGGGAGGAGATTTCAATGGATTTTATCACGGGTTTACCTAAGTCTGAAGGAAAGAGTGTCATCATGGTGGTAGTTGATAGACTTACCAAGTATGCACACTTTTGTGCATTATCTCATCCATTTAAAGCAAGTACGGTTGCTACTACATTTATGGACAGAATTCAAAAGCTACATGGAAGCCCAAGGGTTATTGTGAGCGACAGAGATCCCATTTTTATTGGAAATTTTTGGACGGAGTTATTTTCTTGTTTGGGTACTCAATTAGCTCATAGCTCATCTTATCATCCTCGATCTGATGGTCAAACTGAGATAGTAAATAAATGTTTGGAAGGATATCTTCGTTGTTTTGTATCTGATAAAAAAACACAATGGGTCAAGTGGTTACCTCTCGCTGAATGGTGGTATAACACTTCCTTCCATACTGCCGCAAAAATGACCCCATTTATGGCACTTTATGGATATCATCCACCATCGATCACATCATCTTTAAGGGAAAATTCGAAGGTTCAAGCATTGGAAGATCACGTCGAGCATCAGCAAGAAGTTCTCCAGCTCTTAAAGGATAACCTGAATTTGGCACAAAATCGAATGAAACAACAGGCAGATCAACATCGCGGCGAGAGAAGTTTTGATATAGGAGATTGGGTATTTTTACGGCTACAACCATATAAACAAATGTCCCTCAAGCAAGCTAAGAAGGATAATAAATTATCGCCAAAGTACTATGGTCCTTACAAGGTGTTGCAAAAGATTGGTACTATGGCATACAAATTGGAGCTTCCTGCTTCTTCGCGAGTACATCGAGTTTTCCATGTTTCATGCTTAAAGAAGGTTATAGGTGAAAATCTTCCAGTTCAAACAATATTGCCAGAACTTGATGAGGAAGGAAAAATCATATTGGAACCAGAAGCGGTCATGGAAACAAGAACTCGACAACTACGGAATCGATCAATTTCGGAGTATCTCATCAAGTGGAAGAATTTATACACTGAAGATTCTACATGGGAGGATGAAAAATTTATACAGAAGCACCCAGAGCTACTCAAGCGTTGAGGACAACGCTTTTTTGAAGGAGAGGGGCATGTTAGGTCCCTATATTACTAGTATAGTACCTTATTGTTGTTAGTTTAACCCCTTTATTGTTATTATTGTACCCTTGTAACCCCCATTCTGTTATTATTGTGCCCCTAAATTATTATTGTTAGGTCGGCTAGGATTACATTGTGGCCCACTGGGATTACATTATGGCCCCATGGACTCCTATATATAGAAAGGAGGTTTTGTAAATTGAATCATCAAAGAATTGTTCATTCATGTAATGTATTGGAGGTTGCCCCCTCGAAGTGGCTCATTTCTAAGGCGTGAATATCTCTTTTCTTCTCTCTTTGGAGCTGGTTACACAACATTCCACTGGAACCCCCACCATTGTTTCTTTTAGTTTTTCAGTTTCAACATAGTTTACTATTTTTAACAGTTTTTCAGGTCCTGAACTTCTGGAGCCGTTTAAGGCCCTAAATGACGTTTTTTTCGGAAAACTGGGAGAAACAAGGGAGTTCCTTCAATGTTTCTCACTCAAAAGTTGTATTCCTCGGATAGATCTTTCTAACGAGGTATTGAGCGTGTCAGACGAAAATCATATGCCAAAGTTACATCCCCGTGAAGTTGATGTACCAATTTACCCAAACAGGGCTCATAGTTTTGGTGCTTCATCTCACAGGGTTAGATTTTTGGATGTTTAGGATTTTCCATTATTTCTCAACAACAAATAGGCCTACGAGCCTGATTGTAACACAATTCAGAGGCCTATGGCTGCCACATCTCTTCTCATAGATAAGCTACTAACGCCTTAGCAAATTTATTTCCATTATGTCTATAAGAATATTTCTGTTATATGATATTAATGAAATGAAGTTATATTTCCACTGCATCTCTGTATTTATGTTTATTTCTGTATATTATTGTGTTTCTACATAAATTCGGATCAGTGGTATCAGAGGGGTCTGCTCTTTCTATGTTTTTCTTTGCATGTTCCCAACGAGGTGAGGGTATAAGGAGTTAGGGCTCGATATGGTGGAACCCTTGAAAGATCAGCCTCGCAAACCCTGACGACCTCCCATGGCATAGGAAAATAAATATGATGGATCAGGAAATCCTATCAAATTATTTCTCGAGGAGGCCCTCTATAAACAAAGGAACACGATGATGGATAAATTTTCCCAGATCCTTCAACAGCTGCCCATCGAAGGTGCATATGCATCCAGCAGCCACTCTCGAGGTGCCCCTCCTTTCAAGGTACAGGTCAACTTCAACATCCCTGTATTTAAAGGCCAGATAGATGCAGACGATGTAGATAGATGGTTGAATTTGCTGGAAGGGTACTTCTCGATCCATGATTTCTTTGACCGAGAAAATATTACTTTTGCACTTCTCAAAGCTACCCCTGTGTCAAAGACTGGTGGGAAACCTACTATGAGCAAAAGGACGAGAGGGAACCCTCTCTATTCTTGACCGCACCCACTTGGAATTCATTCTGAGATGGCATCAAGGAACAATATTACCCTCTGGGGAGCTATGAGGACAAGTACATCTAATGGACCACCTTGTGGTAGCAAAGGGATCAAGATGTGCACGAACTGATGAATTTGTTCCATACCCTACGCACAAAGTTTAGTATTAAAAATTCAGGGAGACATTTGGTGCTCAAGTACCGCATCTATTTTCACAAATACATTCAAGAGGAAATGGAGTTCATCAACATTACCTCACTTGACATGGCATATCACTATGCCACCAAGATCGAGTAGAAATTTAAGCAAAAGAAGCGAGACTTTGGACCACGAATCTGAAGCCAGGGAAAGGCACCCCAGAACCACAGAATAAGGGGAAAATCCAAAGCGGGGCAAATCAGAACAATAGGACAAATCCAAATAAGGACACAAGGAAGTGGTGTGAATTTCATAATAGCCCCAGTCACAGCACAAACAAGTGTCGGGCCAAAAGGTCGCTTCTGGCCGAATTGAAGTCACTCGAATCAGATGCATGTTTTGATCCCGAGTCAGAACCAGAGAAGGGCGATGAAAAGGGGAATAAAATCATTAATTCAGAACCTAGTGCCACCGTTTCCACCACTAAGCTTTAGAGGGAGGAGCCTGAGGATCTAGAGGAGGGGGAGCACCTCTTCCATTCGTAGATGTGGATGAAGGGCTATCCACTACAATTCGTTGTCGATAGCGGAAGCCAAAAGAACCTCATTTCAGCATAGGTCATGAAGCATCTCGCCCTACTGCTCACAACACACCTGTAGTCATATACCATTGGGTGGTTTCACCAACGAAGAGATCTCTGCGTCAGCCAGTAGTGTTGCCTTCCGTACAACATTAAGCCATTCACGGATGAGGTATTGCGTGATGTTGCTCCTCTTGATGTGTCTGATGTATTATTGGGCCAACGATACTTGTGAAAGCGACATGCTATGTATGAGTCTAGGCCTCGTTTTTTTGTTATTAATTTTGGAAATAAATTGTACAGAATACCGGAGGTAGTACTGCCTCCTGCCATCTCTTTGACTATTGCAAAACAACGCAATAAGATTGTTTCCCAAACCAGGAAATTTGTTTTCATTACAAATTTCCACATGGCAAGAAGATCATTGTGGAAACAACCTCCAAACAGGTCTCCCCTACACGGCAGCAGTAGATGGATAAAGTCGTGGAGGAATACAAGGACATTTTCTCCTCACCCACAAAGGTTCCTCTACATTATCAGGTCAAGCACTCCATTGATACGACCCTAGGCGCACCGCTGCCTAATGTTGCCATACCTCATGCGACTACACAGAAAAAATCCACACATGTACTACCTGAGGCTAATAAATCAAACAAATTTATTGAATGCATCCATCATGTCCGCCAGCAGGTCCGCAACCTCTTGGAGAAATCTAATGCCAAGTACAAGCAGCGCCATGATCATCATTGGGTGCCACACAACTTCGAGGTGGGCAATAAAGTGTGGATACATTTTCAAAAGGATTTCCTCGTTGGAAACCACCGTAAGCTTCACCCACTCTAATATGGTCCATACACCATCACTAAGGCAAGTGGCTCACCGGGGACCAAGTTCAGCAAAATTTTCCTCATCTCATGGAGGAACTCAACGTAATGGGGACCATTGCTTCCTAAGGGGGGAGGAATGATATAGGTGTATATTGGTGGCCACCCACCTATTCTACTAGGACCTCCACCATTGTTTCTTTTTTATTTTTTTTCAGTTTTAACACAATTTACTATTTTTAGCAATTTCGGGGCTTGAACTTCCGAAGCCGTTTTGAGGCCCTACACAAAGCTTTTTGGGAAAACCGTGAGAAACATGGAATTTCCTTTGATGTTTCTCACTAAAAAGTTGTAGTCCTTAGATATATCTTTCTAACAAGGTATTGAGCGCATCAAACGAAGATCATATGCCAAAGTTACATCCCCGGGAAGTTGATGTACCAATTTACCCAAACGGGGCCCATAGTTTTGGCGCTTCATCTCCTAGGGTTAGGTTTTGGATGTTTAGGGTTTTCCATTATTTCTAAACAATAAATAGGCCTTCAAGACTCATTGTAACATAGTTCAGAGGCCTTTAGCCTCCACATCACTTCTCATAGATAAGCTACCAGCGCCCTAGCTAGTTTATTTCCATTATGTCTGTAACCATATTTTTGTTATATGGTATTAATGAAATGAAGTTTTATTTCCACTGCATATTTTTATTTATGTTTATCTCTCTATATTATTGCGTTCCTGCATAAATTCAGATCAATGGTATCAATGGGGTCTGCTCTTTCTTTGTTTTTATTTGCATGTCCCCAACGAGGTCAGGGTATAAGGAGTTAGGGCTCGATCTGGTTGAACCCTTGCAAGATCAGCCTTGCAAACCCCGATGACCTCCCGTGGCAATATAAAAGAGGGACGAGGGAGCAGGAGATCCTATCAAATTATTGATCGAGGACGCCCTCGAGGAAAAGGGAATGCGATGATGGATAACTTTGCCCAGATCCTTGAAAGGCTACCCACCATCGACGCATATGCATCCAGTAACCACTTTGGAGATGCCACTCCTTTCAGGGTACAGGTCAACTTCGACATTCCTGTATTTGAAGGCCAAATAAATGTAGATGCTATAGATAGATGGTTGAATTTTCTGGAAGGGTACTTCTTGATCCATGATTTATCCGACCGATAAAAGATTACTTTTGCACTCCTCAAAGCTGCCCCCCGTGTCAAAGACTGGTGGGAAACCTACTGTGAGAAAAAAGACGGGATGGAAATCTCTCTGTTCTCGGCCGCACCCACTTGGAATTCATTCCGAGACGACATCAAGGAATGATATTACCCTATGGGTAGCTATGGAGAGTAGTACATCCAATGGACCATGTTGCGGCAACAAAGGGATTAAGATGTGCATGAATTGGCGAATTTGTTCCATACACTGCACACAAAGTTGGGTATTAAAGATTCAGAGAGACATTCGATGCTCAAGTACCAAAAATTTTTGCACATATACATTCAGGAGGAAATGGATTTCCTCGACAACACCTCGCTTGGCACGACATATTGCTATGCTGCCAAGATCGAGCAAAAATTTAAGCACAAGAAGCGAGACTTTGGATTCGCGAATCCAAATCCAGAGAAAGGCGACCCCGAACCATAGAACAAGGGGAAAAGCCAAAGTGGGGTGACTCAGAACAACACCAAAAATCCAAAGAAGGACATGGGGAAGTGGTGTGAACTTCATAACAACCCCACTCATAGTAAAAATGAGTGTTGGGCCAAACAGTCGTTGGTGGTCAAATTGAAGGCACCCAAATCATATGCATGTTTTGATCCTAAGTTAGAACCAGACAAGGGAGATGATAAAGGGAAGCAAATCATTGATGCGGAACCCAGGGCTACCGTTGCCACCATCAAGCTCTAGAGGGTGGAGCTCGAGGATCTAAAGAAGGGGGAGTGCCTCTTCCATTCGCAAATGTGGGTGAAGGGTTCTCCACTACAATATCTTGTCGAAAGTGGAAGCCAAAAGAACCTAATTTCAGCAGAGGTCGTGAAGCGGCTCGGCCTACTGACCACAGCACACCCACATCCGTATACCATTGGGTGGCTTGACCAAGGAAGAGATCTTCACGTCCAACAGAAGTTTCGCCTTTCGTACAACATCAAGCCATTCATGGATGAGGTACTGCGTGATGTTGCTCCTCTTGATGCGTCTGATGTATTATTGGGCCAACCATACTTGTGGAAGAAACATGATGTGTATGAGTCTAAGCCTCACTCTGTTGTTATTACTTTGGGAAATAAATTTTACAGAATACCAGAGGTAGTACCACCTCCTACCATCTCTTTGACTACTGTAAAACAATGCAGTAAGATTGTTTCCCAAACCAGGAAATTTGTTTTCATTACAATTTTCCCACAGTGAAAGAAGAATATTGTGGTCACAACCTCCAAAAAGGGCTCCCCTGCATGACAACAGTAGATGGACAAAGTCATGGAGGAATATAAGGACTTTTTCTTCTCACCCACAGAGGTTCCTTTACACTGTCAGGTCAAGCACACTATTGATCTTACCCTAGGTGCACCACTTCCCGATGTTGCCATACCTCATGCAACCACACAGATAGAATCCACACATGTACTTCTTGAGGTTGATAAAGCAACCAGATTTATTGAAATCATCCATCACATCCACCAGCTAGTCCACGAAATCTTGGAGAAATCCAATGCCAAGTAAAAGCGGTGCCATGATCAGCATCGGGTGCCACACAACTTCCAGGTGGGTGAAAAAGTGTGGTTAAATTTTCATAAGGATTTCCTTGCTCAACTCCACCACAAGCTTCACCCTTTCCGATATGGGCCATACACCATCACCAAGACAAGTGGCTTACCGAGGATCAAGTTCAGTATAATTTTCCTCATCTCATGGACGAACTCAACGCAATGGGGACCATTGATTCCTAAGGGGTGAGGAATGATCCAGGTGGATATTGATGGCCACCCGCCTATTCTACTGGGACCCCCGCCATTTTTTCTTTCAGTTTTTCAGCTTTAGTACAATTTATTATTTTTAGCAATTTTTCGAGCCCTGAACTTCCGGAGCCGTTTTGAGGCCATAAACGAATTTTTTTGGGATAACTGAGAGAAACATGGAAGTTATTTTAATGTTTCTCACTCAAAATTTTTAGTTCTCAGATAGATATTTCTAATGAGGTATTGAGCCCGTCAAATGGAGATCATGTGCCAATGTTACGTCCCCAGGAATTTGATGTACCAATTTACCCAAATGGGGCCCATAGTTTTGGTGCTTCATCTCCTAGGGTTAGGTTTTTGGTTGCTTAGGGTTTTCCATTGTTTCTCAACAATAAATAGGCCTTCTAGCCTCATTATAACATAATTTAGAGGCCTGTAGCCGCCACATCTTTTATCATAGATAAGCTACCAGTGCCCTCGCTAGTTTATTTCCATTATGTTTGTAATCATATTTATGTTATATGATATTAATGAAATGAAGTTTTATTTTCACTACATATCTGTATTTATGTTTATTTCTATATATTATTGCGATCCTGCATAAATTTGGATCAAAGGCTCCTAAAAAGTAGGAGACACCTTGCATGCCTCTAGTTTGATCTCCAACTCAAATTCTCTGAGCTAACTAAGTCTTCCTGACTCATTAATACTTACAAGTTGTTATGAGATGAGATTACAATTTATATTCAAATTTAATTAAGGGAAAATTAAATCAAAATCCCCCTCCGGGTCCCATTTCAACAGTCCCTCTCAACAAGAAAGGGATTATCTTCTACCTCAATCCTGTCTCTGTGGAACTCAAGTTGCTTCTTGCCAGTACCTTCGTCAATATGTCTGCATCTTGCTCCTTCATGGGAATGTTGTTAGGTCCCTATATCACTAGTATAGTCCCTTATTATTGTTAGTGTAAACCCCTTATTGTTATTATTGTACCCTTGTAACCCCCATTTTGTTATTATTGTGCCCTTAAATTATTATTGTTAGGTTGGCTAGGATTACATTGTGGCCCACTAGGATTACATTATGGCCACATGTACTCCTATATATAGAAAGGAGGTTTTGTAAATTGTATCATCCAAGAATTGTTCATTTATGTAATGTATTGGAGGTTTCCCCCTCGAAGTGGCTCATTTATAAGGCGTTGATATCTCGTTTCTTCTCTTTTTTGAGCTGGTTACACAACATTTGGTATCAGAGCTTTGGATTCTAGGGTTTCGCTGCTCCAAACAGGTCATCGTGGCAATTTCGCTATAACTTTTTTTCTACGAAGTTTCAGAAGCTGAAATTTTTATGGTGCGAAGCTAAAATCCTGAGGAAGATTGTCTAAAAATTTCAGAGATATTTTCAGAGATATGATTTGTGGAAGTTAGGTCTTTTTTCAGGCTCCTAAACATGTCATCGTGGAATTTGCGCTATAACTTTTTTTCTACGAAGGTTCAGAATCTGAAATTCATATGGTGCAAAGCTGAAATCCTGAGGAAATTTTTCAAAAAATTTTAGAGCTTGGTTCGCAATATTTTTGGAGATATGATCTGTGGAAGGTAGTGTTTTTTCAGGCTCCTGAATTTCATCTCAAAGAGGTGATCGTGGGAAAATTTCAATAACTCTCTCTCTGGGCATCGGATTGGAGTGCCGTAAAAATTGGTCGCAAGTACACGGACTATAGTTTCGTTTCCTTCAATTTTAGAGACAAAGGACAAAACAGTGACACGTGGCAAGTCGTACAAGTTCACTCTACTGAACCAGTCCATAATTAGGTCATTGTGGGAGATTGGACACAACTTTGTCTTGGAGAATCCAAATCAGGTCAGACCTGTGGCATTCGAAGGATAATTCAGAGGGCTACGTTGGTACGTTTTGCAATCATAGAGATAATCCAATTGCAATATCGAGCTCCTCAAAAGCAAGAAAAAGGTGTGTATTTTTTTTCCGAATTGCATAAGTCTTGTTTGAAGAATCAATTTGAATTGATTCCAAGGGCATATTGTAGAATAGATATCAGTATTGGGTTCTAAAAGATGCCTTGTAAAAATAATTCAACACCCATTAAGCCATCAGAAGGGTCTACTATGACTCATGAAGATGAAGAATTACAACATGATCTATCAAAATTACAAGAGCAAGTGCAACAAATTTCACTCTCGCAAAGAGCAACAAAAAATGAAATGGAAGTTTTGAAGAAAGGCATGGAAGAGAAGATGGATGGTTTGAAGAAAGGCGTGGAAGCTAAGATGGATGGCATGGAAGCTGGCGTGGAAGCTAAGATGGATGACATGAAAGAGAATATGGAAAACAACATGAAAAACATGAATATTGATCTAAAAGCAGACATGGAAGGTTTGACCAAGCTGATACAAGAAATGTTTCCTAATGGTGAAAAGATAGTAGAAGAACCTCGTGATGAGAACAAAATAAATGTTAATCACGATTTCATAAACTCTAATGTTGGCGGGAAGAACCACCATATTCCAAAAATGGATATGAGGAAGTTTGATGGAAAGGATCCTGTAACATGGATACTATAGATGGAGCAATATTTTGATCTCCATAACATGCAAAACACACAAAAGGTACGCATTTCAACTTTACATTTAGAACAAAATACATTTGTATGGTATCGATGGCTTTGCTCCCGTAAAAAAATTGTCACTTAGTCAATTTTTACGGAAGAAATGATAGCACATTATGAGGATACAAAGAGCAACACCTTCTTTAGCCAATTGATAAATCTCAAACAAAAGGGTTTAGTGGGGCAGCACATTGAGGACTTCCAAAAATTGAATATAAGGGTAACTGATATTCCAAAGGAACACATGATTGATCTCTTCATAGGCACTTTAAAGGATAACATTCAACATGAAGTTCGCGTTCTGGAACCTGATTCATTGGAGAAGGCATTCAGGTTGGCAAGAAAAGTTGAATGTAAAATTATGGCAACAAGGAAGCCTGCCACTCAATTCTATAAAGAAGGAAGTGTGGCTACGCCTAGATTTCCACAACCTACAAGGTTGACACCACAACAATTGGAAGAAAAAAGAGCAAAGGGGCTTTGCTACAGTTGTGATAGAAAATACACTAAAGGTCATAAGTGTGCTGAGAAGAAATTATTTTACATAGATTGTGAAGAGGAAGAAGAAAATGAACAAGAAGAGAATATACACCAGGAACCAACCCTAGAAGAGGAAGAAATGAATCCGACCATATCGTGTAATGCACTGGCAGGAATTACCACTCCTCAAACTCTCAAGATACAAGGACAAATCAAGAAGAAAAAGGTAATAGTGTTGATTGATTCAGGTAGCACCCATAATTTTATTCATTGTAAAGTAGCCAAGGAATTAAATTGTTTCCTATACCCAGCACCAAAATGTCAAGTGATGGTTGCAAATGGAGGAACTATAAATTGCTCTGGAAAATGCCATAATATTAAGCTAACCATGGGGGAATATGTATTGACTAGTCCAATGCTTTCCATTCCTATGGGAGGTGCTGATGTTGTACTAGGAGTACAATGGTTTCAATCTTTGGGGACGGTAGCTTTTAATTTTCAAGAACTTTTCTTGAAATTTTTTTCAGAAGGAAAGGAAGTCGAATTACGGGGTATTGAAGGGAAGCCGGAAAGGATAATAAGCTCTAATGTCATGACAAAGCTTCTAAAGAAAGAACAACGAGGCGTAATTGCACAATTATGCTCACTAGAAGTTCCAACATCAAAATCATCTATTTCTGCAGATCTCCAACAAGTCTTGGACAATCATTCCAAGGTGTTTGAAACTCCCAAAGGACTCCCACCTATTCGTGATCTTGATCATGCTATTCATTTGATTCCAGGAAGTGTTCCTCCAAACATCAGGCCTTATAGATATCCTTACTTCCAAAAGAGCGAAATTGAACGTATGATTGCAGAAATGTTAGAGGCGGGTATAATTCAGCCTAGTCAAAGTTCTTTCTCTGCTCCTGTAGTATTGGTACACAAGAAGGATGGATCATGGCGAATGTGTCCGGATTATAGGGAGCTCAATAAGCTCACCATTAAAGACAAATTTTCCATTCCTGTGATTGATGAATTATTGGATGAATTACATGGAGCAAGTTATTTTACCAAGTTGGATCTTCGTTCAGGATATCATCAAATTAGAATGAAGACTGAAGATATTCCGAAAACAACATTTCAAACTCATGAGGGTCATTATGAATTTTTGGTCATGCCTTTGGCCTTACCAATGCACCTTCTACATTTCAAGGGTTGATGAATTCCATTTTCAAACCCTTCCTTAGAAAATTTGTGCTAGTATTTTTTGATGATATACTAATCTACAGCAGGTCTTGGAAAGATCATGTTGAACATGTTGACAGGGTGCTCAAACTATTGCAGGAGAAACAATTATATGCAAAAAAGTCCAAATGTTTCTTTGGAGTACAAGAGGTGGAATATCTGGGTCATATTGTATATCACGAGGGTGTTAAAGTAGACCCTAACAAAATTAGAGCCATTAAGGAATGGAAAGTCCCCACAACCATAAAGCAGTTGTGAGGATTTCTCGGGTTAACAGGGTATTATCGCAAGTTTGTTAAGAATTATGGGAGAATAGCAGCACCTCTAACAACATTATTGAAGAAAGATGCATTTTCATGGACTCCTGAAGCAACTAAGGCCTTTGAACGTCTTAAAGAGGCAATGTGCCTAGCACCGTCTTAGCTACACCAGACTTCACAAAAACATTTATTGTGGAATGTGATGCCTCAGGAAATGGAATTGGTGCAGTTTTAATGCAGGAAGGAAGACCCATTGCTTTTGAAAGTCGTCCAATCAAAGGAAAGTATTTACAGAAACCTATTTATGAGAAGGAAATGTTAGCAATACTGCATGCACTAAAGAAATAGCGAACTTACCTAATGGGAAGACACTTCAAGGTAAAAAATGATCATGATAGTCTTAAACACTTTTTGGAACAAAGACTATCTTCAGAAGAGCAGCAAAAATGGGTCACAAAGATGTTGGTTATGACTTTGAAATAATCTACAAAAAAGGAAAGCTTAATGTTGTTGCAGATGCACTCTCAAGAAAGAATGAAGAGGTGGAAGCATTTCTTTGTGCCATTTCTATTATCCAACCAGATTAGATAACTAAAGCAAGAGATGAATGGAAGAAGGACAAAGATGTATGGACACTCATTCAAAAGTTGCAGCAAGATCCTAGTACATCTGATACATTTAGTTGGAAAAATGACTCCTTATGGTACAAATATCGCTTATATCTTTGTAAGAATTCCCAACTAAAACAAAAGATTCTTCTGGAATTGCACACTTCTCCTTTAGGAGGACACTCAGGATTTTTAAAAACTTACCACAGGGTGAAGAAATAATTTTTTGGGATGGCCTTAAATCTGATATTCAAAAGTTTGTGGCAGAATGTTTGGTTTGCCAGCAGAATAAAGTTGAGACAATTAAGACCCCGGGTCTTCTACAACCTTTATCCATTCCAAGTCAACGTTGGGAGGAGATTTCAATGGATTTTATCACAGGTTTACCTAAGTCCGAAGGAAAGAGTGTCATCATGGTGGTAGTTGATAGACTTACCAAGTATGCACACTTTTGTGCATTATCTCATCCATTTAAAGCAAGTACAGTTGCTACTACATTTATGGACAGAACTCAAAAGCTGCATGGAAGCCCAAGGGTTATTGTGAGCGACAGAGATCCCATTTTTACTGGAAATTTTTGGACGGAGTTATTTTCTTGTTTGGGTACTCAATTGGCTCATAGCTCATCTTATCATCCTCAATCTGATGGTCAAACTGAGATAGTAAATAAATGTTTGGAAGGATATCTTCGTTGTTTTGTATCTGATAAACAAACACAATGAGTCAAGTGGTTACCTCTCGCTGAATGGTGGTATAACACTTCCTTCCATACTGCAGCAAAAATGACCCCATTTATGGCACTTTATGGATATCATCCACCATCCATCACATCATCTTCAAGGGAAAATTCGAAGGTTCAAGCAGTGGAAGATCACATCGAGCATCAGCAAGAAGTTCTCCAACTCTTAAAGGATAACCTGAATTTGGCACAAAATCGAATGAAACAACAGGCAGATCAACATCGCAGTGAGAGAAGTTTGATGTAGGAGATTGGGTATTTTTACGGCTACAACCATATAAACAAATGTCCCTCAAGCAAGCTAAGAAGGATAATAAATTATCGCCAAAGTACTATGGTCCTTACAAGGTGTTGCAGATGGCTGCTTCAATTCACAAGTTCTGCTATGAGACATCCGTTATGTGTTCATGCTAACACAACATGGTAATCTTCAGTCAGCTCAACAATATTGCCAGGCTTCAAAAAGAGAAAAATCATAACTGAACTTGAAAATTCTGAAACAAACTCGTATCTGAACTTCCTACGTTGAGTATCTATCAGTGAAAACCTTACTGAATTCATCAATTCATGGAGGATGAAGTGTTATCTGACACCGGAGCTACTCAAGCATTGAGGACAACAATTTTTTGAAGGAGAGGGGCATGTTAGGTCCCTATATCACTAGTATAGTCCCTTATTATTGTTAGTGTAAATACCTTTGCACACCTTTGCACACAATCTCTGAGATGGTGATATTGGATATCAATATGCTTGGACCTGTCATGAAAAAATGGATTAACAGAGATTTTGATGCAACTCTAGTTATCACAATAAATCATATTCAGATCCATCTGTGGACCAAACAAACCAGTAAGTAACTTCCTCATTTAGATGGCCTCACATGTTTCCTGACTGGCTACCATGTACTCTGCCTCTGCTAAACTGAGTGAAATTGATCTTTGTTTCCTGCTGTATCAGGAAAATATTGTTGATCCTATGTTTAAGATGCCCCCTGATGTGATCTTCATGTCGGATGGAATTCCTTCCCAATTTTCATCGGTCTTCGGATATCGTCCCCTAGGGTCAAGTTTTTCAGTACAATTTTGGGTAAATTTTTTTAATACGCCCTACGCGTAGAAGTGAAGGGGATTTGGGGCAGGTCAAATCTCCTTAATGATTGTAATGGGTGAAAAGGGAAACCATGAGTCTCAGCCCATGGTTTGAGACCATGGTATGTGCGCATCTGAGTCATATAAATATTTAAGAGTTGAGTCGAGTAAGGATATCGTATAATGTTTCTGATGAATTTTTTTTTGAGCAAGTCTATGTTTAGTCTGGGTAGAAAGGCTCCTGCTGGTTGTGTGCGTAGAGACCTGAATCCTAAGTTGTATGCAAGGACCCTATTGCTATGTGTACAGGCGGAAAGGATTGTACTGAATTGAAGATCTATTAATAAAGAAGAATATTTTATGAACTCAGTTCCATTGGGATTTCTATATTTATGCATGAGTATGTTGGTTAAATTATCTATTGATTGTTGCAAGTTATAGATATGTTTTTTTTCATGGTTGAATGTGCATTTATCAAAGTTAATTAAATGTTAAAGATCTACGTATTCGCGCAAGGTTTTCATCTGTGTTAAGGATTTTACAGAATACATATCTTTACCGAGTGAAAGCCCCGAAAGTGATGATTGATGCTATGTGATTCATTTCACTAGTTTCAATCCCATTTCTTCACCCCTGTGAGCATCACTTGATGCAATGAGTGCTAAGTGTACTATTCAAAAATCATGAGAAATTAGTCAGTTATGACTACCTCTTATGGAAATGGTCATAGTTGAATGACTTACTTAACGCAGTTGAATCCCAAAAATGATATCTAATATAATGCACTGTGGAAACCCTTCAAGCTAGATCTGACTGAAGTATAATAATTTGTTTCACACATATCTGTATTGAAGTTAAGGGTTTTATCTGCAATTAGATCTAGGTTTCTGTGAAGTCTCGCGCAGGACATTAATCATTAGATTTGATAATTAGGGTTAAGGTCCACATCATACGCTCCCTCAGGGTTTTGAAACCTAGTTCCAACACCCCCCCATACTGCTTTGGGTGAGAATTTTCTCTGCACAAGAAGATCACTGCCGAAAGGACCAGTAGTTGGAGGGTTTTTTTGGTTGCGCAGAACACTCTGAACCTTGGTCAGGACCCCTCAAGCCAAAAAATGGTTTCATTTCTAGGACCGAGATATATTTGAGGGAATTTTGATGTGGCATCCGACGAAGAACAAACTACAAGACTGGCTCGATAAGAATGTGCGCGAATTTTCAATCCAAGAAAACAAAAACCCTAAGTTGTTTGTTGAACATTGGGATCAAAGGTGTATCTATACAGAGATCCACGAAATTTTCTTTGATTCCTTTGCAACAGAATTACAGGAGTGGTTATCTCGGCTTGATGAGTTTCAAACCTGTGCAAAGGATGACGCGATCACCAGGTGGACTCCTGAGTTGGTTTAGTAGTTGGAGAAATCTAGCAATAAAATTACCCGCGCAATAGATAATTGGATTGATAGCATTCTGAGTGGGTTTGTGAATGAAATTTCTATTGATATTTTTGTGTCGTATTCGGAAGCCGAAAGGAGATTTTTCAAAGGTCCAAGTGGTAAGATTCTGCGCTCATTAAAACTATGGATTAAAATGTGAAAAGGGTACTATGTGAAACCACATTTAGTGAATGTCCCGAAGAGGCCCGTCTAGCTCCACATGCAAAGGTATTGGTAGTGTTAACACAAAATTTCTCTTGATAGGTTGCTTAATCAGACAACTTCATGTAATTGTTTCAGACAAACTTGTAACTGAAGCTTAGCCTCTTCAGTCTGAGAGGGCTCTCTCAAAGGGTTAATGATGTTTGATAAAGATAAATCTAGATGGCTAACTCTACTTGGAAAACAACTTGCTTGTGATGTGTATGGGTTGAAAATAGTATCAGTCTGCAAACATTGGGCTTATGGAGTCAACAATTTCAGTGATCCAGTAGTAATTTCACTTGACATGGAAGTGTTGAAGCACCGAAAATCGCTGCTTCAAGCATTGGGGGAAAACCACCCGGTCGGGACCTTAGGAAAGCTCCTTTTCTGTTTGGTGAGGTGGCTCCGACTGGATTTATAGGACCAGTTTCCTAATAACTAATGGATTGGTGATGGAATGATTGTATGGATGGATAATGGAACTAAATGAATAAACTAATCTATCTAATTTAATCTATAACTTGCAAAATAATTCTAAAAAACTAACTCGGGTATTTAATATGTACAACTTAAAGATTGTTTCAATTAAACCAATAATCATAAAAATGTATTATAATTTAATTGAAATATGCAGTATCAAATAATGATAACTCTAATTAAGAAATTAAACAGAGTTATAATAACACATTGTATTCATAATTTTATATATCATTTACACATACTCTAACAGATGAATATTTCTATACATTCAAAAATGATATGTATAAAGAAACATTTGTAAAACAAGCATATATAAATGATAGAAAATTCAAACAGAATATTTCACAACATAAGGAAAATAACAGTAAATTGATAGAAATACCAGATTCATCTTGATATTTTTCTTGATGCAATGCAATATCCAGATCCTGTGCTTTAACTTAAAACAAACTCCAAGGTACAGAAATGCAATTTCTAGAGATAATTCGCCATAAACCACAGGATGTGATCCTTTATAAAAAATAAAATAGTTGATGGAGTACAAAAGTGTAACATCCAAGCCAAAATATTACAAACTCAGGACCCACTCTCAAATGCACGGAAGGGGTTTTAAATAGGAAATTAATAAAACAAAATAACTAAAACTATTGCTACAATCTATCATCAGAAATCCGGAAACAGACTTGCGATATTAAAATGAAACCGATTCATTGATTTTCTCCCGCATTAATGTGCCGAGATGGCATATTTTTAGCATATATTTGACCTCTACTAGATGAATTAACCTTGAATGCAACTGACCAGTATACGTGGCATCAGAAAACTATAGAATGATGCAATTAATGGCATTGGAAAGGAATTTAATTTCCATTTGCTGATTGTGTGGCTTGATTAGATATGTTCACATGATATCCCATGAAATGCCTTGAAGTTTGTTGATTTCCTAATTCTTGTTTACTAATTCTTGTTTCCACCTGGTATCAGTCTCTTTTACCTTATGTAAATTTTTTTTTTTGTAAGTAAGACTAAAATTCTATTGATAATGTAACATAATTTACGGAGAGGCTAGGACCTCAGCAGAGCTGGCTTGAGTTGATGCCATGATATCAGCAAAATAGCAAAAAAACCAAAACTGGAGCTGCCCACAAGGGGAAACCAGCCCACGAAGAGTAGATAGTGCCACCTCAGAGAGGAGACCAGCAATAGAAACCATAAGATAATGTATTCAGTATATCATGAACAGAAACTAAAACTAGAGAACTGTAGGTCCAAGACCTAAGGAGACCTGTTAATCTGAGCATCAGGAGAAACTGTAGGAGGTTATTCACCGATTAAGCATCTGTACTCATCATCTTCAGCAGACTGGAGTCCAATTACTCACCGATTAAGCATCTGTACTCATCATCTTCAGCAGACTGGAGTCCAATTACTTCTTGGTGAGGAGCAGCTGATTCAGCGCCCTTACCATCGACCTGCATCCACTTCTCTTTGTAGTAGTCAGAGCTGCTGTCAGTGTGTGAGCTGGAGGTGAGCATAGGCGAGGCTTGCGAAGCTTGTGCAGCCTTCGAAGTCTCAGGATGATCATGCTGGCTTGAAGACAGAGGGGGGTGGCTAGGGACAGGGCTAGCACTAGGGATTTCACAGAAGAAAATGGAGATGGTGGCCATGATAAGGGGGCTGAAGGAGGAGCACTGGAATTGAAACTGGGCTGAGGCAGGGAGGTGTTGGGGTAGAGGGACATGAGGGTGGCGAGCCGTGGAGCCAAGAAGATGACCCCAACCACTGTGGGTATTCGGATAATGACCCCCTGAGTGAGCGAGGGAGGAGGACGAGGTACAGGGTGAGGAGGAAGAGATAATTCGCGAAGCGTGCCTTTGCTGCCACCCCTTCGGCATCGCATACGATGTCGCAGGCGAGGCATGTTGGCGCGACCAGGATGTGCATAGCGTTGACAGGCGGAGGAGGTCATGTGGGCGTGGAGAGGCCGAGAGGTGCAGGGCGGGGTAGGGACGGAAGAGGCCGAGAAACTGAGATTGAGACTGAGGCCGCATCACCTCTGAAAAGGCGTACAAGTACTAGGCTCTGTGGCTGCAAGCGAGCAACCACCGTGCAGAGGAGGGATGCGAATCAGCATAGAACCCGCAGAGGGGGACTGAATCACCACAGAAAGCTTAAGAGAAAGAATAGAGAGCCGAAAGGAGCAACAACCAGGCGACATTTTGAAGCTCGAGTGAATGCCTCGACCATTGCAGTGAATTAATTGCTGAGCGAGGTGACGGCGAGGGGCGTTAAATGCAGGAGGAGGCTAGCAGGGTAGCAAGCGGGTGGCCATGTGGCCAGGCCACATGCTGTCCCGCCGCGTACCATCCATGTCATGCGGCATTAACACCCGCATCCAGGAGTTCCTTGTCCTTGAGCACCAGCTTGGTGCATTCCTGAATGAGATTACTATCATTGAGAATGGAGAGGGGGCTAGCTGTTAGGATCTGAGTGCTGATCACTCTTTTTTTTTCCAGGAGATCTGCAACTTGGTTGCCTGATCTTTTTATGTGTTTGAAGACAATGGTGCGGTGATGCTGCAGCCAATCTGCAATGAGTTTATTCTCACCATGAGTCTCCAGTTGTCTGCTACTTTAGAAGGAGAGGCCCCCATGAGAAGACGTTGAGCCATGTGGATAAGGATTTGGGAGTCCCCCTCCATTTCAATGGGGAAGAATTTGTGAAGCAGAGCAAGTCGCATCCCTTGCCACATGCCTTCAAGTTCCGCAGAATTGTTAGTGTCCCTCCCTATGGAGCCAAAGAAGATCAACAGGGGATTGCCTTGATGATCTCTGAAGATGCCTCCATATCCTGCATCACCTGGGTTGCGTTTTGAAGCTCCGTCGAAGTTCAGTTTGAATAGACCAGAGGAGGGGGAGTCCAGTTACCAGGAGCTTTAGCCTGAGGTTTGCGAGCTTGAACTGGAGGAGGGAAAGGCAGAAGGGCAAGCTGCCAATTGTCCCAAACAACTTTTTCCATGGCTTGCGTGGGTAAATATTCTTGTTGCCAGTTTTGGAGAGCCAGAGTTTTCTGAATGTTGCAGCGAAGTTTATCCCAGAGAGTTTCCTGGGGGGTACTCTAGTTTTTGAAAATTCACCTGTTCCTCTCCTTCCATAGAGTCCAAATAGTGAATCCTGGAATAAGCTTCCACAGGGAATTGAGGAGGTTGCAGTTGAAGGGGCCGGGAGGCTAATTGTGGATGGTTGAGTTCAAATCTCCTAGCCCTCTACTGTCTCTTTGACACCTGAAGCTAATTTTCTCCCAAAGATGACTAGCCATGAGGCAGGAGACCATAAGGTGTTGTATGGTTTCCTCATGGTTGTTGCAGTTAGGGCATATAGAGGGTCCTGTAAAGCCTCTTTTAGTGAGATTGTCCCATGTAAGTATCCGCCTGTGGCAAAGAAGCCATAAGAAAGTAGACACTTTGGGCCAAGAATTGAGTGACCAGAGACTGTCCCAGAGGGTATCAGTGGGATCAGGATTATGGGTGAGGAGTGAGTATGCCTCCTTGGTGCTGAAATTGCCTTGTGAAGTGTAACCCCATCTGAGTATGTCCTTTTCCTCTGAGTACCGAATTTTATTGTAGTTGAGTTCCATATCTAGAGCAAGATGCACATTCTCCTGTTGCTGATTGAGGTAGCTGGTAGCTGATTTCCATTGTCTGAACTCCTGTGTGTGGTTAGCCTCCCAGTAGTGGTGAAAATTGGTATGCAGTCTATTGATTACTTCAGGCGAGAGCTGTGGGGTAATGATGCTAGTCAAACGAGGACGTTGCTACCACGAGTCAGTCCAGAAGCGGGCTACTCGCCCATTTCGAATTTCCCAGAAGTTATGTTCTTGAACGAGAAGGCGGTGTTGCTTGGCTGCGTTCCAGATCTGAGATCCTTATTCTACAGTAGTTAGACGGATTAGATCTTCAGCTGGGCGATTGTTAGCATACTTAGCTATCCAAAGTCGCACCTAGGGAGTATGGGGAGTTGAGACCCATCTCCACCAAATCTTTGCCCCCATGACTGCGTTGTTGTGGTATGGTTCTCAGAGCCCAAGCCTTCCGAGTTTTTTGGGTCTGTAAATAGTGGCCCATTTAACCAACGCCCATTTCCTGTTCTGCCCTGAAGAACCCCAAAGAAAGTTTCGTTGAAGAGTTTTTATTTGCTTGAGGACACCTTTTGGAGCAGCGAGGATGGAAAATAAGTAGAGAGGCATGGATTGAAGGACTGACTTAATCAGAATGAGGTGACTGGCCAGATTGAGAGAGCGAAAAGTCCAAGAGGAAAGCCTGGCTTCAAGTTTTTCAAGGAGAGATTGCCAGGAGGAATGCTTTATGGCAGAATCTATCAGAGGGGCACCCAGGTATTTAGCAGGAATCTTAGCAATGGTGAATCCAAGAATTCTGGCGATGATGTTTTGAGTGGCAATAGCAGTGTTGAAAAAGAAAATTTGGGATTTGGAGGCATTGACAGAGGTGCCTGAGGCTTCAACGAAGGTGTCTAAGATGGATTTATAGGTCAAGGCCTCTTGGACTGAAGGGTGCCCAAAGAGCATGTTGTCATCAACAAATTGCTGGTGGGTGGTGGTTGGAGTGCCATGCACAGTGATGCTTTTGAGGCACTGGGAATGAAGGGCGTGCTTGATCAGGTGACTTATACCTTCGACAATAAGGACAAAGAGAAAGGGGGAAAGAGGGTCACCTTGACGAATACCACGGGAAGGGGAGAAAGGGCGAGAAGGGATGCCATTGACCAGGATTGAGAAGAAAGAGGAAGAGATAAGGCTCATGACCCATCTGATCCAAATTGGACTGAAACCGTAGGCAACAAGCATCTGCTAAATGTAGCGCCAACTTATTTTATCGAAGGATTTGGAGAGGTCAATTTTCAGAAGCATCCCTTTTTTTGATTGCTTTAGGGAGTGGATGATTTCATGGGTCAGGATAATGCCATCCAGGATCTGGCACCCTTCCACGTATCTCGTCTATTCCGGGGAGATGATCATAGGGAGTAAAGGCTTAAGTCGGTTGGCAATCACCTTGGAAATGATTTTATAAATGACATTGGAAAGGGTGATTGGCCTGAATTTTTCAAGGGTGGCAGCCTGATCTTCCTTGGGGACAAGAGCGATAAAAGTTGCATTGAGAGAGGGAAGGACCCAATGCATAGTGCGGGACTCCTCTACCAATTGCCATACATCATTCTTTACAAGGTCCCAAAAATAATGAAACAAGTTGGGTGTGAAGTCGTCTGGACCTGGCGCTTTACCATCTCTGCATTGAGCGACAACTTGCTCTACTTCTTGTAGAGAAACTGGGCGAAGAAGCATTTGATTTTGTTCCTCTCTGATGAGCTTAGGGATGTGCTGCAGAATTTTGGAGATTGCTGGCTGTCTATTTGCTTGACTCTCTTGTAGGACAGATTTGAAGTGGATGGAGAGTTCATTTTCTATGCCCTGATGCGTTTCCAGTATTTCACCATTAGGCCCTTGGAGAAAGCCAATTTTGTTGTGCATTCTGCGCTGGATGGTGGAGCGATGGAAAAATTTGGTGTTCTGCTCTCCTTCCTTTAGCCATCTAATTCTAGATTTTTGTTTCTAGAGGATCTCTTCTTGCTGCAGCCATTCATCCAGCTGAGTAAGGAGTGCCTATTCCTGGTTGGCCAACGTCTCAGAGTGGACCTCTTGGATAATGCGTTGCTAGAGTTCCACTATCTTGCCTTCAAGGATCTGTTGTTGTTGAAAGATGTTACCAAAAATGGAGTGATTCCAGCTTTTGATGTGAGCTTTGAGGTCCTTAAGGTGTTGCTGAAATTGAAGCATCTTGGAGCCTGCTGGTGGTGTGAAATCTTGCCAGGCTGAGATGATCATCTCCTTGAATCCCGGGTAGGTGAGCCATAAAGCTTCAAAGCAGAAGGGTTTTTTCGTAGCATCGCCTGGTCTGGTCCATTGGAGAGAAATGGGCTAGTGATCTGAGCCAGATAGTGGAAGAATGGAAGCTTGAAAGTCCCCACCCACATGGATGGCGTTGTTTGACAGAAGGAAGCGATCAAGCTTGGAGGCGATCTGCTGTGAGCCAGAGTGCTTATTGTTCCATGTGTGAGTTCCATTGTAAAAAGGAAGATCTATCAGCCAGTTTTTTAAGATAAAGCTTTTGAAGTGGATGCTGTCCGAGTCAAGCTTGGTGCGTCCACCCTTCTTCTCCTCAGAGCAAGTGATCATATTAAAATCCCTGCCTATGATCCAAAGGGGATGATTTTGATTGGAGTTGAGCACTTCAATCATGTTGAGCAGAGCTATCTTGTGCATGGGATCTTGAGGAAAGTAGACGTTGGTGAAGTGCCCATGTATGTTGGTTCCAAGTATGTGAAAGGTAGCTTGTATGAGGTTGTGCGCCACATGTGCATCAGTGATTGAGACTGTTTGTGGATCCCAAGCGATAGTTAATCCTCCCGAGGCTCCAGAAGCATCGACTACAATAGAATGGCATCCTGGCCAGGCTTTGGAGAGGATGGGGCCAAGAGTATTACTAGTGCATTTAGTTTCCTGTATGAAGAAGACTTGTGGTCTTTCCACATGAATCATGTTCTTGATCATTCTGTACTTAGAGGGGCTGTTTAAGCCTCTTACATTCCATGATGTGAGCTTCATTGAGAACTATTTTCAAGTGGTTGGTAAAATTTGGTAAGTTTGGGGTACCTACCAGATTCCATGAGCATCTCCCCAATGAGGATTGTACGTTGCAGATCTGTTTTCCTGCCTCTTTTTTTGGAGTCCTTGAAAAGTTTCTTCCCATCCCATTGACTTCCCAGTTGTATACCCAGGGATTTTTGGTGTTGATGTGCTCGCGAGAGAACTACTGCTAGATTTTTGATCTGTCTTTCTGAGATTGTATGAAAGTCCTTTTTCTTGTAAGCCTGTTCTAGAGTAAATATATCCAGCTCTCCAATATCAACTCCTTCCGCCTCTTCTTCCATGTGACTTGCTTGTGTGGTTTCAGCAGTAGTGCCATCAACCTCCATGTTGTTGGGTTGCCAGAGGACAAGATCTGAAATAGGGTTAGGGTTGGGAGGAGGAAGAAAGGCTTCAGGAGGGAGTTTCGAGGCATCAGGATGATTGGGGGTGCCAAAGGGGGGAGGCGGGGCAGAGCTAGATGAGGGAATGGCCGTTTCCCCAGGAAGCAAAGGGTCTTACTGAGGTTGATTTGCAAGGATTTCAAAACTATTGCTTGTGGAGGGGATGACAGTAGTTTGAACTGAAGGTTTGACAGTAGTTTGAACTCTTCTGATGTCGCTTACGGGTTTGGACTTTTGTGAAGCCCTTTGCATCAGAGCTGGGAGTATTAACATTTGCCTTGCTAGGAGGAGGGTTTAGAGGGCAGTCACGGAATAGATGGCCATGAGCATGGAATTTTTGGCAATGAAAGGGAAAATTTTCATAATCAATGGGTTGCAACCATTCAAAGTCATCATGGAAAAGACTTACCGAGTCCGGAAGTGCTCTGGCTAAGTGCATGTGGATGGATATTCGGGCGTAAGAGGTGTAACGCCGAATCTTGGTCTCCTCTGCTATCTTTATGAATTCTCCTAGTTCATTGCCGATGTCCTGAAAGGATTCTTTATCCCAGTACTCCATGGGTAAGGAGTACAGCCTAATCCAGACTGGCGCCTAGCTGAAATCTTCTTTGTCGGGATTGAAACGTTTGACCCTTTCTCGTAGGTAGAGCCCAGATGAGTTGAAAAAGTATGGGCTGCCGTCCAGGATGTGATTCCTGTCTTCTATACAGTTGAAAATGGCATTGAAAAAACCTTTAGGCCCTAGATGAAGTGTGACATGGCCTTTTGGCTTCCATTTTGCACTGATCCAACTGTGAAAGGCTTTTTCGGTTGGCCAGAAGCCCACAAATTTACCAATGAGTGCGTGATCTCTCATGAACTGGATCTAAGCATTGATGCGGTGGCTTGGAAGCTCGATTTTAGGGCATTCAACAGCTATCGGTCTGCATGTGGCCGAGGTCGCCTTGGGTTGGGTTGAACCATCTAGAGGATTTGGGGTTTTGTCCGTTTGCGCCTCCGGTGTGCTGCCGGAGAGAAGGTGACTTGAGCTAGATGTCGTTGGCTCATTGACCATGGCTGGTATCTGCATTTTGCCAGCATCCTTCTGCGCTGTGTCAGCTGGGAATGTTTGGGTCACGACAGAGTTGACAGTGGGGGAGGCTTTGTTGGCCCCCCCCTGTGGTAGATCCATTAACGAAGTTTCAGTGGTTGCAGGTGGGTGCAGCCTTGCAGGGGCTTAGAGCGTTGGTAGGGATCTTCGAACTAGAATAGCACCGTGGCTAGAGAGCATGAAACCCTAGCACAGAGCGTGTATTTCATATCTTTTTTACCTTTTGTAATTTACCTGGAATACAATCTGAAAATAAATTGGTGGCATATAAGATATCATTAACCAACTGTGTTATATTATTCATCATATTTTTGGCTCTTGATGTGGCTCTTTCTCCTTTGATCAACTGTTTTTCCCATTCAGCAAACATAATTTCTTTGTGCCTTTCCTCAATCCTGGGAAGGTTTGCATTCCTTCCTTGCTCCGAGTCTTACCATGAAAGAAATTCAGAAATTTTCTCATCTGCATCGTCAAATTCAAGTCTGAGGCTAGCTACTTCATCTATAAGAGATGATGTTATTTCACATAAGGGCTCAGCTTGTGCCATCTTTTGATAGAGTTCATTCAACTGCTGAGACATTATTTTATTTGTTTCAAGAGCCTCAATTTTAAATTGGTCAATTTTAGGATAATCCTTAAGTTTGTCCAATCTTGATGGAATATTTTTTCTTGCTCAACTTTAGCAGTTTTCTCATTTTGCAGCAGGGTCTGTAATTTTTCCACTTCTTGAGTTAACTGCTGTTGCTTATTCAAAGCTTGTTGATCAAGATTTTTATTTTCAATGCCAAGTTGCTCTTCCAACTGTTTAGCTCTGAGCCATTCTTCTTGCAAATGCTACTCCAACTGAATTATTTTTTGCTGATTTTCTGTTGCTTGTTCCTCCAGCATAGCTATCTATAAGTCCTTTTTTTTCATCATTTGGGTGACTTCAGAAGCTTTGTCTATAGTGGCTGCACTATAGGCATCTACATATTGTGACAATTTGGTGAGATCCTCTGAAGGATTCACCTCAGTATTCTTCTAGACAATGTTCATAAATTCAACTTGTGATGTTGAAAGTGACTCTTGATCTGTTCTTCTTCTCTTCCTCTATTTCCTGACAATAGCCCTATGCTTAGGACCATAAAAGATATCTAGAGGAGGAATTTATTCTACTTTCAACACAATTTATTCTGTAGGATGCTCAGGAATAACCTCGATATCTTGATCTTTCAGAATTTCAACTTGAGGATTATTTTCTGACCCTATTTGCTGAGAAAATTGTTCATATTTACTTAGTAAATGGGGAGTAATAATAACATCAGCAGAATTCACCACTTTCCTCATGGTTTTTTCTCTTTCAAGTTGATTATCTGGCTTCTTACCAATATATTCTTTTCCAGTCTGTACATTAGCTTTGCTGCTTGTACTTTCTTTCTCAGTCTGCATATTGGTCTTACTGCCTATACTTTATTTTTCTGTCTGAACATCAAGTTTGCTAGTTGTATTTCCTTTCTCAGTATTTACATGTATTTTTTTGCCAGTAATCTTCTTCTGTACATCAGGCTTGGTTCCTGTGCTTTCCTTCTCAATATGTACATTGAATCTGCTGGTAGACACTTCTTTTCCTGCTTTATTAGTTGCATCTTCCTTTTTCTTCTGCTCTATTTTTGTATTTTCAGGCTCTTGCAAAGGAATTCTTAACTGATCAAGAGGATCTTTTAGCAGTCTCTGACTTCTAAACTGCATGAATTTATCAATATCCTCTTTTTGAAACTTGGATTTAGCCATGTCATAAACTTGGGAAAATTTATCAATAGAAACAAATAAATCATCAAATTCATCGGACTCATGCTCAAACTTAGCGATTTGAACCAAAGTTGTGAAATCAAATGCTACTTTTCTCAGGTCATAATGCCTGCCTGGGACTGTTGCGAACTTAAGATCTCTTATTTTAATGACTTCTTTTTCAGCATGTTTGAAATCATTAAGAGTATAATTTCCACAATGGAAGGGAAAAGTAGGCCACATCAATTTCTTATTGTTCTTTAGACATCTTGACATCCCTCCTTCTGTTAACTGGTAAGAAATTTCTTGGGCTAATAATTTGTCGGGAACATATAGAGGTAAGATTTGTGGTTCCACAATGCTTTCAAAAACTCTGATATAAGTAAATTTCTCTTCTCTAAACTAGTCACCAATTAGGGATATATCATTATTTGCTTTTTCAGAAAGCCGGGGAGGAAATTGGTCAAAAATGGTCTGATAGACTGGAATCATAAAGCCGTGACAAATTCTATAGACGTGATTTTTAAAATGGACCTTCCACAAGTACTTATGGTAGATATGTATAGGGATAGGGTTTTGAGGGGTCCATTTCCAATCTAGAATGGGAAATTCTAAATTGAAACACAGGGCATCTAAGATGTAGGCACAGAAATGAAACGGGGTCGTATTTCTGGTATCTTTGTCCTTTCTATATTCTAGGATTTTATTAGCTATTTTATCTGAAAGGATAACTGACCAGTCCATGATCTCAGAATTCACAGCAAAATGAATCAAGGGTACCATTTGTATAGAAAATCTTGCAGAATTATCATTTCCTAAAAGACTACACATCATTGCAACAGCATAAAAATATGGGGGTGCAAGAGACTCCACGGAGTAAATACTTGATGCTTCATTTTTATGTTTCTCTGGAGCTCTTCTCCATTCCCTAATTGGTTCTGACTGAGTCTCATTACTTGCAGTGAAATCCTTAATGAAGGCCTTGTTATAGATTTTCTGAGGGTCTGGAAGATGGTACATTGCTTTTATATCCTCTGCTCTGAAAGACCCAAATGTTGTTCCCAAAGTTGAAACAAATGCCCTATTTGTGATGGTGAAGGAATGAATTTGCAAGCAGTTTGAGAGGATTCTCAGAATCAGAATCCGAGTCTTCTTCATCTGGTACTGTCGCCTTCACTTGAGTGACCTTAGGGTTTTCTCTTTCAATCAAGTTATATACATCTTCCCAATAATTTTTTCCAAGACCCTGGCATGATGTATCTGTAACTAGCTTAATTTTGGCTGGTTTCTCTTTTGGTACTATGGTAATAGCAGTGGCCTTTGCTTTCTTATATCTCTTAGACATTTTCTCGTCTGGTATTGTTTCACTAGCTCAGTGAAAAATAGGGTTGGAAGCTCTATGTTTCTGCAAATGAGAAAAACTTTCAGACGTGGTAAAAAATGAACTAAGGAGAACATCCATATGAAAAGATTTATTCAATGATTTCAATTTATTAACTCCGTGTTTAAACTTAAATGCTCTCTATGAGAGTCACACTCACGCATTCTGTTGACGGGAAAATGTGTCCGGCCAACAGTAGGGGATCTCCTCGGTAGAAAGTCCCAATTAGACTTTGAACCGTTTGGAGTAGGGATCCTGTCCGGGGTGTGGGTCCGGCTACCACTTAAATGAATTTCTCTTCGGTCTCGAGCAACCTGATTGAAACTGCAAACATACACTTATTCACATGATACAGAATACATGACTGATGTATCAAACCAATATATGACACTGTGCGTAGCAAGGTAATAGAAAAAATGAATACACCCAGGAAGTGTCGTTAGCAACACATCTATGGGGTATGCATGTAGGATAATCTGACCACCAAAGAAACAGTTCTTTATGGCAAGAATATCCCTTAACTTTCCGAAATATATAACGAAATGCTAATAAAACAGTTCATTAACATTCATCATAAGAGTAAATAATAAACTTGAGCATCATCAACACAATCACAGATAGCTATGGTGCATGAATGATACTATTAATAACACAGATTCATTAATCAAACGATATTATGAAACTGTACGCAGAATACACACAGTGTTTTCACAGCTAAACACATCATCCAATCAAAGGGGTTTTAACATGTATTGTATTACATATGCCAAGAGTATGATTCTTCAATTACAATGCAATATTGCCCTTCAGTCCAAAAAAGAGCAGCCCCTAACTATGTGCCCCACAGGGGTATTATTAGATTCAAGAAACACCCTTTAGGCCTTCCGACGCTTCAACTTCCCGACGGTTCAGCTTCCCTGCGACCCTTTGCCGAACATGCGACCTGCGACCAGAAGATTGCGACCTGCGACTTAGGCGTCGGTGCGACTTGCAACCTGGGGGACAAAATGCGACCTGCGACCCAGCAGTTAAGCTATGGAGGTGGTCGCGTAATTGAGAGGTCTGGAGCGTCTATCTTCTTCTCCTTGAGGAAGTCTTGCCAGGCCTGGTAATCCGCTGCTATAGGGGGGACTAGAGAGATCTCTTCTTTTAACCGATGCGTACATTCCAAAGCATTCGGTATCAGAGTCTCCTTCTTCTGGGAAATCTGGATGGAGAGGGAGGCAAGCTTGGTATAAATTTGTACTGGAGTGACAAGCAGCCGATTTAGGTTCTGTTGTGATGCCTCAAATTCTGGTGCGGCAGCGGCTTGTCTCAAGGGTTGCAGAAAAGACTGAATTTCCTGATCTACTTGCTCCCAGTCTTTAGTTTTGTCCAGTGCCCCCAACGACAGAATGTGGTGAAGAGCGTTCATGGAGTCTATACCACTGATCAGGTGATTATATGCAGATACCACCTTGTCCAAGTCTTTGACCAGCTTGTCTTTGGATTGCATCTTCATCCGGATTTGTACTTTGGCGTCTTGTGTGTGACCCCAATCCTTCTTAGGCACATTTTCTAGGAGTCAGCCGTGACCGCGCTGTCCGGTCATCATTTTGTCTAAAGCCGCCGAGGCCTCCCGAGTCGCTCATGCTTCACTTCGCTTCTCCGTCACTTCGCTAATGGGGCCACCGTTTGTTTTAGTGTGAGTAGTTGGTAGTACTGGCTTGTTGTCGCCCAATACGTCGATTCTTTTCATGACCGGCTAGTGGGACTTCGCTGACTTGGGAAGCATTGTCGTCGCACTTCACCTCTGCATCGCTCCCCCCCCCCCCCCCCCCCCCCCCCCCCCCCCCCCCCCCCCCCCCCCCCCCCCCAGAGATGCGAAAAGCGCACTCGCCGATGCTATCATTACAGGTTAGTCTCGTATCCGGGCCCGTCCTAGTGGCGACCGTAGATATGGCGGGATGGCTTTGCGCCAAGGATTTTCTTTTCTCTTGCCGTATTTTGAAAGAGAATTGGTCAAATGTCAATCTGGTCAGGTCGAAGACTTCTTCTTCTTGCTCCCCGGGAAAATCATCAACATTGAGGGTACTTTTCACGCCACCTGGAGGAATCTCCAGGGGAGATATGTCAATGTCGTCTATTAGCTCGTCCTCCTCATCCTGCCTTTGACCCTTTTCTTTCTCCTTTTGCCGGCGCTCGGCTTCCGCCTTGTCGTGTTCCTCCTTCTTCCTGCGTTCTGTCTCTGCCTCTGCTTCCTTTTTAGCTTTTCTCTTTCGCTCTTCCACGGCGGCTTGTTCTGCCTTCTTTTGACGATCGACTTTGTCGATTTCTTCCTTAAGTGCTTGTTCTGCCGCCGCCTGTGCCTCCTTTTCCTGTCTTTCCTTTTCCTCTTCCTTTTTCTTTTTCCGCTCTGTCCTGGCATCTTTCTTACGTTTCTCTTCATCCTCCTTCATTTTCTTTTCCTCTTCCTTCTTGGCTTGGGCTTCTGCTTCCCTTTGCTGATCCGAGGTGTCAGGCCCTGTACTGGTCCGTGTTCTTTTATCTTTGGAGGAAGAAGCGCCTCCCAGTTTATGGCTCCTATCTTCTAAATTCTGGTGATCCTCTTCTTCTTGGTCAGAGTCGATCCCCGGAGCTAGATGCCTGTCTGCGTTGTACCAGTTTCTTTTTTCGTCCTCTGCCGGGCGCTCGACATGCTGATAACTCCATTTAAAATTGGCCCTTTTACAATGCTCAGGAACTATCCTGACTGGGTCATAAGTTCGGCAATCCAGATTTCTAAAGTGGTAACCTTTTATCTCTTCCCCTTCACACCCTACTTCTCTGAAGTCCTTGACTGTATAAGCACCAATGGTGAGGGGTAAAGCGGGCCAAGGTTTCTTCTTCCCTTTGGAAAGGACATTGGAGAAGCCCGAGGTCATCTGGAAACATACTTCCTGTATGAGCACCTTATCGGTAATAAACTTAGGCAGAGCATGTGGTGCTTTGAATGTGCCAAATACTCGGATGATTGTAAATTCATCGAATGGAAACCAGTGTGCCACCTGACCTAGTGTCTCCATTGCTCGCCAAGACATGCAGGGGGTGTCTTGACCAAATAGTTTCTCGTAAAGGGCGGGAATGAATACCTGAGAGATTTGCTCGATATCTGACTTGTACTTGGATTCCCAGAAAACCTTGGTCTGCAAATGGATTGCCCGGGTCTGTTCAGAGTCCCAGTTATGTGGCCATCCCTCAACATGCATCTGGGCACAGACAGCATCTAATAAATACGAAGCCATATAAAATTCCGACGGCGTTCCCTCATCTGGGGCTAAGGCTGAAGCCAAATTTGTTTGCACTGAGCCCATTAATATGCCAGCCCAATTGAATTGAGTGCCGTGCACCGTTACGTGTTCCATAATGGTTGCCCATGCTCCGTTGAAAGTGGTGGCGTCCGAACGCCCGTACACTCTGCACAGCATGGCGGCCACTAACTTATACACTTTCCTGAGACTGGCCACCGGGTACTCTTGGTCTTTCTTGACTTTAAATTTATCTGGTTCCGCCCACCATCTTCTGATTGTATCAATCATCGGTACTTCATTTGTAGAAAACGATCTCGGGGTAAAATTTACCTTTGGTTGGGGTAGCGAGTAGTAGACCTGTGCTTTTGAGCTCTCCAACGTTGCAAAAGCTTTACCTCCACTATCTCGGATCGCGAAACTCTTGGGATCCGTCTTCTATATGATCCCGTCTAACATTTCTGGGCACGGAAAGATGGCGGGATGTGCCCCTACTAGGTGCAATTTGGATTTCTTGACCTTTAGGTATACTTCCTAGTCTGGGAGATCTTCTGGAAACTCTTCTTCTGTTATGGCGAACTCGCGGTATACTTCATACCACCTAAGGTTGTCCCCCTTTGCGAAGGTGCAAAGGGTGTCTCTGTATATTGGTGGAGGAGATGTTTGTATGTCTGTATCTGACTCTTCCTCCACCACCTGCCTACTTTTCTTTCGGGATACCCGGGGTGCCATGTTGCTAGAGTCGGAGAGGACCGGTATCGTGTCTGCTCCAAATTCACCTGTTTCATTCAGGAAAGAATCCCAGGATGAGAAAGACATGATGATATGGCTAAATACAATTTACGCATGCAAAGTTTAATTGACTGTTCTCTTGGGGTCGCAGGGTCGCTGATCTACAAAAAACCTCACATGCGACCTCGCGACCTTGCGACTAGGTCGCAGGGTCGCAGAGTCGCTAATAGAGGGTCGCGCGACCTTGCGACCTTGCGACCGAGTCGCTGGGTCGCAGGTCGCACTTGGGCCTGCCGGGGGGTTTCGAGCGCGCGCGGTTTTGCGGATAATCTCTCCCTAACGGGAAACATGCGCGGCTGGAAAGGGTTTAAACAGGAGATAGGACACAGCCATGAGGATCTGGGCAAGAAAAAGGTGACCTTGGGGTTTATGAGAATCAAAACAAAAATAAAACTCAAACCGGAAACCCTACCTCCTCGCCAACAAGTAATTAAGACCATGGGGTGGCTAGATTTTAGCAAGAAATGCTGGGGAAGGAAACACAGGGAGGAAATGGAAACTTACCCGGAAGAAAACGCGCCAGTCGACCTGTCAGAGCGATTCCACGATTTTCGCCGGAGTCACAAATGCGACCTAGCGACCCGCCCTTATAAAAAGGAGTCGCACGTGCGAGCACTAAATGAGGTCGCAAGTTGATAGTTTGCGACCTTGCGACCCCGCGACCTTAAGGTCGCTGGGTCGCAAGGTCGCCGAGTCGCTAATTCCCTTAATTACTTAATTTTGCGACCTCGCGACCTCGCGACCTTAAGGTCGCTGGGTCGCAAGGTCGCAAATTTCCTGACTTCCGACTCTCGCGACCTGGCGACCTGGCGACCTTAGGGTCGCAGAGTTGCATAGGTCGCATGGGTCACAAATCACGGATTCGCAACTTAGCGACTTGCTCTTAAAAACTTTACTTGGCTTTTTCTCCTTTAGTTTCAAAGTGGCTCCAAAAATTTTGAAGTGTGTGTTATTATTTTTTGTATTTTTGGAGGGTGTTGTAGGGGCTACAACAAATGGTGATTCACTGGATGAATTCAGAGTCTCTGCTGATGAAGGGTCGATGAGGGAGGAGGGATGGGTCCAATACTAGCTTGTTCTTTTACCTCAGGGTTTACACCTTCCTTCCTTTGTCACCCCGCAAAGTTGCCTGGCCTTTTGACTTATTGGGTGCAGATCAACCGAATTTAACTTTTCGTGCTCTAGGATCGGAAGGGTTGGAGAAAACTTGGAGAACTGCCGGGTCCGGTACAATTATTTTGTCCTCATGGTGTTGCTCCGCTGCCAGCGAACCTCTCGGCTCCGGCGGAGTCACTGCCTAAGGAGTCATGAACGTTGCTCCGCTGCCAGCGAGCCTGGTCAGTACCCCGGCGGAGTCGTTACATCACCTCTCTGCGCAGGAAGCCTTTCTCAATCCTTTACCATTTATTTGTGTGCGATTGCACTTATTTGAGAATGTGCTTGTAGCACTTATTTAGATGGGCATATTTTGCCTGGGCGGATGAGGGATCCCGACTTATTTTGCTTGCAGAGAGGTTGCTTCTGGTCTCAATATGAGGGCTTGGGTTTTTCCCGGATGATTTGCAATTATCTTGAGTTAGCCCTGTTCCCTCACGATCCGGTTGCTGCTATATAAGACCCTTTCTGCCTGCACCTTTCAAAGCCGTTAGGTGGTTCCTTATGCTTGAAGACCTCAGCAGGCCCGTGTACTATCCCTTGGTGCCCATTACAAGCGGGTTTTGACTGCTCCGTGTTTTGCGGGAAGCGCCTTTCATCAGCATAGAACCTATCAAAGAGTGAGCCAGCTGCGATAGCTAATACAAGGTCCTTCTCATAGATTTTTAGAGTTCTCGCTTCTCGTAGATTTTTAGATTTAGATTTTTTTTTTTTTTTTTTCGGGCAAGAAAATGTAAAACCCACCTTTACAGTACACGGCGTAAACAGCCCACCGAGGGCTACTCAAGTAAAATAGTGTTTGAGGTCATGCCCGTTTACCGGGAGGACCTTGACTCTTCCCTCCAGCATTTGTAGCTGGAATGTATGGGGACCCATCTTTTCTTTAACCTGAAAGGGACCTATCCATAGCGCTTGAAATTTGGCATGTTTCCCCTTTTCTTCGTGTGCTTTATCCCACTTTAGGACCAGGTCTCCTACTTCAAATTTTTTATCTCCTGCAGACTTTTTATCAAACCATTTCTTGATTCGACTCTGGTGGATGGCGAATTTCTCCCGGGTTTTTTGCCTTTCCTCTTCTAATTTCAGCAGGGTGTCAATGCGGGTTTGCAAGGCGGGGCAAGGGGTACCATGACACTCTTGAGATAACTGCAGAGCGGGAAGACATAAGTTGGGGGGGAGGACAGCTTCTTTCCCATACATGATAAAATATGGTAAGGTGCCTATTGAGGACTTAGGGGTGACGCGGTTGGCCCAGAGTGCATTTTGGAGGGCGTTGTGCCAGTTGCGTTGGTGAGACAGTAAGGTCTTTTTAATGATGCAAATCAGATTTTTATTGGTTGATTCCGCTAGACCATTTCCTTGGGAATAGTACTTTGCAGAGTGTTTTAGAACGATACCATTTTCTAAAGCAAAATCATATAATTTAAAAGATGAAAAATATGTTGCATTATCAAAAACCAAGGAAGTCGGAACGCCAAACCCGGTAATGATGGAATGAATGACAAATTGCATTACCTCCTGATCGTTGACTTGGCGTAATGGTACTGCTTCAACCCACCCGGTGAATTAATCAGTGGCTGTTAGGATGTACTGGTGTTGCTTAGAAGAGTGGGGTAAGATTTTTCCAATGACGTCCAGACCCCATTGTTGAAAAGGATCTTCCACTGCTACTCACAACAAAGGGGCGGCGGGGCGCGCTTCTCGGTTTGTGAATTTCTGGCATTGAATGCATTTTCGGACATATGCGTGGGCATCTCTGAAGAGGGTTGGCCAATAATAACCCGCACGCATAATTTTATGGGCAGTGGTATCCCCGACGAAATGGCCTCCTGCTGGCCCATCATGCAGCTCGGTTAAGATTTTCTGAGCTTCATCATATTCCAAACAGCGTAACATGACCCCATCGAAATGTTTCCTAAAGAGCTTCCCTTGGATTAACTGGTAAGACACAGCTTTGAGTCTGATTGCACGTTTCTGCCGGGCACTTAGAGTGGGGTCCAATGTACCGTGTGCTAAATATTCTGAAATATCCGAGTACCAAGAAGGGTTCCTTACCTGAGGCAAGACGTCAGTTTGGTACATATCAATTTCTTGTTCCCAATTATCTTCTTCAATCTGGTGGGAACTTGTGGCCTCTGCAGCCATTTGGCACGGACCTTGCCCTTTAACGGTGCATGCTGGCTTAAACTCTAAGTCATACTCTTGCATATATGCAACCCAGTTCCCTCGTCTCTCACCCAACTCCTGCTGCATGAATAGTGAGCGAACAGCTGGGTGGGGAACGTAAACCGTGACATGGTTTTTTAAGATGTACGGTCTGAAATGTTTGACTGCTTTATATACCGCATAGGCCTGTTTTTCGATTTCAGGGTAATTTAATTCAGCTCCCTGCAAACCGGTGCTCATGAATGAAATGGGACGCTCGTCATTATTTCTGTCCTTTTGTGTGAGTACGGCTGCCAGGGACGAATCCGAAGTGAACGTATACAAGCTGAAATCTCTGCCGAAATCTGGGCTTTGGAGGGAAGGTGCTTCGGCTATCGCTTTCTTGATCTGGTCGAAAGCTTCCTTTTCGGGTTCATTCCATTTGAAGGTAGCATTTTTCTTTATCATTCCCTGCAGTGGTTTCATTATCTGGGCGAAATCTGATATAAACTTACGTACA
Organism: Pinus albicaulis; assembly: GCA_034641835.2. Taxonomy (NCBI): domain Eukaryota; kingdom Viridiplantae; phylum Streptophyta; class Pinopsida; order Pinales; family Pinaceae; genus Pinus; species Pinus albicaulis. Next base: position 508,366,821 of record CM076575.1, on the reverse strand, counting down.
AAATTGATTTTGCCCCAAAATGATTGCATTGATTTCTTACCACTGGGGGGAGGGATTTGAGCAATGGCTTTCGCACGTTCCGGATCAACGACAATGCCTTGCTTCGTTATGATATGACCTAGCAGATTTCCTTCTGCTACGGCGAAAATACTCTTCTTTGGGTTGAGTGAGATACCGTATTTTCTGCACCTTTCGAAGATCTGTCTGAGGTGACGCAAATGATCCCCCCGATGTTTAGAAAACACAGTAACATCATCCAAGTAGACCACCACACTTTGGCCTATAAGACCTCTGAATGATATATCCATAGCTCTTTGGAAAGTTGCTCCTGCGTTGATTAATCCAAAGGGCATACGCCTGAATGCGAAGGTTCCCCACTTAGTCCGAAAGGTAGTCTTTAACCTATCTGGTTCAGCCACCAGTACTTGATTGTAGCCAGAGAAACCGTCCAACAAAGAGAACATTTCTGACCCGGACACTGCTTGTAATATTTGCTCCATAGGGGGCACCGGGTAATTATCTTTATTCGAGGCCTTGTTCAAGTTTCGGAAATCCACACACAAGCGAATTTCACCTGACTTTTTCCGCACTGGAACCAAATTGGACACCCATGTGGAATGGCGAACTTTGAAGATAATGCGTGCATCTAAAAGTTTTTTGAGTTCCTTCAGAATCAATGGTTCCATCGTAGGATGTACTTTCTTGAGCTTTTGTTGGAAAGGTTTTACATTTTCTTTGATGGGTATCACATGTTGTATGATTCGAGTATCGTATGTGCGTAAGTCCTCATACGTCCAAGCGAACACGTCACGATACTTGCGAAATAGCTGAGTGAAATCCTGAGCCTCTTGAGGGGAGCAGTCTTTCCCGAGGTTGACGAATTTAGGATTATCCTCTGATCCCAAGTTCACTTGTCGATGGGCTAAGATAGAGCTCTGTACTTTGGCATTTGGGGGCCCACGGAAACGATTTTGCAGATCGAAAAGCTTCTCAAGTGATACCACCCCTTTAGGCATGGGGTTTCCTTTGGCTTGCTCATACTCTTTCTGCATAGCTTGGTCATGCTCATATTCATCTATAGCAGCGTCTTTGAATATCTCTGAGTTACACATAAAATCCAGCACCTGTTGATCATCATCGAAAACACGCAAGTTAGTGATATTGTCTGGCACAGAGGGTTTATACATAACTTCAATAGAAAAACCATCCCTCAAAGGGGTAAATCTGGTGGCAGCATTAGCCAGAGTATCTGCCGCTGCATTATGCATTCTTAGAACAGATTGAATTCAAAAAGCGTCAAAAGTAGAAATTAGCCACCATACCTCTTGTTGATACGCCTTTAAATGTGGAGACAAACAATGAATAGTATTGCGTACCTGCCGAGTGATAATCTCGGAGTCTCCAATGACCTGTAAGCATTTTACCTTCAAATCCAGCGCTTTTTTAAGCCCAAGGATCAAAGCTTCATACTCAGTAGTGTTGTTAGTGCATTGGAACTCCAGCCGACAAGAGACTAAGAATTTTTTCTTACGGGGATCAAGCAAAACGCAGCCAGCGCCAGAACCATCGAGGTTTTTGGAACCGTCGTAATACAAGGTCCATATGTCACTTTCCGGCTCCTTGGGGGTAGTGGATTCCGGAGGAATTTCGGCTAGGTGTGAGATCATTTGGGCTTGTTCCTCTGTGACGAGTGCCATTTCAGATTGGACCTCAGAACCTACTGAAGACTGAGGAGGTCGGTAACATCCAAAAATGGACTCCAGGAAACACACACCGAGTTCCTCCTGGGCAAAGCTGATGGGTTCATTTGTGGCATCCAAATCAATTACATTGTGCTTCATGTATGGTTCGCTTTCGACTCTGATTTGGTTATTTCTCCCTTTGTAAGGTAGCCATAAGTGGGACCAATCTGTGGCGAAGTATCCTTGCAACTTGCTAGACCAGTCTCTACTAAGCAGTACACCATAGGCTTCAGGGATGTCAACAACCACAATATCAATACATTGATGGACCCTAGAGTCGGATGAGAGGCGGATGATGACATTGTTTAATTCTCCGACGGCTGGTACTTGTGATCTGTCAAGTTGAATGATTTTTGCGTCAGTTTTCTCTGGGAGAATGTTGAGTTTCTTGCACACAGACAGAGGCATGACATTTGTGGATGCACCGGAGTCAACGAGACAATTGTGAACGTTGAAGTTAAGCATCTCAAAAGACAAAAGGAAGGGAGGGGTGGATCCTCTCGAATTCGCGTTGACAGCGTTGACTATAGACTGGATATATGGACTGGTTTGTGCAGACGTGTTGCTGACATTCTTCGTATTTTGGTTGTTGGCGAAAGCTTTTAGAATAAGTTCCTTTTGATTCGTGATGCGGGCCAACTCGTAGAGTGAGATATTAGCTCTGGTCTTTTTCATGTCCTCCACTATGTTGTAGCTAGTATCGGTTTGGGGACTAGGTTCGGTAGTGGTTTTCGAGGGTTCCACCGGGAGCTTGGTCTTTTGAATTGCTTTGCCATTACTATTTATGGGCTTTTCTGGCGTAGCTTGTCCTTCGTTTCCAGGAGGAAGGATTTTCTTCAGGAAAGCCCTTTTCTTGTCCTCATATGATTGTTCGGGGACAGTTCCTTTGCTTCTAAGACTATAATTTGAAAGTCAGGCAGGCAACCATTTTTACTTTTATTTATCATTGATATCAATGGGGGCAGACTCCCCACCGGATTATATCAAGTGAGGGCGGAAGTGGGTTCCCACATCTGTTAGACGGATCGATGTTCAGCACGGACAGACAAGTCTCCTAGTGTCAGAAGACAATCTAGCAACAAACGAACAACTAAGTTTGTCTTTCTCTAGATATATTCGTTTTACAAATAAATGCTATGAAGGTGTCGATCCTACCTTAGATCCAAATGCTTATTTGCGGTCGTAGTGCTTCCGTCACATCAATAATCCTTCGTCGCAACAAGAGCTCTTTTGTCGCAAGAAAGTATCATCTTTCGTCGATCTGCAATCACAAACAAGAAAATATCAATAGCACCTGTATAAAAAATAATTATAAAACATACCTATCATAGTGATCAAGGAATCTATGAAATAAATGATCAAACGAAAGCTTATTGAAATAAACAATCGAACGACAATTTATTGAGAAAAACAGAACTTGATTGTATTAATCTTAAAATATACAGAAGAACCTTACAACCTTAGCCTTGATGTTCGAAAGGTCTTCCCGGGGTCCGAAGCAGGAATCTCCTCTACTTTGATAAGTCTTGCACTCTTCCTCCAGAAGCATAAAGAGGTATGTGATCTTTCCTCTCAAAAGCTCAGCAGAAGGAAATCTAAATCTCAACAGCACTTCAGCTCAAAAATATTCTCCAAAAAACTTCCTCCTTTGAGGCTACCCAATGCCTCCTTTTATAGATCAGATGAGGAGGTTAGGATTCCACCTTTAAAGGGATAGAACCCTCCTTCAAAGGGATAGGCTCCTCACATCAAGGGATTAGTTCCTTAAGGTGTGGGATACATGCACCTTACCAAAGCATACTCATCCCCAAAAAATCTCATCCAGAACCTTCTAGAATTGACCAAAATTCAACTTTTTTGGTTTAATTTCGCGCTTTTTTGACTTTACAGGGGTACCGCAGGCATTACACTGGAAAAGTGCGTTCTAGAACGCAGTTTATCTTCACTTTACCTGCGTACCCTAGCTAAAAACGCATGCAGGCTTTATGTTACCTGCGTACCCTTAGTTTCAGAGATTTTTAGGGTTTTTCTTCCAGTTTCAGGGCTTAATATGAGGAACAAAGGTTGTAAGACTTGCAGAGGAGGCATGTATGAGTGTTAATGAGCTCATACAGTCAGCAAAATGTCAAGGTGACAGTTTTCAGTGTAACAAATTGCCCCCTAAAGTGCGAAGTCTGAAATAGATGAAGTCTGTCATATATGAAGAGTGAAGTACTTTATCATTTCAAGGATCATCCTGTGGACACCCCAGTCGGAACCTGTCAAAACATTCAATGAAAAATATATATATATGTAATCATATCATCGCTGAGGTAGGCATTCCCATACTCATATCAAAACTAACTAGAACTAAATTAAATTGTTCTGATACAGGAATGATTTTGAATACATCACAGTATAGACATATGTCGACACAGCATGGACGCAGCCATCTGTTTATAAATAGTCTATTGTATGAATGATAACAAAATTCCTCGCAGCCTGGATGGTGGAAACTAGATCCAGGGTCTTGATTTCCGCTTCTCAAACCAGTACGATTCTATCCATGTGATTAAATGTATTGAAGTCGAACATGGTAGAAACCACTTGATTACCAGTGATTGATGTAAACTGTTAACAAGTGTGAGAGTAACCACCAGTAATGTCAATGGCTCTCAAAGTACTCAGTACAATCCATGAAATGTGAATCAATGAGCTGAAGTCGAACATCTCACGGAATCATTCGATCGAAGGTCAATGATGTAACCTGTCGTCGAAGGCGAGAAACCTGCCATTAAGGCATGCAGATTTCAAGGTACTGACGATTTCTAGATCAACTTCCTAGATAATGAGTTGTCGTCGATAGGAAGTGATCCGTCGTAAGCAAGCCCACAACACGAAATCATAGATCAAGTTTTGAAAAAATATATCGGCAAGGACTGACTCAGGGATGGTCAAAATGGATGACAGATATTTCGCAAATGAATGGTTTACTTGAACTATCCTCTTGAACACATAACGACACTGCAGATGGTTTCGTGACAATTAACCCAAAGCTAATACCCAGAAACCGGCTGAAGACTTTCAATGTGGTTTGATTAACTGTTAGGCAAAGGATTTCCCAACCCAGGTGGACAAAAAGTGTCGTGTTCAAGAGTGGTTAACTGGTTTTCTGAAAAATCAAAATGTAACAAACAGGTTCATTTTTCTCTCTTTTCCCCCACCATTTCTGGCAAGTACCTCTTTATTTTTGACAAGCTTGAGGAGGATAACATTTGCTTGATTATAAGCTCATCCTTCGGATGAGTCCAACTTAGTTTAAAATTCGAACCCTAAGAAGGAGTGGTTCGTTCCTGTTGAAAATTAAACAGGTCCTTTATTGTTAAGTTTTAACGAGTCCAGTATAGGAGAAACTCGGTGTTTTTCAATTTTAGGGAGTCAGAAGAAAAAACTTAAGAAAACTCCATGGGTGTACTTTTTCGTAAATTTAGTCTCTCGAGCCCGAAAAGGATAAAATAATGCGGGAGAGAACTCTATTGACCATAATTAGTCAACGTATACCTTTTTCGTAAATAGTCCATTTCAGTCCGTAAAAGGGGTAAACTTATACTGAAGGGACGATCATTCATTTACTTTAACGAGTTCGAATAATCAAGTACTCGGCAATCTTTTCATGTTTAGAGAGTCTGAAAAGAGCTTAAAAGAGAACTCCATAGTTTCGCTTTTTCTGTAAGTTTTAACGAGTTCGAAAAAGGGATAAAAATGTACTCATGGTTTTCACTTTTTCGTAAGTTTTAACGAGTTTGAAAAAGGGATAAAAATGTACTCATATGGCCGACTTTCAATTTAATTTACGAGCAGGAAAAGACGGAAAGAACTCGGCATTTTCATGTTTTTTACGAGAATGAAAGATAGCAAAATAATCTCGGGATTTTCATGATTTTAATGAGTCTTGAAAATAACCGAAATTGACTCAAGATAGGTTTCATTTTTATAAAAGCTTGAAACAGATAAAAACTATGCTTCAGAGTGGTTTCATTTTTGCACAAGCTTGAAACAGAAAGAAAACTCTGCTTGATGCCCCCTAAGCGTAACTGCTAGAGCGCATGCCCCCCCCAGCTTCATTTCATTCAACTAAGTACACTAGTAATAAATAGCTGGATGGAATGAAGGTTCATTTACGAGATCATATGAAAGACCCAACCTAAAAAACTAACCTAACTATGACTTAACATCTACGAGGTCTATTCAAAGACTCGACTCAATTAGGGGAGGATTTGTTTCATTTTTTAACGAGCTCGACACAGGAAAAGAACTATGCTCATGGCAACGTGTTTCATTTTTTAACGAGGTTGACACAGTAAAAGGAAGTATCCTCATAAATTACTTATTTCTAATCTACCTACATAACCTATTGATTCATTTTTTAATGAGGTTGACACAGGAAAATAACTGTCCTCATACCTGATTCATTTTTTAACAAGGTTGACTCAGTAACATGAACTATCCTTTGACCAACTGATTCATTTTTTAAAGAGGTTGACATAGGAAAAGAACTGTCCTCATACCTAATTCATTTTTTAATGAGGTTGACTTAGTAATAAGAACTATCCTCTGACCAACTGATTCATTTTTTAATGAGGTTGACACAGGAAAAGAACTGTCCTCATAGCTGATTCATTTTTTAACGAGGTTGACTCAGTAACAGGAACTATCCTCTGATCAACTGATTCATTTTTTAACGAGGTTGACACAGGAAAAGAACTGTCCTCATAGAAGCTTGTTTCATTTTTTAAACGAGCTTGACACAAGAAAAGGAACTATGCTCTCGACTAACTGATTCATTTTTTAACGAGGTTGACACAGGAAAAGAACTATCCTCAGAAACTATTTATTCTAATCTAACAATCTACTCTCTACAATCTAACTACTGATTCATTTTTTAATGAGGTTGACACAGGAAAAGAACTGTCCTCATCGCCGACTGATTCATTTTTTAATGAGGTTGACACAGTAAAAGGAACTCTCCTCAGACTCACTGATTCATTTTTTAACGAGGTTGACACACTACAAGGAACTATCCTCACCTACACGTTTCATTTTTTAACGAGGTTGACACAGTAACAGGAACTATCCTCACCCTCACTGATTCACTTTTTAACGAGGTTGATACAGTACAAGGAACTTTCCTCACCTACATGTTTCATTTTTTAACGAGGTTGACACAGTAACAGGAACTATCCTCACCCACATTGATTCATTTTTTAACGAGGTTGACTCAGCAAAAGGAACTCTCCTCACCTACATGTTTCATTTTTTAATGAGGTTGACACAGTAACAGGAACTATCCTCACCCACATTGATTCATTTTTTAACGAGGTTGACTCAGTAAAAGGAACTCTCCTCACCTACATGTTTCATTTTTTAACGAGGTTGACACAGTAACAGGAACTATCCTCACATCAAGGGTTTAGTTCCTTAAGGTGTGGGATACATGCACCTTACCAAAGCGTACTCATCCCCAAAAAATCTTATCCAGAACCTTCCAGAATTGACCAAAAATCAACTTTTTTGGTTTAATTTCGCGTTTTTTTGACTTTACAGGGGTACCGCAGGCATTACACTGGAAAAGTGCGTTCTAGAACGCAGTTTATCTTCACTTTACCTGCGTACCCTAGCTAAAAACGCATGCAGGCTTTATGTTACCTGCGTACCCTGAGTTTCAGAGATTTTTAGGGTTTTTCTTCCAGTTTCAGGGCTTAATATGAGGAACAAAGGTTGTAAGACTTGCAGAGGAGGCATGTATGAGTGTTAATGAGCTCATACAGTCAGCAAAATGTCAAGGCGACAGTTTTCAGTGTAACACCATCTAAGAGCGAACCTTCATCTCGATCAGAAACATCATCCTCTGTCAGGTTTCCTGGAGTTTGGTCATCCAAAAGTTTGTTAACCACCGCGGTCATGCTGCCAATCCATTGCGGGCACGTTTTTTCAGAATGGGCAGCTTCGTGAAAAGAGAAAAAATTGTCTTTCCCTATCTCTTCCACGTTGAGAGCGGCACTGGAGTTTGACGGAGGTCTGCTGGTGTTGGGGTTACTTTTCTTGAAAAAGGGTTTTGGGGGTTTAGTAGTAGTTGAGGTTTCAATGCCCTTTCTCTTTAAGTCAGAGACCTCATTCGTTAGTAGTTTGAGGGTCTTGGCCATACTCTCAAAATCAAAAGTTTCTTTCTCTCTGTTAGGGGTGGAGGAGTGACCTTTTTTATTGATTGGTTTGTGATCATCCTTTCCCTCGTGGTCCATGACTCCTATCGACAACATGTCCTTCTCTATCGCGAGAGCAACAACGTAATTTGTTGTAAGAGTAGCGCGGGCCTCATGTTTGACGAAAACGGAAATATCCCTAGGGAGAGCTTTAGTATAGTAGTCGATGGTGATAGAATCGTCCAATGCTAAGTTTGGAGGAAAATTTTTCAATATTGTGGCGAAGCGTTGGTTAAAGTCTTTAACTTTCTCTTTTCTATGACACTTGATAGTGCTTAACTCTGTGAGGAGCATAGAGGGTGTTTTATCTTCTGCAAACTTTTGCAGGAACACGCGACGGAACTGGTCCCATGATGTAATAGAAGCACTGGGTAGGGAACGATACCAGGTGGCCGCATGGTTTACAAGAGTGTGTGGGAACAGTCTACATGCGACATCATCGGACTGAACTCTCATGATTTGTAGAGATAGATAGAAACTACTAATATGATCTTCCGCTGATGTGCCTTTCTCAGGATCGAACTTAGGAAGATGTTTCTCTGGGTGTCTAGGCATATCATGGAGAGGACCTAAAAGAGCCAATGGGGATTGAGACATCTAGGCTAGGGGCTGCACCCTCCTGGGGTGTTGACGATATTGGGTTTCTGCCTCGGACTCACTTCCCGTCCCTGACACTGATGCTCCGTCATGATGGCGAGAGTGTTCATATTGGTGTCTTTCACGGTTATTCATGTTTCTAAGATGCTCCCAGTTGTGGGGAAGGGGCCTATTTTGGTTTTGGTAGTGATGATGGTTGACGTGGTGTCTTTGGCCGCGAACTACATCTCCTTTGCCTCCACGTCTGTGACCCCTGTTGACTCCACCCTCATTTCTTCGAGGCCTGTTTCCTTCCCCTAGATTTCTTTGGGCTGTGTTACCTTCTCTTTCATTTCTTCGACCCCCTCCTCTTTCTTCTAGCGGGGAATACACTTGGTTGTTGTTCCACTGATGTAAGTCAGGCTGAGGTTCAGGGAAAGGTTCAGTATCAGGGAAACCTTCACTATCTTGGAGAACGGGGTCGTTTTCCTGGACAGCCCGCCCGAGGTCTTCAATCATGGAGTTCACAAGTTCAGGTATGGTGCTGACAAGCACACCATTACGGGTGATGTTCTCAGTAGGAGTCCTAGTGTGAGCTAGAAACTCCATGATGGGGGCATATCGTAAATCCCTGACGAGATTACGGGCAACTGGGCGTAAGGATCTCAACTGTTCATTAGTGATTTCAAAGTACCGAGCCTCCTCCCTTGGAATATCCTCCAAGGGGGGGAGAGGAGGTTTGTTATTTATGACCTCCCGATGGGGAGTTTGTGATGGAATATCGGTCGTATGCTGGGAGGATGCCATGGCCCTCCTTCTAGCGCCAAATCTGTTGACGGGAAAATGTGTCCGGCCAACAGTAGGGGATCTCCCCGGTAGAAAGTCCCAATTAGACTTTGAACCGTTTGGATTAGGGATCCCGTTCGGGGTGTGGGTCCGGCTACCACTTAAATGACTTTCTCTTCGGTCTCGAGCAACCTGATTGAAACTGAAAACATACACTTATTCACATGATACAGAATACATGACTGATGTATCAAACCAATATATGACACTGTGCGTAGCAAGGTAATAGACAAAATGCATACACCCAGGAAGTGTCGTTAGCAACACATCTATGGGGTATGCATGTAGAATAATCTGACCACCAAAGAAACAGTTCTTTATGGAAAGAATATCCCTTAACTTTCCGAAAGATATAACGAAATGCTAATAAAACAGTTCATTAACATTCATCATAAGAGTAAATAATAAACTTGAGCATCATCAACACAATCACAGATAGCTATGGTGCATGAATGATACTATTAATAACACAGATTCATTAATCAAATGATATTCTGAAAATGTACGCAGAATACACACAGTGTTGTCACAGCTAAACACATCATCCAATCAAAGGGGTTTTAACATGTATTGTATTACATATGCCAAGAGTATGATTCTTCAATTACAATGCAATATTGCCCTTCAGTCCAAAAAAGAGCAGCCCCTAACTATGTGCCCCACAAGGGTATTTATAGATTCAAGAAACGCCCTTTAGGCCTTCCGACGCTTCAACTTCCCGACGGTTCAGCTTCCCTGCGACCCTTTGCCGAACATGTGACCTGCGACCAGAAGATTGCGACCTGCGACTTAGGCGCCGGTGCGACTTGCGACCTGGGGGACAAAATGCGACCTGCGACCCAACAGTTAAGCTATGGAGGTGGTCGCGTAATTGAGAGGTCTGGAGCGTCTATCTTCTTCTCCTTGAGGAAGTCTTGCCAGGCCTGGTAATCCGCTGCTATAGGGGAGACTAGAGAGATCTCTTCTTTTAACCGATGCGTACATTCCAAAGCATTCGGTATCAGAGTCTCCTTCTTCTGGGAAATCTGGATGGAGAGGGAGGCAAGCTTGGTATAAATTTGTACTGGAGTGACAAGCAGCCGGTTTAGGTTCTCTTGTGATGCCTCAAATTCTGGTGCGGCAGCGGCTTGTCTCAAGGGTTGCAGAAAAGACTGAATTTCCTGACCTACTTGCTCCCAGTCTTTAGTTTCGTCCAGTGCCCCCAATGACGGAATGTGGTGAAGAGCGTTCATGGAGTCTATACCACTGATCAGGTGATTATATGCAGATACCACCTTGTCCAAGTCTTTGACCAGCTTGTCTTTGGATTGCATCTTCATCCGGATTTGTACTTTGGCGTCTTGTGTGTGACCCCAATCCTTCTTAGGCACATTTTCGGGAGCTTGCTGGTACTGCGCTGTCCAGTTTATCATTTTGTCTAAAGCTGCCGAGGCCTCCTTGAGCTTCTCATGCTTAACTTTGGCTTCCTCTCGTGCCTCTGCTAATGGGGCCACTGTTTGTTTTAGGGTGAGCATTTCTCTGTATACTTGCTGCATGGTCGTTTCCAATACGTCACATTCTTTCATGACTGCTAGTGGGACTTCATTGACTTGGGAAGGCTTACTTTGGAGCTGTCGCACTTCACTCTCCAGTACTGATTTCTCCTGTTCTGTTGCTTTTAGCCTGTTTTGTAGGGAGATAATCTCCCTGCTCATTCTAGTGACATTTTCTTCCGTAGCTGCGGCAAAAGCGGTACCTGTTGATGCTATCATTACAGGGTTAGTCCTTGTATCTGGTACTATGTCCTTTCTAGTGGCGACCGTAGATATGGCGGAATGGCTTTGCGCCAAGGATTTCCTTTTCTCTTGCCATATTTTGAAAGAGAATTGGTCAAATGTCAATCTGGTCAGGTCGAAGACTTCTTCTTCTTGTTCCCCGGGAAAATCATCAACATTGAGGGTACTTTTCGCGCCACCTAGAGGAATCTCCAGGGGAGATATGTCAATGTCGTCTATTAGCTTGTCCTCCTCATCCTGCCTTTGACCCTTTTCTTTCTCCTTTTGCTGGCGCTCGGCCTCTGCCTTGTCGTGTTCCTCCTTCTTCCTGCGTTCAGTCTCTGCCTCTGCTTCCTTTTCAGCTTTTCTCTTTCGCTCTATCGCGGCGGCTTGTTCTGCCTTCTTTTGACGATCGACTTTGTCGAGTTCTTCCTTAAGTGCTTGTTCTGCCGCTGCCTGTGCCTCCTTCTCCTGTCTTTCCTTTTCCTCAGCCTGTTTCTTTTTTCGCTCTGTCCTGGCATCTTTCTTACGTTTCTCTTCATCCTCCTTCATTTTCTTTTTGTCTTCCTTCTTGGCTTGGGCTTCTGCTGCCCTTTGCTGATCTGAGGTGTCAGGCCCTGTACTGGTTCGTGTTCTCTTATCTTTAGAGGAAGAAGCGCCTCCTAGTTTATGGCTCCTATCTTCTAAATTCTGGTGATCCTCTTCTTCTCGGTCAAAGTCGATCCCCAGAGCTAGATGTATGTCTGCGTTGTACCAGTTTCTTTTTTCATCCTCTGCCGGACGCTCGACATGCTAATAACTCCATTTAAAATTGGCCCTTTTACAATGCTCAGGAACTATCCTGACTGGGTCATAAGTTTGGCAATCCAGATTTCTAAAGTGGTAACCTTTTATCTCTTCCCCTTCACGCCCTACTTCTCTGAAGTCCTTGACTGTATAAGAACCAATGGTGAGGGGTAAAGCGGGCCAAGGTTTCTTCTTCCCTTTGGAAAGGACATTGGAGAAGCCCGAGGTCATCTGGAAACATACTTCCTGTATGAGCACCTTATCGGTAATAAAATTAGGCAGAGCATGTGGTGCTTTGAATGTGCCAAATACTTGGATGATTGTAAATTCAGCGAATGGAAACCAGTGTGCCACCTGACCTAGTGTCTCCATTGCTCGCCAAGACATGCAGGGGGTGTCTTGACCAAATAGTTTCCCGTAAAGGGCGGGAATGAATACCTGAGAGATTTGCTCGATATCTGACTTGTACCTGGATTCCCAGAAAACCTTGGTCTGCAAATGGATTGCCCGGGTCTGTTCAGAGTCCCAATTATGTGGCCATCCCTCAACATGGATCTGGGCACAGACAACATCTAAAAAATACGAAGCCATATAAAATTCCGACGGCGTTCCCTCATCTGGGGCTAAGGCTGAAGCCAAATTTGTTTGCACTGAGCCCATTAATATGCCAGCCCAATTGAATCGAGTGCCGTGCACCGTTACGTGTTCCATAATGGTTGCCCATGCTCCGTTGAAAGTGGTGGCGTCCGAACGCCCGTACACTCTGCACAGCATGGCGGCCACTAACTTATACACTTTCCTGAGACTGGCCACCGGGTACTCCTGGTCTTTCTTGACTTTAAATTTATCTGGTTCCGCCCACCATCTTCTGATTGTATCAATCATCGGTACTTCATTTGTAGAAAACCATCTCGGGGTAAAATTTACCTCTGGTTGGGGTAGCGAGTAGTAGACCTGTGCTTTTGAGCTCTCCAACGTTGCAAAAGCTTTACCTCCACTATCTCGGATCGCGAAACTCTTGGGATCCGTCTTCTGTATGATCCAGTCTAACATTTATGGGCACGGAAAGATGGCGGGATGTGCCCCTGCTAGGTGCAATTTGGATTTCTTGACCTTTAGGTATACTTCCCGGTCCGGGAGATCTTCTGGAAACTCTTCTTCTGTTATGGCGAACTCGCGGTATACTTCATACCACCTAAGGCTGTCCCCCTTTGCGAAGGTGCAAAGGGTGTCTCTGTATATTGGTGGAGGAGATGTTTTTATGTCTGTATCTGACTCTTCCTCCACCACCTGCCTACTTTTCTTTCGGGATACCCGGGGTGCCATGTTGCTAGAGTCGGAGAGGACCGGTATCGTGTCTGCTTCAAATTCACCTGTTGCATTCAGGAAAGAATCCAAGGATGAGAAAGACATGATGATAATGGCTAAATACAGTTTACGCATGCAGAGTTTAATTGAGTGTTCTCTTGGGGTCGCAGGGTCGCTGATCTACAAAATACCTCACATGCGACCTCGCGACCTTGCGACTAGGTCGCAGGGTCGCAGAGTCGCTAACAGAGGGTCGCGCGACCTTGCGACCTTGCGACCGAGTCGCTGGGTCGTAGGTCGCACTTGGGCCTGCCGGGGGGTTTCGCGCACGCGCGATTTTGCGGATAATCTCTCCCTAACGGGAAACATGTGCGGTTGGAAAGGGTCTAAACTAGAGATAGGACACAGCCATGAGGATCTGGGCAAGACAAAGGTGACCTTGGGGTTTATGAGAATCAAAACAAAAATAAAACTCAACCGGAAACCCTACCTCCTCACCAACAAGTAATTAAGACCATGGGGTGGCTATATTTTAGCAAGAAATGCTGGGGAAGGAAACACAGGGAGGAAATGGCAACTTACCCGGAAGAAAACGCGCCAGTCGACCTGTCAGAGCAATTCCACAATTTTCACCGTGAGTCACAAATGCGACCTAGCGACCCGCCCTTATAAAAATGAGTCGCACGTGCGAGCACTAAATGAGGTCGCAAGTTGATAGTTTGTGACCTTGCGACCCCGCGACCTTAAGGTCGCTGGGTTGCAGGGTCGCTGAGTCGCTAATTCCCTTAATTACTTAATTTTGCGACCTTGCGACCTCGCGACCTTAAGGTCGCTGGGTCGCAAGGTCGCAAATTTCCTGACTTCCGACTCTCGCGACCTGGCGACCTGGCGACCTTAGGGTCGCAGAGTCGCATAGGTCGCATGGGTCGCAAATCACGGATTCGCGACTTAGCGACTTGCTCTTAAAAACTTTACTTGGCTTTTTCTCCTTTAGTTTCAAAGGGGCTCCAAAAATTTTGAAGTGTGTGTTATTATTTTTTGTATTTTTGGAGGGTGTTGTAGGGGCTACAACACATTCAAAGTAGAATCAATCATCATAATTCATTTGTTTTTCTAATTAATAATGAATGTACAATCGAAGATAGGCAATTTTGAAATGTGAATATAAAACTTCCCTTTTGAATTTTTCGATTGCGATGAATAAATAATATATGCACAATGTAAAATAGCAATAAAATAAAGAGTAAGTATCCATCAAATCAGGGGTTTTCAAAAGGAACAACAAATAACATGAAGCTGAGGCAGGTAAGAGTTTTTAGCAGAAGTAAACACACATGAAACAGGAAATAACACATTCAATTCATCTATAAAGGAAGTCAGATCATTACATGAATGAATTATGAGTATTAAATATGAAAACAACTGAAAATGGTACACATAGAAAATATACATAAGATAAGCACTAAAAAATCAATCAGAATCTCAGGTTGGTCAAGAAACAAGTCTTTGTATTACTGAAAACAATCAATTTACATAAAGTTGCAGTATTGCCAAAAAATCTCCAACCCTTGATAAATTCAACCATCTTCCCTTTAATAGACTTTTTACATGATGATATGATCTTCCTCCTAGCTAGATTCATCAAAATTTTCCTAAGGACACCTTGCATAACAAGAAAACATCTAATTTAATGAGAAATTGGGAGCTATTCTATTTAACAGTCCTTTTCCTAATAGGACTCAAACTGTTCATTATTACATTAACTACCTTATCTGCTAAAAATAGTTACATATTTGACAAATATCCCTTCATGTGTTTGAATAGGGTGCGATGGAACTCATCACTACATGACATCTTAATTAGCCTCCTCTAAATTTGGAAAAAAAACCTGCTTTTTACGAAAACTGGTCCTTATCTTCAACGGATGATTTGGCTGATAGTTTGTCTTAATTTCGTGGTCTTTAAGTCTTGGATGACTGTTGAAAAAGTGACTTGAACCTTTGAAAGTATCCACCTGTCCATAACTGCACAAAAACCTGCACATAAAACTTCAAAACAATACACTACGAAAGTACGACAGTTTCGTAGTGTACTTTCGCAGCGTTACAAAAATGCCTTTTGCCATCAAATTTTCTAATTCTTTCCTTCTGCACTATATTCCTCATGACTATACACCCTTTCCATATCATTTTCACCCCTTGGAAGCTTCTAAATTTTTTTCAAAATGAGAAAATAAATCTCTAGTGGTTTCGTAGCATTTTCCTAGCTTCAAGCCTAGGAAACGCTACGAAACTGCTGAAAACAATGAAAATTCCAGATTTTTGTGTAGCTTCAAAAACATACTTTCCAAGTGCAAAAAATTTGTTTCTAACATGCCACTAACCTTTAAAATCATAAACCAGCTCAAACTATGATTCTTGAGGTGTTTCTTCCTCATTGATGATGGGTTGAGCTATTGGCTCCTCAACTACTGTCATTTTAAGGCCCTTTTTCTCCAACTCCTCATGGATTAGTTCAAGATATTCTTGGAGGTCTATAACCTGATCCTTCAGCTTCCTGTTGGTAGATTTCAAGTGTATTTTCATTTTCCTGACATTTTTGACCTCTTTACTCAATGGAATGGTCTATTTGATTAACTGTTGTGTATTATCCAGGGTCTTGGAAACACTGTCAACTTGCTCTTCCCAAACCTCTTTCATCTTTTCAAACTGAATCTTATGGACATTGTGTTTCCTTGCTTCCTTCTTCATAACAAATATTTCATGGTTGGCCAACTTCAATTGTTCTTCAAGGAGTTCAAACTCTGTTTTTCCAATTACTTTCTCCTTTCCTTTCTTTTGATTGCTAATTGAATATTTCTCTACAGGTGATGAAAGATCAATGATATCTTGTGGTGGCTGGAGTGTGTCAGTGGGTGGATGAGCCTTTTTACTGCTCTCCAATATTTTTCTAGAATTCCTTGTCATAGGATTCCTAGCCTGGAACATAAAACCTGCATCCTTTCCTTCAAATTCTAGTTTCTTTGCAGATTTAGCCTTCTTTAGTTTCTGTTCACCTTCCTCTATATCCTCAGCCTAGACTATAGGAGTCTCTTCAATGTCAATGGCATGTAATATGTCTTCTACAACCAGTGTTTTGTATTCTAAAGCCATTGTTTGACTCCTTGTTATCCTTTTGTTGCCTTGTTTACTCACAGCTTGTTTTTTTTTTGTAGGTTTGATTGTCTTTTTCTTTGCAGGAGGAACAATGGGTGTATCAAAACTCTACAATTGCTATGTTTCCATCATGACTGGATCATTTTGTTATGCCCTCACTGGTTCACTTTGTTCTGCCCTCATTGGTTCACTTTGTTCTACCCTCATTGAAGGTGATTGGATGCCCTTAGGTTTAGGAGTTCTTGTACGAGTAAGGGTATCCAATTCAAAACCACTAATAAATAAGAAAGAATACTAGTATCTTCCTAGTCTTTGGAGCTCATTTAAAACCAAAAATTTTATTAAACCATGATAGAACAACGAAGTTTCAATTCCTTCAGATTTTGCTTGAACCTTATTTGCCATTTTTGCTAAACTTATGTGTAAATAAAAAGGCAGATCAAGAGATATCTTACCAGCAAACTGTAAGAGGAGCTTGAAATGGTAAGAGTAGACTTTATGATATCTCCCTTCACAAGTAAAATATTTTTGGATGATGAGCAACAACTTTGAGTAGTTATCCTTCATACAGCTCCTTGGAATGGCATTTGTAAGGTCCATTTCATTGTTTTCGGGCTTGATAAACTCCTTGCACTGCTCCATGTTGAATTTGAACCCTTTGAACCACTTCTCTTGTCCCTTTGGAATCCATATTGCTACTTCAATGACCTTTAATGTAATGGTGAGATTCAACATCCCCACTTTAGTAGCTGTTCCACTAAAATTTAGAGAAAATGCTTTGGAAACCTGTACATGATAGCCTTGTAGTCTCTCACAAAATTGTAAGCATCTTGTCCTTCTGAACACTTCTACAGCTGTTGGGTCAACATTGATCATATTCATATCTAATGGATCATATGTTATACATTGGCCACCCTTATTTGTCTTTATTGTTGGTTCCATAGTTTCTTTAATGTCTTCTCTGCCTCACTTGATAGTTTGTTGCCTCACTTGATATTTTTTTGCCTCGCTTGATCAGTAATATTTGTAAACCTTTGAAAACACCAGCCACAACTTTGGCTCAATGCAATAGCTCTCCAGAGCTCAATATCACACAAAGAAGGAGTACAGAATGAGAAATGACTTAATTAGGAAATATTTTGAAGTTTGATGCCCACTCATAACACAATGATGACTCATTCATGCCTAAAATGATGATGATGACTTCAGACCTGACCATGTACCTTGATCTTTACCCTCACTGACTCGAATGTATCTAACTTACCCTTTCCTAGTGATTTTCTGACACCTAACAACTAATTTGAAATGATAGACAAGAAACCTCACTTTCGTAGCATATTTAGTGTAAAACTAGGCATTTTCGCTATGAAAGTATCAGCAGTTTCGTAGGGAAAAGTGAAAATTTTCAATGTATTTCGCTACGAAACTGTGGTTTCTTGGCTAAAATGACCATTTCAGTACTACAACTTTGGAAAATAAAATATGTTAGAAAATTATGAGTGATGTGACATGAAGGGATTTGAAAGAGAGTGGGTTTAGACCTCAGGGTTAGATTAATAGGAAAAATAAAAAAATTTCCTTGATCAAGTAGTGAAAAATGAACCTTATAACCCTACCTTTGACACATGAACCTATAGGAATTTGTCAAATGATGCTTCATTTTTTCTGAGTGATAATAGTGTCTCCATTTGGGATGGTGTGCCCCAGTGGTACACCAAAGAACCAATAGTTCCAGTGCTGCTATCCATCTTCTTTAAAACAAAAAACTCTGAAATTTTCCTAGCTTTTTCTTCAAAATCTAATGGCCTTCACCTCGAGCTCAAGCTTGATGATTACTGTTGAAAAATAAAATCTATACATACTGAAAATATGCTCAGTCCACTTGAGCTTATTCACACATGATCCTACCTACCCTAACAACTCCAATCTTCCTGTTTGATTCAAGCAACATGAAACTTCAAATGAAGCCAGTCATTGATCTGATTTGACACTTGAACCTCTTGACTGCGCTTGAACCAAAAGTAAACAGGATACTGAAATGCCCAAGGCAACATAAGATTTATCTGATCTTCATAATTAAAACATAACTGCAAATTTGAACTGTAGAACTCTTCCATGTAGTCAGCTATAGAATCATAGAAGACATAATTTGTTTGATGATTCTCAAGACATTCTGCATCTTTTGACAACTCATATATGCTTTTCTCAACAACACAAGATTTCAATTGTGTGCTATCAAACTAATTTTCAAAAACATGGTATTCTTCCTCAATTTAAAAACAGAAAGGTAGCAACACCCTCTCTTTGTATTTGGCATGAAAAACTTTTGAAAAGACTGATCTTGATCATGAATACTATAGGATTGAATTTGGTCTTCTAAAACTTCAATGTCTTTCTCAATTTTCTTAGCAACTTCATCCAAAAAGTGAATCTTATCTTCTGACTTGCACGCAAATGACTTTAAATAAGAAGACAAGGACAAAGAAAAATTTTCATCCACTTCCTCATTAGTGTGATCATCATTCCATTGTCTAAAATCGTGAATGGAAGGAGAGTCTGCCACCAACTCTGTTCTTTCCATCCATGTGTTATCACTATTAAAATTCTCTAAATTTAGTCAGTTCATACTTGTTCTTAAGTCATGGTATTAGATAGGGTTTGAGTCATTTTTATGTTTTATAGGGTCTAAGTCATAGTTTAGAGTCTCATTTCATCACCAAACCAAGTTCATAAACTTTTTTTTACAATTTAGCAGTCTCATGCCATGTTTTGAAACCCATATTTTAAGTCTTTTTCAAAGAATTTTTGAATAAGCCACGAAACCACGTTTTCGTAGCATGCTCAGTGTAAAAAACTTCTTCTGCGCTACGAAAACGTTGGTCTTTTCATAGCGCAAAATCCTGAAATAACACTACTAGCGCTACGAAATCGGGGTTTAGGAATTTTCTATTTAGTTGTCACATCCATCAACTTGGGGTTAAATTTTCATGATTATAGTGTCAATCCACGATCATGGTGTCAGTCCACGAATCCTCCTTCACGCATGCAACCATCCAAAGTAGTTATGAAATCATAATTAGATTCATTAGCGGTCATTTTTCAATGGTCCTTTGCAAATTTGAAAAAGGAATTGGTTATCATTGTTTTATCTCATGCAAAGAATGCACTGCATGCATATCTATCATTGAAAGAGAAAGCTCATGATAAGATACCAGAGCTCTCATTAAGCTATCAAGTGAGGCAGAGTTTTCAATCAAGCGAGGCAGAATTCAATTGGTGATTATGTCAGTAGTTTCGATTGCAAATCCAGTAAGTTTGAAAATAGTTGCTGACTGAAACAAGGTTTTAAATCAAGCAAGGCAGAGTTTTCCATCAAGCGAGGCTGAACCAAATTCTCAAGCGAGCCAGTTTATCCAACAAGGAGGTTTATTGCAGTTTTGCTGAAGACATAGGGTTTCTAGGAAGAAGATGGTAGAGGAAAAAAGAATTCACCGGTTGGGTCACTGCTTGAGGACAAAACCTGAAGGTTTAGAAAATCTCACCAGGGATAAATCTGTTGAAGAAGCCTTCAAGAAAGTAGGGTGCTGGAGGTTCTGTGAAAAGCTTCAAGGAGGGCATAATTAGGTCACCAAAGAATTTTCTACCAACTTCACAGGGTCAAACACAAAGGTTGGTTTTCTCAATTTACCAATTTCTCCTGAAGTTATATCAGCAGTCACAGAAATCCCAAGAGGGGGGGAAAGATGATTTAAGAATTTTAGGTTTGAAATGAAACCCTGCAAAATATTTTTGAAACCAGAGTTTATAGATACTGATTTGAATAAAGTTGTGCCAAGAAGTTATGTCAAGGATGCATTTGCCAACCTGCTCTACAATATCCAAAGATACTTCACCTGCGAAGGGAGATATCACAAGGTGTACAGTTATCACTTTAAACTCTTATTGCATTTCACAGGAATAATCTCTCTAGACTTACCTTTCTTTCTATTTCAAAATCTGGTCAAGATGGCAAACAACGTTCAGATGAAAACTCAGGCATGTGAAACCTCTTTATTTCATCATGGTCTAGTCAAGTTAATAGTTTTGTATGAGCTTCAGAAAGTGAAAAGAGAATGGTCTGCATTTCTATTTTTGAGTGGAATAGGGGTTGAAGGAACAGGTGCTAGCCCTCAAGTCAAAGAAACATCTTCATCAAAGACTACTGAACCTGCAGAAACAAAATCAAGGAGGTTTGTCAAGCTTAAGCCGAGGAAACAGGTTAAGGAACCTATGATAAAGACATCACTGAAAATCCAAAGGACTCCTTAATCTGCACAGAAGAAGAGAATTGAGGTCAAAAAGACAATTCAGGAATAGTCAATTAGTAAGATAGCTCAGAAGAAGTTGAATAGGAGTCAAAGGTCAAAGGAGAAGGGTAAGGCTGTGGTCACAAATGAAAATTTGCAATTAAGAGGTGACTTGAATGATATATTACAAGCTATTGATATTGAGGAGTCTCCCTTGGTTCAAGCAGAGTTCATAAAGCTGGATACAGGTGGCAAATCAAATAAATTGAAAACATCCAAAAAGTTATACTTTGAGGATGAGGTGTCAGAGTTTGTTTTTAAGCCTAGAAAACCACAGACTAGGTAGTCTAAGAAAATGCAGCAGCCAAACATGGAGATAGACCAAATAGGAGGTGAGGATGCAAGTGTTTTTGAAGAACCCATTAATACATCATCTCAAATACTTGAAGAAGACAGAAACAGAGTATTTAATACTCAGAGTGAAAGGAGTAGTTATAAGGAGGTTAAAGACAAACTCAAACTCACAAACATTGAGATTGATAAATTGAGGAAGAAAGTGAGAATGCATGCTGTGGAAAGGTCAAACTTTGAGAGGTTGAAAGGTCTGTGGGAGCTGGAAAAGGTTTCAAACAATTAATCAATCAACAGTCGGGATCAATTCTTCATATGGATTGGCCCTGCAATCAAGGAAGCAAAGTTCATAAGAATGGTTAACACCAAACTGAGGGCTAATAATAGAAGGCTTAAAAGGCAGGTTGAAGACTTTCAAATACAACTAACAAAGCTTGAAGATCAACCACAACAAAATTTTGTGTAAACAGTAAGTGAGATCTCCTAACACATTTTTGGAGTTTTGTAGAAGGTTTCATTTTTGAAAACAGTTCAAATTTGATTATTGAGAGCTTATATATAACTTCAAGGATGGTAGTAAAGTTGAGAGACTCAAATTTTTGGAAACAATCTGTGAAAAGAAAAGACACATCAGTTTCGTAGCGTGCTACAAAACTGCTATAGAATGCAGTTTGATCAAGTTTGCAAGTTTTCAAAGGGTGAAAGGGTGTGTTTTTAAAACCTTTATGCTACTGAAGGATATATAATGACCACAAATGAAGATCCAATGGAAAAACATAAAAAATTGAAGGTTTCAAATGAAGTTTTTAGAGGTGAAGTTCTGCGCTACAAAAACAACAGACAGTTTCGTAGCACAGCAATGTTAATAGTTTTTGGCACTTCTTCAAAGTTTTGTTTTAGGCACAGATGGAAGGGCGAATTCATATGAGTTTAATATGACATTGCCACATGTTTTTTAGCACAAATTGGTCAGCAGATATTGTGAAGAAACATAAAGGAAGCAGTACACCTATTTTGCAGGGAGCATGTTCCTATTTTTCGAGGCAGATAAGAGGAAAATCAATACAGTTAAACAGAAAGGAGATGGACATCATCAAGGTCGAAGTTTAGGAGGAGTAGCGGTCCAATAGAAGATTTAATATTTGGATAAGGTTGTTAAGCTATAATAAATATTTTTAATACTAGTTGTATTAGGACTCTAGAACATACAATTTAAACTGTCAGATGTCATTAAAGTTTGTTTTAGCAGTTGATAGGTGTCAAGCTAGCAAATTCGAATTTCTCTCAAGTGATTGGAGAGAATCAAAGAATGTAATGATGACTTTATAAAAGACAAGAGGTCGAATTGCATAGGGTTGGAAATTTTCATAAGCAAGCATACTGTTGTTGTAGCAGAGAACTGTGTTTTTATGTTAATACAGAGATATTGGTTTCGTCACTCAGGATTCAGAAATGGTTATGGTTGTGTGATATTCTCATAGTTTTCCTCTTTCAATTACTTGCAGTGGCATGAATGTATGTTACTTAGAATTCACTGAAGGTGCTCTATGTTCATGAACTGTGTTATTTTTTGTCCTACTGTTCTTTTGATGCATCTAAACCCTGAAATGCCCTGACTTCCAATTGAAGCTAATACTCATGTTTTGTGAAAATACACTTGACCCCATAAGCCCAATAGATGTTTGTTGATTAGTAGTACAACCAATTATCCATTTTACTCATAGAGTTAGCCATCTAATCCTTATTTAAAAATCATAAACCTATTGAGAGAGCCCTCTCAGGTTGAGGAGGCTAAGCCTCAACTAAAAGTCTGGTTTGAAATAGTTACTCAAAGTCTTCTTGATCAACATCCTATTAGGGTTTGATTTTGAGATAACACCATGTTTCCAAAAAAAAAGCCAAAAATCTGCAAATGACTTAATAGATCTCATAGGAAAGCTTTCAATCCACTGTTTACATTTCCCTTTAAATGAATCATAGAAAAATATGATGAAAATATCTTCATGTTTGACTCTAAGAAGCTCAGTAAAGTCACAGAAATCTGATATGTACTTCAAGGTCAAACTCATATATTTTCCATTGAATTTTGGAACATTCCATAAAAAAGATGTATCTTTAGGAAAAGGATTTGGGAAGCCATAAATATTTGAAAAATCGATACATGCATACCTTGAAACAAGAATGGTAGCATCTAAGTTCTTCATAAGTCCAGTGGAATAACCATGAATCTATGAAGTTTTGAATTCTTCAACAGTGGAGTTGCCAAGGTAGTTGCAGCCTCAAATAGCTTCTGAGCTCTTGCTACCTTCAAGAGTTCAACTTTAAAATTTCAAGAGATGTATATCTTCAGAATCCCAGCAGATGCACCAAAATGTTATCACAAAATTTCTCCTGATAGGCTGCTTAATCAGACAAATTCATGTAACTGTTTCAGACCAACTTGTAACTGAAGCTTAGCCTCTTTAGTCTGAGAGGGATCTCTCAAAGGGTTAATGATGTTTGATAAAGATAAATCTATATGGATAACTCTACTTGGAAAAAAATTTTCTTGTGATGTGTATAGGTTGAAAATAGTATCAGTCTATAAAAATTGGGCTTATAGAGTTAAGAATTTCAGTGATTCAGTAGTAATTTCACTTGACATGGAAGCTGAGGCAGGTAAAATTTTTTAGTAGAAGTAAACACACATGAAACATGAAATAACACAATCAATTCATCTATAAAGGAAGTCAGAGCATTACATGAATGAATTCTGAGTATTAAATATGAAAACCACTTCAAATGGTACACATAGAAAATATACATAAGATAAGCACTAAAAACTCAATCAAAATCTCAGGTTGGTCAAGAAACAAGTCTCTGTATTACTGAAAACAGTGAATTTACATAAAGCTGCAGTATTTCCAAAAAAATCTCTAACTCTTGAAAAATTCGACCATCTGCCCTTTAATAGACTTGTTACATGATGAGATGATCTGCCTCCTATATAGATTCATCGAACTTTTCCGAAGGACACCTTGCATAACAATAAAACATCTAATTTAATGAGAAAATGGCAGCTATTCTATTTGGCAATCCGTTTCCTAATAGGACTCAAATTGTCCATTATTACATTAACTACCTTATCTCCTAAAAAAAGCTACATATTTGACAAATATCCCTTCACATGTTCGAATAGGGTGTGATGGCACTCATCATTACATGACATATTAATTAGCCTCCTCTAAATATGGAAACAAACCCTGCTCTTTATGAAAACTGGTCCTTATCTTCAACGAATGATTTGGCTGATAGTTTGTCTTCATTTCGTGGTCTTTAAGTCTTGGATGACTGTTGGAAAAGTTCCTTTAACCTTTGAGAGTATCCACCTGTCCATAAGTGCACAAAAACCTGGTCATAAAACTTCAAAACAATATGCTACGAAAGTATGACAGTTTCGTCGTGTACTTTCGTAGTGCTACAAAAATGCCTTTTGCCATCAAATTTTCTAATTATTTCCTTCTGCACTGTATTCCTCATGACTAGACACCCTTTCCATATCATTTTCACCCCTTGGAAGCTTCTGAAAATGGTTCAAAATGAAAAAAGAAATCAACATTGGTTTTGTAGTGTTTTCCTGGCTTCAAGTCTAGGAAACGCTACGAAACTTCTAAAAACAGTGAAAATTCCATATTTTTGTGTAGCTTCAAAAACATACTTTCCAAGTGCAAAACCTTTGTTTCTAACATGCCACTAGCCTTTAAAATCATAAACCATCTCAAACTGTGAGTCTTGAGGTGCTTTGTCCTCATTGATGACTGATCTGAAAATGGAAGTACTTGAAAATGTGTGCAAGGTATCCATTTCCATTTAATTAAATGTGTGCAAAATTCTCCATGTCTTGCTAATTAAACAAAGTGTTTTTGGTAACTGTTTATGAGTTTATGTGTGAGGGAAATTTAATTTAATTTGTTGTTTAACATATTAAATCAGAACTATATAGCAAGATAACTTTAGCATAACATGACACAAATGTTTGGTGAGTAGTTCACCCCTCCTGGGCTACATCTGCTAGATCAAGCCTCCCAAAATGAGCTTGTCCTCTTGTATTATAATTCTCTCAAATGCAATACAAGTTTAAAAGTGCCTCAATAGGCAAATCTGAATGCAAATATAGATTCAGAAGACATGAAAATACTAAAAATGCCTTTCCATATTCACTACACAGTGAAAAATTACCATAAACAGTGCTTTCTTCAATAAGGCCCTGATGGATCTTTGAACTCCTCTAAATATTTTCATGTTTTAGAAGTCCTCAAATAGTTCTGAAACCTCTTCCATTAGGTTTAGAAGGCAGAAGATAGTCGAAAATGGTTTTTGGTTCACCTCAAATAGTGAGGTAAAACTCAATACAACTCCATTTCCCCAATGGAACTGATGGATCTCCGAGCTTCCATGAAGCCAAAATGGTTGCATAACACCTCTAATGCCTCTAAAACCTATCCCAATTTCTCTGGAATGCTGAAAATAGTTGAAATTAGTTTTTGGTTCACCTCAAATGGTTAAGCATAGCCCAAAACAACTCTAACTCCCTCTTGGCCCTTATGGCTCTCATTGCTTCCCTGAAGCAAAAAGGGGTGAAGATCAACTATAATGGCTCTGAAACATATCTCAATGGCTCCAAAATTCTTATAATACCAAAAATTGACCAAAATTTTGTCCAATTTGGTCCAATATTGGAGAAGTTATGACCAAAATAGTATTTTGCCCAATGTCATGTCAAAACCCCACTAAAAGTGGGCTATCTGCAGTTAACTAGAGTTAATTTTGGTGGTCCGACCTAAACTATCGGACCCGCTCCAAATCTGGTGGAACGTTTGTGGTTAAGTTTAATGTTTTGGTGGGCGCATGTGAATGGTCCACAAAACCTGCCACATAAAGTGCTACAACAAACTGCTGCATTAATTGTAACTCCGAGTTTGAACACATGTGCGGTCTATGGGGTAACCGCCGCTTAACTGTCGGAGTTAAGGCCTTAAGGCCAAGGTTATAGTGCAGGGTTTTATGGAGTATG
This sequence comes from Pinus albicaulis, assembly GCA_034641835.2. Classification (NCBI taxonomy): domain Eukaryota; kingdom Viridiplantae; phylum Streptophyta; class Pinopsida; order Pinales; family Pinaceae; genus Pinus; species Pinus albicaulis. Next base: position 508,340,725 of record CM076575.1, on the reverse strand, counting down.
GGGGTTGGCCCCCTTTGCTGCCCAACCCAATACAATTCAAACTTTAAAAATCATTTCTCCTCCATATATATTAAGAACCAAATCCGTGATGTGTTGATAAAATTTTGTGCTAGCAGGCGGTAGGTTTGAGGTTCAAACCTGTAGACTTAAAAAAATTTTAAAATGCCAAATTTGTCACGACCTGGGGGGCACGTGGTGGCCTCCGGGCCTACCATGTGGCAGCCCGTAATTGGTCAAAATAACAAAAAGTCAAACCACCATCAAATACAATGCTGCAACTTGTCGAAATAGGATTGGCCCGAATGGAATATTCCAGGGAGTATAATAAGGAATATTCCAAGAATATTCCTTGGAATATTGTTTTTTTAATAATTCCAAAGTCAAAGTCAAATTTGGTCAAACTCAGTTTTTGCAGTTTACTGAAAACTTCAAACTTTCATAACTTTCACATACGATGTCGGATTTGAGTGTCGTTTATGGCACCATGATCATATCGACGAGGCATATCTGGTCATTTAGGTTGCAAGTGATTTTGAACACTTTCAATTTTGAGCTTTTTCCATATCTTGGACTTGAGCTCATGATCACACCTCCCAAATGAGAAGATTTTGGACCCCAAAAGCTCACTGAAATGCTAAAACTGAACTGTACAGTAAATGAAAGAATAGCAACATCCTCTTCTCTTTAGCCTCCAAAAATTTTCCTGACTTGGCAACTGTCCTCATGGCGAATTTTTGCTGAATGAGCCATGTACTTGTGCCGAATCCCGACCAAGTTTTCTCGCCATACCAATCTTCTGAAAGTAGCAATGACCCTTGCTGAACTTTGTTCCCTCTTTTCTTGCATGCCTTTCCATCTCATGGAATCTTGCACCGCTTTTCACCGACACTTCATTCTCTGCACCAATCGACATCAAAGGCACCTTGTGCAACATACGACATCAACAACAAGTTGACATAAAATGTGCTATACAATTGACACAACCATCAATGTAAAAAGTGTGACCACAATCGACACAAGTCGAAAAACATGTGTGACACAATCGACACAAGTTGATAAACAACAAGATACATTTTGACAAACATGTGTGTATGTATCATGTACAATGAACTATTTACAATTCGCTATTTACACATACAACCTCTATGTACATGTTCAACTTCAACTCTTCTTTTCAAATACCAACAAGTAAATCATCCCAATAAACATGTGGGTGACTAAGAGCTGAACTAAAAGACATTGCTGCAATATAAGTGAGTATCATACTCATCTTTTACACCTCCATGGCAAAATTTTACAACAACAAAGAGATGCCTTCAACTGAAATTGCTTTTACATGTGATCTTGCATCAACTTTTAACTGAAATACATGCATACAAAATCTGAAATTTGCATGTAAAAAATGAGTATGACTTACTGCATTAAGAAGTTAATCCACTTCCTACCAAGCCAACACCATGGCGTCTTTTCCTGCTGCAACATTTCTACATGTGAATCTTCTATTTCCACATTGATAATGGAATCCATAGATCCACTTGCGCCAATCCTTTTGTCATATAGCTGCATGTGCTTTGGATGACTTCTTGGATGCAAAGTCCAACAATGAGAGACATCATGTCCCTTCTTTTGACAAAATGTGCAACTCGTAAGCACTTTCTGAGAAAGTTTTCTATGCCTCTTCTGCTTCCAGTGTACTTTCTTTTTCAACCAACATCTTGAAGCAACATGGTTAAATCCACCACAAAATGTGCAACAAAAATTTCTTTCATTTGAACAAGAAAAAATATCATTCTTTGCCGAAACATAATAAAATTGATCATGTGAATAATTATACCTCTTTTGCTGCATGGAATGTCCATCCTTTTTGTCTTCGAAAGACGATGAACTAGTTGAGGAGACAACTTTCTTTTCCAAACTTTCATCACAGTTCTTATCTTGAAAACTGATTGAAGTTGAATGCTCGCCATAAGCGACATGTTTACCCTCTACTTGCTGCAATGAAGGCTTAAAACAATGGCAAACATCCTTAAATTTTTTTTGATATATATGCATTTTAGAACTTGGAATAAAGGTTCTCTTTAAATTTGCATCACATGCATTCAAGGATTTGGATTCTTCGCCATTAATCTGCTTATATCCAAGACCAAAATTTTTGGGTCGCTCCACAACCGAAATAGGGTCAACCATGCCTTGTGCATGCTTTCCCAAACCTTTTCCTTCATGATAGCTGTAATATTCCAAATTAGGAACAACTACACTATTGGGAATATCTCAAGATATTACCAATGTGGAGATCAGCAATACATAAACATGAGCTAGAAATAGTAGTGAATGCATTAATACTGAGAACGCCGGAAGATCCACATAACCATTACATTAGATGATAGCAGAATTAATGTATACAATATCTTGAGGAAAAGGATCTCTCAAGTTAGGCAATGCAACCTCAATGAAACATATACATGAAATATGGAGAAATATTGCTAATCAAGAGAAGCCCTGGCTATGATTGCGTAATCCTTGAAGGAGGAATGCTGCAAATAATGTCAATACATGGATACAACAATATATAGCTCAAATAAATAAGGGGGAGCAAGATCTCAACCCCGGAAAATAGCAATACACAATCCTCAAAAGGATTGGATGAAATATGCACAAAAAAGCAAATCTGCAGAAATTCTGGAGTTGCTGGGCAGCAGCTGCGACTCAAAAATAGAACTGGATGTAGATAGCTGATGATGCTACAATAGATGGCTAAATCTCATCCAAAGGATATCTATAGTGAAAGGCTGATCCTCTCACCTAAGATCTCACCCTTCAAACATGAGGAGCAAGTCTCCACTATAAATACAATCAGAAATAATGCAGTCTAGAGAAGGGACTGTGCTATTGGTGAAGAGAAATGCTTGGCCTGATGCCAATGATCTGCAATATGCTCCTGGATCTCCCTCACTAACATCCCATAGGAATGGAAGCTCCCTCCTCTGATAGATGAGCCAAGGAATGATGTATGGTGTCCTCCACTGCAACACCCCAACAACACTGCATTATACTTGAGCAGAAATAACGCAATATCTGAAAGGAGAAGCTTTGGCCTTGAGCCAAGAGATGTGGATAATGAAGAAAAATCCCTCAAGAGGCCTCTCAATAAGGTGAAGAAATCCTAAACAGGAATTCTCCAGCAATTCTTGCTAAACAACAAAAGAATGCACAATGTCTGAATAGACATGAAATGAATAATCCAAAGCATGAATAACTATGGATGCCTTGCCCTCCTTTTAAACAAGTGAAAGCTCTCTCTCCATGGGCCCCATCCATTAGGGTTTCCTCCACCAAATATCCTCTTCCTCATTCACACTGCGCTGTCTCATAAAGTGATCCACTCCTCCTATGGCAGCATTGTTGACTTGGTCAAACATGACCTTGTCTTCATACATTTGCCCCTTTTCACACTTGAGGGTGAAAAATCAAGTTCTTATGTCTATCCATTTCCACATGGGAGGGATTTAATTCATTTTTTCAATAAACATGGGCCTCCTTACCCATTTATTTAGCTGCTAGGTGATAAAAGCAAAATTTTAATATTCCATTTAGCTATGTGCTAAAATGGGAATATTACAGTCCTCCCCTCCCAAATGTTGCTTGTCCTCAAGCAACTGCAAGGATAGAACTGAGAAACCTCCACTCAAGGCATGGAGTCTGAAATATGTTGGGGAACATCTCCCCCATGTGGATCCTCCATCCCCAAGCAATCATCCATACAAAGTGAGTTACCTCCCGACATGGCAACTCATGAAAATAATCTTCCACTTTTGGCTCCTGCAATGTAGGTGGCATGAAAATCTAATCTTGGTAGACAAAATAGCCTACCCCACGCTGTCCTCCTCTCCACTTAGGATAAGTGTAGAGTGTATGTTGATCTTGGGTTTCAATAATGTTTCCCTCCAATGGCAAGATGAAGACTAGACCTCCAAGGATCTCTTCCCCAGCGTTATGAAACATGCTATCCCAAAATCACCTCATATGTGATGAGTTGGAAGTCACCATCATATGGCATCCAATAAATCATATGGCTCACCTCAAATGGAAACAAATTTTTTGTTGTAGTGGCCACATGTCCTCTCATGCTCCCTTTAGAACATGCAATGCAAATAATGTGGGAGATCTCTCCCCCAAGGGACACATCCAACCAATGCGCCATTCCCCCAATCATGCTCTCAACAAAAACAAAGACAACAACAACATAATGAACCATGATTGCTGTTATGTGTGGCAAGGGAGAAGGACAATGGTCCCTCAATTTTAACCAATGTAGTTTGACTTTCAACTGTAAAAGAGTATGACAAAAATTGTGGCCTCTCAACCACTTGCTTGCTATCCTACTCTCCTAAAATGTATGGAGAAAGTGAATGATATATGGTGCAAGGTGAGTAGGTCCTCCAAAATACATTTCCTCCCCAAGTCCTCCTAGGGAGTGGTCACCAATAGTGCTCATGGCCTTAGGTAGACCATGGGGTCTAGAAAGAAGAATGCTCCTCCTTGGAGCAACATCCTATACATATGTGGTTAAGGGATGGATATACAAATCATCCTACAAATAAACAATACCCTTACCATAAGTTTTGTGTATGCGAATGGAGTGGCTCAAAAATGAGTCTCCTCTCATCCTCAAAGAGAAAAGAGGTGGTTGTGCTAACTCCTCCAAAGAGTTATGTATCTCCTCCAGCTGCACATGATCTATGCATCTCCTCATATGCTGATTTGTCAATATCATGCAAGTAAAATGATCCTAGGAATACTCCACCAACAACCTGGAGCTCCCTGGAAAAATGTCTCCATGCCATGAGACATCATCATCAAGAGATGATTAAATAAATGAATGAAAAAATCTGTCCATGCTTCCATTGCATAGTCCAATCACCTTCTTAGGTGCATCAACCTCCAATAATGAATTGGGATGTGTACTCCTCATCTCATGATGCTAGGTCTTCTCCCTAGCTTCTCCTTGTGTCTCCATGGTTCCACACCTCCTCAACAATGGCACATGAATTGTGCCTTGATCTCCATCCATGAGATCCTGGGGAATTCCTTGCAAAGATGCAATAATCCATCTATCTAGAGCAAGATCTCCTCCTTCCTTAGCATGAGGCACTAGATAGTCTCTAGGTGGCATAGCGTTGTTGCCCTCAGCTTCTCCAACATAGATGGGCAACCGTCCTGCAAATATGGAATCTCTCCCAAGGGGGAAGTAATTCCTAATCATCAAAGGTCAAGGAGTGTCTCCTTTGCACCATGCTAGTGCCATCTCCTACTCTTGCAACATCATATAAGAAATGAGAGAAAATCTACCCTTGCTCTCCATAGAACAACCCAACCAACAAAAGTTTTTACTGCTTCTTCATGCTCTTATCATACAAGATATGTGATGAAGACATAGTGAATGATATGAAGGTTGCATTATCACTATGCATCCATACTCTCTGCTACTCCATGATGCCAACATCCTACCACATATTCTCCATCCTCATACCCTTGAAAAGAGTGTATGCCAAGTGATGGCCAAACTCCTTCAAGAGTAACCAGCTCAGCCAAGCCTCTTGTTGCCCGGTATCATAAATCTGCAAGTAACTTACCAGCTTCTTTCTTATCATCCACATCCACTCAACCAATTGTGGATTCCTTCTTCTACCCTTCCTCTTGGTACTCCTCCCATGAGGGCTACCATCATCCCAAATCAAATCCCTGCATTTCATGGGATCTTGAAATGCAATCTTCCTGAGGATCAATTTGACCCTATGAGGATTCAAATAGGTGGTAGGAAAAAACCTCCCATCATGATGTGCATGGCTCAAGGAATGTCCAACACAGTCATGAGAGATGTTATCCATCTGAAGATGTCCTCCATCTACTATCTGCTCCTGAGAGAAGGGAAGAACCTCCTAAAACTGATGAAGAATCTTGCACTCCATGATGTGCGGAAGTGCACCTCTACTGAAATATCTCTATGAGATCTCCTCCTCATGCATGGTCCTCCAAAACCCAAGACCTTGGATTTGCTGCTAGTAGAAGTATCTCTTGGAGCTGTAGCATCATCATTGAGAGAATGTCATCTAGAGAGGAGGAAGAGTTTCTTATCTCCAAATGTCTACTCCTTCTCACTGTTTCCTCCATGGCTTCATGAATGAAGCTACCATCTTAATGTTCACATGAGGACTGGCTCCTCTTTTCTTCATCACTGCTCTTGTACAGCGCAGTGCTATTCTGCTACTCTATGTCAATGCATGCAATGATATAGACCCATCCAAGGTGTTTGCTGAAATGACAAGAGATGGATTTTTAATCATACCTCGGTGAAATGTGGAAGCTTCTTGTAGGGTTGCAAGGGTTTCCTCCTCATAAGTGTTGGCCTCCCAAACTGTTGAAGATGAAGGCTACTCCTCCATGGTCTCAACAGCGCTAGTACATGCCTCAATAACTGGTGGTGAGGGCTCCTCCTTCCTTTTTCCAAACCTCTCGATCAATCTTTGAGAAAACTCAACAAGAGTAGAAACCCTTTTATGGCTTAGATGGTTGATCCACCAATTCTTTGCTTCACCTTCAAGGTGTAGCGCTGTAACTTCTACAACCTCTCTATCTACTACAGGATGTAGTAGGAAGAAAGCCTCTAGCTTCTTTACCCAAACCTCTGCTGCACATGTGAGTGATCCATCAAATGTGGACAATAGAAATCTATTTCCTCTCATCATCCCATAGTTGTGGGGTCTTCTTTCTTCTTTCTGCTGAATAAACTGTGGAAAAGATAGATTCCTTTGGAAGGCTCTAGGTCTAGCTTGGTATTCGGCAAGGTACTCACTTAGAATTTCGAATTCCAAGTGTTCTTCATGCTTCTAGTCTGCTTCTTTGTGAGAGTAGGAAGTGCATGGTCCTTCCTCTTCTCCTTCTTCAATCTTCTTGACCTGCTTGGAGAGGTCTCCTCTGGATCTGAAAATAGATGAGAGTAAACTCATCTTTTTCATCATCTTGATCTTCTTTGGCTAAGACTCACAGGCTGAGCCAGAGGTCATGCTTTGATACCACTATAATATTCCAAATTAGGAACAACTACACTATTGGGAATATCTCAAGATATTACCAATGTGGAGATCAACAATACATAAACATGAGCTAGAAATAGCAGTGAATGCATTAATACTGAGAATTCCAGAAGATCCACATAACCATTACATTAGATGATAGTAGCAATAATTTATACAATATCTTGAGGAAAAGGATCTCTCAAGTTAGGCAATGCAGCCTCAATGAAACATATACATGAAATATGGAGAAATACTGCTAATCAAGAAAAGCCTTGGCTATGAATGTGCAATCCTTGAAGGAGGAATGCTGCAAATAATGTCAATACATGGATACAACAATATATAGCTCAAATAAAGAAGGGGAAGCAAGATCTCAACCCCAGAAAACAGCAATACACAATCCTCAAAAGGATTGGATGAAATATGCACAAAATGGAAAATCTGCAGGAATGTCGGAGTTGCTAGGTAGCAGCTGCAACTCAAAAATAGAACTAGATGTAGATAGCTGATGATGCTGCAATAGATGGTTGAATCTCATCCAAAGGATCTCTAGAGTGAAATGCTGATCCTCTCACCTAAGATCTCACCCTCCAAACATGAGGAGCAAGCCCCCACTGCAAATACACTCAGAAATAACGCAGTCTAAAGGAGGGACTGCGCTGTTGGTGAAGAGAAATGCTTGGCCTAATGCCAATGATATACAATATGCTCCTGGATCTCCCTCACTAACCTCCCAGAGGAATGGAAGCTCCCTCCTCTGACAGATGAGCCAAGGAAATGATGTATGGTGTCCTCCACTGCAACACCCTAGCAACACTGCATTATACTTGAGAAAAAATAACATAGTATCTGAAAGGAGAAGCTTTGGCCTCGAGCCAAGAGATGTGGAGAATGAAGAACAATCCCTCAAGAAGCCTCTCAAGAAGGTGAAGAAATCCTAAACAGGAATTCCTCGGCAATTCTTGCTAAACAACAAAAGAATGCACAATGTCTGAATAGACATGAAATGAATAATCCAAAGCATGAATAACAATGGCTGCCTTGCCCTCCTTTTAAACAAGTGAAAGCTCTCTCTCCATGCACCCCATCCATTAGGGTTTCCTCCACCAAATACCCTCTTCCTCATTCACACTACACTGTCTCATAAAGTGATCTACTCCTCCTATGGTAGCGTAATTGACTTGGTCAAACATGACCTTGTCTTCATGCATTTGCCCCTTTTCACACTTGAGGGTGCAAAATCAAGTTCTTATGTTTATCCCTTTCCACATGTGAGGGATTTTATTCATGTTTTCAATTAACATGGGCCTCCTTACCCATTTATTTAGCTGCTAGGTGATAAAAGAAAAATTTTAATATTCCATTTAGCTATGTGCTAAAATGGGAATATTACAATATCCCATCTTAAACATTAATTTGTACCCTATACCGCTTGTATGTTTTTCAAAAGAACCAACATACTTTTCAATTGAGGAAATTGAAGACAAGTTGGAATGGTTTACCTCTTCCTCACGCTTGTTCTTGGACAAAGCTTCTTGAGCTTGAAGGAGCTGTTTCTCCATGTCATGCAGTCTTTGGAGAATTTTTTCCTTCTCTTCCTTCATGGCTAACAATTGTGCATGAAGCTTAACACTTTCTCTTTGATCCTAAATTATAATCTGCACCATGTCCTTCACTTTAATGAACACATTCTTCATGTCATCATTGAAGAATCTCGTGAAGGAGGAAACTTCACTTGTAGAAGGAGTTGACATTATGTAAATGGTCAAATTAAAAAAAGGAACTTCCAAAGAAAATTTCTCAAATATTTCAAACAAATGACAAGCTTTTTAACCAAATGTCTTTATAGCCATACTCTTATTCAAACAACCATAAAACACAAACTCCAATAGCTTTTGTAGCAAACACTAATCAAGTGGGTTTGTTTTCCAAAGATAATCTTGAGGTACTTTGGGGTAAGGAAATAGCCTACAACTCTTTTTTCCTTTCCAAGACTTAGCTATCAACAACTATCTTTTCAACTCAAGTAAACTCAAACAATCAACCATTTTGCAACCAATAAAACAGTCAATCTTTTACACTATTTTAACACCTTTTGCACCAAAAAAAAAGCTCAACCTGAGCTCAACCTATGCTCTAATACCATCTGATCTGAAAATGGAAGTACTTGAAAATGTGTGCAAGGTATCCATTTCCATTTAATTAAATGTGTGCAAAAATCTCCATGTCTTGTTGATTAAACAAAGTGTTTTTGGTAACTGTTTATGAGTTTATGTGTGAGGGAAAGTTAATTTAATTTGTTATTTAACATATTAAATGAGAAGTATACAACACGATAAATTCAGCATAACATGACAGGAATGTTTGGTGAGCAGTTCACCCCTCCTGGGCTACGTCTGCTGGATCAAGCCTCCAAAAATGAGCTTGTCCTCTTGTATTATAATGCTATCAAATGCAATACAAGTTTAAAAGTGCCTCAATAGGCAAAAATGAATGCAAATATAGATTCAGAAGACATGAAAATGCTAAAAATGCCTTTCCATATTCACTAAAAAATGAAAAATTACCATAAACAACGCTTTCTTCAACAAGGCCCTGATGGCTCTTTGAACTCCTCTGAAGATTTTCTTGCTATAGAAGTCCTGAAATAGTTTTGAAACCTCTTCCATTAGGTTTATAAGGTAGAAAATAGTTAAAAATGGTTTTTGGTTCACCTCAAAGAGTGAGGTACAACTCAATACAGCTCAATTTCCCCAATGGCCATGATGGCTCTCCAAGCTTCCCTGAAGAGACAATGGCTATAGAAAACCTCTACTACCTCTAAAACCTATCCCAATGGCTCTGGAATGCTGAAAATAGTCGAAATTAGTTTTTGGTTCACCTCAAATGGTTAAGCATAGCCCAAAACAGCTCCAATTCCCTCTTGGACCTGATGGCTCTCATTGATTCCCTGAAGAAAAATGGGCTGAATATCAACTCTAATGGCTCTAAAACCTATCTCAATGGCTCCATAAATCTTAGAATACCAAAAATTGACCAAAAGTTTTTCCAATTTGGTCCAATATTGGAGAAGTTATGACCAAAACAGTATTTTGCCCAATGTCATGTCAAAACCCCACTAAAAGTGGGCTATCTGCAGTTAACTGGAGTTAATTTTGGTCGTCCGCCCTAAACTGTCAGACCCGCTCCAAATCTAGTGGAACGTTTTTTGTCAAGTTTAATGTTTTGGTGGGCGCATGTGAACGGTCCACAAAACCCGCCACATAAAGTGCTACAAAAAACTGCTACATTAATTGTAACTCCGAGTTGGAACACATGTGTGGTCTATGGGGTAAATGCTGCTTAACTGTTGGAGTTAAGGCCTTAAGGCCAAGGTTATAGCATAGGGTTTTATGGAGCATGGGGGCTGGCCCCCTTTGCTACCCAACCCAATACAATTCAAACTTTAAAAATCATTTCTCTGCCATATACATTAACAATCAAATTTGTGGTGTGCTGGTAAAAATTTGTGCTAGTAGGCGGGAGATTTGGGGTTCAAACCTGCAGACTTACAAAATTTTAAAAATGCCAAATTTGTCATGACTTGGGGGCCACTTGTCGGCTTCCGGGCCTGCCACGTGGCCACCTGTAATTGGTCAAAATAACAAAAAGTCAAACCACCATCGAATACAATGTTGCCACTTGTCAAAATAGGATTGGCCCGAATGGAATATTCCAAGAATATTCTAGGGAATATTCCTTGGAATATTCTTTTTCAATAATTCCAAAGTCAACTGTGGTCAAATTCAGTTTTTGCAGTTTACTGAAAACTTCAAACTTGCATAACTTTCACATACGATGTCGGATTTGAGTGTCGTTTGCGATGCCAGGATCGTATTTATGAGGCCTATACGGTCATTCAGGTTGTAAGTGATTTTGAACACTTTAAATTTTTAGCTTTTTCCATAGCTCGGAATTGAGCTCCTGATCAATGATGGGTTGAGCTATTGGCTCCTCAGCTACTGTCATTTTAAGGCCCTTTTTCTCCAACTCCTCATGGATTAGTTCAAGCTGCTCTTGAAGGTCTATAACCTAATCCTTTAGCTTCATGTTGGTAGATTTCAAGTGTATGTTCATTTTCCTGACATGTTTGACCTCTTTCCTCAATGGAATGGTCCATTTGATTAGCTGTTGTGTATTATCGAGGGTCTTGGAAACAATGTCAACTTGCTCTTCCCAAACGTCTTTCATCTTTTTAAACTGAATCTTCTGGACATTGTGTTTCCTTGCTTCCTTCTTCATAACAACTATTTCATGGTTGGCCAGCTTCAACTATTCTTCATGGAGTTCAAACTCTGTTTTTTCCATTACTTTCTCCTTTCCCTTCTTTTGCTTGCTAAATGAAACTTTCTTTGTAGGTGATGAAAGATAAATGATGTCTTGTGGTGGCTAGAGTGTGTCAGTGGGTGGATGAGCCTCTTTACTGCCCTCCAACAGTTTTCTAGCATTCCTTGTCATAGGCTTCCTAGCCTAGAACATAAAACCTGCATCCTCTCCTTCAAATTCTAGTTTCTTTGTAGATTTAGCCTTCTTTAGTTTCTGTCCACCTTCCTCTATATCCTCAGCCTAGACTATAGGAGTCTCTTCAATGTCAATGGCATGTAATATGTCTTCTAAATTTCCTTTGGCTACTGTTCTGTCTTCTACAACCACTGTTTTGTCTTCTAAAGCCATTGTTTGACTCCTTGTTATCCTTTTGTTCCCTTTTTTACTCATAGCTTGTTTTTGTTTTGCAAGTTTGATTGTCTTTTGCTTTGCAGGTGGAACAATGGGTGTATCAAAACTCTGCAATTGCTTTGTTTCCATCATGACTGGCTCATTCTATTATGCCCTCATTGGTTCACTTTGTTCTGCCCTCACTGGTTCACTTTGGTCTGCCCTCACTGAAGGTGATGGGATACCCTTAGGTTTAGGAGTTCTTGTAGGAGTAATGGTATCCAATTCAAAACCACTAACAAATAAAAAAGAAGACCAGTCTCTGCCTAGTCTTTGGAGCTCATCTAAACTAGAAATTTTATTAAACCATGATGAAACAATGAAGTTTCAATTCCTTCGGATTTTTCTTGAACCTTGTTTTCCATTTTTGCTAAACTTTTGTGTAAATAAAAAGGAAGATAAAGAGATATCTTACCAACAAACTGTAAGAGGAGCTTGAAATCGTAAGAGTAGACTTTATGATATCTCCCTTCACAAGTAAAATATTTTGGGATGATGAGCAGTAACTTTGAGTAGTTATCCTTCATACAGATCCTTGGAATGGCATTTGTGAGGTCCATTTCACTATTTTCAGGCTTGATAAACTCCTTGCACTACTCCATGTTGAATTTGAACCCTTTGAACCACTTCTCTTGTCCCATTGGAATCCATGTTGTTGCTTCAATGACCTATGGTGTAATGGTGAGATTCAACATCCCCACTTTAGTAGTTGTTCCACTAAAATATAGAGAAAATCTTTTGGAAACCTGTACATGACAGCCTTGTAGTCTCTCACAAAACTGTAAGCATCCTGTCATTTTGAAGACTTCTACAACTATTGGATCTTCATTGATCAGATTCATATGTGATGGCTCATATCTTAGACATTGGCCACCCTTAGTTGTCTTTCTTTTTGGTTCCGTAGCTTCTTTAGTGTCTTCTCTGCCTCGCTTGATAGTTTTTTGCCTCGCTTGATCAATAATCTTTGTAAACCTTTGAAAACACCAGCCACAACTTTGGCTCAATGAAATATCTCTCTAGAGCTCAATATCATGCAAAGAAGAAGTAAAGAATGATAAATGAGTTAATTAGGAAATATTTTGAAGTTTTATGCCCACTCATAACACAATGATGACTCATTCATGCCTAAAATGATGATGATGACTTCAGACCTCACCATGTACCTTGATCTTTACCCTCACTGACTCGAATGTATCTAACTTACCCTTTCCCAATGATTTTCTGACACCTAACAGCTAATTTGACATGACATACAAGAAACCTCACTTTCGTAGTGTATTTGATCTGAAAATGACCCGAATTACTTAGCTCTATTTCAGAGATTGACTGTAGGGGCATTTACTAGATATGTCACCCTTAAGAAAAGGATGAGATCCAGAGGCTACCTGGCCCTCTACAGGATCTATCTATAGAAATTTATAGCAATTAATACTCAGGTTATTAAAATGCGGAATTTTAACCAAGATCGTTTCTAGTCCTTGTACAGCATGTGATTGGCAATTTTACTGAACAATTATTATGTGAATTAACTATTTAGGCATGAAATAAATATTGAAAAATTTCACATCAATCATGCGTCATACCATAAGACAAAGATATTTGTGATGGAGTTCGTCCCACCTAGACTACGCCTCCGGGTCCGCCTCAAAATTGTGCGTCCCTTGTATTCTTAAAGCCAAGAGAAAATATGCTACAAGGAATCATCAGTTTCACTACTGATGTTGCAGATATGGACCTTCCCGTGAACAGGCTAACTAATACAACTCCTTTCTTTCAACACATAAGAAAGGACATGGATGTTTCGCACACTAAAACAAACTGAGGAATAAAGCTATTTGGACCTTCGACAAATTGGTGGCTGAAAGAGTTTCAGAATGTTGAAGTTGAACTCGTTGATTATCAATGTAATTCAATGCTATCTTTATGCAAGTAGGACGCTTTGCTCCTTCAATAACCTTCAGAGAACAAACTCTCCACCAATTTCTTTATCTGTCTTCTGAAGAGGGCCTACTTCCTCCTGAAGTAGGGAAAACTCTCCTCTCTTGAGATCTCACTCTCAACACTCTTCTCTTCAAAAAGTGCTCACACTCTCCATTACATTACAAAGGAAAATGCTCTCTTACACTCTCATTTAAAAGTAACTCCTACACTCTTATGAAGTGCTCCTACACTCTTATGAAGTGCTCCCTATACAAAGAAAAGTGCTTTCTTTTATACATAAGGAGCTCATAAATTCATAGCAAATAATGCTGTTGCCTCAATCTTTAATAAACAAATTTAAGATTTTTGTTAAGATTACAAGGCCTTTGAATTTAACTTAATTCATGAACCTCTTTAATTTGGTTCTTAAGCTTAATGATTAATTCAATTTGAAAGCCATCATCTCACATTATGTTGGCTGGAACTTCGAACTTGGTTTGCCTCCTTTAGAAATCTGTTGGAGATTGTTTAGTGATGATAAGGCTTCAAATCACATCGTTCATGAATCTTTGGATAAAGGTTCCATTACATAGGATTTTGTTGCATTAGTTTAGCTCCAACATAAATGAAAAAACCCATATAAAACTTTATAATATGAATCTCCGCCCGATGATTATGCTAACTGTGCAGGGGATGCTTAATTGCACCGTGTGAGCAGGTGGTGGTTAAGGTTCTTATCCGACGGTTTTATCCTGAGATTTGTTGGCATTCTTTTGACGTGGCTCAAACTCTGGTCACATGACTGTGCCTTCCGCTCGGTTTACATAACTGTTTCGACGCAGTTTAATAACACGCAATCTGGACTTTAACATTGGTGTTGCATTACCTGGCAGCCACACATATGCTGGCGGTTGAGACAGCTAACAACTCCGCTACATTCTTTACTGTTCTGTTCACATTGTCCTGGTCACAAGGCTTATCTCCGCGGTCTGGCAACTCTGTGGGTGATTTATTTGCATGGTTTTATATCTCGAGCCCGAACTTTAACATAGTTCGAATGACAGACTTTGCAAACCTTTGACATAAGTTTTATGCACCACAACATAGGTTTAATACAACCCGTCGACTTTACAATAAATTTTATGATATAAAATTTTGAACCCATTACATACACCTTTGATAAGGTTTATTAATGTTACCTCGAACCTTTGATGCGCCATAAGGTTGTAACATATTTCATCGAACCTTTTAACAAAGGTTTTTGACGAACCTGTAATATAAGGATTACATCGAACCTTTAATAAAGGTTTTTGACATAAGTTTTATAAAACCCAACTTCCGAACCTTACAATAAGGTTTTTTGGATATGGTTTCAAACTTGAATATAAAACCTTTGGTGCCTATCGACCTTTTTAATATTTCGACATAGGTTTATAACCTTTTGCACTAGGATTTTGACATCCATCCTCCGAACCTTTTTCAAAGGTTTATGGCTTAATTTTGGTGCTAGGGACTTTTAAGTCCATAAGTTTAGAAAACTTAGGAATAGGACTTAATTTAACAATTCGCCCTAGGAATAGATTTTAGGCATTTACAAAAGCGGACATTAGACATTTCTGACCTTTACAATAAGACTTAGAACAAGTTTTACTTACATAAGTCTTATAGCAAACTCTGTTGTTTCTGTCGCAAGTCGATTTGACGATGTATTTGATTGGTGCTTTGGAAATTTGTTGGAGTCGCATCTGAAGTTGATGTCGATCGATGTCGCACATTTGAACTTCACAATTTTAATGATCATATTGATCAATTAATACATAATCGAAAATTACAATATTTCAAATAACCATCTTGGTTGACTGAGTAATTTCGATACAACTTTAACAATTCTAAATTTGGATCAGTATTTAGTGTAAAACTGGGTGTTTTCGATACGAAAGTATCAATAGTTTCGTAGAAAAAAGTGAAATTTCTTAGTGTATTTTGCTACGAAACTGTGGTTTCTTGGCTAAAATGACCATTTCAGTACTAAAACTTTGGAAAATGAAAATTTTCAGAAAATTATGAGTGAGGTGACATGAAGGGATTTGAAAGAGAGTGGGTTTAGACCTTGGGGTAAGATTAATAGGAAAAATAAAAAATGTTTGTTGATCAAGTAATGAAAAATGAACCTTATAACCCTACCTTTGACACATGAACCTATATGACTTTGTAAAATGATGCTTCATTTTCTCTGAGTGATAATAGGTAGTACTATGCGTAGTGGGAAAACTTACAGAGTAGCCCTAGAAGAATATTTTATCTACAACCCCCTCAAAGGTAAATATGACATCGATGAGGAGTCTAAAACAAGTAGCTCTGGTGAATCTGCGCACTCAGAAGAAGAGAACTTCATGATAGTTCAGATCCCATTCACTCCACTTCCAAATTCATCTTACACTAACAAGTCATCCACTCCAACTCCACTTCCAGAAGTCGATATGGCTACTTCCATAAAGCTGTGGAATTTCCGGGGTGTTGGAAATGAATATTTTGACTAATTCTAGTTTGTCGCAGATTTTGTGTGGACAGTGCAAAAGAACGATAACGATAATGTTAAGAAAGCATAGCTTGCTACTTAATTTCAAGAACGTGGATTGGATTGGTACATGAGGTATGTAGCAAAAAACCCTAATGCAACAATTGATGAGATTAAAGTCGTGCTAAAGAAGCAATTCAAAATCCCAAAATCATATGCTCAATGTGTGACTAAATTAAAGGAGATCCCCCAAGAAGTGAATGAATCTATGTGGGAGGAAGATCAATGGTTGAAGCACACCATCAGGGATGAATGAATTACTATCTATGACACATGGCACAAATTATGGTTAATTTCCATGTTGTTGTTGCATCTACACCAGTCCTTAAACCAGCAGAAGATTGCAAAACATGCTAAAGTTGTGGATATAACCATGAAGTTAGAAGCCTCACCTATACCATCTATAGAGGTTGGGGCTTAGAAAATCCAAATCCAATTAGCTTCATTACACTTAGATATACAAAGTTTGTGAAGAGAGAAAGGAAAGGTTGTGTGTGCAGGAGTATGGTACACACGCTGTAAAGTTGAAGGGCATCACAAGGACCAATGTCCTATATATAATAACTATCTAGCATCTGAAGGACCAAGTCCGATTAAGAGTGCGACAAGGCCTAGTGAAGTTTCCACTATGGTGCATTATTTGTCAAGAAAATGGACTTCACATGACAAAAATCTTCCCTAGGATTGGTAAATATGTTTTGGAGCTCAATCAATCTTACTGCACATTTTGTCGATCTGTGAGACATGACGAGAAGAACTATCGCAACTTTGATCTAATGATTGAGTAGGCTACTTCCTATAGGATGTGGGCTAATGGTCAAGGGTCGGATTCACCTTCATCTTCTTCTGGGAGCGGTGGATTACAAGGCATAGGACGAGGAAGAGGAGGAGGAGCCGGTCGAGGGAGAGGCCAAATCATTTCTATAGTTGTGGGGATGTTGGTCATTATGCGTGCGATTGCCCGAACCCAACACAACAATCTTGCAGGTATTGTAGATAGTTTGGTCATGTTATTGAAGATTTCCTCGTGTTGTTTGAAAAATTCAGGAAAAGAAAACAAAGACACCCATGCAGAATGTTCAAATGATGAGAGTCGAACAGCGCGGTGGAGAACCTGGCATGAATATTGTGACCAGAAGTGGGGTAGCAACTGGTGAAGATAAAGCAGAAGGTAAGAGACCTACCAGTGATGTTTGGGTTTGGAAATATCCTGAGAAAAATGAGGGGTTTAACTTATAAAGGTAGAAGGAAACCTTTGTTGAAGCAAAGAAGGATTTCGCGGATCCTAGCACATCAACCTCTCAAGTACCAAGCAAGCCTGCCATGGATACCGTCGAAGGGGTTGAGCCTACTAACCATTTTTTCCAGCATGTGTCAAGCTTTTATGTAATAAAAAGGAAGTTGAGAATATTCAAGCTCTGATTGATAACTGCACCGAGAAAGAACAACCTCAAATGGAGCAAATGGTTGTCAATAAAATTTACAGGAATAAACGAAGAACTGGTCAGGAAATGCACTTGACTGCTTAGATAGGTGAGTTTGAAATGGATCAGGCTATTTTGGATCCAGGATTTGATGAAAATGTACTACCAAAGTAGACTTCGCAGAGAATCGTAGAACCTAAGCTGGAGTGGTCCACTATTTAGCTGCGAATGGAAAATCAGCAGAAGATTATCCCAATGGGTAGACTCTCTGGGGTAGTATTTGACATTGACGAAGTTAAGGAACTGGTTGAATTTGAAGTTATTCAAATTTTTGATGATACAGATCCGTACCCTGTGTTGTTGGGTCTGGATTGGGCTATTGACATGGATGCTATCATTAACCTCAAGTGCAAAAGTATGATGTTTGAAAACAATGGAACCAGGGTCATCGTCCCTTTGGACCCTGCAGAGGGAGAGAGATACACAAAATTGGTGTGCGTAGAAGAGGATGTTGATCATATCTACAAGCTAACTACGAGGGATGAGGATTGGATCAATCCTACAACAAATGGTAGACTTCGCTAGGAAAGGGATAGTTAATGCCACTAAAAATCACATGAGGAGTTGGAGAATTGGCAGAACCATATGCATGAAATCTCTACACTGCGCTGCAACCGATTAACCAAATCTCTACAATGTATATCCTTTGAGGTTCATGAATTACCCTAATATGATGCTTTAGGCAGTGTCATTTTTTTTTTAGAAGAACTTGAAAAGGTTATTCCAGAGGCACAACAGTTCCATGTGCTTGATCTGGTTCCGCACTCATCTACAACGTGCTGGTGGGAAATGCACAAGGAAAATTTTACTTATTGGGAATAATGTACCCACATGATGCAACTATGATTCAAAAATCCAAATACCTGGTTGGAAGGAACCGATACAGGTGAAGACGATCTATTCATTCAATTAGCCAACTGAACTGTAGTCTTGAGGAGAAGAGCCAAAGCCGAGATGGGTGTATTCATTCATTCATACTTTAAGTATGATACCCATGAACTGGTATCTGGATATTGAGCTATGAAGTTACATGATTGAATGTACTGCGCTAATGGAAAGCTTTATTTTAACTTTCAGTTGTGAGAATGGATTACAATGCATCAATAATGCATTACAAGCAATTCAAGAGGTGGTCTTTGACATGCTAGAGAAATCATAAGAACGAGCCTTACTGAAATGGGATGCACAGATGAAGGATATAGTTGAATGTTAGAATGTGAAAATTGAGGATAGTGAGGAGGACCCAAGAAACATCAATATCCCTGAGTCTCAAGGTCAGGGCGCAGGTGTTGGACTTGATGTTGAGTTTCCACATGTGACTAGACCTATGAAGATTAGGCAAGTCAATATTGGAACATAAGAACAACCTAATATTTCCAAAATAGGGGATTATTGGGATGAAGATACAGTGGCTAAGGTTGTGGATTTGCTCGCTAAATATCAGGACTTGTTTCCCTCAAAAAAAATTTAGTTAAAAGGGATTGTCGGGGACCTTGGTGTGATGAAGATCACTTTGAAACCAGATGTCAGACATGTCAAGTAGTGCCCTTATAGGTTGAATCCCAATTATAAGAAGAATTTCAAGGAGGAGTTGGAGAAAATGGTTGTTGTAGGGACCATTAAACCAGTAAAAGAATCATATTGGGTAATCCCCATGGGGGTCCAAGAAAATAAGACTAAAGGAGAAATCAAGATTTATGTGGATTTGCACAAGTTGAATGATGCCTATGTGCATGACCCTTTTCCAACTCCATTTTGATGTAAGTATTGGAAAATGTGGGTGGGAAGGAGGCCTACTCATTCACTGATGGATATTTTGGATACCACCAGATAAGAATCATGCCTGAAGGCAGAAGTAAGACGACCCTTGCAACGAAATGGGGATCATTCCAATACATAGTAATTTCATTCGGTTTGAAGAATGCAGCATATATATTCTCGTGCGTGGTGGTGGCTTCTTTTAAGGAGTATATAAATAAGTTCTTAGAAGTATATTTTGATGACTCGACTGTATTTGGCTTATTGAAGAAGCATGTTTCAAGCCTACACTTAATGTTGGATACTTGTTGGAAGTATCAGATCTCGCTGAATCTGAAGAAGTGTATATTTTGTGTCCCTTTTGGGATTTCGTTGGGTCATATTTTATATCAACAGGGATTGATGGTAGATCTATCTAAGACTTTTTTTATTGTTAACCTAGATAATCCAACGAATGTGAAGTAGTTGGGCTCAATTCTGGGGCATACTGTATATTACCGGAAATTTATTCAAGGCTACACACTGATTACTGCGCTGATGGAGAATTTTCTGAAGAAGGGCACCTCTTTTTGCGGGGAAGAGGATTGCTAGAAGAGTTTAGAGATGATTAAGGAGAAAATGGTGACTGAGCCTATATTGGTATTCTCGGACTGGACAAAGGAATTCCATGTGCATGTTGATGCTTTGTGTATTGTGTTAGGAGATGTATTAGCGTAGCTAGGAGCTAGAGATATTGATCACCCAATTGCATTTGCGAGTATAAATTTTTCAAGTGCTAAGTGCAATTACTTGACAATGGAGAGATAAGGTTCAGATATGGTCTATGTGCCGCAAAATTTTCATCACTATTTGTTGGGAGGTCATTTTAAGATGTTCACTGATCACTCTGATTTGAAGTACCTGGTCAACAAGCCTTTGTTGGGGGGGAAGATATGTAGATGGCTGCTATTGTTTCAAGAGTATGATTTAGAGGTAATTGTAAAGCCAGTAATATTGAATGCAGTTCCATACCATATGTCATGCATTGAAAGTGGAGATGAGCCAACTAGTTTGGAGGAAGGATTACTAGATGTGCAACTGTTTGTCGTTAAAGTATTTGATGACCACTTCGCAGATATCATCCACTTATTGACCATTAGAAGTACACTTACGAAGTATATGGTTAAGTAGAAGAAAGAGTTGGTCTTGTGCACAACAAACTTTACTTTAATTTTTGGCCAGTTATATAGATGGGAGATGACGAGGTATTCAGGTGATATGTGTCAGAGTTCGAAAGGCAAAGCATATTAACAGAAGCACATGCAGGGGTTGCAAGAGGTCACTATGCGGGTAAACCAACTGCGCAAAATATTTTAAGGGTTGGTTTGTGGTGCCCTATAGTACAAAGTGATGCAAAGGAATATTGTCGCGCCTGTGCTGTGTGTTAGAGAACAGGGAGACCCTCGTGAAGAGATGAAATTCCGCTACAACCACAAGTGACTTTGCAGGCTTTCAAAAAATGGGCCATTGATTTTGTAGGAGCGATTAACCCTCCAGGGAAGAATATTGGTGCGTGCTATACCATTATTTTGCAATGAACTATTTGACTTGATGGGCAGGCCAAATCTTTGCGAAGCCACAAAATATACATCATTGTGGAAATTGAAGCTGCCTTCCAGGATAACAGAAAATAATATATTCTGGGTTCTATTTGATACAAAGGTATTTCAAGTAGTGCAGTCCAAGCCATGACTATCACCTACGTTGTATGACCAGTATAAACACGTTGCAGACTTCAAGGCCACCTTTCACAATGTGCATACCCCCACAAAGAGGAACATGGCAGGCATCCGGTATGAGCTGCCATATATGGTTACAGAGGATGACCTTACGAGCACTATGAAAAAGTGGCCCCCCTTATAATTAGGAGAAAGTACAACTGGTGGTGCATCATCATCAATGTCACCTAATACTTCTACGACGTCGCACATGCCGACAAACCAACCAAAGGATGCACATAAGGACTAGGAGCCAACCACTACGGTGGAGATAGTTGACCTGCACAGTGATGATGACATGGAAGATAAGGAAGGATACAATGTTGATGCACATTCGATGCAGCTAGGCACATGAAAAGGGACTGAGAGAGGGCCTCAGACTCCACTGGGTTCGCGCACAAAAAGGAAAGCGTCTAAGAAGACTAGGATTGAACTATTGACGATGAAAGAGGAAGAATTTGAAAATATTGGCAACACAGTCCAGGCGGTGACTGAATATGTATGGAGAAAATTAGAGTCCTAGTATAAATTGGTCCTTGATGATGTGCAGCGAGGACTCTAGCAACTCAGAGTGCAAGTGAGTGTGATACAAGTGAGCGTGGGACAACCGAGCACACCACCACTCAAAACTCTTTTGGAATTTCTCTTAGACAATAAAATGTTCCAAATCCCAGGACCTGTGCTTCATCTCGAAGATCCAACCTTCCGCACATATTTCTAGGCTCCAAAAGAGGTGGGAGTTGACTTGGCCATCTTTCCTAGTGGCAAGTTACATGCCATACATACAATGATCACAAATGAGCTACAATACAAGGAGTACAAGGCGTTGCACATCACCACGAAGGCTCAGCAGCGAGCCAAAACAATGCATAAGGGATAATAGATAACAGAGGATGTGCAACACCCTGCTAAAAGCTAGTGCACCACTTTGGAATCCATGATCAATCAGCTGTGCTCTAGCCTCCCTAAAATCATCATGCCAACTACTATAGTGCCCACTGTCAAATTGGAAAGTTTGGTAGCTGCACTGAAAGTATCAAGGTCAAAATTAGCAACAGTGTTTTCCGAGATCGAGTAGAAGATAGCAGAATTGTAGACAAATTTGTAGCCTGAAGTTCATGCGCAACGCATCACCGTAGTTCAGGAGTCAACTGCTAGCATCACTACTATTGCGGATGCTTGCGTCAAATTGTTGGAGGAAGCCATGGAAATTATGATCTCCATTCAGGATGACCCTATCTTACAACAGCTAAAGATAGATATACGGGCTAAGGAGCAGCATTTCAACGAAATTCGAGTCGTTTTGCTGACCCTCATGCTGGCCCAAAGATTAGCCCGAATGCAGGAAAGGTGAACCATTCAGGAAGAAATCAATACACTATGCCGAGGGGAGTAGTTACCCAAAAAAAAATTGCAAACTTGGGCTGAGGAGGCCTTGCAGCTTTCCCAGAGCATCAATCGTGCCCTCAAATGCCTCCAATAGACTCAAAGAAGCATCAGCCTGGTAGCCGAGGGGTCAACGAAAAAGAAACTGGTTGAATAAGTGCAGAACACTGCAACACAGAGTACATATGTCATTCAACCATTCAAAGCTTCCATTCAGGCGTTGAAATACAAGATGCAAGAAACTGGACCAAAGTCACTCGGGGCGAGTCACTAGATTTTGTTGGGGGCCTGTTGGGATAGGGTCCCCTACAGTCAAGTTTTTTGGTACAATTTTGGGTAAATTTTTTCAATATGTGCTACGCATAGAATTCAAGGGGCTTTGGGGCAAGTCAAAGCTCCAAAACGATTGTAATGGGTGAAAAGAGAAACCATGAGTCTCAAACCATGGTTTGAGACCATGGTATGTGCACATCTGAGTTATATAAATATGTAAGAGTTGAGTCAAGTAAGCATATCATATAATGTTTTTGATGAAAAATGTTATGAGCAAGTCTATGTTTGGTCTAAGTCGGAAGGCTCCTGTTGGCTGTGTGCGCGGAGACCTGAGTCCTGAGCTATGTGCAAGGAATCTACTGTTGTGTGCACAGGTGGAAAGGATTGTATTGAATTGAATATTTATTAATAAATAAGAAGATTTGGCAAAAAAAATTTCGTTGCGATTTCTATATTTATGCAGGAATATGTTCGTTGAATTATCTACTGACTGCTGCAAGTTATACATTTGTTTTTGTTCCTGGTTGAAAGAAAATTTATCCGAGTTAATTATATGTTAAAGGTATATGTATTCACATAAGGATTGCATCTGTGTTAAATATTTTCTAGAAGACCTATCTATGTGGTTGTGCAAGTGGTATTTCTGCTCATATAAGCTAGATCTAGTTGAAGTATAATAATCTCTTTCACACATATCTGTTGAAGACTAGGGTTTTATCTAAAATTAGATTTTGGTTTTAGTGAAGTATCATGCAGGATGATAAACATTAGATATGATAAGTATGGTTAAGGTCCACACCATACGCTCCCTCAGCATGCAGAAACCTGGCTCCAGCACCCCCCCATACTACTTCGGGTGAGACTTTGGTCTGCACAAGAAGATCATTAACAAAAGGGCGAGTATTTGGAGGGTTTTTTTGGTTGCGCAGAACACTCTAAACCTCGGTCAGGACCCCTCAAGCCAAAAATTGTTGAAGCCTTGAAGCTTCACTCCCTCTGTATGTCTGTACCATAGCCCATACTATATTGTAGTTCCTCTGAGGTATCTTAACACATGCTTGCCTGCATTCCAAAAGAGCTTGGTAGGCTTAACCATAGCATGACTAAGCTGGTTAATTGTGTAGCATATGTATGGTCATGTGCTCACCAAATACATGAGTGAACCCACAAGCTTCCTATAAACAGTAGCATCCACTACTTCTCCTAAGGTAGCATCCTCCTTCCTCCAGTTTTCTGCTAGAGGAGTCTCCATGGGTTTACTGCCCTCCATGTGGAACTTCCTGAGGATCTCGTTGGCATACTTTCCCTGAGATGAAAATAGTTTCCAATCTCTTTCCCATATTTACAATCACAGGAAATAGTGCAAGATCCCCATTGTCCTTCATCTCAAATTCTCTTGCAAGATCCTTTTTGCAAGACTTGATGAGCTACTCATCACCTGTCAATATCATATCATCGACATAAAGTACAATTATCAAAATCTTACCATATATCACAATATGATAAAGGTTCACATATGCTTCACTCTTCATGAAGCCCACCTTGGTGAAATAACTGTCGATCCTAGTTTACCAAGCACGAGGTGCTTGCTTTAGCCCATATAGTGCTCTCTTGAGTCTGCACACATGTGACTCCCTATCTAATGTCTCTAAACCTTCCAGCTGCTTAATTTACACCTCTTCCTCGATCACCCAATTGAGCAAGGTTGTATTTACATCCATTTGATGTATCTGCCATCTCATCTGCGTTAATAGTGAAAGGATGGATCTAATTGATGAGTACCTTATGACTGGTGCAAAATTATTATCATGATCAATGCCATCCATCATAATAAATCCCCTCCATAAATATGGCCTTGTGTTTTTCCACACTCCCATATGTTTTTTGCTTCACCTTGTAGACCCACCTGTATCCTACAACTGACTTCCCCTATGGTATTGGGACAACTTCACATACATTTTTTCTAATAATGGAGTCATACTCCTCAACCATGTCATCAAACCAAACTAGCTAGTGCACTACTTCCTCGAAAGAGGATGGTTCTATCTCTACACCTTCGCTCATAAGAGCCATGTATATAGTGTACCGCTCTGGGGACCTTCTTCGCCTACGTTGTGATGTGGTTGCTCCCGCATTCTCTCTCGTATCTAGCAACAATATGTCAGCCTCTCTGGTGTGCTTCCTTCCATCTTTAGTGGATGGCCCTGCATGAGTGGGTTCTTCCACTCTCTGTTCCTCTTCTTATGGTTGCTCCACATCCTAGGGTTCTTCATTTGGAGCCAAGAGCTCCTCAACTAATAATCTATATCTGACTGAAGTATTAAAATCTGTTTCACACATATTTGTATTGAAGTTAAGGGTTTTGTCCAGAATTATATTTGGTTTTCTGTGAAGTATCATGTAGGACGATAAGAATTAGATCTGATAAGTAGCGTTAAGGTCCACATCATACACTCCCTCAGGGTGCAGAAACCTGGTTCCAACACCCCCCCCCATATCGCTGCGGGTGAGACTTTGGTCTGTGAAAGAAGATCAATACTGAAAGGGAAAGTAGTTGGAGGGTTTTGTTGGTTGCATAGAACACTCTGAACCTGGGTCTGGACCCCTCAAGCCAAAAATCAGTGAAGCCTTGAAGCTTCATGCCCTCTGTTTGTTTGTACCACAACCCATACTCTATAGTTCCTCTGAGATATCTCAACACATTCTTGCCTACTTTCCAAAAGATCTTGGTAGGCTTAACCATAACTTGACTAAGCTGGTTAATTGTGTAGCATATGTATGGTCGTGTGCTCACCAAATACATGAGTGAACCCACAAGCTTCCTGTAAACAATAGCATCCACTACTTCTCCTAAGGTAACATCCTCCTTCCTCCCTTTTCCTGCTAAAGGAGTCTCCATGGGTTTACTTTCCTCCATGTGGAACTTCCTTAGGATCTCGTTGGAATACTTTCCTTGAGATAAAAATAGCTTCCCATCTCTTTTCCATATTTCCAATCCTAGGAAATAGTGCAAGAGACCCATGTCCTTCATCCCAAATTCTCTTGCAAGATTTGTTTTGCAAGATTTGATGAGCTTCTCATCACTTGTCAGTATCAAATCATCAATATAGAGTAAAATAATCAAAATCTTACCATATACCACAATATGATAAAGGTTCAAATCTGCTTCACTCTTGCTAAATCTAAACATGGTGAAATAACTATTGATTCTAGTGTACTAAGCACGAGGTGCTTGCTTCAAACCATATAGTTCTCTCTTGAGTCTACACACATGTGATTCTGTATTTGATGTCTCAAAACCTTCTGGTTGCTCAATGTACATCTCTTCCTCAATCGCCCAATTTGGGAAGGTTGTCTTTACATCCATCTAATGTATTTGTCATCCCATCTGCGTTGAGAGTGCAAGGATGGATTTGATTGATGAGTACCTTGTGACTAGTGCAAGAGTCTTATTGTGATCAATTCCCTCCATCATAAACAATCCACTTCACAAATCTGGCCTTGTGCTTATCCACACTCTCATTTGCTGCCTCCTTCACCTTGTAGACCCACCTGGATCCTACAACTAACTTACCCTATGGCCTTGGGACAACTTCCCAAACATTTTTTCTAATAATGGAGTCATACTCCTCAACCATGGCAACAACCCAAACTGGTTGTTGCACTGTGTCCTCGAAAGAGGATGTTTCTATCTCTACACCTTCACTCATAAGATCCATGTATCCAGTGTACCGCTCTAGGGACCTTCTCTGCCTACGTTGTGATGTGGGCGCTCCCACATTCTCACATTTAGAAACAATATGTCAGCCTCTTTGGTGCACTTCCTTCCATATTTGGTGGATGGCCCTGCATGAGTGGGTTATTCCACTCTCTGTTCCTCTTCTTGTGGTTGATGCACATCCTAGGGTTCTTCTTTTGGAGCCAAGAGCTCCTCAATTTCATGCAACTAAGTCTCCCTCTCAAGGGAAATTCGCATGGCCTTCTATTCATCAAATTTCACATTTCTTCTGACCACTATCATCATGTGTGCTAGAATGTACACTTGATAATTGTAAGGTGTATTAGTGTACCCCAAAAATATCCCAAAATTAGTTGTTGCCTCTAGCTTCTTCCTAAAATATTTGTTCACATGGAAATACACATATGAACCAAAATTTTTAAAATGTGACACATCTGTTCTCTTACCTAAAAAATATTCCTCTAGTGTACTCATCCCAAGTATTTGATGAGGACTTCTATTCTACACAAATATTGTTGTATTGCATGCTTTCACCCACAATTGCAACGATAGGCCCTGATCATGCAACATAGCTCGTGCTTCTCCCACAATAGTTATTTTCTTTCTTTCCACAACCCAATTATGTTGTGGGTTATGAGGTGTTATCAATTCCCTTCGAATTCCTTCTTAGGCAAAAAATTTCTTGAATTCGTTCAAGACATATTCCCCACCATTGTCGCTCCTCAGAGACTTCACCTTATTCCCTATATCGTTCTTGACTAGCACCTTGAACCCAAAAAACTTGGAGTACTTCTGATATTTATTCTACATGAAGAAAATCCAACACTTTCGTGAAACAAAATTAAAAAAAATCACATAATACCTGTGTTTTGCTATTGAAGCTGTCGAGAACGGTCCACACATGTTTGAGTTAACTCTCTCAAGGATTGCCTTTGCTTGGCTTTCCTTATCGTTAAAGGTGGCTTTGGTATAATTCCCAAATGTACACCCTTTTCATGTATCTCTCTACACAAGTGCACCCTTTGGAAGTCCTGTAGAAATCTGCTGCATGATCTTCAAAGTGCCATGATGTAGATGGCCCAACCTCCTATGCCATAACTCATTGATGTAATAGCTCTCCACCTTCTCTACTTTCGTGCTCAAGGAAACACGATCTTCTAAATCCAATTTGTAAAGGTTCTTTACCCAAAACCCAATATTTTTCACATGTCCTGTGGTTTTGTGACGAAGGAACACCTTTCCTTCACTGAATGCCCCCATATCATATCCATGGTCTTCCAACATAGCAATAGAAACCAAATTATTCTTTAAACCAGGAACATACATGACATATTTTAATGTGATTGGATTACCTAAATCCATGTGAAAGGTAAATTTACCCACATTTGTAGCGCTATACCTCCTGTCATATCCCATCTCGATGTGCATCTGGAGATCCTTCTCCTCCAAGCTACTCAAGAATTCTTTGTTTCTGGTCATATGGAAAAAATCTCAACTATCTAAGTACCACACAGAACCAAACATCGATGAAAAAATGCATGTGATGAGAGTGAAACCCAACTCAAACTATGAAGAAAGAGCTTCTTGTGTGGACAATTTGTAGCATAGTGTCCAAGCTCATGATAGTGAAAATATTTTACCTTTGAAAAGTCTTGGTTCTTGCATGCCTTTCTAGACTCTGATTTGGAATGGGATGCCTTCCCTTTCCATTTCTTAAACTTTCCAGCCAAGGCACAGTTCACTTCATCATCATTCTTTGATGAGGATCCATATTTGGTGCTCCGTCGAATCTCTTCTTGTACCAACTCGGACTACAACATCTCCCACTTTGGTAGCTTCTCCCTCCCATTCAAAGAGTCCTAGCAGCTATGCTAGTTCTTGGGAAGGCCTAGAAGTGCTACGCTCACCAAATTGTCCTAGAAAACTGTTACCCCAACACTTCCATGCTCATCTCGACATTGAGTGAATTTCGTCAAGTATTTTTGGATCGTATCGCCCTTCTTCATCCTGATCTTTCTTAGCTTGTCTTTCAGCGCCAACTTCCTATGTTCACTTATATTCTGAAATAGATTTGTTAAGGCCTTCCACATAGCATATGGAGTTTAATTTTAATGTAGATAAAATAAAATATGATCTCAAATTCCCTCTAAAAATATCATTCTCGCTTGTGCTACATTCTTATTCCATACATCAAGAATTTGAGAATCTGTTGCTCCGGGCTGAGGAATATCACTGTCTATGAAAGCGTTCAGTCTGTTGTCCTCTAGCACTAACTCCATCATGTCCTTCCATGCTATGTAATTTTAATTTCTCTCAAGAGAATATTCGAGTCTCAAGCCATTGAAAGACATCTTGATCTGTTGTTGGTTCTGAAGAATAAATCTACAAATTCAATGTACCTATTCAAAACAAAATTTTGTTCTTCTCTTCTATTTTGATTCCTGATTTGATACCATGTAGAAATTATCCAAATAGATTCAACTATTCTTGTAATTTACTAAAACAAAATACTAAATCCTTCTACAAATTGCAAAAACCAATTATGATCGCATAATCACATAACAAGTAAGTGAATGAAATGATCAATCATACAACATGAGATGTATCTAGGGAAATACACTACTGAAAACCCCACTATTTTTATATTTCAAAAATTCAAGAACATGAAAAAAATACAATGTTATTTCCCTCATTGAGAAACTTCTACACCATGTAAACTGTCTCATACTGATCTAGGAAAAATCTGTCCAATACTTAAAAAATTCTCAGCCTATGTTTGACTAGCCTTGCTTACGCATTCTTGGAGGAATTGTGCCCCTATTATTAAGGAAATTCCCAAGAATTGATTGCGCAATTCCTTTAAGGCATCCTGATGACCTCATGCATTACATGTACAATTTTCTAATTATATAACTAATAGTTA
The DNA here is from genome assembly GCA_034641835.2 of Pinus albicaulis. Classification (NCBI taxonomy): domain Eukaryota; kingdom Viridiplantae; phylum Streptophyta; class Pinopsida; order Pinales; family Pinaceae; genus Pinus; species Pinus albicaulis. The sequence goes on along the minus strand of CM076575.1, from coordinate 508,311,076 downwards.
TCCTCCCTTTAAACTCAATCTAAACTGGACCTTCCATATAACTGACATGCAACATCTATTTATAGTGAATTATTAGTTAAATCATTGATCACTACTTGTGAATTAAATCATATCTAATTCACTGGACCTATCACTATCTCATCTCTCAGTTAGACTAGTTAAACTAATTATAACTCAAATAATTGAGTTAACTAATTATGAATCACAAATAATTGAACTAGGGCTCCTAGAAAGTAGGAGACACCCTACATGCCTCTAGTTTGACCTCCAACTCGAATTATAAAATATAACTAAGTATTCTTGAATCAATTAACACTTTAAAGCTATTATGAGATGAAATTACAATTTCTCTTCCTGCAATTTAATTAAGGGAAAAATAAATCAAAAGCCCCCCTGCAGTGCCATTTCAACATGGACTTCAAATTAACCTACAATACCAATACTTAGTTCTCGTTCTTATTTTGGAGCAAATTCTAAAGAGCCATCCACATCTCATGTGCAGTTTTCTTCTCAGACAAATGAGGTATTGGGGGATCCTTCACACCATCTAGGATGATCAATCTCACCCTCGTATCCAAATCCTAATACACTTCCAACTCCTTTGGGTTAGTTGGATTCTTGATGTCTTTCTCGAAAATTTCTCAGGTCTTGTTGAATTGCAAGACCAACTTCACCCTTTCCTTCCATGGACTATAGTTGGACAACCCCTCCAACCTGTCCTAATGCTAGAGACTTGCAATTTCGATATTGTCACCTACAATGTGAACAACTCCAACTTAAGCTATACTTCATTGTGCACAACTCTGATTCACTATCTTCTAAAGTAGTTGAGGCACACTCTGATACCATGTTGAATTTCCACCATTTTGGGTCTAGGTTAGAATATTAGAATCTCTGACGCTACCAAACCAAGAATCTCAACAACAACTACTTTGCACAGCGGAAAATATAAAGCAGTAAATCACATGTGCACAGGTGTAGATAATTTTTAATAAATATTGTACAATAATGTACAACCCAATATTTATTATATTAAACCAATCTTAATAATACAAGATTCTATGGAATAAAATATATAATGACAATCTTCGTTGCAACTTCTATGTTGTATCTCGTCCCATCGGTCCTTCATTTCCGTATTGCGCTCTAGTCACCCCTTAGCCCTTCAAAGGAAAACACATAGAGACTCCAAGAGGGTTGTCACCTAACACTGTTGTAAGTCACTTCTACTACATGTACACGGGCTGATCCAATTTTCTCTCTAGGATGGTCAATAACTGAGCTCCAATTTTCCTTCTCATAGCCTCTTTCATCCATAAAATAGCTATTCATAAGGCACCTAACTTCACCCAACCTTCAGCTCCTCTTCGTCACTTCAAGATAACTTTTCTAGGGACACTTTGGGTAGCCAAAACACTGCCCTCCACCAAATCAATGGCTCCCGATCCAATCACTGCAAGATCTGCTCCTATGAAGACTCTTGATCACCAAATCAAGCCTCCAAATTGGCACCTACAGGCTGCAAATAAAACCGATCCAAAATTAATCCAAAACTTGGATCCAACACCTACACAAAATGTACCAAAATACATACCTTGTTCACTGTTTTAGGTCTCTCCAAATGTCGTAAAATAGGCTTGGTAAAGGCATCTTCACAGTCCCTTTTCTAGTCTTTACTTCTGCCCAAATTTACAATAAAAGGATTTGGTTGACCTCCATTAATGGGATATGGCCCTCAACTGTGATGTTGGGTTGTTCCAACCCTTACAAACCCTTCAACCTCCCTCCAATTGGTTGCGACATGCTACAAAAAGCCTCCACAAGCATGAGGCATGCTAGTTTGGGAACATTGCACCCTCCAAACAACCCTTAAATAGACCCTCCTTGCCTCGACCCTCCTAACAACAACTCAGCGTCAAAAAAATGACCCTAAAATAGTCTTGTTCCCTCGTTTTTCCTTCCTTCTCTTGCTGCGGCTACGACAGAGGTGTCTTTCTCCCTCAACGAGCTCCTTTTTGTGTGATGTGTTGAACTTTTTGGATAAGGATAAGTGTCCTCCATCACTTTCCTTTTATACACATAGGAAGGGCTCCTTAAAATTTCATCATAGGGCTTGTACAAATATCACATGCCTTCTTAACACCAGGCCGACCTAGACTCCTCATGTGCAAACCCAACCTTAAACTTCAAAAATTCATATCTCCATTTCTACAACCCAAAATCATATGATTCTCATTGTGTTAGATTCATATCGACAAGATATATCGTCCCCATCCATAACATGTCTAATTGTGTTCATGGTTTTTGGACAAATCACGATGGGTGAAAAACCCCTACCTTGGGTTTCAAGCCCACAAGTGACTCTTATGGCGATTTTCCCTCTAAACCATTAACCCTAGGGCTTGGAGTACCTCCCAACCTACTAAAAAATCAACACATACTTATACAGGAACGCAAAAAAATATAGATATAAAAATTAACGTTGAGATGCAACATAAATAAAACTTTATTTCATTAATATCAAAGAAATGAAATGTGCTTACATACAAAATAAAAATAAACTAGCTCAGGGGATGGTAGCTTATCTCTGAGAAGATATGTGGTAGCTAAATGCCTCTGAACTATGTTACAATGAGGATCAAGGGCCTATTTATGATTGAAAAAGAATGTAAAACCCTAAACATCCAAAAACCCAACCTTAGGAGATGAAGCGCCAAAATTGTGGGCCCCGTTGGGGTAAATTGGGACATCAACTTTCATAGGGTCGTAATTTTGGCATACGATCTTTTTTTTATGTGCAGGATACGTCATTATAAACATCTATCTGAGGAATACAAATTTCAATTACAAATGTCAATCAAACACTCACATTTTCCCGTTTTCCAAAAAAACATCGTTTAGGGCCTCAAAACAGCTCTGGAAGTTCAAGACCCGAAAAAATTCCAAAAATAGTAAATTGTGCTACAACTAAGGAAATTGAAAAATCGAAAGAAACAATGGTTTGGGTCCAAGTGGAATAGGCGGGTGGCCACCAATATCCACCTGGATCATCGAAATACATACCATTAGGTTCAAACCTCTTCACATGACCAGATCGACCCATATTGTAAAATTTTTGATGCTGCAAACACCTTTGGAAACCTTGAAACACCCTAGTCAAATGCTGCAAAACACTCGGAAATATTCCTGCACACTAAAATTAAAAAATTGGGTTTGTTGGGAATTTTTTTTTTAGGGTAAACAAGGCAGATTAGGGTTTGAATTTCAATGGCTCTCATAGGCTTCAAAAAACTGCTATCTGTTGAATCATGCATGAAAACGGCTAAGGATTTATGAAAAAAAATTGGGTGCTTGAAATAATGGCGTTGGCATTCTAAAAACCAAGTTTTAAAATTTTTTGGTGAGCGCTACAAAGATATTTCGTAGCGTTGGGCTATTAAAAATTTTCGTAGTGCGAGTTATAGGTTTGCGATAGTTCAAATGTGCTGTGAAAAACTTAGGGAAATATTAGGGTTATGTGAAATGACTTGATTTGACATGTCCCTAGGATTATATAGAAATTTACACAAAAATATTTATAGGCCCTTGTTGCTGGCAAATCTGCCCTAAGGTCTGGGTTGAGGGACCTAACAGAGCGGAAGGCATACAACAACAAGAAGCAATCAAACTAAAGGTCCTAATGCTTAAACTAGTAAACTAGGGAGAGATGACCTTACCCGTATGTCCTGCTTTTGAGGTCGTTCTCGTAGGGTGGAAACCCTTTGCTTATCCACGTGCTTCAAGACCTGCAACTCACTCAAGAAAAGCACATAGTCTAGTTGTAAAACATATATATCGTAAATGCTAGTATGTTAGATCATATAAAATCATAAAATATAACATGAAATAAACAATTATAATATCATTAACATGTATAAGAGACATATAAGATCATGACATAAGGAACGGGACACAACTTCTTTATTTATGTATGTAAAATAATGTGGAGCTATCAACTGAAATCAGCCACGGCTCTAAGAAAAACTGTCCTCCGGATCCGTCTAGCCCAAGCCTTAACAATATTCTTGCATAAATGGTGCACATGCATGTCACATAAAGGAGGTGAACATCTCAAAGAAGGAAACAAGGGTTTCCTGAACCTGGGAAGTGCAAGAGGCACAAGGATAATTAGACTTGATCTGAGCTATAACAGGCTGCAGTATCAATGCCTTTCTCTCTCCTCCCTTAGGCCTTCCCAATGAGGTGTATTTATACTTCCTCAAAAAAAAATTTCAATTGGGAAATAGTTTGGCCACGGGCTACTGTAGGTGGGATTCAGGTAAAACTCGTAAACCTTTCCCAATTAATAGGGAGTTTATATATTTTTTAATGTTTTAAATTGTATACACGGTTTAGATATGAGTGGACCTGTGTATGCATGCATGTAATACATGGCAGAGACGCATATGGAATTCAAAATAATATTTTTTAAGCAAATGACCAAGTCTGAATGGAAAGCACTGCCCAAGGCCAATACATAGATCATCAAGTATATAAAGGTGATAAATGATGGTATAACAGATGCCCCCTGATATATGAGGTTAGAAGGGGTGCTTGATGGCCGAAATGTAATATGTGCATAAGAAAGAATCTTACGAGGGCTTGAGAGGACCTCACCAGATTTGAGCCTGCCATAAACCAATGAAAGATATCAGAAAGTAAGCTCATGTCCGAGGCAAGAATACCCATGCTCAGTGAAAGTAAAGCATGTCTGCATAACAAGTATAGAGTGCATCCAATATGTATACAAGTATAACAGAAACTGTAAAGTACATACTGAATCATCTGATCACTGCTCGGAAGTGTATATCAAATTCATGTGAAAGTATCACATGTAGAAGACTGATCAATGATGTTGCAAAGATATTTGATCACTGAAGTCACAACTGAATCTCTAAGCACCAAATCAAAAGTGGTGGAAAAATTGGTACTGCACGCAACTCAAGTGCCAACATATAGATTTTTGTTTTGATGAACTGCAACATATAAGGGTGGATGGTGTCACTGGAAAAAAACTGAAGGAGCTGTCAAAGTGAACCAAAGTATGCTAATGAAAACCCGAGGTCTTCATCGATCACCATGGTACAATTCTACAGAATGGGAATAAATAAGCTGAAGTCAACCATGTGAGAATTCGTTTGATTACCGACCATTGATGTATACCATTAACAAACATGATACAACCCACTGATAATGATGATGAGAGTCAAGGTACCCTAGTACAATCTAACAAGTGCAAATGAATGAGTTGAATTCGAACACTTGATAGAATCTACCATTCAGGAGACATTGATGTATTCTCATTGTGGATAGAAAAAGATTCTGCCACTAATGACTACAAACCCTAAGGTACTGAAAAAAGGACTTTAGACCTTATTCCCAAAGAAATGTGTCTGAGTCGATGGGAAAAGATCTACTGGAAGGAAGGCATTAAGGCATCCCACATCAATCCAACATGAGTGTAACTGCAAGCCAAAATTTGGAAGGAATAGGACAAAGAAAAGTGAAGTAACCAACCCGAAGCACGTTTATGGCATACATAAAATGTAGCTAGCACACAACAAAAACCCTATGAACCAACCAACAATGAAAGATGACAAAAAGGCAAGGAATCCACCGATAGGGTCGAATGGAAACCAAGGTACTGCACAAATCCAAGGTGTGATAATGAAAGTTGAAGTCGAACACAAGGGAAACCACTCAGTCAAAGACCCATGGTGTTGATCAAATCATGAGCACAAGGTAACCTATCAATAATGTAAATAGGACCAGGTTGCAGCTCTAGGTTTACTCTCAGAGCAATTTTTCGAAGTCGATAACAAAAAAACCCACCGGCAAGAAGTCAATGGAGACCTTCTCAAACCAACATGAGCAAAGGACAAAATAGCTGATGTCATGGAACAAGACTCTGACAGACTAGGGATGGCCGACTGAAAAATGAGTCAAGAGACACTGCAAAAAGGCTGACTCAGGTTTACTTCCCTTGAAAAAATCACGACTCATTTTGACTATGGCAGCATATGATAAATTTGTATAAGTTTTTCATGCAGGAGGCACAAACAAACCCTCCATATGATTGGAAGAGATAACCAACTGGGGGAGTACTAACTCAATAAAAAGGTCATGGCTTCTCCTAAATCAAACTAAAGCCCATTCCAAAATGGAGAAAAGACTTATCTTTTTGTGCTTTGTTCAAGGGCAACACAACTAACTCTTAGTTTCCATCAAATATGGAAGTAATGTCTCGATCCCGCTCTTTTTGGGATATTTGAATTCTTTGTCTTTTTCATATTGAAGCCAGAAAAAGAATAAAATAATTCCTATAATACAGTGGATATAACAAGTGTCGATGAACATATGCTCTAGTTCCTGGGATAGGAACAATCCTATTCTTAATGCAAGTTGGAAAAACTGGTAAATGACACTCAGAGGAATGCTCCATACAAGGGAAAAATATGTCAAATTGGAGAGGTTAAGTGATTGCAAGGTTGAATTTACAGAAATACATGGTAAAAAATATGGCTTATACATGAGTCCAAGTGAAGCTGGCTTAAGGCCCAGATATACAAATGGTCAATATGCAATGTAGCAAAACAAATCAACAATAAAATGGGAGCCTCTAGGGTATAAAGCCAGAGAGATAGCGAAGAAGAATAAGAATGAAACTTCATCGCATACATCATGGCCGGACTAAAGAGGACTCCCAAGCGTACGCAATTTTCAACATGGGAAAAATATTATAGCGAGGATATAACTAAGAATCCCATGTAAAGGATGGCTTTACCATCATATCATGATTTATACGTCGGCGAGTGGAACTAGTATAATAATCATAACATGATGGGTTCGACCCTATGACAATATTTTAGTATGGAGGCTAGTATGCATAAGTGCAACGGAAAGTGAATTCCCTAACCTATATGCCAGTTATGAACACAATACCTGCCATGACAAGTCGACAGTCATGGAATCGAAGCAGTCATGGAATCATCTCAAAATTGTCAAATGGACCTGAAAACAACCTATCCCAGCACTTACAAGCCAAAAGGTCATAAAGTCTTGGACAAATTCAAAAAGTAAACACAAAACTTTAGACAAGTGGGTTTTGAAAATTTTTGAATTTTGGGCATAAATAGGCCTTTTGGACTCACATTTGGTCATTTGTGCATTGAAGAATTTGAGAAAGAGCTTTGGAGAAAAAAAAAAAATCCCAACTTCAAACCGGAGCAATTCTCAGACAAATCAACTCAAATATTCCAAGTAATCTTCTCAATCGTCTTAATAATCAATTTTACTATCAATTCAAGTAATTTTTTATGAATTTCATTGGAGGATTTAAATTTTTTGAGAAACCCTCTGTGTATACGTGGGTTCATAATTTCGAACCTGCGTCTAGATGCGTCTTTGTAGGAAGGAAATCATGTATGCGGAGAGCGAAATTTAAAAATAAAAATCTAATGGATTTTTGATGAATTGATTCAAGATTACCATTAGCTGGAGAGAGAGGGAGCATAGCACAATTGAAAATGAGTTAATGGAGGACCAAATTTCTTTAGATATACTTCGAGAATGTGGTTTGCTCAAGTTTTTTAAGATCCCAAATATGAAAATGAACACCTAATTTCTTGAAATGTTTGTCAATTACTGGGACTCAGAAGAGGACTGCATCATGATAGATCAAATGCCTTTGAGGATCGAGATTGAAGATATATATTTTATAACTGAACTCTCTCGAAGGGGAGAAGCAATAAATTTACAAGGCAAGCCCACAGGAGGGTTGAATGTTGAAGATTACATTCACATATACTGTGTTGAGGCTACTCAGAAGGTCGAGACACAGATCCCAATTATAGATGTGCAAGGGTTGCACATGAAAATACTTATTTTGAACATTGTCAGAGTAGCCAGATCGACTTCATTGCACCAAGCCTCACAAGGGAACATGAGTTTGGCAGTGGAATTCCTGACTAAACTATATGATTGGTGCACTTCCTTGCTAACCAATTTGAAGAAACGGTTAAACTCCATCCAAAAGAATAAAACTAAACATTCTGGTTATGGGACCATTTTATGCACATTCTTCTTTGAAAGGATTCTGGGGCTTCGACCCAATGTGATCTCTACTATCAGAAACCCATGATATCCATGTCTAGCACGATGGGGTGACCTGATGAAGAGGCTAGGGGGTGACGACATCCCTAGAAATACCTGGGATGATGAGTTCTTCCTTTTGGGGGGAGAACAAGTGATCATCGTGGAGGATTACCCCTATGCTGGCATGGAATTCAGGGGAGATGTTGATCTGCCCTTAACACCGAGTTCAATATGGGGAGTGATTGGTAAGATCACATTTAAATGATTTTTTGGATTTTCAAAAAATATGAACATGAAAAAATATTTTTGATAGGACAATTGACTTACCAATTTATTGATCATGTTATAGATTTGGACCAGTCAGACTCGAGGGCTTCCCAAGGAATAGGCGCCACGAAAGAGAGGTTGAGGATGTCGTAAAGGACCTGGGAGAGTTCTCCATTCTATTCAGAGGAACTTGGAGGGCTTGACCTGCCATGTTCCTATGGATGCAATAGAGGACCCCCCCGAGGCAAATCAGAGACATGTGGTCATTGTACCACATGATAGGGTGTGACTATTCCACCGTGTGGCTACAACCATAATGTTCTTCCATAAAACCTATCCAGGGTAGGGCCCACAGGGATAGACTTTTAGGATGACCAGATGATTGTAATATTTTTTTGATGATGGACATGATCGAGCATAAGCCCTAATTTTGTAGGACATAATTGTCCAATTTTTGTATATTTTTTAACACAAATATGATCTATATATATACAATGATTTTATGATGTGATTGTCTCATATATACAATGATTATTGATGTTTTTTTATATTTAATGAAATGAATGATTAATATGCCAATCAATTGCTTGATTAGCTAATGAATCTACAAACTAATTTTTTGAACGTGGAATGTGAATGTATGTAACATAATTAAATGATCTTTGCAACAAACACGCTCTTAGAAATAAATGATATAAAAATGGATCTCTGACACAATATTTGCTATTCAACTGTGAAACCACTAGTTGTGAATCCAAGTACACTACTAATGAACCAATACCAAGAGACATTGCCTTTGAGAGTAGATTGATAACAACACTATATTATTCCACATTCTTCGAAGAAGGACCAATACATACACCCCTTGAGACTAGCAACTGACTGGATGGATAGTAGATTACCCATGCCCTAAAAGAAATATTCTGGGTATGTTGACTAGCACCATCGGCAAAGTCAAAATGACTCATATCATCCAAAAAGACGTGTCAAATCAGATAAAAAAAATCAATGTCACAACAGAATCAATAGACAAATATGAAAAAAAATACAATATATACAACCAAAGAAAATTCTAGGTTGCTTCCTAGGCATAATACTTATTAAGATAGAGCCCATTTCCGGGCTCCACCATCATGCTTCCGTCAAATTCAACCAAAGCATAAGATTCCTTCTTAAGGAATATTTTGACAATGAAAGGCCCATACCACATGGATTTGATTTTCCCTACCCCCAAGGCATCCTTGTCCTGATCGTAGACCAAAACGAGGTCACCTTTAGAGAAAACCCTAGGTTTGACAACCTTATCATACTTAACCTTCACTCTTTTCTTATTTGCCTCGTTAATCATAGTTGCAACTCGGTGTTGCTCATCAAGACATTCTAGATAGACAAAGCGTTCTTCGAGACTTGAAGTGTCAGGAAGAAGCTCAAAAACCAGCTTAAGGGAAGGAATCTCACACTCAACAGGAAATATTGATTCCAAAGCATAAACTAGTTGGAAAGAAATGAACCTGGTTGCATTCTAAACATACATCCAATATGCCCAAAGCGCAGGATACAACATGACATGCCAGTTGGACCTAGCTTTATTTATTTTCCTTTGTTTATTCATGGCTTCAACCTGCCCATTGGCCTGAGGATAATATGGAGATGAATGCTCCAGCCAAAAACCTAATTTAAGAGCCAATTCAGCCATCATGGAGTTATGAAAATAACATCCATGGTCAATGAAAATCTATTTTTGAATACCGAAGCACGAAATGACTTGATTGAATAGAAACAGGGTTGTTGTTTCACCATCATTCGAGAAATTAGCCATAGCCTCGGCCCACTTGGTGAAGTATTCCACTACTACAATAATGTACTTGTGACCTTTGGCCGAAAGCAGGTTACAAGTAGTAAAATCAATTCCCCACTTAGTGAACGGATTTATAGTGATAATAGGAAAGAGCGGAGCTGGATGAGTGTGCATTTTCTGAGTATAAACTTGATAAGGATGAAATTTTTTGACCACCTCAACACAATCTTTGAAAATCAAGGGCCAAACATATCCGGCACACACAATATTTTGAGTTGTAGCAAGCCTAGATAAATGGCCACCACAAGCTCCATTGTGGCAATCATTCAATACAACCTCAACCTCTTCAAGAGTTAAGCAACGTCTGAGGATTGAGTCTACCCCACGACGATATAGAGTGCCACCGATAATAAGATAATCTTTTTCCAAGTGACGCAACTTTCAACGCTCATCTTTCAAAAAAGCGAGGGGAAACTTCGAAGTTTGGAGATAAACAATGATATCCCCATACCAAGGATATTGTGAAGAAATTATGAAAATATGTTCATCAGGGAATGAATCCTCATAAATAATCTCTGAAGTTGGAATCACTAGTAATCGCGGATTAGCATGCTGCGGTGAATATGTACCCAGGCCCTGTACACACCACCTGTCACACCCTGGGATTTTATTTCGCTCAAAGAATCAGACCAATTATCACCCTATCTATATATGTTCTCCACAAGGAAACTTAGAGATAACCTCTACAAATACCAATGATTTCTTGGATTTGGAAGATAAGAATTCAAGATCGAACTCTTGAAAAATGAAAATCCATCGATTGTATTTTCCCCCAATCACTCGCCTACTGAGAAAAAATTGAAAAGGATTGATTGCTGCCAAAACATAAGTTTTTTGAAGGAGAATGTAATGCCCGAGTCACTAGACAATGTGGAAAAATCCCAAAGATAACTTCTCAATGGGAGAATATCGTAGTTCAGGACCTACCAAGCTTCAACTTAGGTAATAAATAACATGCTCACAAAGAGCATCATCCTCTTGAACCAGAACCATACCTATAGTAAATTCTGCCAAGACGAGATACAAAAGGAAGTCTCTGCTAGAATCAGGTGGAATCAATAAACAAGCATAGGTCAATTATTTTTTCAAAGCATCGAATGAGCATAGAGAAAATTCATCCCACAAGAATGAAATTCCCTTCTTCAACAATCTCATAAATCCTTTCGTAACCTCAACATAGTTAACAATGAATCTCCTCAAGAAGTTGGATTTTCCTTGAAGAATGTTGACGAATAGAAGACAGGGGAGGAAACTGAATTATTACCTCAACCTTGAAGGGATCTACCCAAATCCCCTCAATAGACACAATGAATCCCAAAAACCGACCAGATGTGACAGTGAAAACACACTCATTAGAGTTCAACTAGATTTTATAATAACGACATCTTTCCAAAATCTGTCGAAGATGAGAGGGATGATCAATTATCTTTCGAGAACGAGAAGCTAAATCATCCAAATAAGCTTCGATGATATGCTTTATATCATCAGAAGCATAAGACATGGCCTGCTGGAAAGTAGCTCCAACATTTTTAAGACCAAAAGGAATCTTTTTATATGAAAATATACCCCAAGGGCAAATAAAAGCAGTCTTGTGCTGATCTTCATGACGGATGGTAATATGATTATATCCAAAGAAACCGTTCATGAAGGAGAAAATCTCATTCCCCGCACACTCATTAATAATATGATCAATAAATGGTGTGGGGTAATTATCCTTGGGACATGCCTTATTTATATCCCTGAAATCAATGCAGACATGGATCGTTCCTTGTTTATTTTCCACAGGCATTGGATTTTAAACCCACTCAGTTAAAGGAACAGGGTATATGAAACCCACCTTAAGCAGTTTCTCAACCTTGGACTTAATAGTGGCGTCTTTCCTGTGGTTGACCGGATGAAGCTTCTGCCATATAGGCTTAGCATTCTCATAATTATTGATCTCATGCTAGACAATAGATGGATAAATTCCAGGAATTTCCTCATAAGACCAAGCAAACACACCACGAAACTCTTTAAAGATATTGGTATAAGTCTGAACCTCTTCAGGGGGATTCCTGGAAATGTTCACCGGGATTGTCTCAGAAATGAAAGCCATGTTCCCTTCAGCAAAAACTTGTGCTAGAGCCAAAGGGTTCAGGATCAGATGAACGAAACGAGAAGACACAATGCCAGACATTCTTGACTCAACTTCTTACAAATCTGGTAGGCAATAGGACTGATGATGCAAATAATCCCATGGTATTTCCACACCATTCATTGCCTCAAGGATAGCCTCTTTAGATGGTAGAATAATATCAAGGCAGTCTTGAGAAAAATATGAATTAAGTGTACAAGCTAGAGCCACATCTACGTCCAAATCCTCTAGCGAAAGAGAAACTGGAACGAAACCTGCAGATTCAACAATAGATTGATAAGAAATCTCTGCTGCAAATATAGGAAATTCCATTCCCCCCTCTTTAACTTCTTATAATGTGGTAGTAGGATAAGGTAAGGTGCAAGGGTCCGAAAAATAATGAGTTGGAAAGAACTCTCTTCAAGTAGGGGCCTTGGAGGATGAGATAGCATTAATATGAACAGAAGGAGGCGGAAGATAAAAGCTACCCATCAATGAGGTATACATTTAAACCCCTAAATTCTCCATAGGTTTATTGACATCATTCACCAAGGGAATAGTAGAGTCAGAAGATGCATTTGGATCTATTGGAGTATAGTCCATCTGATCAACAGTGATAATCCTCCCTTCATGGGGAAAGCACAAGATGCGAAATAATGATGAAGTAATTGCATCCATCTCATAAATCAAATTCCTCCCCAATAGAAGGTTTTATTCCAAATCGACATCAACTATCTCAACTCCAATATTGACAAATTTACCCCCAATACAGATGGGAAAAGTCATAACAATGCCATGTGACCTCTGAGAATGGCCATCAAATGCAGTGAGTGTAGAAATTTGAATAACTGATATGTTATCCACCGAGATTCTCCTGATCACACACTATTTTAGCTTCATGCATAATGCAGAATCTCTTCTACCATTGATCATCACATGCGGAAATAAAATCAATTGCATGCACACATTAAAGCCATAAAAATTCACACATATGAACACAGTATTTCATGGGAAAGCTTAAAGCCGAAAACCCCCAACTATCTGTATATTATACATGTCATGGAGATCATGTAACAATCATAGTACAAAGCTCTTTGCAAGCTCTCATGCACTACCTCCCCCATGCTACACACTATCAAGCTAGATCTAGCAAAACTCATGCTCCAACCTTTACCCACTTGATAGCCAACCTCAATTGCATGTTTCAATGCTATGGGATGGTCTCTTTATATAGATAAACCACCTGGATTGAACTGCGCAGTCCTCATTGATTACTCCACCTATCTGTGTGTTGCAAATAGCAACAGTATAGTCACAACTGATAGTTAACCTGCTCTTTCACCTATTTCTGCACTGGTCTCCACTGAAACTGTCCATGCACTGAAGTTAACTGATGTATTCTTTAGTTGATTTATGAGTTTATAATTAGTGAATTAATTAATAATTAATTCACACCACTCTCACTAATTGTATCTATTAGTTAACTTGGATACAAAAAAGCTCAACTATGTTTAGATTAGTTAAACTGAATACAACTCCACTAACTTCCTCAATCAACTCCACCAAACTCTGTCACATGAGTTCTAACCGAAGTCTTCATGCAATAGCTTCACTTAAACCCTAGGAAAAGCGTATTTCCTTCTGTTAGCTGCATGTGCCACATCCAGGCATCAAACTGAAGTGCTTCAAGAGAATAAGATAATGTTTATAGTCCAAATATTATTAAGAGCTAATAATATTCGACTTCCATATTTTTAGGAGAGACAGTCTAAAAATAGCCTTTGACCTCTTTGACCTAAAAAATAGAGTCCCATCTATTTTTACCAACATGACACATACTCCAAGAATCTCATACATGCAATCCCTGAACCATGCTCCATATGTCTAAAAATAGACATAATCTAAAAATAGATTTTTCGACAAAAATCACATGTGTGGTCCCCACCTAGTTTAGGTGATCACTTTCCAACTAGGATCAGGAAAGATGTTTCAGGAGGCCTCCTTCATTGTTTCTTGTTGCCATTTTCAACACTCCCTCTCAACAAGAAAGGACTATCTTTGCATGCGACATGCAACTCCATGCATTCGCCCTACAACCTCCACAAGCGCCATGCAACTCCATGCATTTACCATGCACCCTTTGCATGCGCCATGCAAACTCATGCATGCACCATGCAACTCCATGCATATGCCATGCACCCTTTGCATGCACCATGCAAACTCATGCATCTGCTCTGCAACTCCTCTGAAACTTAATAGGCTCCAAACAACTCAATCAGTCTTGATGCAACTAGCATCTATCATCAAAGTCTTCGACTTCTGCTGGTACCAACTGCACATGTCATCAGGAACTACTGCGTTGTTGAACTCTTGCACCCATGCAATCTTGCACTTGCTGTCAACTCTGATCCGCGCTCCAGTATCCGACACTGTCACTTTGATCTGCCTGCATCACTCCAACTGATCTTGCTACTGCCATGCTGTGGGCACCTCGTAGCCAGGTTCAATCCATGAGATCCACACCATCTCATGAATCTGCCCATAAATCTCCTCTTGGGATCAATCATGCATGTCGCCCCACCTCATACCTGGTGGTATAGCTGCATGCACTCCCTCTGCCCGTCTGGCACGAAATTTCTCTGCATGAGTGGTCTCTTCCACTCCATGATCCTCTTGTGGCTGCTCCACACTCCGAGGTTCACTATCACCTGCATGCAAAACTTGCTCCCTCTCAAGCATCAGTTGCATGTCTTCCTTCCGCTTCCCAACAGTAGGAAGCTCTGTAGAAATCCCATCTACATCAAATCTATAAAGATTCTTCTGCATCTCCAGTTGTGGTTGCTCCACAACCTTCCGAGACTGCTTCTCACGCTGCATGTTGAGAGGTTCCCTCTCAACCACCAAGTCACTAACCTCTGCTTTGCTCTTCAAAGCTTTGCATGCATCTTGTACCTCAGTGCATGTAGATTCTTGGCTCGCGCACATTGCAATTGTCCCGCCGTCGCAAAATTTTCTAACAAAAAGAGCTGATTTTAAATCGATGATATCTCCTTCATCCGAGCTCCGATTCGACCGATTTTTTTTTTCAATTTGGGTATTTTTTCGCAAGGAATCCAAATATGCTATTTTTTTTCTGAAATTATTTCACCAAAAAATTTCAGATATTCCCTACAAACTCGCGCACCCAAAAATTCTCGCTCTCATTCCATGTAGAAAATTATATACAATATGCATGTATATTTCCGGCTTTCTCCATCTTTATGTTTCTTGAGTTTATCCTAAAACTCAATCGCTTCAATGCTTTGCAATTGCTCCAATGATCAATATTGCTCCGATACCATGTAGAAATTTGAATAACTGATATGTTATCCACCGAGATTCTCCTGATCACACACTATTTTAGCTTCATGCATAATACAGAATCTCTTCTACCATTGATCATCACATGCGGAAATAAAATCAATTGCATGCATACATTAAAACCACAAACAATCACACATATGAACACAATATTTAGTGGGAAAGCTTAAAGCTGAAAACCCCCAACTATCCGTATATTATACATGTCATGGAGATCATGTAACAATCATAGTACAAAGCTCTTTGCAAGCTCTCATGCACTACCTCCCTTGCTACACACTATCAAGCTAGATCTAGCAAAACTCATGCTCCAACCTTTAGCCACTTGATAGCCAACCTGAATTGCGTTTTCAAGCTATGGGATGGTCTCTTTATATAGATAAACCACCTGGATTGAACTGTGCAATCCTCATTGATTACTCCACCTATCTGTGTGTTGCAAATAGCAACAGTATAGTCACAACTGATAGTTAACCTGCTCTTTCACCTATTTTTGCACTGGTCTCCACTGAAACTGTCCATGCACTGAAGTTAACTGATGTATTCTTTAGTTGATTTATGAGTTTATAATTAGTGAATTAATTAATAATTAATTCACACCACTCTCACTAATTGTATCTATTAGTTAACTTGGATACAAAAAGCTCAACTATGTTTAGATTAGTTAAACTGAATACAACTCCACTAACTTCCTCAATCAACTCCACCAAACTCTGTCACATGAGTTCTAACTAAAGTCTTCATGCAATAGCTTCACTTAAACCCTAGGAAAAGCGTATTTCCTTCTTTCAGCTGCATGTGCCACATCCAGGCATCAAACTGAAGTGCTTCAAGAGAATAAGATAATGTTTATAGTCCAAATATTATTAAGAGCTAATAATATTCGACTTCCATATTTTTAGGAGAGGCAGTCTAAAAATAGCCTTTAATTTTCACCTAAAAATAGAGTCCCATCTATTTTTACCAACATGACACATACTCCAAGAATCTCATAACTGGAATCCCCGAACCATGCTCCATATGTCTAAAAATAGACATAATCTAAAAATAGATTTTTCGACAAAAATCACATGTGTGGTCCCCACCTAGTTTAGGTGATCACTTTCCAACTAGGATCAGGAAAGATGTTTCAGGAGGCCTCCTTCACTGTTTCTTGTTGCCATTTTCAACAGTGAGAAGAGTAGGTGAATGAACGAATTGAGGATATCTAATGGCTTTCCAACATGAGATAGACATGACACATGTGGAAGCGCCCTCTTCGAATAGCATTTGAAAAATATTTATTTACTGATACGTAGATTTGATCTAAAAATCCATGTGATGAGGAAGTCTCTTCTTAAGATGGGAAATATAGAATGTGATCATAAGAGATTTCTTTGGATCAATTTCCCTGATCGCAATGAGCAGTGAACTCCTTTGTGTTGGGCATGACTAGAGTACCTCCAATGCAGACATAGTGCAATGACTTTGAGCCGGATCTTCTACAATGGAGTAGTTTTGGGCTACCTTGGCATTAGGGTTGATATTCGAACGTTTAGTAGAACCTTTCGGCATGTGGGGTATAGGATCAACTACGAGCCTCTCAATATGGAGTGGCTCAGAAGTATCTGTAGCGCCCTTAGCCTTCGAAGACTCAGATTCACCATAATCATGTGATCTCGTAGCGACATCAACATGAGCACTCATCATATAAACATTTGAGGAATTTTTCCCTTCCTGGTTGCCCCCAGTGGGAGCTCCATTATTAGAATTCACGTCAGCAAGCATTTTCTGCCCTTGGGGAAAAGGGCTAGTTAGAATAGACTTGGCACTAAAGGAACCTTGCTGAGCTAACAAGTGCTAAGCATCCTAAATCTTAGGGCAGAGATGGGTGAAATGGTCTCCAGTGCATAACTTGCATGGAAACTTAACTTTCTTCTTTGCCTCTCTCTTACACTCTTTAACATTATCGTTCGATTTATTCGAATTACCCTTCCAATCCTTATCTTTCTTCATGTTATTATGTCCCTTCTTCTTCACATAGGATTTTTGATTTCCTTTAGGGTTAGAAGATTGAACAACATTAATGGTTAAGTGATGGGAAGGAGTAGACACCGACGGCATAGCCTGAATAGAAGGAGAATATTGTAGAGACAACTGCTATTATTGATTCAAAAGGTTAGTCATGCCACTATCGATCGAACAAACAATCCCGTCAACAGGAGGACCTAGCTTTGGTTTGGCTAAGTCCACTTTGGAAAGAGGAGCATCAGGAAAAATCTTATTAAGAATCCCAAACTGAGAATAGATCAGTTCCAATTGTTGGGCTCTAAAGATAGCTTGTTCCTTAGAAAATACACTGGAAAGAGACACATCCTTCGATATTTCTAGTTGTAAGGATTTAAGGAACCATTCAAGAAGCAATTCATTAGGAATATGGGCTTTAATGAGCCTCTTCATTCTCCTTCATTCCTGAATATGATTAGAAATGTGTGTCACCTTATCCTACTGAAAATTGTCCAGAATCTCAGTTCCAACATCATATCGAACATGCAACTGAAAATGGTTCAAAAACATGGTAGCCAACTCGCAAAATGAAGCAAAAGTGCCCCCAATAAGCTCAATGTACCATTTAGCAACTTTTCTAGTTAGGGTACCTTGAAATAGTCTCAACCTTATCAAATCATCGATGAGGGAGTTCGACAAACACCATAAATGGAAAGTGGTAACATGGTCAGTTGGATCCTCACTGGTCTTCCCTTCAAATTTCAAAATATTTGATGGAATTTTAGTAGGGATCGGAGGCCAACTCGGGTTGTATCGAATAGGATCATTAGTCAAATTTGAAAAATCTGGAAAATTTAGGGTTTCCAAGAATGGTAAGTGTGGAGGAGCTTGATAATTCCATCCACCAATAGAGGGATTCCCAACATTCTGAAAATAATAGCCTGGATTTGCTGAGGCACTAGGTTGCCATGGATTGTTTGCAAAAAAAAGCAGAACCATAAGAGAAACCTTGTGGCCGAGAAGCATTCGGAGTAGGACCCCCTCCCATCATAGGGTTACCATAAACATGGATATTTCCCCCAATCGAAGTGTTAAATGAAGATGAAACCCCTTGATAAGGGTTCCAATCATTAGTGAATGGAGAGAAACCCTGAGAAGCACTTACGGAGGAGAAAGGAACATTCCCGTGCTAACTATACAAAAACGGATTCCCAGTTACAAACCCTATCAAATCAGGGTTCCAGCCTTGAAAAGAATTAGAGCTTTGGCCTCTGAGAAAATTATTAAAACCTTGACCTTCAGCGGAGAAAAGCAAAGAACCTAAGGAAGGGTTCAAATGAGGGATATGACCACTTCCGAAGGGGAAAACCTAAAAAGAAGTTGATCCACTAGTCATAGAAGAAATGGGTGTGGAGACACCTATATTGACAATGAGAAGAACTGAAGGAATTTCACTAGAAGGCATTCCAAAAGACAAGAGACCAGAATGG
This sequence comes from Pinus albicaulis, assembly GCA_034641835.2. Lineage (NCBI taxonomy): Eukaryota > Viridiplantae > Streptophyta > Pinopsida > Pinales > Pinaceae > Pinus > Pinus albicaulis. The sequence goes on along the minus strand of CM076575.1, from coordinate 508,291,869 downwards.
GAAGCAAAAGCTTGGGTGCCCCCACTCGTAGACGAAATGGAGGTAGAGCCAAAAATTTCAGCACTAGGAGTCATAGTTGAAATACAAATAGTACCTCCTCCCTCAACTGAAAGAGGAGTATGCACACTCAAAGTGCTCATAGCCAAATTTGTGTTCCCATTTGTGTCCATCGAAAGAAAAGAGGAGAAATATGGGGGTTAGATGGTCTATGAGACAGAGGCCCAACGTACAATAGAACATCCAGAAAACTAGCAGGAAGAGGAGAGGAAGGAGTATCTGGAGGTTCAATAATTTCTTCCACCTCAACTTTTTCCGCCAGAAAAAGGACCTGAGATATGAGTGGAGTACTCCTCTCTAAATCACTACTAGTACTAGGATCATCTATATAAACAATATTCCCAAGTGGAGGATCACTCTCCGATGCGTTTGCAACTACTGGTTGAAAATCACTAGTAGAATTTCTCCTACACCATCTTGAAGAAGGATCGACACTTGCAGGATAAAAGCCACGAAGCCTCCTCGATTGACGAACTGATCAGTCAACCACTTTTAATAGTTATGATATTTTATGCAAACTCAAAAAATTACAAAACTATGGCAGTCTAGGAGTAAAGATAACACTCTACCAAAATGTCCCTAAGATTCAACAATCAAGCAACCTTCAGGTATTTCTACTCTAGGTTATTAGGGCCAGACACCAAAATACAAGAAAGCGAATATAAGGACCTTCTGAGAATAGGCTGGGGTAATTACGCCCCAAGCCTACTAGCGAAGGTAACATAAACAATTACGTTGACCTCCCAATAAAAGCCTTAGTCGGTGAAAGTACCCAAGCTTCGCAAGGGTACCCTCCAGAAGTAATAATGAGAGTGATACAACATCTGCCTCAGGTACCATGGGTATTCCCCCCACAGTCACCTATGTGATACCTTGGAATAGTAACTATGGACACCAGTTCATATCGACAGTCGGGCGGAATATTTTTTGGTCAGGATCCAACAAATAGGAGAGGGGGTATATCTCTTCTCTGCCTTCACTAGCCCTCATGCTTGAATCTATGGAGGAGAGCTTTCGCGATACACTTAACGAGGTTGGATTTCACTCATTAATCAACTTCTATGTTTGAAATTTTGAGTGGCCTTGGAGAGTTAACTCTCCACTCACCTATTCCAAGGCCCTATGACCTAGATAGTTGGTGTATATTAATGACAACTCAAAAAATTCTAGTTCATTTTAATTAAGCACTTGATTTTAATGGTGTCCTTTTTAAGTCAGGGGTAAATGGAGAATGCAACTTGTGATGTTTTGACGCAAAAGAGAAATCAATAGAAACCTGCTACATGCATATGCAACTTTTTCTTCGATGAAAGAGATTTCTACTCAGGTTCTACGAAACAACTAAAAAGCAAGAATTTTTTATTTTCTTTTCAATATCATGGTCACACACTCAAAAATATCAAAAGACTAAATATGCTTAATGGTGCAACTACACTAATGCAAAACTACCAATGACAAATGTAGATTCTAGGACTACTTACAAAGGGAAGAAAATGAGTTTCTCAACAATACATGTCTGATCACTTTGACACAAAAGAAGAGACAAGACCAAACAAGAACTTATTTGCACAAAAATTCCACAAACAACTTGATACAATAGAGACAAGCGTACTACCGAACTTCTGTCAAAACCAAGCTACCGGACCAAAATGACAAACTACAAAGTTTTTTCAAAAAAGATGGAAAACATGAAACAAAAACCAAAAGAAAAGGAAACAAAAAACACCAATGTTTTTTGAGCCTTTTACTTTTTAAGTAAGTAACAAAAACTCTTTGAGAAAATCACAAAATACCAAAGGATTCAAATCATCAAATTGAGCAAACAAGAAACTCCAAATTCATTAAGACAACCATGTCATTTTCATGACGGGACTCAATAAGTGGAATTAAGTAAAAAACCCAAGAAAATGATTTGAAACAACATCATAAAACTCCAACAAATACGAAACTTCAAGAAACCAAGAAGACAACTTCAATGTTTTCCAGAAAATTTGATCTCAAGAACCAAGAAAACCAAACAAGCCAACAAGCCAAAAACAAAAAAGTGAAGTAATGAAAAGGCCAAGCATGTGTAAACCAACACTAACTCATTGTTCTGAAATGTCATAAAAACCAAGAACCTCAGAAAGAAGTCTCGGTGCAACAACCACAGCTGAAACTTCACCAAGCAAGGCAAACCCTAGGTTGACTAGGTTTTCAAGAAAGAAAGAGAGAAATTGATACACAACAAAGAGAAACACTATCCAGACATATCAGAGATTCTACAAGAGTGACCAAAAGTAGGATGAAAGAACTTACAGGATCCCAAAAATCAATTTTTCATTTTAAACTGGCCATAGTTGGATTGGTTGTGTGCAACCTGCGTCTATACGCGTCTGTGTCTAAGGAAACTCATGTATACGCATGTTTCTTTGGATAAAAATAGATGTATACGTGAATGTGTGCATAAGAAGCTGCTATAGAAAAGACAACAAAGAAAAATAAAAAATCCAAGCCTGATCCAGAAGATCAGGGCTTTTGCCTAGATGGATAAAGAACCATGAAGACTGGGAAAGTGATCAGATCAGTCAAGGAACCCATAATCCAGAGAAAACAACCTTAACGGGGAATTACATGGATGTAATCCCAGTGGATTCACTAATTCTTTTGTGGGAAAAAATACCCTAAGGTCTGGGTTGAAGGACCTAACAGAGCAGAAGGCATACAACAACAAGAAGAAATCAAACTAAAGGTCCTAATGATTAAAATAGTAAACTAGGGAGAGATGAACTTACCCATATATCCTACGTTTGAGGTCATTCCCGCAGGGTGCAAACCCTCTGCTTCTCCACGTTCTTCAAGGCTTGCAACTCACTCAAAAAAAACACATAGACTAGTTTTACAACATATATATCCTAAATGTAAGTATGTTTGATCATATAAACTCATAAAATATAACATGAAATAAACAATTATAATATCATTAACATGTATAAGAGACATATAAGATCATGAAATTAGGAACGAGATAAAGCTTCTTTATTAATGCATGTAAAATAATGTTGAGATATCACCTGAAATCAACCACAGCTCCAAGCGAAACCGTCATTCAGATCTGTCCAGCCCAAGCCTCAACAATCTTCTTCTAGAAAAGGTGCACAAGGATGTTACATAAAGGAGGTGAACATCTCAAAGAATGAAACACGAGTTTCTTGAAACTGGGAAGTGCAAGAGGAGCAAGGATAATAAGACTTGATCTGGGCTATAACAGGCTATAATATCAATGCGTTTCTCTCTCCTCCCTTAGGCCTTCCCAATGAGGTGTATTTATACTTACTCAAAATAGTTTTTTTTTTCAGTTGGGAAACAATTTGGCCACGGGTTGGAGTAGGTGGGCTTCAGTTAAAACCCATAAACCCCACCCAATTAATAGGTATTTTATATTTTTTTTAATATTTTAAATTGTATACATGGGTAAGATATGAGTGGACTTGCGTCTACACGCATGTAGGACAGGGCAGAGTCGCATATGTGATTCAAAATAATGTTTTTTAAGAAAATGACCAAGTCTGAATGGAAAGGGATTCCCAAGGCCAATACATAGATCATTAAGTATATAAAGGTGATAAATGATGCTATAACAACCCTTTACATTACCATGAATTTTCATAATGAATCAATAAATATAGCCTTTAGAAATTTAGGGAAAGGTGCAAAATTGATGCTAACAACTAGCTCCAATGGGGATAATGTCTCCCTAGGAGGTAGTAAAGACCGCGTTGACCCTGTGCCTGATCCATTGGGTTGATCCCGAGCTCTGAAACATGCTCATTCTGAGATTTGCGACTTATTTGGTTGAAACTAACCCCATAATGTAAGCCATTGCTTTACAAACTGAAATCCGAATGACAAAATTCAAACCAAAATCTAAATACTTTAAATCAGTTGTCACTATAATCAAATCTACACTCGAACTCTACTGTAACATGAAATCTAACTACTGAAAAATGAAAAAAATAAATGCCAGTCCTTTGTAAAACCTGAAATCTAAATGCTTGAAATACAAGATTATTCAATAGATCCTACTCTAACTTGGTGAAACATTTGCCCAATCAAATGATATAGATTTTCCAGTGCAACCTTGAAATGAGATGGCTACTCACTGGAATTATGTTCACGTCCTCCTTAAGCAGGAAAAAAAAGAAGAAGATAAAAACTCAACTTGAAAATTGAATCCATGTTTTATAAAAACACAAAAACTAACTTCACTGATAGCTATAAAAAACTGATAAAAGGATCATTAAAAACATGAAACATCAACTCTTCTGGATGACCAAGGAAAAAAAGCAATCCTCATTCCAAATTTTCGGTCATTCCTATTTTATGTTTCCAGTCCTCAGATCATGTTCAAATGAAACAACAAAAAAATTTTCATTTTGTTTACCAGTCATCTCAGGAAAAAACATTGTGTGTTTTTCGAATGTACCATCAAAATTTTGTGTGACAACAATGGCTAAAAGGTACTCTTCATGTGATTTAAAAAAATATCCATCTTGATTATACAAAAAATTTGAATTTATGCTTTCAAGAGAATTCCATTCAAAAATAGACCCTGTAACATATGAGGGATCAAAACAACCTGCTCCTCATGGATAATTTATTTTGCATGATCCTCTTGCAAATGTGAGAAACTACCAACATGAACTAGTTCATTGTTTATATTTTGATCACACAAAAGATAACAAACAGACTGTAAATCTTCATCTATGTTAGGAGAAGGAGCATGAATCTCTACATCAAGTTGTTGATCCACTTCATTTTTAGTCAAGGGATAAGCTATTGTTTGATGGAAATTGTTCTGAGTGTAATGGCGTATATGCTCTAATTTATGTCCATCATGATGAAAGGAGTTCTCATGCAATGCTTCTAGGATTTATTCATCCATAAATTCCTTGTCACCATACATGTTTTCCAGATGTTCAATTTATTTTTAAAAATGTGCGCAATATTTTTTTTACCAGCAACAAGGAAGGATAATGATCTTTAAAATTATCATAAAATACTAAATGAAAATCTTTTAAAGAGGATAAACATGTAGGTGGCAATTTTTCATACAATGACCTCACGTCTTATTCTAGGGTAGCCATAAATATCTTCATGAGGCAGTCTTCAAGCAAGTAAAATACTAACTTGAGAATATGAAAATGAATTTTGACCAAATGTAAACCAACATCTTCCCTTTCTTGATCCTTAAACTTTGGCAGAGAAGTCTTCAAATCTATGTGGGGGATGCAATTTAGAAAATCAGAAATATGAGAGCGATCCATAGGAGCATACCTTTCCATCATGATTCATCAACAATTGGAATTTCAACTCTAAATTTTTTGGATAGTGGATTCACCATGGATGTTCTAAACACTAGATTATTTGACAATGGAGTCTCCAGGACAAATCAAATATACAATCTTGTTTTCTAGAATTTTGTTTTCCCTCAAAAATTAGATTTTATCAATAAAAATAGTTATGGGGAAGATACACCTTTCTTATTACCAGTATGGCCAAGATGTTATCACTTAGAAATATCCTCTTAGTTGTAGGAGAGAAGTTTCCATGGTAACCTTTGCACTCCAACTTACATATTGAAGGCTATCCCCTTCAATCTAGAGAGGACTTTCTCTCTGACACTCTAATCACTAAATCAACAACTAATTGTACTTTTACATAGTGGTTAGATCTTCAGTTATGTTATGTTGATGTGAGATTTGGTTGGGTTTGAGGGAAATAGTCCATTGGTGTTTCGGGGAAAATCACCCTAGAGGTTCGTTGGGTTACAACCTCCACAGAGCAGGGGCATGCTACTTAAGAAGGACTCACACAACCATGCATGTTCAGAAAAACTAAATAGAGTAGATCGAGGAAGTTACCCGTAGGTCCTACGGTTGAAGCAGATCCCGTGGGGTCCAAACCCCCAGCAACCGTCCTTCCTTCTTAACCTGAAAGACAAGAAGAAACAAGAACGAAGAACTGGTTGTACAGCATATATCTACTCTAAATGTTAGTGAAATCCATATAAAACATTAAATAAACCATAATGAATGCTTAAATAACAATTTTCTCATATATATAAGCATACACTAACACGTATATTTCGGGAACAAGATGGTACTTCTGTATTATAAATAGCATGTACAAATAACGAGTGGAGAGATCACCTGAATCCTTCCACGATCTTCGAGCAGACCGTCGTCCGGATCCGTCCCGCCCTTGCCTCGCTAAGACTCCTTCCAAACTGGTGCATACGAGATGACATATAGGGAGATGAGAATCTCAAGGAAACAAGGGTTTCCTGTAATGAACTGGGAAAGTGCAGGACGCACGGGGAATCAGACTTGGATAGGGAATACCAACAGAGTATAATATCAATAAATTCTCTCCCTCCCTTAGGCCATGCACATGAGGGGCTTTTATACTCCCTCCAAGTAGTTTCAACAGTTGGAAACAGTTGGCCACGTGCTGGGGTGGTTGAACTACCTGAGTAACCATCAACCCAGCCCGAAAATAGGGAATTTTTATATATTTTTTAATAATTTTAATGGAATACGTGGAAAAGTGCAGGTAGACTCGCATATACACGCGGAAAAGTACGGGCATAGTCGCGTATGGGGATTTTTACACTATTTTTAAGTGAATTTGTCCAAGTCTGTAGGAATGGGTGCCCAAAGCCATAAAAGAAATCATGAATCATATGAAGGTGAGAAATGATGCTATAACAGATGCCCCCTAATATATGAGGTCAGAAGGGGTACATGATGGCCCAAATGTATTATGCACATAGAAAGAACTTCGCAAGGACAAGAGAGGACTTCACCAGATTTCAGCCTGCCAAAAACCAATGAAAGAAAACAGAGAGTCAACTCATGTTGAGGCGGGCATACCCATGCTCAGTCAAAAATACATCATATGGAAAGTACTGAATAGATCCAATATGTATACAAGTATAGCTGAACTGAAAGTACACAATGAATCATCTGAGCATGGCCCGGAAATATAAGTCTGAATCAATGTCCAAGTATCACATATAGAAATCTGATCAAGGATGGTGCAACTGGATGTCTGATCATATAAGTAACTGAATCTCCAAGTACCGAATCATAAGAGGTGGAACAAATGGTACAATCACGCAACTCGGGAGCCAACATATAGGATGCTGCTGTACTGAACTGCAACATATAAGGGTGGATGGCATCACTGGCAGAAACTGAATGGACTGTCAAAAGTGAACCGAGAAATGCTGATGCAACCTGAGGTCTTCACCGATCACTATGGCACAATTCTACACAATGGGAATAAATGAGCTGAAGTCGACCATGTGAGAAATCGTTGGATTACCGGTCAATGATGTATACCATTAACCAACGCGAGACAACCCACCAATAATGAAAATGAGCGTCAAGGTGCCCCAGTACAATCTAACAAGTGAGAATGAATGAGTTGAAGTCGAACACTTGAGAGAATCTACCAATCAGGAGGCAATGATGAATCCCCACTGTCGATAGCGAAGAGTCTGCCACTGATGACTGCAAACCCTAAGGTACTGAGAAAAAGACTCTAGATCTTGTTCCCAGAGCAATGAGTCGGAGTCGATGGGAAAAGATCTGCTGGAAGAAAGGCATTAAGGCATCCCACATCAGTCCAGCGCGAGTGTAACCCGCAGGCCAAGATTTGGAAGGAATCGGACGAAGGAGAGTGATGGAACCAAAACCGAAGTACGTTTCCGACGTGCACAAGATGAAGCTAGCGCATGGAAGAAACCCTCTGAACCAACCAATAATGAAAGCTGACACAGAGGCGAGAAATCCACCGATAGGGTCAAATGGAAATCAAGGCACTGCACGAATCCCAAGTGTGATAATGTGTGCTGACGTCGAACACAGGGGAAACCACTCAGTCAAAGACCCATGATGATGATCAAATGCTGAGCACGAGGTCACCTATCAATGATGGAAATAGGCCCAAGGTGCAGCTCTAGGTTTGCTCTCAGAGCACTGTGTCGTAGTCGATAAGAGACAAACCCGCCGGCAAGAAGTCAATGGGGGCCTTCTCAAACCAGCACGAGCAGAAGACCAAAACATCTGATGTGATAGAACATGATACTGACAAGACCGGGAAGGCCGACTGAATAATGAGTCAAGAGACACCGCAGAATGGCCGACTCAGGTTAGACTTCCCTTGAACAAAAGCACGACTCATGATGACCATGGCAATAAAAAGTGACACTGTATAAGTCTGTTATGCAGGAGGCAGAACAAACTCTCCATATGATTGGAAGAGATAACCAACCGGGGGAGAACTGACAAGTGAAACATGGTAAAGGCTGAACCTAGGTCAAAACTAAAAACCATCCCAAATGAAGGAAATATATATAAGTATATGTGCTTTGTTCAAGGGTGACAAACTGACTCTGTACTGCCATCAAAACAACGAAGATACATCCCGTTCCCGCTCTTTTTGTTATATTTGATTTTTTTTTCTTTTTCATATAATAATCCTGAAAAAGAATAAAAGAATGCTATGGTACAATGGATAGAACGAGTATCAAAAAATCATATGCACTAGTTCCTGGGATTGGAACAATCCTATGCTCAATGCAAGGTGGCGAAACTGGTAAGCGATACTCAGAGGAATGTTCCATCCATGGGTAAAAAGGTGTCAAGTCGTGATAGCTAAGTGCATGCAATGGTTAACTTGTACAAAGAGTCAAGGTAAAAAGTTGGCTTAAACATCGAGTCCAAATGAAGCCGGCTAAAGGCCAGGATAAACAAGTAGCCAATATGCAATGCAGTAATACAACTTAACGACATCAGGGAGCCTCTAGGGTAAAAGCCAGAAAAAATGATAGTGAAGAAGGAGAAGAATGAAGCTTCAACACATAAGACAGGGCGGGACTAAAGAGGACTCCCGAGCCTACATAAAACGCAGCATGGGCAACAAGTGATAGCGAGGAACTAACTAGGAAGCCCATGTAAAGGAAGGCTCTACCATCAAGTCATGATTAAATAATCGGCGAGTGAAATGGGTGTAATACTCATGACCTGATGGGATCGACCCTAAGGCAAGTGATTAGTATGGAGGCTAGTATGCAAGATGCAACGGAAAGTGATTTCCCTAACCTATATGCTAGTGAAGATCATATACCTGCCGTGACGAGTCGGTAATCATGGATCAAAAACCGGGAAAAATCTCAAAATCGTCAAAATGTACCTGAAAACATACCAAACTGAGCACTTCCAAGCATCCGGGTTATGCAGCTTAAGATAGATCGAAAAAATAAGCATAACAAGTTTTTGCGAAAATTTTCAACTTTTTAGCCATAAATAGACAAATTACCTCATATTTGGTTCATTATTGCATTGCTGATTTGGAAAAAGTGTTCTGGAGCAAAAAACTTCTTTCGTCAAATCAGGAACAACCGACCGTCGAAACACACCGAAATTTTAGGTAGGCTCCTCAATCATCCTTGCAAATCATTTTGTCCGTTTGGAAATTAAAATTAAGTGAATTTTAGCTTTAAAACCCTTGCTAAAAAATGCGGACTTGCGCATACGCGGGTTCATTAAAGGAAAGTCGCGTATACACGTGACTGTGCAAAGAAAAAGTCGCGTATGCGCAGGTCCGAATCCAAAAAAGCGTGGCTAATGCATAATTTGATGAAATTTGACAGGATGACAATCTCATGGAGAGAACATGAGCATAGCGCAATTGATCAAGAGGTCATGCAAGATCGAGCAGCGCAAAATATCCTTCAGAATTGCGGATTGTTCAAATTCTTCAAAATGCCAAATATGAAAAGCAATGTTCGGTTGCTAGAAATGCTCTGAATTACTGGGAACCAGATCAGGATTGCTTCATTATTGATCAGATGCCAATACGCATTGAAGTGGAAGACATATATTTCATTACTGGACTCTCCCGGAGGGGAGAACCAGTAGACTTGCACGGGAAGCCCCTGGGAGGGTTAACCGTGGAAGACTATGTCCACGTATATTGCGTAGAGGGTTCCAAAAAGGTTGGAACTCAGATTGCGATTAAAGATATGAGGGATTTGCACATGAAAATCCTCCTTTTCACCATCGGCAGAGTGGCAGGATCTGCCTCTCTACATCAGGCGTCCAGGACGCAAATGAGCATAACAGTAGAATGTTTGACTCATGTGTATGATTGGTGCATAGCCCTATTAGTGAATATGAAGCAACAGTTGACCTCAATCCACCAAGTAAAGACCAAACACTTTGGCTACGGTACAATTTTGACAACATTCTTCTTTGAGAAGATACCAGCATTGAGACCCAGAGTTATCTCTACCATCAGTAGCCCGCGGGACCCAAGAATTGCCCGTTGGGCAGACATGATGAAGAGACTGGGGGGTAGTGAAGTACCCCGAACCACATGGGACGATGAGTTCTTCCTTTGGTGGGGAGAACAAATCATCGCAGTGGACGACTATCCCTATGCCGGGATGGACTTTCGTGGAGATCCAGATCTAGTTCTTCCACCAGGCACAGCATGGGGCACAATCGGTAAGTTTGCAAAAAAAAATTTGACTTATATAAAAAAAATTTGGATTTTTTCAAATATGTATGAAAAAATGAAAAACAAACATGTTTTTTGATTGGATTCATAATGACTGACAATTAAAAATGATCATGTTTCAGATGTTGGACCAGTTTGACCTGAGGGTCTCCCGCGCCACAAGCGTCGCAGGGGCGAAGCAGAGACAGTGGATTCAGACAGGACTCTCCAGGCCGTGCAGAGAAACTTGGAGGGACTAACCCGCCAAATACCTATGGATGTCGTGGAGGACCTGCCGGAAGCCATCTAGAGACGGGTGGTAGGAGTACCCCGAGACTGGGTTAGATTATTCCGCCGAGTTGCTACTGCAGTTACGTTCTATAGGAACACGACTTCTGGGCAGGGACCTCAGGAGTAGACAGATATTATGTATTAGATGACTGTATATTCTTTTTTGAGACTGAACATGATGGGGCATAAGCCCAAGTTTTGTACGACATTATGGATCCAAATTTTGTAAAGTTTTTGAACACTCTGATGATATATATACATCGATATTTGATGTGATGTGATAAATGTATCAAATGTATGATGTTTTTGATGATTAAAAATTTATTGTATGGAATGATTAATATGCCAATCCAATGCTTGATTAGCTAATGAGTCAGCAAACCAATTGTCAGCTCGAGGAATATGAATGAAAGTGAAAAATTGAAATGACCTTTGTAACAAACGTACCCTCAAGAAAAATCGTAATAAAAATGGATCTCGTACCCGATAAGTGTTGTTCAACTGGACACCACCAGCTGGGAGTCCAAGAAAACTACCAACGAATCAACACCCAAAGATATTGCCTCCGAGAGTAGATGAACAACTGCAGTGTATTCTGCTACATTATTGGAAGCAGGACCAATACAGAGCCCTCTTTATACTAACAGCTGACCGGATGGATAATGAAGCACCCAAGCCGCGGAAGCTAAGTTCCAGGTGTGTCTACTAGCACCATCGGCGAAACCAAAATGACTCATGACATCCAACACAACCTGCCAAAGCAGATCAAAAACATCACCAACTCATAAAAAATCGAAAATCAACCAGATATGTACAAAGCAAAAATTACTATATACAAAAGCAACATGCCAGGCCGAAGCCTAGGCATAATACTTCTTCAAATAGAGCCCGTTTCGGGGCTCTGGCAACTCGTTCCCTTCGAAATCAACCAAGGTATATGCTCCTTTCTTAAGGAATTTTTTAACGATATAGGAGCCATACCACATAGACTTAAACTTTCCTGCCCCCAAGGCATATTTTTCTTGGGCATAGACCAAAACAAGGTCACCTTCCGAAAAGACCCTAGGCTTAACCGCCTTATCGTACTAAACTTTAACTCGGTTTTTATGCACTTCATTCATCGTGGCGGCATCCCGACGCTACTCATCGAGATGTTCCAGATGAAGAAGCCGTTTTGCCAGACTAGAAGTGTCAGGAAGAAGTTCAACAGCTAATTTAAGAGAAGGAATCTCGCATTCAATGGGAAATACGGATTCCACCCTGTGCACTAGCTGAAACGGAGTAAAGCCAGTTGCAGTTTTCACTGACGTCTTGTATGCCCAAAGTGCAGGATATAGCATAATATGCCAGTTGGATCTAGCTTTATCAATTGTCCTTTGAAGAATGGTATTCAAGGATTTATTCACGGCTTCCACTTGCCCATTGGCTTGAGGATAATATGGAGATGAATGCTCCTGCCGGAAACCCAATTTGAGAGCCAACTCAGCCATCATACTATTCTGAAAATGACTGCCATGGTCAGTGACAATCTCTCTAGGAATACCAAAACGAGAAATAACTTGGTTGAAAAGGAAAAGAGCTGCAGTCTCACCATCGTTCCCAAAAGTAGGCATAGCCTCGACCCACTTCGTGAAGTAGTCTACTGCTACAATAATGTACTTGTGACCTTTAGCCGAAGGCGGGTTACAAGTAGTATAATCAATACCCCACCTTGTAAAGGGACCGACAGTAACGACTGGAAAAAGCGGAGTTGGATGAGCGCGCATTTTTCGAGTATAGACCTGACACGGATGACACTTTTTGACCGATTCAATACAATCTTTGAAAATTGAGGGCCAAAAGTATCCAGCACGCAAAATATTTTGGGCTATAGCAAGCCCAAATAAATGACCCCCACAAGCTCCACTGTGAGAATCATTGAGCATAGCCTCAGCTTCTTCGAGAGTTAAGTAGCGTCTTAGGATTGAATCAACCCCTCGACGGTATAAAGCATCACCAATAATCAAATAATTCTTGGCCAAGTGAAGCAGCTTACGACGCTCATCTTTCGAAAAAGTAGAGGGAAACTTCGCAGTCTGGAGATACACAATGATATCCCCGTACCAAGGATCCTGTGAAGAGATAAGAAACAAGTGTTCGTCCGAAAAGGACTCATCATAGATCATCTCTTCTCCACAGGGCAACTTGGAGATCAATTCCGCAAAAAATAATGATTTCTTGGATTTGGCAGACATGAAATCGAGATCAAATTCCTGTAAAATCACAATCCATCTATTGTATTTGCCCCCAATCACTCGCCTGCTGAGGACAAACTGAAATGGATTGGCAGCTGCCAAAACATAAGTTTTACGAAGAATAATGTAATGCCGGAGTCGCTGCACAGCATGAACTGCTGCTAAGGCTAATTTTTCTAGCGGAGTGTATCGAAGTTCAGGTCCTACCAGTCCTCGACTAAGGTAGTAAATAACATGTTCTACAAGAGCATCATCCTCCTGAACTAGAACCATACCAATGGTAGATTCTGTTGTTGCCAGATACAAAATAAAATCTCTGCTATAATCAGGTGGACTCAATAAAGGAGCAGAGGTCAATGCCTTTTTCAAAGCATCGAATGAGCATTGAGCGTAGTCGTCCCAAAGAAAAGGAACTCCTTTCTTCAACAGTCTCATATATCCCTTTGTAATTTCAGCATAATTGACGATAAACCTCCGAAGAAAATTAGACTTTCCTTGAAGACTTTGAAGCTGACGGACGGAAGACGGGGGAGGCAACCAAAGTATTGCCTCAACCTTGAAGGGATCTACCCTTATCCCTTCCCTAGACACAATGAATCCCAATAGCCGACCGGATGTAACCGCGAAAACGCACTTGTTCGGATTCAATCAAATTTTATAAAACCGACATCGTTCAAATATTTGCCGGAGGTGACCAGGATGATCCATCCTCTTTCGAGAATGAGCAGCTAAATCATCTAAGTATGCCTCGATAATATTTTTGATGTCGTGGAAGGCATATGACATGGCCCGCTGAAAGGTAGCTCCAGCATTTTTAAGACCAAAAGGCATCTTCTTGTATGCAAACGTACCCCAGGGACAAATAAAAGCAGTCTTATGCTGATCTTCAGGACGGATAGTAATTTGATTATATCCGGAGAAACCGTCCATGAAGGAGAAAATCTTATTACCGGCACACTCGTCAATGATCTGATCGATAAATGGTGTGGGGTAATTGTCTTTAGGACATGCTTTATTTAGGTCTCTGAAATCGATGCACACTCGAATCATTCCTTGCTTTTTATCTACGGGAACGGGGTTTGAAACCCATTCAGTCAGAGGAACAGGGAAAATGAATCCCACCTTAAGCAGCTTTTCAACTTCAGCTTTGATAGCTGCTGCCTTCCTAGGATTGACCGGACGAAGTTTTTGCCTCACCGGCTTAGCGTTTTCATACGTCTTGATCTCATGCTGGACAATAGATGGGTCTATGCCAGGAATTTCCTCATAAGACCAAGCGAATACATCCCTATACTCTTTAAAGAGCTCGGTGTAAATTTGAATCTCTTCATGGGAACATTCAGCTCCAATGAAGACATTCTCGATAATATTGGGATCCCTGGAAATGTTCACCGGGATAGTAGGAGAAATCACAGCCATGTTCCCTTCAGCATAAACCTGTGTTGGTGCTAAAGGGCTCAAGACTGGGTGAACAGGACCAAGAGACTGAGGACTTGGAAAACTTGTTTCAACTTCACTCAAGTAAGACCGATGATGCAAGTCATCCCACGGTCTATCTATACCAGTCATGGCTTCCAGGATGGCATCTTCAGATGGAAGAGTGGTATCAAGACAATCCTGGGCAGAAGAAGAACTAAGCATCCAAGCCGGAGCCACATCACGATCCAACTCTTCCGGTGAAAGAGGAGCTGGGATGGTTTCTGCAGAGTCAACAATAGACTGATATGCAATCTCAGCTGCAGAAATCGGAAATGCCATTCCACCCACTTGACCTTCCGCTAATGTGGCAGTAGGGGAAGGTAAGGTCCAAGGGTCCGAAAAATAATGAGTTCGGAAGAACTCTCTTCGAAGAGGAGCGTTGGAGGATGAAATAGCATTTATATGCACTGTAGGAGGAGGAAGATCGAAAGTACCCATCAAGGAAGAATACATTCCAACTCCTATATTCTCAACAGGCGCCTTAGTATTATCCAACTTAGGAACAGATGAGTCAGAAGACGCATTCGGGTCTATCTAAGGATAGTCCAGTTGATCCACTGTAACG
The DNA here is from genome assembly GCA_034641835.2 of Pinus albicaulis. Taxonomy (NCBI): domain Eukaryota; kingdom Viridiplantae; phylum Streptophyta; class Pinopsida; order Pinales; family Pinaceae; genus Pinus; species Pinus albicaulis. Next base: position 508,276,695 of record CM076575.1, on the reverse strand, counting down.
ATCCTCCCTTCGTGGGGGAAACATACAATTCGAAATAATGAGGATGCAATGGCATCCATCTCATAAATCCAATTTCTCCCCAACAGAAGGTTGTAGTCCAAGGCTGCATCTACTACCTCAACCTCTATATTGACAGTTTTTCCCCCAACACGGATGGGCAAAGCCGGGACAATACCATGGGGTCTGTGAGAATGACCATCGAACACAGTAAGAACAGTGCTAGATGGAACAACTTTGGGAGATCCAAGTGTCTTCCAACTTGCGAGAGACATCACGCATGTAGAAGCACCCTCATCAACAACCGTTCGAAAGATATTGCACTTCCGATACAACGATTTAATATGAAAGGCCATGTGATGAGGAAGTCTCTTCTTAAAATTAGTCATATCAAAAGTAATCAGAAGAGAATTTTTTGGATCAATATCCCCAATGGCAGTGAGCAAAGCACTGCGCTGAGCTGGACAAGACTGGAGTACCTCTAAAGCTGACATAGCACAAGGAATTTGCGCCAGATCTTCCACAATCGAGTAGTTCTGGGCAGCCCTTGCATTTGGATTAATCGTTGATCGCTTAGAAGATGCTTTGGGCATTCGAGGCATAGACTCAACAGTAGGCTTCGTTATGTGAAGCGGCTCAGTAGCATCAGGAACTTCCTTAGCTTTCGAAGACTCTTCTCCGCCATAATCACGGGATCTCGTAGCGATATCCGCGTGAGCACTCATCATAAAAATGTTCGATGGAATTTCCCCCTCCTGGGTGCCCCCAGAGGAAGCCCCAGGATTTTGGTTCGCGCCAACAACCAATTGCTGCCCTTGGGGAAAAGGGTTTGTTAGCACAGCCTGGGAACTAGAAGAACCCTGCTGGGCTAACAAGCGCTGAGCATCCTGAATTTTAGGGCAAAGGTGTGTGAGATGGTCTCCAGCATAGAGCTTGCATGGAAACTTCACTTTCTTTTTCTCCTTTTGACCCTCACCAACACGCTCGTTGGTTTTATTTGCATTGCCCTTCCCGTTCTTGCCCTTCTTCTTGTTATTTCGTCCTTTCTTCTTCCCCTCAGATTGTTGGTTTCCTTTGGGATCAGAAGCTTGGACAACATTTATGGACAAAGACTGGGAAGGTGATGAATCAGCAGGCACAGCCTGACCAGAAGGAGCAGATTGTAAAGACAACTGCTGCAGTTGAGAAAGCAGGCTGGCTGCATCACTATTGACCGATCCGACAAGCCCATCACCATGAGGACCGGGCTTAGTTTTTGATAAATCTAATTTGGAGCGAGGAGCATTGGGAAAATATTTATAAAGGACTCCAGACTGAGAATAGATCAGTTCGAACTGCTGGGCCCTAAAAATGGCCTGCTCCTCAGAAAATACCCCTGATAGGGATACATCTTTTGAAATATTTGACTGCAGAGATTTTAGAAACCATTCGAGAAGGAATTCCCCTAGAATATGAGCTTTGATAAGCCTCTTCCTTCTCCTCCATTCCTGAATGTGATCAGAAATGTGAGTTGCCTCATCCTGCTTAAAATTAGCCAGGAGTTCAGTCCCAGCCTCATATCTGAAAGGCAACTGAAAATGGTTTAGAAATGTGACAGCCAGTTCTCCAAATGTAGCAAAACTGCCCCCAATTAGCTCAATATACCATTTGGCAGCATTTCCAGTTAGGGTGCGTTGAAATAATCTCAACCTAATCGAATCATCGATCAGGGAGTTCGAAGAACACCATAAGTGGAAAGTGGTGATGTGGTTAGCTGGATCCTCTCCATTCTTACCTTCAAACTTTGGAATGTCTAAAGGAAGTTTGGTCGGGACCGGAGGCCACCCCGGACTATAACGAATTGGATCATTAGTCAACTTCGACAGATCTGGCAAGTTTAACGTTGCCAGAAAAGGTAAGCGAGGCGGAGCCTGAGGATTCCATCCTTGATGGGATGGATTCCCAACATTTTGAAAAGAATACCCTGGATTTTATGAGGCACCAAGTTGCCAAAAAGGACTCGTAGAAAACGGAGAAGAACCTCCTCCCCACGCCGAGTTACCAAAGCCCAGACCAGTTCCCCCTGCTGAAGTATTAAATGAAGAGGAAAGCCCCTGATAGGAGTTCCAGGCATTAGACAGAGGAGAAAAAGTCTGATAAGCACTCGACGAAGGGGAAGAAGCATTCCCTTGATGACCTACGTAAAACTGATTCCCTGCCCCCGCTGTAGTGAATACAGGGTTCCATCCTGTAAAAGTAGTCGAACTTTGCCCCCCAGACCAAGGGTTGAAACTCTGGGTTTGAGAAGTAAACGGAAAGGACCCTAAAGAAGGATTCGAACTAGGAATGTGTCCAGTTCCAAAGGGGAACCCTTGAAACGAAGCTGATCCACTAGCCATGTTAGACATGGGCGTAGACCCAGCTAAAGCGGTGGAAAAGGAAAAAGAGGGATTCCCACTGGAGGGCATCCCTAAAGAAAAGGGACCAAAATGAGAAGCATGTGCCTGGGTGAAACCAGAGCCAAACACAGGAGCACTAGAAGTAATCGAAGATGAAGCAATAGTGCCCCCTGCTTCAACAGAAGCAGGAGTCTGAATGCCTGCAGCACTCACAGCAGAAGCTGCGTTCCCAGTCGTGGCCATCGAAAGATAATAATGATACGGAAGATCTTCCGGTCTCTCCGACTCAGGTCCGATGTATTGAAAAACGAACGGATAATCAGGAGGAAGAGGAGATGGACCTGTCGCAGGAGGCTCAGGTACGTCTTCGATTTGAAAATCTTCTTCCTAAGGAAACAAAACTCGCGAGGTGAGCGGAATGCTCCTCTCAGGACCGACACCAGAATCAGCTATGAAACCTTCAGACCTTTGTGGAGGATCTCTCTCCACTACGTCAGACGCCACAGGGTGGTAACCACCTGCTAAATCACTCCTATGCCTTCTCGAAGAAGGCTCTGTACTCTCGAGAGATAACCCTCGGATTCTCCTTGATCGACAAGGCGCTTGATCAGCCACTTTTATAGATTTTAAATTAGACTCAAAAAAGTGAAAAGCTAGGCAAGCTAGGAGCAAAGAGCACTCACTAAAATAAAAATCCCTGAGATACAGTCAAGCAAACAGCCTCCAAGTATTTCCGCTCCGGGTGATGAGGACCAGACACCAAAATACAGGAAAGCAAAATATAGGACCTCTCGAAAACAGTCTGGGATGATTAGGGCCCAGAACAACTAGCGAAGGTATCAGAAACAGTTACGCCGACCTCCTAACGACAACCTTTTCCGGCTCAAGCACCCAAGCTTCACAAGGGCACCCCCCAGAAGTACTGCTGAAAGTGATGCGACGTCTGCCTCAGGTACCACGGGTATTCCCCCCCGCAGTCACCTGTGTGGAACCTAGGAGTGGCAACTATGGACACCAATCCGTATCAGAAGCTGGGCGGAACGGTCTTGAGGTCAGATTTAGCCAATCGGAGAGGGGGTATCCCTCTTCTCAGCCTTCACTTCCCCTCGCGCTTGACTCTCTGGAGGAGAGCTTTCCCGGTCCACCTAACGGAGTTGGATTTCGCTCAATTAATCAACTTCTACGTTTTGTTTGAGCGGCCTTGGAGAGTTAACTCTCCACTCACCTAATCCAAGGCCCTACAACCTAGCTAGTTGGTGTATGACACTTAGAAAACTTGCTAGTTGATTTTAGATTAAATCGCTTATTTTAATGGGCTGTTATGTTAAGTCACAAGGATATGGAGATGAAACTTATGGTGTTTTGACGCAAAAGAAATTAATAAAAAGCTAACTACATGTAAATGCAGTTATTGTCTTTCGATGAAAAGCAATCTCTATACAGGTTCTACGAGATTAAAAAATTGTATTTTTTCTTTTCAAATAGCAAACTCACACTCACAAAAACTACGAAACTGACTAAATGCTAAAATGCACCTAATGCAAATCACTACAAGCATGCAAATCCTAAGATGCAAAATCTCCTAAAGCAGAGTGAAATCTCCCAAAAGCTCCTTCAGTTTTAACTCTTTTTGGTTGCCCAGAAAGCTAGTTCTCGAAATCGAGAACTCTTAATATAAAGACACCAAAAAAATGCTTAAAAACAAGAAGAAGAAATCAATGACAACTCCTTCCCCAAAATCAAGCTAAAAACCAAAAGCAAGAAACCTCACAAAAGCTCCAAAAGATATGGCGAAACGAAAACAAAAATGCAACAACAAAAGCAAACAACAAGACAAAATGTTTTTTAAGCCTTTGAAATGAAAAAACAAAAATCAAAGAAAATGTTTTTTGATCTTTTTAGTTTTATAAAGAAAGAGCTCGAAAAGACCAAGCACAACTATCAAAATCCAAACCGAACAAGACTGAATTTGAAGCACAAACTTCAACAATGCTCCCAAACCTTATAAGGCTAACTAGTAGCAAGATCAATAAGAACAAAAGAAGACAAGAAAACTCAGACACTCAGCCTAGAAGAATAGTGCAAACTCGTCGCAAACAAAAACTTTGAAGAAGCAAGAAAAACTCTTCAAAAGTTGCAACAAGACCTAGCCTACTGAACTCAAGAAAACCAATCAACAAACGAGCAAAAATCATAATGCGAAGCACAACACAAAGGTAGGAAAGAGTAAGTGAGCAGGAGCTCTCTATTCTGATAAAACAGAACAGCCAAGAATGCTCAGAAAGCTATCTTGGTACTCAATCCAGAAGTGCCAGCACCAGAAACAACACTTTGCCAAAAAGACTAGTTTTCAATCAAACGAAAGAGAGAAAAGACCAAAAACCACTTCCTTCACAATCCAAAGAGTACAAAGACACTGTAAAAATAGGTCTTCACAGCCAGAAAGGACCAAAAATTCAAGAAAACCAAAAATTCAAAATCTGCCTAGGTATACGCTACTTCACAGTTTAGCAACAAGCGTGCATACGCGACTGTGCTAAAGGAAACATGTGTATACGCGACTTCCTTTAGACAAACTTGCGTGTATACGCGACTGTGTGCAGAAAAAAGCGCGTATGCAAAGGTAAATAATGAAAAAAACAAAAAGGATCAAGCCTGGATAAGAACCATGACTTCAGACTGACTGAGAAATAGTAAACTGGACTGCAAATGAAAGTTAAAACTGTCGGAAACCTACCAAACAGCTGAAACCACCCAACAGGGGAGTCACAAGAATGTGTTCCCCAGTAGAGTCGCCAGTTCTATTTCGTGGAAAATCACCCTAGAGGTTCGTTGGGTTACAACCTCCACAGAGCAAGGGCATGCTACTTAAGAAGGACTCACACAACCATGCATGTTCAAAAAAACTAAATAGAGTAGATCGAGGAAGTTACCCATAGGTCCTACGGTTGAAGCAGATCCCGCGGGGTCCAAACCCCCAGCAACCGTCCTTCCTTCTTAACCTGAAAGACAAGAAGAAACAAGCACGAAAAACTGGTTGTACAACATATATCTACTCTAAATGTTAGTGAAATCCATATAAAACATTAAATAAACCATAATGAATGCTTAAATAACAATTTTCACATATATGTAAGCAGACACTAACACGTATATTTCGGGAACAAGATGGTACTTCTGTATTATAAATAGCATGTACAAATAATGAGTGGAGAGATCACCTGAATCCTTCCACGATCTTCGAGCAGACCGTCGTCCGGATCCGTCCCGCCCTTGCCTCGCTAAGACTCCTTCCAAACTGGTGCATACGAGATGACATATAGGGAGATGAGCATCTCAAGGAAACAAGGGTTTCCTGTAATGAAATGGGAAAGTGCAAGAGGCACGGGGAATCAGACTTGGATAGGGAATACCAACAGAGTATAATATCAATAATTCTCTCTCTCCCTTAGGCCATACACATGAGGGGCTTTTATACTCCCTCCAAGTAGTTTCAACAGTTGGAAACAGTTGGCCACGTGCTGGGGTGGTTGAACTACCTGAGTAACCATCAACCCAGCCTGAAAATAGGGAATTTTTATATATTTTTTAATCATTTTAATGGAATACGTGGAAAAGTGCAGGTAGACTTGTGTATACACATGGAAAAGTACGGGCATAGTCGCGTATGGGGATTTTTACACTGTTTTTAAGTGAATTTGTCCAAGTCTGTGGGAATGGGTGCCCAAAGCCATAAAAGCAATCATGAATCATATGAAGGTGAGAAATGATGCTATAACAATTGGGCAATGGAGTTAGGCAGCTAGGGTTTATTTCAATCTACGAAGATGTTGGTTGTCTGATCATGATTGATAAAGGAAATCTAGATAACACATCCTAGACCTTTGCCATCATTATAGCTGGAGGGAGAAAATAGGAGAACAATCCACTGTAGTAGGGAATATAAAATGAATCCTAAAGTAGCTTTATAGGATAGAGATGTGAATACTTAAATATCTTAAGTCAAAGCATCAAATCATGGATGAATTCTAAATCAAGTACTCTTATTCAAATACTTAGAATACCATACATTCAAATGAGATTACAAATAAAGAAACATTGAAACATGTAGAAAATACATACTAAGACATACATCTACATGAATATTTATATCACTGATCAAAATCTATTGATCTTGTCAAATTTTAGACTGATAAATATTTCAAGACACAGACAATGGATACTCATTTTTAAAAAACCAACCTTTTTTCCACATTTCTCATGTAATATATATGAAAAATACAATAGATATAAGCTCCTAAAAGCATGGTAGTGATAATAACAATATATGTACATAATATGAAAGTTTAATTAACAAAAATAATAATACTCCTATCGTCTTAGCTACTCAAATCTTTATCCAGCAAATATCATTGGTCAAAACAGATTATAGAATTGCTTGTGCATATCTCTTGCTAGTATCCTGGAACAAGGATGAGGTCATTGCTGCATTATAGGATCTGAATTTTTTCACTTGTTTGTAGGCTTGCTATATTGAACTAAAATACATCTTCCCTCCTTGTATCAAACTGGTGCATGAACTTGTAAATTATGTCGAAACTTTGTAACTGCCTTTCTAACCATTTTCTCCTTTCAAGGCTTTCTTTCCTCATGTTGACTTGTACTCCCTTAGCCACAAGAACCTTTGATATACTACCACAACATATAAAAGTAATTTACTATAAAAAAATATTAAATTGAGTAGTTCAAAATGTTAAGGGACCATTATGGTTTTTGCAACAAAACTAGGGTTTATGTATTTCTCTCCCCCATGAAATAAATCAATCATTGCTCCATGGATTTTGCAACCTGAGCAAGGAGGTATAGATTATTATGGCTCCTTGTCACCCTTCTAGTAGGTTTATGTTTGATTTTGGCAGCCTTTAGGGTTTTTTCCTTATTTCTGTCAACATGATTTTTTTCCCTTTATCTCTTTCTGCTCTTTGAAGCTTGTATAATATCCTCCTCTACATCAATAATTGATGTTTCCTTCAACCTAGGGTTCATTTATCTTTGAAATTCAGTCTTAGCTTGTTAGTGGGACAAGTATAAAGTTTTTTGCCGCAAAACCTAGTTTCTATCTCAACTTCTTCATACTTTGTTTCTATATTATGTTTCCCTTTCTTACTCTATGTTGCTCTCTGCTTTGCTTCTTATTCATGTTGGCTTCTGGTCCTCCTTTCATAAATCTTAACCTCTAACTTTTCGACAATGTTTTCGTCATTTTTTTCAGCTGGGATGTGGCTAGATTCTGCCTTTTCTTCCTGAGTTAGGGTTCAATTAGAATCCTTAGTTTGGCTTCTCCTTGATCTTCTAGATGCAGGTTGTCTTAGGTTTCTTTGTCTCAAATTCCTCAACTGCTCCACCTACTTACTTAACTCATGAGTGTATAATCTCGTAATTAGGTCATGATGACAAATATCATGAGGTTGTAGCTCAGGTCTTGTTCTTGCTTTGTGTAGTGCTCAACTTAGTGTTCCTAAATTGAGGTCATAAATTGTCAACCAGGGCTAGTAAACTGCTGAAGTGTGGTGCACTATATGTGCCTAGTGATGGGAAAAATACTGAGAAGGGGGGTGAATCAGTATTTAGATCTGTCAATAAAACTTTTTACTTTTTCTTTCTCTAAAACCCATACGCTACTTCAGTTTATCCAACTCGTGTATACACGCGGATATACTTTATAAAACTCGCGTATTACTAGAGATCTCATTATGCATGTAATTCTTTACTTGGATTAGTGCATCGTTAATTCTTTAGATGTTTAGTAAGTAGTAAACATGTTCAGTAATAACAGAATAAATCATCACACATAAGCAACACACATGAACACCTGGATTTAAGGTGGAAACCCAATTCGGGAGAAAACCACCGCTGCCGTTGTCTTAGTCTTCAATATTTTATTATAGAGAAAACATCTTACAACCATGTACTGGTGCAGACTCATACCAGCATGCAGGCACCGACCTGCAGAAGGCTACAACCTTCTCTCATTAACCAGCCTCTCCTGGAAGGGAGCTACAACCCCCTGATCTCATTTACCAGCCTCTCCTGGAAGGGAGCTACAACCCCCTGCTCTCGTTTACCAGCCTCACCTGGAAGGGAGCTACGATCCCCTGCTCTTGTTTACCAGCTACCATTGGAAGGGAGCTACAACCCCCTCACTGAAGGCTTCGACCTTCAGCACCTCTGCAGACCACGTTTCATCAATTTTCATACTGGATCCAACAACTTCCATACAACACAACTTGTAGGCCACTTTTCATCATATTTTCAGACTGGACCCACTCCACACATTTAAGCTCAACATTCATCAAACTGAAACTTATAACCCCATCAATTCATTCATTGAATCATCAACCAATCAACCAACAACTTGATCTTCAATTAACATAATCAACAGCATATTCATCATTCAAACAACCCAGTTCTGTATGAATACATCATTAACAGATAACAGTAAAACAGCAAAACAGATCAGACATTTCAGTCCACTTACTTCAGAAAAACCTAGATTCCATACGCGCTTTTCCTTCACTGAACCTGCGTATGTACGCGCTTTCATGCAGACCAACCCGTGTATACTTCTGTGCATTATTCAAAAAATCCTATCTGCCCATACGCGCTTTTCCTTAAGCAGACCCGCGTATACACGCTGTTGAGGAGGTAAATCCCCTCTGCGGACAGAGGTGATCCCTACTAGCCCAGCAGGGGTCTAGCAACAATCAAACAATGTTACAACGCAGGCTCCTAGTTACGAATGAAAAGGCTAGATATGGAAACCTACCTGGAGTCCGATGCTGCAATCTAAAGAAGAAGGCGTTCCCGTTCCTCGAGCTCGGCAGATCACAATCTCCCACGATATCCGCGGATAGACACCTGCACATGCAAGAGACAAACAGATACAAGCATAAAACCCGGCATACGTAACTAAATATCAGTCAGAAAAGATATTACTCACATCAACATAATGGAAAACGGAGTGGAACCATAATTGTAATCATCTATTAAATAAGAAACGAAGAAAGATTACAACCAGCGTTCTGACGTCATAGATCTCCTTCGGATGGGTCTCCAGTCATCCACGTCTCGCAAGCTCGCCAGGGAAAGGGGCAAACCTCTCCGGAGTCTCGTCGATGGTCTCCTTACTCAAATCGGCCTTAAGGGAGAAAGAAGGCTCTTACAGCACAAAGGCTCTTGGGAATAGGGAAATTCAGAGCTTAGACCTTCAAGACTAGCTTGCTTATGGAATTGAGCAAGCTTTTATAGATGGGGAAGGAGGGAGTTAAGATCCCTATTATTTTGGGATTAGTCCTATCATGAAGGAAGGTTCCATGAAAGGTGGCAAACCACCTCCCTTCCATAGAACTCCCGTGGCTAACCCTCCCAACTCAAGATAGGCAATGGTTTCTGAGTTAGTTATCACACAACTTCCGCAATCTTTTATTAAAAAACACTCCTTAAATTGGCTGGCGCGACTACTGCTCTGGGACAGAGCGCCAGTTGGCGCGGCCTCTTGCAGGATTTCCCCCATTGGCGCGAGTTCTAAACTGTCTGCCCGCGCCAATGGAAAAGGAGATGTTTTTCATGATTTTTGCAAGGAGATGTCTTAAGGGCAATTATTGCTCATGTTCAGGGGAATGCATTGATGAGAATTTCAAGGCATGACAAGGTCCACAGGTCACAAAACGGGTCCTCCATTGTGCGGGACGGGGAATGGTTAGGACAGTGACAAATTGCTGTGTAACAGATGCCCCCTAAAGTATGAGGCCCGAGAGAGAGAGGGGTGAAATGCTTTACGAGAACATGTTCAACTGAAGGCCCGCCGTCGGAAAACCTGCGTAGAAAGATACAACTGATATCTCAAGTACATGATGTATAAGTGGTATGGACGCAGCCATCCGAAATAGAGTATGCTATAATCCGGATCCAGGGTATGGGCGCAGCCATCCAACTAAGATCAAACAAATAGACTCAGGTATGGTCGCAGCCATCCAATCAGTGAGTCATGTACATAATGATAATAATCCACAATCGCAACCTGGATTACAACAGACACAATCCAGGGTCTTGCGCTCCATCTCGACCCAAACAAAGTACAAGTTCAAGCATGCGAATATGTGAGCTGAAGTCGAACATGCAAGAACATCGTCTGATTACCAGCCAATGATGAGAGTTGTTAACAGACGTGAGAGGAACCACCAATAATGACAATGGCCCTCAAGGTACTACAGGTACAATCTACGGCGTGCGAATAAATGAGTTGGCGTCGAGCACCCGCAGAATCACTCGATCGGAGGCCAATGATGAAAACCTCTCGTCGAATGCGACGAACCTGCCATTGAGGCATGCAGGCTCCAAGGTACCGTGAAAGAGTCTCTAGACCAACTTCCTGGATAATGAGCTGAAGTCGACAGGAAGTGACCTTGATTGAAGGTGGGCCATAATGTTTCCCACATCATCGACACGAGACAGAGGAACATGATTGTTTTGTTGTGAATCAAGATCGTATGAGAATCAGAGGAAGGTTGGTATTTGCAGAGGTCAACTTCTCTTGAACATATAAACGGCACGACAGTGGACTTGGCAGTATTTGACATCAACGGATCAGAGGTCATGGTGACAAGGCAATGAGCAGAGGAGAGGTCAAAAGAGATTATCCAAACCCACGGAGGCAAAGTGAAGAAACGAGATGAGATGTCCCCAACCCGACACGAATGCAGACAAAGTGCCATGTTCAAGAGCGACATACTGCCGACGACAACGACGATGGTTCCATTTTCCCCACCATTTCGGTGAGTACCTCTTTATTTTTACACAAGCTTTAAGAGGATACCATATGCTTGTCATTTAAATCCGTCCTTCAGACGAATCCATCCTAGTACATTTAACGAGTCCTAGGAAGGAGAAACTCGAATAACGTCATTTCGACTGAATCCGATGTCATCAGGGTTTAATGAGTCTGACAAAGGGAAAAATCGGCGTCTTTTCATGTTTAGAGAGTTTGAAAAGACAGCAGAAAAGAAAACTCCATAGATCCCTTTTCGTAAATAGTTCCTCAGATCCGAAAAGGTAGAAAACAATATCCGAGAAAGCCTCCTAGTCACAATAGGCTAGGGTATTCCTTTTTCGTAATCAATCCATCCCAGCCCGAAAAAGGGTTAAACGTATACTGGGTAGATGTCGATTCGTGTCCATTTTAACGAGATCGAAACGACAAGGGCCCCCATCTTTTCACAAGCTTAGAGTCAGAAAAGAGCGGAAAGTTGAATCCTCCTGAAGGAACGAGTGGTATAAAGGGTAGCAGCTAGTTCCGGTAATGGTGGAACTGCTCAGAACAAGTAAAGGTTAAGAGGCTAGCTAACAAGACCACTCATCGCAGCGGTTCCTCAGGAATGGGTAAAACAACCAAGTGAAGGCATATGATCGGCCAAGCAGATAGTGACGATGGAGTGAGAAAACCAAGGCTCAACTGGAAAAACAGGCTGATAAAATGGCAATCACAAGAGGTAAAATGGGAATGGTTTCATTTTTACACAAGCTTGAAATAAAAAAACTCTGCTTGAAGTTGGTTTCATTTTTACACAAGCTTGAAACAAAGATAAACTATGCTTGAAACCAGTTTCATTTTTACACAAGCTTGAAACGGAAACAAACTATGCTTGAAAAAGTAAGCATGCCCCCAGCATGGTGACTCAATTCGAGGTACATGCCCCCCAAGCTTCAGTCCATATGAAAGTCAGATGGAGTGAAGGTTCAATTTACGAGATCTAAGAAAGACTCGACTGGGATTTTACGAGATCTGATCAAAGACTCGAATTGAACAGGAACGTGTTTCATTTTTTAACGAGGTTGACACATTAAAAGAACTATCCTCAGAACACCTTGTTTCATGGTTTAAGGAGCTTGACACAAGACAAGGAACTGTGCTCCGACGGCCTTGTTTCATTTTTTAAGGAGCTTGACACAGGAAAAGAACCATGCTCCGACCGACTTACATCAAAATGAATAAGAAGGTGGTGCTTCCAAGAGCTCCACTCCCGATGGAAGGGAAACATCCTGGAAGTCAGGACCCAATGCCCCCAGTACACTATGCACGACAGCATCTTCACTGAGCACGTGCACGGGGTAGGTGGCCACATAGTTGACCTGCGGTGGGGCAGATACAACGGGTGGATAGAAACCAGGAGGGGGTGATGGTGGGCCAGACACCACATTAGGACCAAAGAACGAAATCTGATCAATGGTCACGATCTGTCCTTCATGTGGAAAGCACATCACGCGAAAGAGGGAAGAGACAAGCGCTCCCATGGCATAGGTGTAATCGCGCCCCAATAGTATATTGAAATCCAAGGGGCCTAGAACAACCATCACGTCCATATGGACGGTTTTACCTCCCAAAGTAACAGGTAACCTTGGAAGGATCCCCAACGGTTGACTCGTCCTTCTATTGAATGTCAACAGATTCTGCGTAACAGGCGCAAGCGGCGGTGAACCGAAAGCTTGCCAGGTAGTCGAGGATAAAATACTAACAGAGGCACCTTCGCCTATAATGGTGCTGGGTACAACCATACCAAAAGCCTGTACTGTGATCTCGAAAGGCACATAAGACGGAAGGCGAAATCCTGTGAATCGACTCCAATCAAAGGAGGCGACCAGACTACTCGGAGGGGCTACCATCGAAACAAGAAGGTCTTCCCCTGAAGTTACGGAAGAAGGAGCATCCTCCATGACTTCCATCTCGGAGGTGGGAGGGAGATCCTTGGAACCTCGATCATGGGAGGTGAAGGAGCTTCTTCTTGAAGGCCAGGGACAGGAGAATCTTTCTCCAAGTCTGAAGAATCTGAGGAAATCAGAAGGACATGGGGGGTGTGAGATCCACTCTCGACAGAAAAGACCTGGTGCACCGCAGACGGGGCCAGTTCAACCGATCCTACGACCAATGGTTGGTCAAGGATGGATTCGTGATTTTGAATTTCTGGGGGAGTGGGATCGACCAAGGATGACTCTTGACCAATCGTAGGATCAACTGGTGGAGTGCTCAAAGAAAGCTGATTATAACCAGTTGGAAGGCATGGTATAGAACCGGTTGAGTTGTCTAATACTCTTTTGGCTTCATCCATACATGGACAAAGGTGAATAGCATGGTGCCCTTCACACAACTTACAGGGATTGGTGATCTTACCCTGCTTCTTAAGAGCCTTATCAGCACCAGTCGAAGATGTGCCCCCAACCTTGCTCCCGGAAGTCAAAGACAATGGTGGATGACCGTTGGACCATGCTTCAAGCACTTTGGGAATGTCGGGGCAGTCTCAAAGCAGATGGTCTCCCGTGCACAACATGCACGGGAACTTGACTTTCTGAGGAGGGTTGGAAGGGTTATTGAGAGGAGACGTTTCAGGAGCAGTAACTGCACTTTTAACCTCTCGCTTATTAGACTTCTTCTTCTTTGTCTTCTTCTTCTTCTTCTTAGCCACCTGGTTACTCGAATCCAGACTTTCACCAAGCGAAGAGGAGGAGGAGGACTCAGAAACAGGCGAATAAGGGGAGAGGTCCACCTTCGAATCAACATGACGTTGTTCTGGCGGAGGAACTGATTGAACAGTAGCGGAGTTATTTGGGACAACAGAGGTTGAAAACAACCAAACAGGCAACCCAACAGTTAACCCAGGAAGGGACAACGTTGCCATGTAAGGAGCACCAACATTTCCAAAAGGAGGAAAATGACCAGGATTCCCTTCTAAGGGTATTCCTTGGTTGGTAAACTCTGAAAAAGTTGCCATCAACACTCAAAACCACACGCGGGCCAAAAAACGATTTAAGGGCACACGATCAAATGGTCAACAAGCAATGTCTAAATGGGTGTGTAATCGTGGGCGATTAATTTTACCACATTGGAAAGTAAGGAATTCTACCGTTTCATATTTTAAGAGTCGAGAAACGATAAAAAGGTGACTCTATCTCTTTCAGATTTGACACAAGCGTGAAAGGACAAGCGCTTGACGGTCTTTTCAAGTTTAGGGAGTCAGAAAAGAACAAATGACTGCTCAGGAAATACTAGGCACAAAGGGTGTACCAAATATCCGTGAACTGCAATATACACCTTGGTTTCAATAATGAAACAGAAATCGACCAAGGACTTTTCGTACGTGCAGGTAGTCTCCCCGAATGCTGTGTTCGGTGTATCACGGGTATAGGGCGGCAGACTCGGCTTCCTGTGGATAAAGGATTGAAAACCTAGAGGGGTCTCCCTTTATATACGCGACGGTACGGGGAGCGCAAGTCCGTACTAGCGCTGTCTAAAGCCAAAAGGCAAACGACAACTGCTAGGTTTAACGACGCCGGAACACGTCTCTAGCCTAGACCTTCTAAATATGTTCCGTTAAGTTCCAATGCTGCCTTAGGTTAATTGAATTTTTTTTTTACAGTTGATCTTCAATTAAGTTTCAATTTCCAGGCCCTATCGTATGTAATGTCTGAAAAGACTCCTAAATGCAAAACTACATGCCACAGTCCAACATTTCGTTCGATGAAAACTAATTAGAGAAGAGTTGAGAGCTTTTAAACAAACGAAATGAACGGAAGACAAACAACAAAATCTCTAATGCAACTAATGAAATTGAAAGCTTTTCATCCAAATCACTAATCACTAGCAAAATCGAAAAGATCACAATTTGCACTAATTAACAAAAGCAAAAGAGATCTTTTTTTTTTTTTTGCAATTTTCAATGTTTAATAGTTAAATGCACTAAACAAACCGAAAACACACGGAACAATTTGAGAAAAGATACTAGAGAGAGCGAAACAAACAAATTTCACTCAACCAACACAAACAATCAGATCCCCAAATCGACCCAAAGTCTCTCAAAACAAAGAAAAGACTCAAAGCTTCCAATGGACCGTGTGATACAGGTCCAAGGCAAGACCAAACGAATTTCGAATGAAGGAAGAAACAATCACTCAAAAGTCGCAATAAAACAATCAACGACTACTAAGAGGATGTGGAGAATCAATCAGACATTTAACAGGACAATCAAAACACCAAAACTCCCAAGGAGGGCTCGATACACTAAGCCACTAGATGCCCTAGGGCTTGAAACGTGAAATCGGTAGATAAAAGCAAACAACCAAAGGACAGAGGTGAATTCCCAGTCAAACAGAACTCCAACACACTCAGGTAGTCGGAAAATCAAGAAGAGAAACACTGACCAAACCCAGAGAGCTCAAAAATGAGGAAACTCAAAAAACTTACAGTAGTGGCGCGACTGTAAGTGTGAAACTGGCGCCAGAAAGCAATTGGCGCAGGCCAAACAAAAGCAACATGCGCCAATTGGCACGACTGTCGGGTTAAAAACCACGCCAGTCGAGTTTCTCAGTCAAAATCAGAAAAGAACCACTCCAGAAACAGATCAATGCAAACTAAGCAAACCAAGAAGCAGAAACAGCAAAAGAAACCAACCCAGAAGGCTGATCAAGCAAGGAGAAACATAAAACAATCAAAGCGAGAAAACGTAAACGAGACAATGAAATCTGGACGATCCCCAGTGGAGTCGCCAAATTGTTGAAGAGGTAAATCCCCTCTGCGGACAGAGGCGATCCCTACTAGCCCAGCAGGGGTCTAGCAACAATCAAACAATGTTACAACGCAGGCTCCTAGTTACGAATGAAAAGGCTAGATATGGAAACCTACCTGGAGTCCAATGCTGCAATCTGAAGAAGAAGGCGTTCCCGTTCCTCGAGCTCGGCAGATCACAATCTCCCACGATCTCCGCGGATAGACACCTGCACATGCAAGAGACAAACAGATACAAGCATAAAACCCGGCATACGTAACTAAATATCAGTCAGAAAAGATATTACTCACATCAACATAATGGAAAACAGAGTGGAAACATAATTGTAATCATCTATTAAATAAGAAACGAAGAAAGATTACAACCAGCGTTTTGACGTCATAGATCTCCTTCGGACGGGTCTCCAGTCATCCATGTCTCGCAAGCTCGCCAAGGAAAGGGGCAAACCTCTCTGGAGTCTCGTCGATGGTCTCCTTACTCAAATCGGCCTTAAGGGAGAAAGAAGGCTCTTACAGCACAAAGGCTCTTGGGAATAGGGAAATTCAGAGCTTAGGCCTTCAAGACTAGCTTGCTTATGGAATTGAGCAAGCTTTTATAGATGGGGAAGGAGGGAGTTAAGATCCCTATTATTGTGGGATTAGTCCTATCATGAAGGAAGGTTCCATGAAAGGTGGCAAACCACCTCCCTTCCATAGAACTCCCGTGGCTAACCCTCCCAACTCAAGATAGGCAATGGTTTCTGAGTTGGTTACCACACAACTTACGCAATATTTTATTAAAAAACACTCCTTAAATTGGCTGGCGCGACTACTGCTCTGGGACAGAGCGCCAGTTGGCGCGGCCTCTTTGCAGGATTTCCCCCATTGGCGCGAGTTCTAAACTGTCTGCCCGCGCCAATGGAAAAGGAGATGTTTTTCATGATTTTTGCAAGGAGATGTCTTAAGGGCAATTATTTCTCATGTTCAGGGGAATGCATTGATGACAATTTCAAGGCATGACAAGGTTCACAGGTCACAAAATGGGTCCTCCATTGTGCGGGACGGGGAATGGTTAGGACAGTGACAAATTGCTGTGTAACACACGCGCTTTTGCTGAAGCTAACCAGCGTATACATCTGTAACTTTTCAGGACTGTGCAGCTCTTCAGATCAGATAAACCACTCAGATTTCATCCTTTACTTCAGAAAGTATTTCGCCTCATCTCAGATCTAAACATTCCATAAACAGATCTAGAAAATACATATACATTTCAGATCTAGAGATCCTTATTCATCATTTTCTTCATAGGTGCATCATAGATTCAGATCTATCAATCAAGAACAGAGTTCATCCATGCAGACATTCCTTAGATATATTTATTCATTCACAACCCTTACTCACGCACCCCCTTGCACAATGATCTTCTTCTCCTTATATAGATTTAGCCTTTATCAATACCATGAGTCAAAACCACACAACACCGATGGTATTCCTGGACGGGATCAAATAGATAATCAAGCGCTCAATACAATGGGTAAATACCATGGTAATGCCCCTTGGTATTCTAAATTTGGAGCGCAAAAGGGCATACGCGACTTGGCACGTACTTTTCCGCGTGCATACGCTACTTCGTCTTAACGAACCCGCGTATGCTTTGTGACACATCATATTTATCATTTTTCTAGCACTTACTGGAATTCCTTTCTACTGTTACTTCTAAGCTGATCTGTAGATACATCTTCCTTCCTTTTAACACATAGGTTGCTTATCATAGGCAACCCATCAAGCAGGTTTCTATCAAGAACAACTTCATCAGACAAGTTCCATCAAAGTAAACTCATTGTATCACATTGCCAACAATCTCCCCCTTAACTCATCAAGTAGGTTTCCATCGAGGACAACTTCATCAAGTAGGTTGTCATCATTCTTCAAGTAGGTTGCCATCAAGGACAACACATGCCAACAATCTCCCCCTTTGGACTTGATGGAAACCATGATGGTGTTTGATCACCACAACAGATAGATATATTGATTATAATCATTATGCAAACACCATGATATTCTCCCCCTATTCAAACACCATGCTACTCTCCCCCTTTGACATCAAGGGCAAAGGGCGGATCAAAACGAAAAAAAGGTTTTTCTTCTCATGTAGACAGAAGAGCTCTGCAGATATGATGTGCACTGAAGTTATCATTCTCCCCCTGAGTTCAGGTTGAATCTTCAAACATATTTTTCAATGAAGTACATGACTCTATGACCTTTCCTATCACCAAGGACTCATACTTACATCAATGATCCAACCAAGTGGATTTACATATGTGACTCAAGTACCCAACCAAGTGGGTTTACACATTTTGACTTAGCTACCCAACCAAGTGGGTTTAAAAATTTGAACAAGTCCTTACATGATCAAAAATTATAATTTTACATCATAGGTCTCAACATGACCCTTTAAATCAAAATACAAATACTTTTTATAACAACAACAAAAAGACCTCAAGAGAGTAGACTTCCATATATCGTAGTCATCATAATGCCAACAATGCATTACTCACAAGAAGAATAATGAGAATGCCATCAATTCATCCTTTCCACAAGACCAATGCTCCCCCTTAGCTTGTGCATCCCGAACACTTTCAACATCAAATCATCAAGGCATATTTATATCAAAACATCTGAGAATGAAACAGAATTATGAGTACTGGAACACCACCAGAGATACCAAACAATACTGCAGCTCTACTGAAGATTGCTGAATCAGAGAAATTTGTCAGCAAGCACCCATACGCGGTTTTAGTTTTATGTACTCACGTATATACGCGACTATAGTTTAGGAAATCCGTGTATCCATTTTAATCTTCTGATTTTGAGCAAAACTGATCTCCTGAAAAGGCAGAGATAACTTCCAGCTTCTATCTGGGATATTTTGAATGCTTCCCTGGAATATATGAGAGAAGAACAAATAGGACAATGTAGCTATGTTCAAAAGTGTCATCCAGCAGTTGTAGCATAAGCACATTAGTAACCAAGCCTTCAAGCTCTTCATATTCTTCCCAAGAGGAATTATCATTCCAGAACAACTTCTTCAATAGACAACACGTGTCAAAAAATCATCCAAGTGATCTCATATCACCAAAATCTTCAAGATTTACATCATGATGCAACATGTGATGGAATTATGTATAAAAGGTCAAAGCCATAGCAACAAACTCTATATGATCTATTCATATCTTTGAATCATAAGACTTCCATCTCATCCATAAAATAAAATACTCTTCATCAAAAAGCAATCAGGGGTTATCCATAACCTCATCATAAGAAGCCATGTATCATAACATCATCATTTGAGCATGCATAAGCAGATACAATGACAACCATGCAATCATCAGCAGTTATACTGATGCTCCCCCTGAACCTGTGCTCCTGTTCTTGAGCTGTCATACTAATTTCCTTATCATAAATGCATACGCGTCTGTGTCCACTGGAACTCGCGTGTATACGTGACTTTACTTCATTAAACCCGCGTATGGAAAGTGAAATACTGAAAATTTCACACTCCTTTTCTCCCCCTGAATTTGTACCACCTGTACCTGTCTTCTTCACAACAGATGCACTGTAAAAAATAAACATAACCAGAATAACCAAATCAACCATGAGAATCACCATACATCGCTCCCCCTGTGATGATACATTACTAATCACCAGAATGTATCTCACATCATTTATGCAGTCATTATGAGAAATAAGCTTTAGAAGCAGATGACTGCAGTAGGGTCAATATTCCCTACGGTTCTAACCGGTCTTCCTTCCTTTTCCAGCTTTGCTTGAAATTTCTTATTGTGTGCTGGAAATTGTTCAATTTCTCAGATCTATTCATCCTGCATTCTTTTTCTACATGTCCATACTTGTTACAGGCATAACATCTTGCATGACCAGAAAAGTAAGCATATGGATCATAATGTGTTTTTCTATACTTTCTTCTATTGCAATCAGCTGCTTTATGACCATACTTGTTGCATGAAAAACAATATCCCTTAAAGAACCCAGAGTGCCTATCTGTATAGAATCTGTTTGTTTGTGACTGAAACAATTTGCTTCTGCAATTTTCTGCAACATGCCCATAATTATGACATTTAAAGAATTCAACATTATTGATCAAAGGAGGGAATGATTTCTTTTGAGAGTTCATGATTGTCGGTTGACCTATTGCTTCTTTCAACACTTCAGGCTTTGCATTGATATCCTTTGAATCTTTAGCACTTCCTTGTGAACTAGATTCTCCTTTAACAGTTTCATGAAAACCAAGACCAAGTTTAACAGAAGGAGACCTTTGACTACTAAGAATATTGTCCAGAATCTTAGTACTATCTTGAAACATCAAGAGTTTATCTTTTTCTTCCAATTTACCTTTTAGAATGTTTACCTCAACCTCCAATTTTTGGCATTGCTTCTTTATACTTTCTTCAACCCTTCTTCCTTCTTCTAATTGATCATTTAATTTTAAAATTTCTTCCTTCAACCAATTTTCTTGTTCTTCACATGTTTGTAGCAGTTCTTCATTCTTCTTATTTGATTTTTCCAGATCTTCTTTGAGAGAGATGATTTCTGCTTCAAGTCCTTCCTTTTCAAGTGGTAGGGGTTCTTCATTCTTCTTATTTGATTTTTCCAGATCTTCTTTGAGAGAGATGATTTCTGCTTCAAGTCTTTCACTTTGATTGGTTGCATAAACATACAACTTTTGATACTTTTCTATCTGTCCATTCAGTATTTCTTTCTGATCATTCATTCTAGAGATCATATCTTTGTAAATAGATTCTCTCTTATGAAATTGATTCCAATCATTGCTTTCATCATTGATCTTGAGATTTGCTTCTATATTTATATTGTTACTTTCACTATCTTCATCATTGCATGCACAAGAAAGTGGATCACAAGAACAACAATCAATACCTGTTTCCTCTTCTTCATTTTCTGCTGCACATGTTTTCTGAGGTATCTTCTTTCTTTGAGTAGCCTTCTTCTTTTGCTTCCTTGCCATGAGTGCTTTCATATCTTGGTCAGAATCTTCTTCATCTTCACTTGTCATTTCATTATTATCTTCATTTGCATAATAACTCTTTCCCTTTACAAATTGTTTCCCTTTATCATGATTTTCTCTATAAAGACATTTCACAGCATAATGACCAACTCTTCCACAATCAAAACATTTGAAGGGAAGCTTACCTTTGAATCTTCCAGTACCTGGTTGGAGTCTTCTCACAAAATTTGCTTCTTCTTCTTCTGATATATAATTTGATTCCTTGACGAATTCCTTTTCTTTTCCTTTTGCATATGCCTTAAAGGAAACTTCTTTGATTTGAGAGGGACCTTATTTTCTCATTTCAAAAGCAGTTAGAATACCATGTAGTTGAACAATAGTAAGGGATTACATATCTTGCCTTTCTTCAATAGCTGATACTTTTGATTCAACTTTTGAAGTCAAAGATCTTAAGACCTTTTCCACCAGAGTAGTGTCAGTTATGGTTTCACCCAAACTTCTCATACGATTTACAATATCATCTAGACATAAAAAGAAACTGGCAATACTCTCATCACTATGCATTCTTAAATTTTCATATTCAATTCTGAGAGTTTGGAGTTTTGCACTTTTTACCTTTATATCTCCTTCATAGCTTAGAATGATTTTGTCCCATATTTCTTTCACTGAATTTAGCTGCATCACTTTAGCAAATTCTGGTTCAGACATGCTTCCTAATAAAACATTGACTACTTTGGCATTGATTTCATATTTCTTCCTTTCTGTTGCATCAGAAGGAATAGTTGCTGGATACTGATAACCTTCTTCCACGATTGCCCATACTTCTACACCAAGGCTTTGCAGATATGATTTTGTTCGTATCTTCCAGAATAACAGATTACTTCCATTGAACAGAGGTGGCTTTAGAGAGAGCACTCCTTCCTGACTTCCCATTGTGACGGATCTCCTTCAAGCGATTAAGCTTCTGCAGAAGGACCTGCTCTGATACCCATTGTTGGGAAAAATACTGAGAGGGGGGGGGGGTGAATCAGTATTTAGATCTGTCAATAAAATTTTTTACTTTTTCTTTCTCTAAAACCCATACGCTACTTCAGTTTATCCAACTCGCGTATACACGCGGATATACTTCATAAAACTCGCGTATTACTAGAGATCTCATTATGCATGTAATTATTTACTTGGATTAGTGCATCATTCATTCTTTAGATGTTTAGTAAGCAGTAAACATGTGAAGTAATAACAGAATAAATCATCACACATAAGCAACACACATGAACACCAGGATTTAAGGTGGAAACCCAATTCGAGAGAAAACCACCGCTGCCGTCGTCTCAGTCTTCAATATTTTATTATAGAGAAAACATCTTAAAACCATGTACTGGCGCAGACTCATACCAGCACACAGGCACCCACCTGTAGAAGGCTACAACCTTCTCTCGTTTACCAGCCTCTCCTGGAAGGGAGCTACAACCCCATGATCTCGTTTACCAGCCTCTCCTGGAAGGGAGCTACAACCCCCTGCTCTCGTTTACCAGCCTCACCTGGAAGGGAGCTACGACCCCCTGCTCTCGTTTACCAGCTGCCACTAGAAGGGAGCTACAACCCCCTCACTGAAGGCTTCGACCTTCAGCACCTCTACGGACCACGTTTCATCAATTTTCATACTGGATCCAACAACTTCCATACAACACAACTTGTAGGCCACTTTTCATCATATTTTCAAACTGGACCCACTCCACACATTTAAGCTCAACATTCATCAAACTCAAACTTATAACCCCATCAATTCATTCATTGAATCATCAACCAATAAACCAACAACTTGATCTTCAATTAACATAATCAGCAGCATATTCATCATTCAAACAACCCAGTTCTGTATGAATACATCATTAACAGATAACAGTAAAACAACAAAATAGATCAGACATTTCATTCCACTTACTTCAGCAAACGCTAGATTCCATACGCGCTTTTACTTCATTGAACCTGCATATGTACGCGCTTTCATGCAGACCAACCCGTGTATACTTCTGTGCATTATTCAAAAAATCCTATCTGCCCATACGCGCTTTTCCTTAAGCAGACCCGCGTATACACACACTTTTGTTGAAGCTAACCAGCATATACATCTGTAACTTTTCAGGAATGTGCAGCTCTTCAGATTAGATAAACCACTCAGATTTCATCCTTTACTTTAGAAAGTATTTCGCCTCATCTCAGATCTAAACATTCCATAAACAGATTTAGAAAATACATATACATTTCAGATCTAGAGATCCTTCTTCATCATTTTCTTCATAGGTGCATCATAGATTCAGATCTATCAATCAAGAATAGAGTTCATCCATGCAGACATTTCTTAGGAGATTTATTCATTCACAACCCTTACTCATGCAACCCCTTGCACAATGATCTTCTTCTCCTTATATAGATTTAGCCTTTATCAATACCATGAGTCAAAACCACACAACACCGATGGTATTCCTCGATGGGATCATATAGATAATCAAGCGCTCAATACAATGGGTCAATACCATGGTAATGCCCCTTGGTATTCTAAATTTGGAGCGCAAAAGGGCATACGTGACTTGGCACGTACTTTTCCGTGTGCATACGCTACTTCGTCTTAACAAATCTGCGTATGCTTTGTTACACATCATATTTATCATTTTTCTGGCACTTACTGGAATTCCTTTCTACTGTTACTTCTGAGTTGGTCTGTAGATACATCATCTTTCCTTTTAAAACATAGGTTGCTTATCATAGGCAACCCATCAAATAGGTTTCTATCAAGAACAACTTCATCAGACAGGTTCCATCAAAGTCAACTCATTGTATCACATTGCCAACAATCTCCCCCTTAACTCATCAAGTAGGTTGTCATCATTCATCAAGTAGGTTTCCATCAAGGACAACACATGCCAACAATCTCCCCCTTTGGACTTGATGGCAACCATGATGGTGTTTGATCACCACAATAGATAGATATATTGATTATAATCATTATGCAAACACCATGATATTCTCCCCCTATTCAAACACCATGCTACTCTCCCCCTTTGACATCAAGGGCAAAGGGCGGATCAAAACCAAAACAAGGTTTTTCTTCTCATGTAGACAGAAGAGCTCTGCAGATCTGATGTGCACTGAAGTTATCATGCTCCCCCTGAGTTCACGCTGAATCTTCAAACATATTTTTCAATGAAGTACATGACTCTATGACCTTTCCTATCACCAAAGACTCATACTTACATCAATGATCCAACAAAGTGGATTTACATATGTGACTCAAGTACCCAACCAAGTGGGTTTACACATTTTGACTCAACTACCCAACCAAGTGGGTTTACAAATTTGAACAAGTCCTTACATGACTGGAAAGTATAATTTTACATCATAGGTCTCAACATGACCTTTTCATCAAAATACGAATATGACCTTTTATAGCAAATACCAAAAAGACCTTAAGAGAGAGATCATATATCAGAGTCATGATAATGCCAACAATGCATTACTCATAGCAAGAATAATGAGAATGCCATCAATTCATCCTTTCCACAAGACCAATGCTCCCCCTTAGCTTGTGCATCCTGAACACTTTCAACATCAAATCATCAAGGCATATTTATCAAGAAACATCAGAGACTGAAACATAATTATGAGTACTGGAACACCACCAGAGATACCAAACAGCACCGCAGCTGTGCTGAAGAATGCTGACGCCAAGTAAAATTTGTCAGCAACTAACCATACGCGGTTTTCTTTGCATCAAGTCGCGTATATACGCGACTTTCGTTCAGGAAATCCGCGTATCCATTTTAATCTTCTGATTTTGAATCAGATCTGATCTCCTGAAAGGCAGAGATAACTTCCAGCTTCTGTCTGAGATATTTTGAATGCTTCCCTGGAATATATGATAGAAGAACACATAGGACAATGTAGCTATGTTTTAAAGTGTCATCCAGCAGTTGTAGCATAAGCACATTAGTAACTTTGCAGCATCAACATATTCTTCCCAAGAGGAATTATCATTCCAAGACAACTTCTTCAATAGACAATATGTGTCTAGCAATCATCCAAGTGATCTCATATCACCAAAATCTTCAAGATTTATATCATGATGCAACATGTGATGGAATTATGTATAAAAGGTCTCAATCGTGACAACCAACATCAGCAACAAGTTCTGCATGATCTATCCTTATCTCTGAATTAGAATACTTCCATCTCATCCATAAAAAAAAAAATACTTTTCATCAAAAAGCAAACAGGGCTTATCCATAATCTCATAATAAGAAACCATGTATCATATCATCATCATTTGAGCATGCATATTTAAAGAATAAGCAGATACAGTGCCACTAATGCAATCATTAGTAGTTAGACTGCTGCTCCCCCTGAACCTGTGCTTCTGTTCTTGAGCTAAATCATTGAATTTCTTATCACGGAAAAGCATACGCTTCTGTCTCCAAAGGAAATCGCGTGTATACGCGACTTTTTTTCACGAAACCTACGTATGTAAAGTGAAACACTGAAAATTTCCTTCATCTCCCCCTGAATTTATATCACCTGTACCTGTCTTCTCTTGTCATATCAGATGCACTGTCAGAAATAAACATAACCAGAATAACCAAATCAACCATGAGAATCACCATACATTGCTCCCCCTGTGATGATACATTACTAATCACCAGAATGTATCTCACATCATTCATGCAGTGATTATGAGAAATATGCTTTAGAAGCGGATGACTGCAGTAGGGTCAATATTCCCTACGTTTCTGACCAGTCCTCCTTCTTTTTCCAACTTTGCTTGACCTTTCTAATTGTGTGCTGGAAATTGTCCACTTTCTCAGATCTATTCATCCTGCATTCTTTTTCTACATGTCCATACTTGTTACAAGCATAACATCTTATGTGACCAGAAAAGTAAGCATATGGATCATAATGTGTTTTTCTATTCTTTCTTATATTGCAATCAACTGCTTTATGACCATACTTGTTGCGTGAAAAACAATATCCCTCAAAGACACCTGAGTTCCTTTCTATGTAGAATCTGCTTGTTTGTGACTGAAACAATCTGCTCCTGCAATTGGCTGCAACATGCCCATAATTATGACATTTAAAGCATTCAACATTATTGATCAAAGAAGGGAATGATTTCTTTTGAGAGTTCATGATTGTTGGTTTACCTTTTGCTTCTTTCAACACTTCAGGCTTTGCATTGATATCCTTTGAATCTTTAGCACTTCCTTGTGAACTAGATTCTCCTTTAACAGTTTCATGAAAACCAAGACCAAGTTTAACAGACGGAGACCTTTGACTACTAAGAATATTGTACAGAATCTTAGTACTATCTTGAAACCTCAAGAGTTTATATTTTTCTTCCAATTTACCTTTTAGAATGTTTACCTCAACCTCCAATTTTTGGCATTGCTTCTTCATACTTTCTTCAACCCTTCTTCCTTCTTCTAATTGATCATTCAAATTTAAAATCTCTTCTTTCAACCCATTTTCTTGTTCTTCAAAAGTTTGTAAAGCTCTTTATTCTTCTTATTTGAATTTTCCAGATCTTCTTTGAGAGAGATGATTTCTGCTTCAAGTCCTTCCTTTTCAAATGATTGTAGAGGTTCCTCATTCTTCTTATTTGATGTTTCGAGATCTGCTTTTAGAGAGATGATTCCAGCTTCAAGTTTTTCACTTCGATTGGTTGCATAAACGTACAACTTTTGATACTTGTCTATCTGTCCATTTTGTATTTATATCTTTTCATTCATTCTAGAGATCACATCTTTGTAGATAGATTCCTTCTTTTTAAATTGATCCCAATAATTACTTTCGTCATTGATCTTGAGATTTGCTTCTAGACTTATACTGTTACTTTCACTATCTTCATCCTTGCAAGTACAAGAAAGTGGATCACAAGAACAACAATCAATACCTGTTTCCTCTTCTTCATTTTCTGCTGCACATGTTTTCTGAGGTATATTCTTTCTTTGAGTAGCCTTCTTCTTTTGCTTCCTTTCCATGAGCACTTTCAGATCTTGGTCAAAATCTTCTTCATCTTCACTTGACATTTCATTACTATCTTCATTTGCATAATAACTTTTTCCCTTTACAAATTGTTTCCCTTTATCATGATTTTCTCTATAAGGACATTTCGCAGCATAATGACCAACTCTTCCACAATCAAAACATTTGAAGGGAATCTTACCTTTGAATCTTCCAGTACCTGGTTGGAGTCTTCTCACAAAATTTGCTTCTTCTTCTTATGATATATAATTTGATTCCTTGACGACTTCCTTTTCTTTTCCTTTTGCATATGCCTTAAAGGCAACTTCTTTGATTTGAGAGGGACCTTCTTTTCTCATTTCAAAAGCAGTTAGAATACCATGTAGTTGAGCAACAGTAAGGGTTTGCAGATCTGGCCTTTCCTCAATAGCTGATACTTTTGATTCAAATTTTTAAGTCAAAGATCTTAAGACCTTTTCCACCAAAGTAGTGTCGGTTATGGTTTCACCCAAACTTCTCATATGATTTACAATATCATCTAGACATAAAAAGAAACTGGCAATACTCTCATCACTATGCATTCTTAAATTTTCATATTCAATTCTGAGAGTTTGTAGTTTTGCACTTTTTACCTTTGTATCTCCTTCATAGCTTAGAATGATTTTGTCCCATATTTCTTTCGCTGAAATTAGTTGCATCACTTTAACAAATTCTGGTTCAGACATGCTTCCTAATAAAACATTGACTGCTTTGGCATTGATTTCATATTTCTTCGTTTCTGTTGCATCAGAAGGAATAGTTGCTGGATACTGATAACCTTCTTCCATGATTTCCCATACTTCTGCACCAAGGCTTTTCAGATATGCTTTTGTTCGTATCTTCCAGAATAACAGATTACTTCCATTGAACAGAGGTGGCTTTAGAGAGAGCACTCCTTCCTGACTTCCCATTGCGACAGATCTCCTTCAGGCGATCAAGCTTCTGCAGAAGGACTTGCTCTGATACCAATTGTTGGGAAAAATACTGAGAGGGGGGGGGGGGGGGGAGGGTGAATCAGTATTTAGATCTGTCAATAAAAATTTTTACTTTTTCTTTCTCTAAAACCGATACGCTACTTCAGTTTATCCAACTTGTGTATACACATGGATATACTTCATAAAACTCGCGTATTACTAGAGATCTCATTATGCATGTAATTCTTTACTTGGATTAGTGCATCATTCATTCTTTAGATGTTTAGTAAGCAGTAAACATGTGCATTAATAACAGAATAAATCATCACACATGAACACCAGGATTTAAGGTGGAAACCCAATTCGGGAGAAAGCCACCGCTGCCGTCGTCTCAGTCTTCAATATTTTATTATAGAGAAAACATCTTACAACCATGTACTGGTGCAGAATCATACTATCACGCAGGCACCCACCTGCAGAAGGATACAACCTTCTCTCATTTACCAGCCTCTCCTGGAAGGGAGCTATAACCCCCTGATCTCATTTACCAGCCTCTCCTGGAAGGGAGCTACAACCCCCTGCTCTCATTTACCAACCTCACCTGGAAGGGAGCTACAACCCCCTGCTCTCGTTTACCAGCTACCACTGGAAGGGAGCTACAACCCCCTCACTAAAGGCTTCGACCTTCAGCACCTCTGCGGACCACGTTTCATCAATTTTCATACTGGATCCAACAACTTCCATACAACACAACTTGTAGGCCACCTTTCATCATATTTTCAGAATGGACCCACTCCACACATTTAAGCTCAACATTCATCAAACTGAAACTTATAACCCTATCAATTAATTCATTGAATCATCAACCAATCAACCAACAACTTGATCTTCAATTAACATAATCAACAGCATATTCATCATTCAAACAACCCAGTTCTGTATGAATACATCATTAACAGATAACAGTAAAACAGCAAAACAGATCAGACATTTCATTCCACTTACTTCAGCAAACCCTAGATTCCATACGCGTTTTTACTTCACTGAACCTACGTATGTATGCGCTTTCATGCATACCAACCCGCGTATACTTCTGTGCATTATTCAAAAAATCCTATCTGCCCATACGCGCTTTTCCTTAAGAAGACCCACGTATACACGCGCTTTTACTGAAGCTAACCAGCGTATACATCTGTAACTTTTCAGGACTGTGCAACTCTTTAGATCAGATAAACCACTCAGATTTCATCCTTTACTTCAGAAAGTATTTCGCCTCATCTCAGATCTAAACATTCCATAAACAGATCTAGAAAATACATATACATTTCAGATCTAGATATCCTTCTTCATCATTTTCTTCATAGGTGCATCATAGATTCAGATCTATCAATCAAGAACAGAGTTCATCCATGCAGACATTCCTTAGAGAGATTTATTCATTCACAACCCTTACTCATGCACCCCCTTGCATAATGATCTTCTTCTCCTTATATAGATTTAGCCTTTATCAATACCATGAGTCAAAACCACACAACACCGATGGTATTCCTGGACGGGATCAAATAGATAATCAAGCACTCAATACAATGGGTCAATACCATGGTAATGCCCCTTGGTATTCTAAATTTGGAGCGCAAAAGGGCATACACGACTTGGCACGTACTTTTCCGCGTGCATATGCTACTTTGTCTTAACGAACCCGCGTATGCTTTGTGACACATCATATTTATCATTTTTCTGGCACTTATTGGAATTCCTTTCTACTGTTACTTCTGAGCTGATCTGTAGATACATCATCTTTCCTTTTAACACATAGGTTGCTTATCATAGGCAACCCATCAAGCAGGTTTCTATCAAGAACAACTTCATCAGGCAGGTTCCATCAAAGTCAACTCATTGTATCACATTGCCAACAATCTCCCTCTTAACTCATCAAGTAGGTTTCCATCAAGGACAACTTCATCAAGTAGGTTGTCATCATTCATCAAGTAGGTTGCCATCAAGGACAACACATGCCAACAATCTCCCCCTTTGGACTTGATGGCAACCATGACAGTGTTTGATCACCACAACAAATAGATATATTGATTATAATCATTATGCAAACACCATGATATTCTCCCCCTATTCAAACACCATGCTACTCTCCCCCTTTGACATCAAGGGCAAAGGGCAGATCAAAACCAAAACAAGGTTTTTCTTCTCATGTAGACAGAAGAGCTCTGCAGATCTGATGGGCACTGAAGTTATCATGCTCCCCCTGAGTTCACGCTGAATCTTCAAACATATTTTTCAATGAGGTACATGACTCTATGACCTTTCCTATCACCAAGGACTCATACTTACATCAATGATCCAACCAAGTGGATTTACATATGTGACTCAAGTACCCAACCAAGTGGGTTTACACATTTTGACTCAGCTACCCAACCAAGTGGGTTTACAAATTTGAACAAGTCCTTACATGACTGAAAATTATAATTTTACATCATAGGTCTCAAAATGACCTTTTCATCAAAATACAAATACGACTTTTTATAACAAATACCAAAAAGACCTCAAGAGAGAGATCATATATCAGAGTCATCATAATGCCAAAAATGCATTACTCACAGCAAGAATAATGAGAATGCCATCAATTCATCCTTTCCACAAGACCAATGCTCCCCCTTAGCTTGTGCATCCTGAGCACTTTCAACATCAAATCATCAAGGCATATTTATCAAGAAACATTAGAGACTGAAACAGAAGTATGAGTACTGGAACACCACCAGAGATACCAAACAGCACTGCAGCTGTGCTAAAGAATGTTGACCCCAAGTAAAATTTGTCAGCAACTAACCATACGCGGTTTTCATTGCATAAATTAGTGTATATACGCGACTTTCGTTCAGGAAATCCGCGTATCCATTTTAATCTTCTGATTTTGAATCAGATCTGATCTCCTGAAAGGAAGAGATAACTTCCAGCTTCTGTCTGAGATATTTTGAATGCTTCCTTGGAATATATGATAGAAGAACACATAGGACAATGTAGCTATGTTTTAAAGTGTCATCCAGTAGTTTTAGCATAAGCACATTAGTAACTTTGCAGCATCAACATATTCTTCCCAAGAGGAATTATCATTCCAAGACAACTTCTTCAATAGACAATATGTGTCTAGCAATCATCCAAGTGATCTCATATCACCAAAATATTCAAGATTTATATCATGGTGCAACATGTGATGGAATTATGTATAAAAGGTCTCAATCGTGACAACCAACACCAGCAAAAAGTTCTGCATGATCTATCCTTATCTCTGAATTAGAAGACTTCCATCTCATCCATAAAAAAAAATACTTTTCATCAAAAAGCAAACAGGGCTTATGCATAATCTCATCATAAGAAACCATGTATCATATCATCATCATTTGAGCATGCATATTTAAAGAATAAGAAGATACAGTGTGAATAATGCAATCATTAGTAGTTAGACTGATGCTCCCCCTGAACCTGTGCTTCTGTTCTTGAGCTGAATCACTGAATTTCTTATCACCGAAAATCATACGCTTCTGTCGCCAAAGGAACTCGCGTGTATACGCGACTTTTGTTCAAGAAACCCACGTATGTAAAGTGAAACACTGAAAATTTCCTTTAGCTCCC
The DNA here is from genome assembly GCA_034641835.2 of Pinus albicaulis. Classification (NCBI taxonomy): domain Eukaryota; kingdom Viridiplantae; phylum Streptophyta; class Pinopsida; order Pinales; family Pinaceae; genus Pinus; species Pinus albicaulis. The sequence goes on along the minus strand of CM076575.1, from coordinate 508,245,075 downwards.
CCTGAATTTGTATCACCTGTACCTATATTCTCTTGTCATATGAGATGCACTGTTAGAAATAAACATAACCAGAATAACCAAATCAACCATGAGAATCACCATACATTGCTCCCCCTGTGATGATACAATACTAATCACCAGAATTTATCTCACATCATTCATGCAGTCATTATGAGAAATATGCTTTAGAAGTGGATGACTGCAGTAGGGTCAATATTCCCTATGTTTCTGACCAGTCCTCCTTCTTTTTCCAACTTTTCTTGAACTTTCTAATTGTGTGCTGGAAATTGTCCACTTTCTCAGATCTATTCATCCTGCATTCTTTTTCTACATGTCCATACTTGTTACAAGCATAACATCTTATGTGACCAGAAAAGTAAGCATATGGATCATAATGTGCTTTTCTATTCTTTCTTCTATTGTAATCAGCTGCTTTATGACCATACTTGTTGCATGAAAAACAATATCCCTTGAAGACACCTGAGTACCTTTCTGTGTAGAATCTGCTTGTTTGTGACTGAAACAATCTACTCCTGCAATTGGTTGCAACATGCCCATAATTATGACATTTAAAGCATTCAACTTTATTGATCAAAGGAGGGAATGATTTCTTTTGAGAGTTCATGATTGTTGGTTGACCTTTTGCTTCTTTCAACACTTCAGGCTTTGCATTGATATCCTTTGAATCTTTAGCACTTCCTTGTGAACTAGATTCTCCTTTAACAGTTTCATGAAAACCAAGACCAAGTTTAACAGAAGGAGACATTTGACAACTAAGAATATTGTCCAGAATCTTAGTACTATCTTGAAACCTCAAGAGTTTATATTTTTCTTCCAATTTACCTTTTAGAATGTTTACCTCAACCTCCAATTTTTGGCATTACTTCTTCATACTTTATTCAACCCTTCTTCCTTCTTCTAATTGATCATTCAAATTTAAAATCTCTTCTTTCAACCCATTTTCTTGTTCTTCAAAAGTTTGTAAAAGTTTTTCATTCTTCTTATTTGATTTTTCCAGATCTTCTTTGAGAGAGATGATTTCTGCTTCAAGTCCTTCCTTTTCAAATGATTGTAGAGGTTCCTCATTCTTCTTATTTGATGTTTCGAGATCTTCTTTTAGACAGATGATTTCTGCTTCAAGTTTTTCACTTCGATTGGTTGCATAAATGTACAACTTTTGATACTTGTCTATCTGTCCATTTTGTACTTCTATCTTTTCATTCATTCTAGAGATCACATCTTTGTAGATAGATTCCTTCTTTTTAAATTGATCCCAATAATTACTTTCGTCATTGATCTTGAGATTTGCTTCTAGACTTATATTGTTACTTTCACTATCTTCATCCTTGCATGCACAAGAAAGTGGATCACAAGAACAACAATCAATACATGTTTCCTCTTCTTCATTTTCTGCTGCACATGTTTTCTGAGGTATCTTCTTTCTTTGAGTAGCCTTCTTCTTTTGCTTCCTTGCCATGAGCACTTTCAGATCTTGGTCATAATCTTCTTCATCTTCACTTGACATTTCATTACTATCTTCATTTGCATAATGACTCTTTCCCTTTACAAATTGTTTCCCTTTATCATGATTTTCTCTATAAGGACATTTTGCAGCATAATGACCAACTCTTCCCCAATCAAAACATTTGAAGGGAAGCTTACCTTTGAATCTTCCAGTACCTGGTTGGAGTCTTCTCACAAAATTTGCTTCTTCTTCTTCTGATATATAATTTGATTCCTTGACGACTTCCTTTTCTTTTCCTTTTGCATATGCCTTAAAGGCAACTTCTTTGATTTGAGAGGGGCCTTCTTTTCTCATTTCAAAATTAGTTAGAATACCATGTAGTTGAACAATAGTAAGGGTTTGCAGATCTTGCCTTTCTTCAATAGTTGATACTTTTGATTCAAATTTTGAAGTCAAAGATCTTAAGACCTTTTGCACCAGAGTAGTGTCGGTTATGGTTTCACCCAAACTTCTCATATGATTTACAATATCATCTAGACGTAAGAAGAAACTGGCAATACTCTCATCACTATGCATTTTTAAATTTTCATATTCAATTTTGAGAGTTTGGACTTTTGCGCTTTTTACCTTTGTATCTCCTTCATAGCTTAGAATGATTTTGTCCCATATTTCTTTCGCTGAATTTAGTTGCATCAATTTAGCAAATTCTGGTTCAGACATGCTTCCTAATAAAACATTGACTGCTTTGGCATTGATTTCATATTTCTTCCTTTCTGTTGCATCAGAAGGAATAATTGCTGGGTACTGATAACCTTCTTCCACGATTGGCCATACTTCTGCACCAAGGCTTTGCAGATATGCTTTTGTTCGTATCTTCCAGAATAACAGATTACTTCCATTGAACAGAGGTGGCTTTAGAGAGAGCACTCCTTCCTGACTTCCCATTGCGACGGATCTCCTTCAAGCGATTAAGCTTCTGCAGAAGGACCTGCTCTGATACCAATTGTTGGGAAAAATACTGAGAGGGGGGGGGGGGGGGGTGAATCAGTATTTAGATCTGTCAATAAAGCATTTTACTTTTTCTTTCTCTAAAACCCATACGCTACTTCAGTTTATCCAACTCGCGTATACACGCGGATATACTTCATAAAACTCGCGTATTACTAGAGATCTCATTATGCATGTAATTCTTTACTTGGATTAGTGCATCATTCATTCTTTAGATCTTTAGTAAGCAGTAAAAATGTGCAGTAATAATAGAATAAATCATCACACATTAACACCAGGATTTAAGGTGGAAACCCAATTCGGGAGAAAACCACCGCTGCCGTCATCTCAGTCTTCAATATTTTATTATAGAGAAAACATCTTACAACCATGTACTAGTGCAGACTCATACCAACACGCAGGCACCCACCTACAGAAGGCTACAATCTTCTCTTGTTTACCAGCCTCTCCTGGAAGGGAGCTACAACCCCCTGATCTCGTTTACCAGCCTCTCCTGGAAGGGAGCTACAACCCCTTGCTCTCGTTTACCAGCCTCACCTGGAAGGGAGCCACTACCCCCTGCTCTCGTTTACTAGCTACCACTGGAAGGGAGCTACAACCCCCTCAATGAAGGCTTCGACCTTCAGCACCTCTACAGACCACGTTTCATCAATTTTCATACTGGATCCAACAACTTCCATACAACACAACTTGTAGGCCACTTTTCATCATATTTTCAGACTGGACCCACTCCACACATTTAAGCTCAACATTCATCAAACTGAAACTTATAACCCCATCAATTAATTCATTGAATCATCAACCAATCAACCAACAACTTGAATCTTCAATTAACATAATTAGCACCATATTCATCATTTAAACAATCCAGTTCTGTATGAATACATCATTAACAGATAACAGTAAAACAACAAAATAGATCAGACATTTCATTCCACTTACTTCAGCAAACCCTAGATTCCATACGCGCTTTTAATTCACTAAACCTACATATGTATGCGCTTTCATGCAGACCAACCCGCGTATACTTCTGTGCATTATTCAAAAAATCCTATCTGCCCATACGCACTTTTCCTTAAGCAGACCCACGTATACACGTGCTTTTGCTGAAGCTAACCAGTGTATACATCTATAACTTTGCAGGACTGTGCAGCTTTTCAGATTAGATAAACCACTCAGATTTCATCCTTTACTTCAGAAAGTATTTCGCCTCATCTCAGATCTAATCATTCCATAAATAGATCTAGAAAATACATATACATTTCAGATCTAGAGATCCTTCTTCATCATTTTCTTCATAGGTGCATCATAGATTCAGATCTATCAATCAAGAACAGAGTTCATCCATGCAGACATTCCTTAGAAAGATTTATTCATTCACAACCCTTACTCATGCACGCCCTTGCACAATGATCTTCTTCTCCTTATATAGATTTATCCTTTATCAATACCAGAGTCAAAACCACACAACACCGATGGTATTCCTGGACGGGATCAAATAGATAATCAAGCGCTCAATACAATGGGTCAATACCATGGTAATGCCCCTTGGTATTCTAAATTTGGAGCGCAAAAGGGCATACGTGACTTGGCACGTACTTTTTCGCGTGCATACGCTACTTCGTCTTAATGAACCCGCGTATGCTTTGTGACACATAATATTTATCATTTTTCTGGCACTTACTGGAATTCCTTTCTACTGTTACTTCTGAGCTGATCTGTAGATACATCATCCTTCCTTTTAACACATAGGTTGCTTATCATAGGCAACCCATCAAGCAAGTTTCTATCAAGAACAACTTCATCAGGCAGGTTCCATCAAAGTCAACTCATTGTATCACATTGCCAACAATCTCCCCCTTAACTCATCAAGTAGGTTTCCATCAAGGACAACACATGCCAACAATCTCCCCCTTTGGACTTGATGGCAACCATGATGGTGTTTGATCACCACAACAGATAGATATATTGATTATAATCATTATGAAAACACCATGATATTCTCCCCCTATTCAAAAACCATGCTACTCTCCCCCTTTGACATCAAGGGCAAAGGGTGGATCAAAGCCAAGACAATTTTTTTCTCCACATGTAGAAAGAAGAGCTCTATAGATATGATGTGCACTGAAGTTACCATGCTCCCCCTGAGTTCACGCTGAATCTTCAAACATATTTTTCAATGAAGTACATGACTCTATGACCTTTTATATCACCAATGACTTCATACTTACATTAATGATCCAACCAAGTGGATTTACATATGTGACTCAAGTACCCAACCAAGTGGGTTTACACAATTTGACTCAACTACACAACCAAGTGGGTTTTACAAATTTGAACAAATCCTTTCATGAATGAATATTACAATTTACATCATAGGTCTCAACATAACCTTTTCATCAAATTACAAATATGAATTTTTATAACCAATACCAAAAATACCTCAAGAGAGAGATCATATATCGGAAGTAATCATAATGCCAACGATGCATTACTCACGGCCAAGAATAATGAGAATGCCATCAATTCATCCTTTCCACAAGACCAATGCTCCCCCTTAGCTTGTGCATCCTGAACACTTTCAACATCAAATCATCAAGGCATATTTATCAAGAAACATCAGAGACTGAAACATAATTATGAGTACTGGAACACCACCAGAGATACCAAACAGCACTGCAGTTGTGCTGAAGAATGCTGACTCCAAGTAAAATTTGTCAGCAACTAACCATACGTGGTTTTCTTTGCATCAATTTGCGTATATATGTGACTTTCGTTCAGGAAATCCACGTATCCATTTTAATCTTCTGATTTTGAATCAGATCTGATCTCCTGAAAGGCAGAGATAACTTCCAGCTTCTGTCTGAGATATTTTGAATGCTTCCCTGGAATATATGATAGAAGAACACATAGGAAAATGTAGCTATGTTTTAAAGTGTCATCCAGCAGTTGTAGCATAAGCACATTAGTAACTTTGCAGCATCAACATATTCTTCCCAAGAGGAATTATCATTCCAAAACAACTTCTTCAATAGACAATATGTGTCTAGCAATCATCCAAGTGATCTCATATCACCAAAATCTTCAAGATTTATATCATGATGCAACATGTGATGGAATTATGTATAAAATGTCTCAATCGTGACAACCAACATCAGCAACAAGTTCTGCATGATCTATCCTTATCTCTGAATTAGAAGACTTCCATCTCATCCATAAAAAAAATACTTTTCATCAAAAAGCAAACAGAGCTTATCCATAATCTCATTATAAGAAACCATGTATCATATCATCATAATTTGAACATGCATATTTAAAGAATAAGTAGATACAGTGCCAATAATGCAATCATTAGTAGTTAGACTGTTGCTCCCCCAGAACCTGTGCTTCTGTTCTTGACCCGAATCACTGAATTTCTTATCACGGAAAAGCATACCGTCTTCTGTCTCCAAAGGAACTCGTGTGTATACGTGACTTTTGTTCACGAAACCCGCGTATGTAAAGTGAAACACTGAAAATTTCCTTCATCTCCCCCTGAATTTGTATCACCTGTACCTGTCTTCTCTTGTCATATCAGATGCAGTGTCCATTAGGGGAATTTTGAGGTCTAAAATGGGCCTCCTAAGAAAAATGTACAACAAAAATAAACTTTATAACAACCAATAGGATTCAAGATGATGATGTCAAACATGGGGGATGATTTACCATTTTTTAAATAAAAGGGTAAAAATATTAAAAAATAATAAAATAATAAAACTACTTTTTCAACTCGTATTTTCAACTTATCTCCCAAAATATTTACTCAAATTTCGAGCGGGAGTACTCGTTGGATGTGAAATTTAATTCCTCATCCAAGGAGTACCCATGTTGCATACTTTCGATGAACTCTACTACACGAAAAATGAGAAATACATAAAAAACGTGATTGTAATCACATTTTTTTATGTATTTCTCATTTTTTGTGTAGTAGGACCCATCGAAAGTATGCAACATGGGTACTCCTTGGATGAGGAATTAAATTTCGCATCCAATGAGTACTCCCGCTCGAAATTTGAGTAAAAAATTTGGGAGATAAGTTGAAAATATGAGTTGAAAAAGTAGTTTTTTCATTTTTCCCTCTAAAATTTGATGATGTCATCAAATCTTATTTTATTTTTTCCACTATTATTTTATAATTTCCTTAGGAGGCCCATTTTAGACCTCAAAATTCCCCTAATGCAGAAATAAACATAACCATAATAACCAAATCAACCATGAGAATCACCATACATTGCTCCCCCTGTGATGATACATTACTAATCACCAGAATGTATCTCACATCATTCATGCAGTCATTATGAGAAATATGCTTTAGAAGCGGATGACTGCAATAGGGTCAATATTCCCTACGTTTCTGACCAGTCCTCCTTCTTTTTCCAACTTTGCTTGAACTTTCTAATTGTGTGCTGGAAATTGTCCACTTTCTCAGATCTATTCATCCTGCATTATTTTTCTACTGTCCATACTTGTTACAGGCATAACATCTTATGTGACCAGAAAAGTAAGCATATGGATCATAATGTGTTTTTCTATTCTTTATTCTATTGCAATCAGCTGCTTTATGACCATACTTGTTGCATGAAAAACAATATCCCTTGAAGACACCTGAGTACCTTTCTATGTAGAATCTGCTTGTTTGTGACTGAAACAATCTGCTCCTGCAATTGGCTACAACATGCCCATAATTATGACATTTAAAGCATTCAACATTATTGATCAAAGGACGGAATGATTTCTTTTGAGAGTTCATGATTGTTGGTTGACCTTTTGCTTCTTTCAACACTTCAGGCTTTGCATTGATATCCTTTGAATCTTTAGCACTTCCTTGTGAACTAGATTCTCCGTTAACAGTTTCATGAAAACCAAGACCAAGTTTAACAGACGGAGACCTTTGACTACTAAGATTATTGTCCAGAATCTTAGTACTATCTTGAAACCTCAGGAGTTTATCTTTTTCTTCCAATTTACCTTTTAGAATATTTACCTCAACCTCCAATTTTTGGCATTGCTTCTTCATACTTTCTTCAACCCTTCCTCCTTCTTCTAATTGATCATTCAAATTTAAAATCTCTTCTTTCAACCCATTTTCTTGTTCTTCAAAAGTTTGTAAAATTTCTTCATTCTTCTTATTTGATTTTTCCAAATCTTCTTTGAGAGAGATGATTTATGCTTCAAGTCCTTCCTTTTCAAATGATTGTAGAGGTTCCTCATTCTTCTTATTTGATGTTTCGAGATCTGATTTAAGACAGATGATTTCTGCTTCAAGTTTTTCACTTCGATTGGTTGCATAAACGTACAACTTTTGATACTTGTCTATCTGTTCATTTTGTATTTCTATCTTTTCATTCATTCTAGAGATCACATCATTTTAGATAGATTCCTTCTTTTTAAATTGATCCCAATAATTACTTTTGTCATTGATCTTGAGATTTGCTTCTAGACTTATACTGTTACTTTCACTATCTTCATCCTTGCATGCACAAGAAAGTGGATCACAAGAACAACAATCAATACCTGTTTCCTCTTCTTCATTTTCTGCTGCACATGTTTTCTGAGGTATATTCTTTCTTTGAGTAGCCTTCTTCTTTTGCTTCCTTGCCATGAGCACTTTCAGATCTTGGTCCGAATCTTCTTCATCTTCACTTGACATTTCATTACTATCTTCATTTGCATAATAACTCTTTCCCTTTACAAATTGTTTCCCTTTATCATGATTTTCTCTATAAGGACATTTCGCAGCATAATGACCAACTCTTCCACAATCAAAACATTTGAAGGGAAGCTTACATTTGAATCTTCCAGTACCTGGTTGGAGTCTTCTCAAAAAATTTGCTTCTTCTTCTTCTGATATATAATTTGATTCCTTGACGACTTCCTTTTCTTTTCCTTTTGCATATGCCTTAAAGGCAACTTCTTTGATTTGAGAGGGACCTTCTTTTCTCATTTCAAAAGCAGTTAGAATACCATGTAGTTGAACAACAGTAAGGGTTTGCAGATCTTGCCTTTCTTCAATAGCTGATACTTTTGATTCAAATTTTGAAGTCAAAGATCTTAAGACCTTTTCCACCAGAGTAGTGTCGGTTATGGTTTCACCCAAACTTCTCATACGATTTACAATATCATCTAGAAGTAAAAAGAAACTGGCAATACTCTCATCACTATGCATTCTTAAATTTTCATATTCAATTCTGAGAGTTTGCAGTTTTGCACTTTTTACCTTTGTATCTCCTTCATAGATTAGAATGATTTTGTCCCATATTTATTTTGCTAAATTTAGCTGCATCACTTTAGCAAATTCTGGTTCAGACATGCTTCCTAATAAAACATTGACTGCTTTGGCATTGATTTCATATTTCTTCCTTTCTATTGCATCAGAAGGAATAGTTGTTGGATACTGATAAGCTTCTTCCACGATTGCCCATACTTCTGCACCAAGGCTTTGCAGATATGCTTTTGTTCGTATCTTCCAGAATAATAGATTACTTCCATTGAACAGAGGTGGCTTTAGAGAGAGCACTCCTTCTTGACTTCCCATTGCGACAGATCTCCTTCAAGCGATCAAGCTTCTGCAGAAGGACCTGCTCTGATACCAATTGTTGGGAACAATACTGGGAGGGGGTGGGTGAATCAGTATTTAGATCTGTCAATAAAACTTTTTACTTTTTCTTTCTCTAAAACCTATATGCTACTTCAGTTTATCCAACTCGCGTATTACTAGAGATCTCATTATGCATGTAATTCTTTACTTGGATTAGTGCATCATTCATTCTTTATATGTTTAGTAAGTAGTAAACATGTGTAGTAATAACAGAATAAATCATCACACATGAACACCAGGATTTAAGGTGGAAACCCAATTCGGGAGAAAACCACCACTGCCGTCGTCTCAGTCTTCAATATTTTATTATAGAGAAAACATATTACAAGCATGTACTGGTGCAGACTCATACCAGCACGCAGGCACCCAATTGAAAAAGGCTACAACCTTCTCTCGTTTACCAGCCTCTCCTGGAAGGGAGCTACAACCCCCTGATCTCATTTACCAGCCTCTCCTGGAAGGGAGCTACAACCCCCTGCTCTTGTTTACCATCCTCACCTGGAAGGGAGCTACGACCCCTTGCTCTCGTTTACCAGCTACCACTGGAAGGGAGCTACAACCCCGTCACTGAAGGCTTCGACCTTCAGCACCTCTGCGGACCACGTTTCATCAATTTTCATACTGGATCCAACAACTTCCATACAACACAACTTGTAGGCCACTTTTCATCATATTTTCAGACTGGACCCACTCCACGCATTTAAGCTCAACATTCATCAAACTGAAACTTATAACCCCATCAATTCATTCATTGAATCATCAACCAATCAACCAACAACTTGATCTTCAATTAATATAATCAACAACATATTCATCATTCAAACAACCCAGTTCTATATGAATACATCATTAATAGATAACAGTAAAACAACAAAACAGATTAGACATTTCATTCCACTTACTTCAGCAAACCCTAGATTCCATGTTGAAAATGCAACAAGATGATGGAGCTTAGTGAAATGAAGTCGCCTTCACTAAGTGGGCCCGCAGGCTATTTTTGGCGCAAAGTCTATTTTTAGACTATCTCTATTTTTAGACATATGGATCATGGCATATGAGTTGCAGGATGCTATTTATGGATGATTGGTCGAGTTGGTAAAAATAGATGGACCTCTATTTTTAGACATTGGGCGGTTTCTATTTTTAGACTGCCGAGCTAAAAATAGAACAGTCAAATATTATTAACCCTTAATAATATTTAGACTAAAAACATTATCTTATCCTCTTGGAGCACTTTAGTTTGAGCTACGGATGTGGCACATGCAGCTGGAAAAAGGAAATACACTTTTCCTATGGGTTAGTTGAGCTATTGCATGGTTGGCTTCAGTTAGAACTCAAGTGGCGGAGTTTGGTGGAGTTGATGAGACAGTTGGTGGAGTTGTGTTCTGTTTAACTTAGTTGAACTAGTTGTATTTAGTCTAACTGGAAAATACACTAGTGATGAGTGGTGTGAATTAATTAATAATTAATTCACTAATTATTAACTCATAATTCAACTAAAGAACACATCAGTTAACTGCAATGCATGGACAGTTCAGTGGAGACCGGTGTTAGAGGTGGGTGAAAGGGTTAGTGTGAATATCAGTGTGACCATAGTTGTGCATGAGATTTGCACACACATGGATTGAGATTGCCAATGAGAAATGCGCAGTTGGAGCTAGTGGGATTCGAACTTGGATCTCATCATTACTCATCTTGGATTGCGTAGTAGAGGCAGGCAGACTTGTGGAGGAGATTTTAACCTGAGACTTGTTCAGCTTCCGTGCTAGTTTGTGTGTAGCATGTGAGATAGTGTTGAGAGCTGTGAGAGCTTTGTGCTATGTATTTTTACATGTTCTCTATCATTATATTATACAGATAGTTGGGGGTTTTCAGCTATTGCTTTTCCCAGTACATACTGTGTTCAATGTGTGCTTGATTTATGTTTTTATGAGCGCATGCGACTGTTTCTATTTCTGCACATTGATGATCAATTGTAGAAGAGATTATGTATTACGCATGAAGCTTAAATAGTGTGTAATCAGGATAATCTCGGTGAATAATTCAGCAAATTGTTCAAATTTCTACATGGTATCAGAGTTAAATTGATCATTGGGATCTATTACAGTGATTACAATTTTATTTCGGTAGACAGAGTATGTAACGGGCTAGGTAGCCTCTGGATCCATCCTTTCTTTGAAAGGTGTTATATCCAGTAAATGCCCCTATGGTCAATCTCTGTGCTAGAAATAATTTGTTCTCACAGATCCAGAAGCAGTTGAGTTTTGAGCTTGGAATTCGAATTTTGCAGCAGTTTTGTTTTCTTGGTGTCGGAGTTGAAATGTCTTTCAACGGATTGCGACTGGAATATGCCCTTGAGGGAAGTTTGAATTATGTTGCATGGAAGGATAGAATGGAGGTGGTATTAGATGATAACGAGCTGAAGGAGTTCATAGATGTGGATGTCCAAAAGCCTACTGATCCTGCTGAAGTTGAGGCTTGGCAAAAGAAGATGGCGAAATGTTGAAGGATTCTGTTGGAGGGCGTGAAGGATCACATTGTATCTAGCCTGCATGGAAAATATTCTCCATATTTGATGTGGAAAGCATTGACGGATCTGTTCCAAAGCAAGAGCGACCAGAGGAAGTTGGCGCTCAAGGATAAACTCGGAAACATTAAGATGAAGAAAGGCAACAATATCGCCAAGTACCTCACGAAGTTCACTCAATGCAGAGACGAGCTGGGATGTGTGGGGGTGACTGTCGATGATGAGGACTTGGTGGACCTGGCTCTCCTTGGTATTCTAAAGAGTTGGCATTCCTATCAGGACTCTGTCAATGGTCGGGAGAAGTTGCCGGGATGGGAGCGACTTTGGTCGGATCTCATGCAAGAGGAGATAAGGTGGACTACCAGGGACGGATCTTCATCAAAGGTATCTGATGAAGAAAATTGCGCTTTGGCTGCCAAAGCAAAGAAGGGGAAGAGCAAGAAATCTTCTCAGTCTGGTGCAAAAGGAAAGAAGCAAGACATGTCCAAGGTGAAGTGCTTTCACTATCACCAACATGGACATTATGCCACAAATTGTTGGCAAAAGAAGAAAAATAAGAAGGCTGCTAGATCTGCAGCGGGAGAGGCATTGGCCTCCCAGTTTGAACTAGATTTTTCACTGATCGCATGCTTGGTATCAAGTGTGATGGGATCAGTATGGTTCTTGGACAGTGGTGCGTATTTTCACATGACTGGAGATCAGGATCTGTTTTCAGATCTGGAGGAAAAATATCTTGGAGTGCACATCGAGATGGGCGATGATGGTAGATACAATGCGACCGATATTGGTACCATTTCCTTTGAGAGGGAGTCTGGTAAACCCTTCGTATTGAAGGATATGATGCATGTTCCAAGATTGAAGAAGAATCTGATCTCTGTGGCGATGTTGGAAGACAAGGGGTATGATGTTGTCTTCAGCGAGGGAAAGGCTTTCCTGCGCAGTAAGACAACTGGAGAGACTCAGAAGATAGGGGTTTGAGTCAAGAACCTTTATCAGTTGCAAGTAGATGGCAGTGCAGCAATGGTATTCAAGGCGGAAGGAGTGGTGAGCCGGGATGATGGTGAGCTGTGGCACCAGAGATTGGGCCACCTTCACCATGGAGCTTTGAAGATACTGCAGCAGATTTCTACTAGGCTTCCTAAGGGCACTCTTGCGCAGGCAGCTCAGTGCAAGGGATGTACCTTGGGAACTTTTGTGAAAACCACCTTTCACGAGAAGGATAGTCACGCCACGATGATCCTTGAGAGAATTCACATAGACGTGTGTGGACCTTTCTCAGTAGCTTCAACAGCAAAGCACAGGTACTATGTGATATTTGTTGATGATTTTTCTCGTAAGTGCTGGATCTTCTTCATGCGGAAGAAGAGCGAGACATACTCAAAGTTCTGTGAGTTCAAGGCACTGGTTGAGAAAGAATCGGGGAAGCAGGTGAAGGCTCTTAGGAGCGACAATGGTGGTGAATTCATCTCTGATGAATTCAAGGACTTTTGCAGCGCAGAAGGAATTCGAAGAGAGCTCATAGCACCTCATAACCCACGACGAACGGGGGTGCTGAGCGGAAGAACGAACGATCGTGGGTGCGCACGAGGGCGATGTTTGCATGATCCGGGTCCTACCCATGCACTTGTGGGTGGGCGCATGCAACACTGCGGTAAACACAGAGTATATGTTCGGAAACGTTGTCCTCTCCAAAGCATTGGCATAGACTGGGAGGGGTAGGTATCATGAGCAAGAGGCACGATATTTCCCATTTGAGGATTTTTGGCTCTTTTTGTCTACATGCATGTGACGAAGGATGCCGGGGAGAAAGGACTGGATTCGGCCCCATGAGAGGTTGGAATTTTTGTGGGGTACAACGTCCTTCTAACTATCATGTCTTTCTTCTGGAGCAGAGTCTAAGGCATTTGTGTGACGGGGATATCAAATTTCAAGAGGAGAAAGCCATAAAGTGTTCGCTTGAGAGGGAGCTGCACTTACATGAAGATGAGGAGCTATTAGTTCCTAACGATGAGCTTCGGGATGTGGATCAGCCACAAGAGGAAGTTCATGGAGTGGAAGAGACCACTCATGCAGCGCCAATCATCAGAGGGCGCAAGCACACTACAGAAGGCCCGAAACGGCCTGCTCAAGATACGGAGGAAGATTGGCAGGACCACCTCTGACACGGCGCGACCGAGGAGACGATCAACGGACCCAGTGCACTAGATGCATGGCTCTTGTGGGAAAATGTGTTGACGAGCCATCCTCTTTCGAGGAAAATTTGTGGAGGACCACTTGGCATCAGGTAGATGCCATGTGGTGGAAGAGTATGATTTGATTGTCGAGAAACCATTGCATGGGAGATTGTCCCGCAGCGACCCAGGATGAAATCGGTGGTGGGTTCGCGATGGATCTACAAAGTGAAGCGGGCGGGCGCGGGAGTGTGGAGAAGTACAAGGCAAGATTTTTTGCCCGTGGCTTCTCACAGATCGAGGGGATCGATTATGAGGAGACCTTTGCACCTATCGCAAGGTACTCTTCCATACGGACGATCCTAACTCTCTCAGCGCAGATGGGGTGGCACATCCATCGGATGGATGTGAAGACTGTGTTCCTCAATGGAATCATTGAGGAGGAGGTGTACATAGAGCAACCTGAAGGTTTAGAGATCTTCAGCAGTGAGTCGCATGTGTGCAGACTCAAGAGAGCACTGTACGGGTTGAAGCAAGCACCTCGTGCTTGGTACACACGGATAGACAGTTATTTCACCGGACTTGGATTCTCTAAGAGTGAGGCAGATCCTAACCTGTACCAGATTGTGGTGGAGGGGAAGTTGCTGATCATTGTACTGTATGTAGATGATCTGATTTTGACGGGTGATGAGCTGTTGATACTTTCATGCAAGGAGGATCTTGCTACAGAGTTTGAGATGAAGGACTTGGGCCTCTTTCATTATTTCCTGGGATTGGAAATTTGGCAGCGCAGTGGTGGACTGTCTGTTTCTCAGGGTAAGTATGCCCGAGAGATACTGGTGAAGTTCAACATGCATGGCTGCAAGCTTATTGATACTCCTCTTCCTAGTGGTTGGAGGAAGGACGATGCTACTTCACTGGAGGTAGTGGATGCCACTGTCTTTCGACAGTTGGTGGGGTCGCTTATGTATCTGGTCAATACACGACCCGATATATGCTATGTTGTTAACCAGCTTTTGCAAGCTATGGTTAAGCCTACCAAGCTCTTCTGGAAGGCAGGAAAGCATGTATTGCGTTATCTTAGAGACACATCGGGATATGGCTTGTGGTACAGACAGGAGGATGAGGTGAAGCTTTGTGGCTTCACGGATGCAGATTGGGCAGGGAGCCCAACGGACCGAAAGAGCACATCTGGAGGGATCTTCAGTATCAGGTCGACAGTAGTTTCCTGGTACAGCAGGAATCAGAGATCCGTGGCACTCAGATCAACAGAGGCCGAGTACATGGCAACAAGCTTGGCTGCATGCGAGGCTATTTGGATGAGGAAGATCCTCGTCGGGTTGTTCGGGTCACACTTGGAGCCTACTGTGATTTATTGTGATAACCAGAGTTGCATTAAACTCTCGGCTAATCCAGTATTTCATGATAGATCCAAACACATCGACATCAGGTACCATCATATTAGAGATTGTGTTCAGCGGAGAATCATGATGCTTTCATATGTTCCCACGGAGGATCAGGATGCCGACATCCTGACGAAGGCGCTCACCAGGAGCAAGTTCGAATTCCACAAAGGTAGGATAGGGGTTGCAGATAATCCATATCTTGCTGAGAGGGAGTGTTGAAAATGCAGCAAGATGATGGAGCTTAGTGAAATGAAGTCGCCTTCACTAAGTGGGCCCGCAGGCTATTTTTGGCGCAAAGTCTATTTTTAGACTATGTCTATTTTTAGACATAGGGATCATGGTCTATGATTTGCAGGATGCTATTTATGGATGATTGGTCAGGTTGGTAAAAATAGATGGACCTCTATTTTAGACATTGGGCGGTTTCTATTTTTAGACTGCCGGGCTAAAAATAGAACAGTCAAATATTATTAACCCTTAATAATATTTAGACTATAAACATTATCTTATCCTCTTGGAGCACTTCAGTTTGATGCTTGGATGTGGCACATGCAGCTGACAGAAGGAAATACGCTTTTCCTAAGGGTTAGTTGAGCTATTGCATGTTTGACTTCAGTTAGAACTCATGTGGCAGAGTTTGGTGGAGTTGATGAGACAGTTGGTGGAGTTGTGTTCGGTTTAACTTAGTTGAACTAGTTGTATTTAGTCTAATTGGAAAATACACTAGTGATGAGTGGTGTGAATTAATTATTAATTAATTCACTAATTATTAACTCATAAATCAACTAAAGAACACATCGGTTAACTGCAATGCATGGACAGTTCAGTGGAGACCAGTGTTAGAGGTGGGTGAAAGGGTGAGTCTACTATCAGTTGTGACTATGGCTGTGCATGAGATTTGCACACACATGGATTGAGATTGCCAATGAGGATTGCGCAGTACAAGCTAGGTGGATTCGAACTTGGATCTAATCATTATTCATCTTGGATTGCGCAGTAGAGGCAGGCAGACTTGTGGAGGAGATTTGAACCTGTGACTTGTTCATCTTCCGTGCTAGTTTGTGTGTAGCATGTGAGATAGTCTTGAGCTTTGAGGAGAGTTGTGGTGGCTGTACTGTATGTATTGTTACATGTTCTCACTGACATATATTATGCGGATAGTTGGGGGTTTTCGGCTATTGCTTTCCCCACTATTGCTTTCCCTAGTACATATTGTGTTCAATGTGTGCTTGATTTATGTTTTTATGGCTTGTCGACTATTTTCTATTCCGCATATTGATGATCAATTGTAGAAGAGGTTATGTATTATGCATGAAGCTTAAATAGTGTGTAATCAGGATAATCTCGGTGAATAATTCAGCAAATTGTTCAAATTTCTACATTCCATACGTGCTTTTACTTCACTGAACTTGCGTATGTACGCGCTTTCATGCATACCAACCCGCGTATACTTCTGTGCACTATTAAAAAAATCCTATCTGCCCATACGCACTTTTCCTTAAGCAGACCCGCGTATACACGTGCTTTTGCTGAAGCTAACCAGCGTATACATCTATAACTTTTCAGGACTGTGCAGATCTTCAGATCAGATAAACCACTCATATTTCATCCTTTACTTCAGAAAGTATTTCGCCTCATCTCAGATCTAAAAATTCCATAAACAGATCTAGAAAATACATACACATTTCAGATCTAGAGATCCTTCTTCATCATTTTCTTCATAGGTGCATCATAGATTAAGATCTATCAATCAAGAACAGAGTTCATCCATGCAGACATTCCTTAGAGATATTTATTCATTCACAACCCTTACTCATGCACCCCCTTGTACAATGATCTTCTTCTCCTTATATAGATTTAGCCTTTATCAATACCATGAGTCAAAACCACACAACATCGATGGTATTCCTGGACGGGATCAAATAGATAATCAAGCGATGAATACAATGGGTTAATACCATGGTAATGCCCCTTGGTATTCTAAATTTGGAGCGCAAAAGGGCATACGTGACTTGGCACGTACTTTTCCGCGTGCATACGCTACTTCGTCTTAACAAACCCGCGTATGCTTTGTGACACATCATATTTATCATTTTTCTGGCACTTACTGGAATTACTTTCTACTGTTACTTCTGAGCTGATCTGTAGATACATCATCCTTCCTTTTAACACATAGGTTGCTTATCATAGGCAACCCATCAAGCAGGTTTCTATCAAGAACAACTTCATTAGGCAGGTTCCATCAAAGTCAACTCATTGTATCACATTGCCAACAATCTCCCCCTTAACTCATCAAGTAGGTTTCCATCAAGGACAACTTCATCAAGTAGGTTGTCATCATTCATCAAGTAGGTTGCCATCAAGGACAACACATGCCAACAATCTCCCCCTTTGGACTTGATGGCAACCATGATGGTGTTTGATCACCACAATAGATATATATATTGATTATAATCATTATGCAAACACCATGATATTCTCCCCCTATTCAACCACCATGCTACTCTCCCCCTTTGACATCAAGGGAAAAGGGCAGATCAAAACCAAAACAAGGTTTTTCTTCTCATGTAGACAGAAGAGCTCTGCAGATCTGATGTGCACTAAAGTTATCATGCTCCCCTTGAGTTCATGCTGAATCTTCAAACATATTTTTCAATGAAGTACATGACTCTATGACCTTTCCTATCACCAAGGACTCGTACTTACATCAATGATCCAACCAAGTGGATTTACATATGTGACTCAAGTACCCAACCAAGTGGGTTAACACATTTTGACTCAGCTACCCAACCAAGTGGGTTTAAAAATTTGAACAAGTCCTTACATGATTGAAAATTATAATTTTACATCACAGGTCTCAACATGACCTTTTCATCAAAATACAAATATGAATTTTTATAAAAAATACCAAAAAGACCTCAAGAGAGAGATCATATATCAGAGTCATCATAATGCCAACAATGCATTACTCACAGCAAGAATAATGAGAATGCCATCAATTCATCCTTTCCACAAGACCAATGCTCCCCCTCAGCTTGTGCATCCTAAACACTTTCAACATCAAATCATCAAGGCATCTTTATCAAGAAACATCAGAGACTGAAATGAAATTACGAGTACTGGAACACCACTAGAGATACCAAATAGCACTGCAGTTGTGCTTAAGAATGCTGACCCCAAGTAAAATTTGTCAGCAACTAACCATACGCGGTTTTCTTTGCATCAATTCACGTATATACGCAACTTTCGTTCAGGAAATCTGCGTATCCATTTTAATCTTTTGATTTTGAATCAGATCTAATCTTCTGAAAGGCAAAGATAACTTCCAGCTTCTGTCTGAGATATTTTGAATGCTTCCCTGGAATATATGATAGAAGAACACATAGGACAATGTAGTTATGTTTTAAAGTGTCATCCAACAGTTGTAGCATAAGTACATTAGTAACTTTGCAGCATCAACATATTCTTCCCAAGAGGAATTATCATTCCAAAACAACTTCTTCAATAGACAATATGTGTCTAGCAATCATTCAAGTGATCTCATATCACCAAAATATTCAAGATTTATATCATGATGCAACATGTGATGGAATTATGTATAAAAGGTCTCAATCGTGACAACCAACATCAGCAACAAGTTCTACATGATCTATCCTTATCTTTGAATTATAAGACTTCCATCTCATACATAAAAAAAAAATACTTTTCATCAAAAAGCAAACAGGGCTTATCCATAATCTCATCATAAGAAACCATGTATCATATCATCATCATTTGAGCATGCATATTTAAAGAATAAGCAGATACAGTGCCAATAATGCAATCATTAGTAGTTAGACTGTTGCTCCCCCTGAACATGTGCTTCTGTTCTTGAGCTGAATCACTGAATTTATTATCACGGAAAAGCATACGCTTCTGTCTCCAAAGGAACTCACGTCTATACACGACTTTTGTTCACGAAACCCGCGTATGTAAAGCGAAACACTGAAAATTTCCTTCATCTCCCCCTGAATTTGTATCACCTGTACCTGTCTTCTCTTGTCATATCATATGCACTGTCAGAAATAAACATAACCAGAATAACCAAATCAACCATGAGAATCACCATACATTGCTCCCCATGTGATGATACATTACTAATCATCAGAATGTATCTCACATCATTCATGCAGTCATTATGAGAAATACGCTTTAGAAGCGGATGACTGCAGTAGGGTCAATATTCGCTACGTTTCTGACCAGTCCTCCTTCTTTTTCCAACTTTGCTTGAACTTTCTAATTGTGTGCTGGAAATTGTCCACTTTCTCAGATCTATTCATCCTGCATTCTTTTTCTACATGTCCATACTTGTTACAGACATAACATATTATGTGACCAGAAAAGTAAGCATATGGATCATAATGTGTTTTTCTATTCTTTCTTCTATTGCAATCAGCAGCTTTATGACCATACTTGTTGCATGAAAAACAATATCCCTTGAAAACACCTGAGTACCTTTCTGTGTAGAATCTACTTGTTTGTGACTGAAACAATTTGCTCCTGCAATTGGCTGCAACATGCCCATAATTATGACATTTAAAGCATTCAACATTATTGATCAAAGGAGGGAATGATTTCTTTTGAGAGTTCATGATTGTTGGTTGACCTTTTGCTTCTTTCAACACTTTAGGCTTTGCATTGATATCCTTTGAATCTTTAGCACTTCCTTGTGAACTAGATTCTCCTTTAATAGTTTCATGAAAACAAAGACCAAGTTTAACAGACGAAGACCTTTGACTACTAAGAATATTGTCCAGAATCTTAGTACTATCTTAAAACCTCAAGAGTTTATATTTTTCTTCCAATTTACCTTTTAGAATGTTTACCTCAACCTCCAATTTTTGGCATTGCTTCTTCATACTTTCTTCAACCCTTCTTCCTTCTTCTAGTTGATCATTCAAATTTAAAATCTCTTCTTTCAACCCATTTTCTTGTTCTTCAAAAGTTTGTAAAAGTTCTTCATTCTTCTTATTTGATTTTTCCAGATCTTCTTTGAGAGAGTTGATTTCTGCTTCAATTCCTTCCTTTTCAAATGATTGTAGAGGTTCCTCATTCTTCTTATTTGATGTTTCGAGATCTGCTTTTAGACAGATGATTTCTGCTTCAAGTGTTGCACTTCGATTGGTTGCATAAACGTACAACTTTTGAAACTTGTCTATCTGTCCATTTTGTATTTCTATCTTTTCATTCATTCTAGAGATCACATCTTTGTAGATAGATTCCTTCTTTTTAAATTGATCCCAATAATTACTTTCGTCATTGATCTTGAGATTTTCTTCTAGACTTATACCGTTACTTTCACTATCTTCATCCTTGCATGCACAAGAAAGTGGATCACAAGAACAAAAATCAATACATGTTTCCTCTTCTTCATTTTCTGCTGCACATGTTTTCTGAGGTATCTTCTTTCTTTGAGTAGCCTTCTTCTTTTTCTTCCTTTCCATGAGCACTTTCAGATCTTGGTCAGAATCTTCTTCATCCTCATTTGATATTTCATCATTATCTTCATTTGTATAATAACTCTTTCCCTTTTCAAATTGTTTCCCTTTATTATGATTTTCTTCATAAGGACATTTAGCAGCATAATGACCAACTCTTCCACAAGTAAAACACTTGAAGGGAAGCTACCTCTGAATCTTCCAGTACCTGGTTGGAGTCTTCTCACAAAATTTTCTTCTTCTTCTTCTGATATATAACTTGATTCCTTGAAAACTTCCTTTTATTTTCCTTTTGCACATGCCTTAAAGGCAACTTCTCTTATTTGAGAGGGACCTTCTTTTCTCATTTCAAAAGTGGTTAGAATACCATGTAGTTGAACAATAGTAAGAGTTTGTAGATCTTCCCTTTCTTCAATAGCTGATACTTTTGACTCAAATTTTGAAGTCAAAGATCTTAACACTTTTTCAACCAGAGTAGTGTCAGTTATGGTTTCACCCAAATTTCTCATATGATTTACAATATCATCTAGATGTAAAAAGAAACTAGCAATACTCTCATCACTATGCATTCTTAAATTTTCATATTCAATTCTGAGAGTTTGGAGTTTTGCACTTTTTACCTTTGTATCTCCTTCATAGCTTAGAATGATTTTGTCCCATATTTCTTTCGTTGAATTTAGCAGCATCACATTAGCAAATTTTGGTTCAGACATGCTTCCTAATAAAACATTGACTGCTTTGACATTGATTTCATATTTCTTCCTTTCTATTGCATCAGAAGGAATAGTTGTTGGATACTGATAACCTTCTTCCACGATTGCCCATACTTCTGCACCAAGGCTTTGCAGATATGCTTTTGTTCGTATCTTCCAGAATAACATATTACTTCCATTGAACAGAGGTGGCTTTAGAGAGAGTACTCCTTCCTGACTTCCCATTGCGACAGATCTCTTTCAAGCGATCAAGCTTCTGCAGAAGGACCTGCTTTGATACCAATTGTTGGGAAAAATACTGAGGGGGGGGGGGTGAATCAGTATTTAGATCTGTCAATAAAAATTTTTACTTTTTATTTCTCTAAAACCCATACGCTACTTCAGTTTATCCAACTCGCGTATACACGCGGATATACTTCATAAAACTCGCGTATTACTAGAGATCTCATTATGCATGTAATTCTTTACTTGGATTAGTGCATCATTCATTCTTTAGATGTTTAGTAAGCAGTAAACATGTGCAGTAATAACAGAATAAATCATCACACATGAACACTAGGATTTAAGGTGGAAACCCAATTTGGGAAAAAACCACCGCTGTCGTCATCTCAGTCTTCAATATTTTATTATAGAGAAAACATCTTACAACCATGTACTGGTGCAGACTCATACCAGCATTAAGGCACCCACCTACAGAAGGCTACAACCTTCTCTCGTTTACCAGCCTCTCCTGGAAGGGAGCTACAACCCCCTGATCTCGTTTACCAGCCTCTCCTGGAAGGGAGCTACAACCCCCTACTCTCGTTTACCAGCCTCACCTGGAAGGGAGCTACGACCCCCTGCTCTCATTTACCAGCTACCACTGGAAGGGAGCTACAACCCCCTCACTAAAGGCTTCGACCTTCAACACCTCTGTGGACCACGTTTCATCAATTTTCATACTGGATCCAACAACTTCCATACAACACAACTTGTAGGCCACTTTTCATCATATTTTCAGACTGGACCCACTCCACACATTTAAGCTCAACGATGTCGAGCTGAGCTTATAACCCCATCAATTCATTCATTGAATCATCAACCAATCAACCAACAACTTGATCTTCAATTAACATAATCAGCAGCATATTCATCATCCAAACAACCCAGTTATGTATGAATACATCATTAACAGATAACAATAAAACAGCAAAACAGATCAGACATTTCATTCCACTTACTTCAGCAAACCCTAGATTCCATACGCGCTTTTACTTCACTGAACCTGCATATGTACGCGCTTTCATGCAGACCAACCCGCGTATACTTCTATGAATTATTCAAAAAATCCTATCTGCCCATACGCGCTTTTCCTTAAGCAGACCCGCGTATACACGCGCTTTTGCTTAAGCTAACCAGCATATACATCTGTAACTTTTCAGGACTGTGCAGCTCTTCAGATCAGATAAACCACTCAGATTTCATCCTTTACTTCAGAAAGTATTTCGCCTCATCTCAGATCTAAACATTCCATAAACAGATCTAGAAAATACATATACATTTCAGATCTAGAGATCCTTCTTCATCATTTTCTTCATAGGTGCATCATAGATTCAGATCTATCAATCAAGAACATAGGTCATCCATGCAGACTTTCCTTAGAGAGATTTATTCATTCACAACCCTTTCTCATGCACCCCCTTGCACAATGATCTTCTTCTCCTTATATAGATTTAGCCTTTATCAATACCATGAGTCAAAACCACACAACACCGATGGTATTCCTGGATGGGATCAAATAGATAATCAAGCGCTGAATACAATGGGTCAATACCATGGTAATGCCCCTTGGTATTCTAAATTTGGAGCGCAAAAGGGCATATGCGACTTGGCACGTACTTTTCCGCATGCATACGCTACTTCGTCTTAACGAACCTGCGTATGCTTTGTGACACATCATATTTATCATTTTTATGGCACTTCCTGGAATTCCTTTCTACTGTTACTTCTAAGCTGATCTGTAGATACATCATCCTTCCTTTTAACACATAGGTTGCTTATCATAGGCAACCCATCAAGCAGGTTTCTATCAAGAACAACTTCATCAGGCAGGTTCCATCAAAGTCAAATCATTGTATCACATTGCCAACAATCTCCCCCTTAACTCATCAAGTAGGTTTCCATCAAGGACAACTTCATCAAGTATGTTGTCATCATTCATCAAGTAGGTTGCCATCAAGGACAACACTTAAGTTTGTTTTAAATGATGATCGGATATGGAAAGATGGAAGGGTTTTTGTCCAAAGTTTTTATGATGGATTTAATAGGCACGATCAACACGACTAACCAAAATTACTTTTTGAATTATACATGACTTAACTATACTAAACTTTCATGATCTGTTACTATAATAATTTCATAACTTTTACCTTTGCCTTTCCTTTGATTTTTTTTCTTTTAGTTTTGATATGCCTTGTCCTCCTTTGAAAATCATTGGTCTTTAGTCCTCATAACTCCTTTGATTTTTCTTGTTGTCTTGGATATGCGGGATCAATTTGTTGCTCAATCAAGTGATTACTGGATAGTTCCCTTAGGATCTCTGGCTACAGAATGCCCGACTGGCTGCAGAATGTCTGACTGATTGCATAATGTACCTGTAGAAGTCTTAAAACATGGAATGGAATGGTTTGAAGCATGAATGGAATGTTATATGAAATGAGTTAAAAATTGATAATGAAATATGGTGTGATGGAGTTATGAATAAAGTGAATAATGGAATGAAACAGATCACAATTATGAAGTGGAGTGAAAAAGTGACCTGCAGCTTCTGATCTGTATTATTCAATTGCAGAAAGAAATCAATCTTAAAACTCTGAGATGGAAATGAGGTGGACCATGGAATGAAATGAATGAAGTATGGATGAATGAAATGAAATGGAGTATGGATGAATGGAGTGAAATGGATCATAAGTGGGATGTGAATCACTTATGATTTTATGATAGCTGCTTGCAGAAAAAAAGAAAAAAACTTGAAAAGCTAAAGTGTCAGAAAGATTCTGATTTTCACTCTATCTTTTCTGTATAAACATGCTAATCAGAGATTAGTTTTCATGTTTATACCTTTTTTTTTGCAAATATCTGACTTCAGAAAATTCAATTAAGTTGATGAAGAAGAAAGATTCTTCTTCATTAACTTCACATCACTATTTTCTTGGAATCTCTTGACAAATTCTTCTCTTGAGAGTGGCTTATGATACAACTTCAATATATGACCATTCACAAGAAAAGTGACCTTCTCTTCATCTATTGTCCTGATTTTTATTGCTCCATTATCAAAAATTCTTATAATTTCATATGGCCCAAGCCAATGTGTTTGGAATTTACCTTGAAAATCCTTGAACTTTGAATCAAACAAGAGAGTCCAGTCACCTTCTTTGAACTTCTTTTCCTTGAAGTACTTGTCATGCCATCTAGTCCTTTGTTGTTGGACTATACTTTTTTTCTGAACTGCATCTTGTCTGATCTCATCCAATTCATTAATCTGCTCCAATCTGTGCTTTTGTGCCTCTGTTAGATCAAGTCCTAGCTGAACTGCCATTTTGAAAGTTTGAATCTGGAATTCTATGGGAAACAAAACTTGCTTTCCATAAAAAATTTCATAAGGAGTATGGCCTGTTGTGCTTATCCATGTAGTTCTATAGGCCCACAAGGCTTCAGGAAGCCTATCTACCCAATCTCTTCTATGTAAATGGACAGTCTTTGTTAGGATCCCTTCAATGACCTTATTAGTAGATTCCACTTGACCATTTGCTTGTGGATGATAAGGAGTAGATTTTCTGTGTCTGATTTTTTACCTCTCCATCATTTGTTCCGCTAGGTTTGATGTAAATTGAGCTCCTTGATCTGTAAAAATTTCCCTTGGGACACAAAAACGAGTAAAAATATCCTCAAAAAGAAAATTAACTACAGATGATTCAGTAGCAGAAAGTAATGGCTTGGCCTCTACCCATTTGGTAACATAATCAGTGCAAACCAATATATATTTCTTTTGTCTTGATGGAGGACTAATAGGTCCTACAAAATCTAAAGCCCATTTTTCAAAAGGTTCAATATGTACCTGAGGCTGCAATGGCATCTCACCTGAAGGAGAAGGTTTCCCTACCCTTTTTCAACTGTCGCACCTTTTGACATACTCTTTAGCATCTTTGAAAAGGGATGGCCAATAATATCCTAAATGAAGGATCTTATAAGCTGTCCTTTTATCAGCAAAGTGTCTGCCACAAGGTTCATCATGACATGCCTTGAGGATCTCAGGCATCTCATCTTCCCGAACACATCTCCTGATGATAAAATCTAGACCTGTTTTGTATAACTCATTAGCAATCCATGAATATTTTGCACTGTCATAAATGATCTTTCTTTTGTTTCTTGAATTCATTATTGAAGGAAATTTTCTTGAAACTAAATAATTAGCAATGTCAGCAAACCAAGGAGTTTGAGTAGAAATTGCAAAAAGATATTCATCGGGGAATTGATCTTCAACTGGAGTATTGTCTTTGATGTTTTGGAGTCTAGATAGGAAATCAGCTACTGTGTTTTTTTTTCCAGGCCTATTTAGAATGGTAATGTTGAATTCTTGTAAAAGCAATAACCATCTTATGACTCTGCCATTAGTAATTGATTTGTTCATTAGGTATCTAATTGCAGAGTGATATGTGTGAACAAAATTTTCATAGCCTGTTATATAGTGTATGAATTTGTTTATGGCATGAACAACAGCTAAAAACTTTTTTTCAGTTACAGTATAGTTTAACTCTACAGGAGTCAAATTTTTACTGGTATAGTAGATGGCATAAGGAATCAGGTCTTTTTGTCCCAATACTGCTCCTAGAGCTGTATCCGAGGCATCTGTTGAAATATGAAAAGGTAACTTCCAGTTAGGTCCCCTTAAAATAGGTGCTTCAGAATTTTTTGTTTTCAAGGTCTCAAAGGCTAACCGGCAATCATGATTCCACTTGAATTCACATTCTTTGGTAAGTAATTTGAAAAGTGGAGATGCTATCTTGGTGAAGTTTTATATAAACCTTCGATAATATCCTGTAAATCCTAGAAAACTCCTAACATATTTTTGACAACTTGGAATAGATAAGTTAGAGATGACTTCAACTTTTGACTCATCAACTCTAATCCCATCCCCTGAAATGTGATGTCTCAAAACAATTCCTTCAGTAAACATCATAAAACACTTCTCATGACTTAGTGAAAGATTTGCTTCTTTACATCTCTTTAAGAATTTTTCCAAGTTTTCTAAGGCTTCTTCAAATGTGTTTCCATAAACTGTGAAATCATCCATATATACCTCTACACAATCATGTATTAGATCTGAAAAGATTCCTAGTACTGCCCTTTGAAATGTTGCGGGTGCATTGCATAGTCCAAATGGAAATACTCGGTAAGCATAGGTACCCCAAGGACAGGTAAATGTGGTTTTGTCTTGATCTTCAAGTGCTACTTGAATTTGATTATAACCACTAAACCCATCTAAAAATGAAAAGTACTTTTTGCCAGCTAATGTATCTAACACCTGATCTATGAAAGGTAGGGGAAAATGATCTTTAAGAGTAGCTTTGTTTAATTCCCGGTAGTCAATACATACCCTCCATTTACCATTTTTCTTTGGCACAATTACCAAAGGAGAAACCCACTGACTATCTGAAATGGGATAGATAAAGTTGACATTTAATAATTTCTGCAATTCTTCTTTAACAATCTCCCTAAGATTTGGATTCATCCTTCTCTGAGGTTGTCTGATTGGCTTACAATTTTACTCTATGTAGATGTGATGAGTGCAAGTCTTGGGGCTTATCCCTTTCATATCAGTGTACTCCCATGCATATGCAGAAGAATGTCTCTGTAATATCTTGACTAGCTCTTCTTGTTGAGATTTCTCTAGGTTCTTGTTTATGTTTAATGTTTTGCCTAGAAATATCTCAATTGTAGAGCTGCCAAATTTATCCATGGAATAGAGAGACATCTGCCTTGATGAAAAAAACTCAATGCTGGATTCTTCTTGAAATTGTTCATGCTTATAGTCTGAAGAGGATTCAAAGTTTTCCAAGGTATTCAGAATCTGGCTATCTTCACTAATTTCTGAAATTGTGGAGGTTGTAAGTCTTCTTCATCCTCTATCCATTGAGTATCATCTAATTCTGTAATTGTTCTTGCTGGAGGATACAAGGTAAATTTCTTGGTTGAACTACCATCAGAGATGTACATATCACCGGATCTACAGCTAATGAAAGCATCAGCTGTAGCTAACCAAGGTCTTCCTAATATAGTAGGGTGTCCTCCTAGATTATTCTTAGGAGTTAGGATCATAAAATCCACAGGATACTCCCAAGAGTCTAGGGACACTGGAATGTCTTCTATTACCCCATCAGGTTTAATCACAGATCTATCTGCTAATTGTAATAATGTGGGTGTAAAAATAAGATTAGGAAGTTTCAGTTTATCCATGATTTGTCTACTCATAATATTGATTGCTGCTCCTAAATCAATGAGTGTGTTTTGGATCTCAATTCCATTGATGTGAATTTTAACAACTGGATTTCCTGGGACTAGATACTTTGGAATAACAATCTTACCCATCATGATGTCTGCTATTTTTCCTGTTATTTGAATTTTCTTTGTCTCTCTTATTATTTTTCTTGTTTTCTTCATGTTCAACTCCTTTATTGTCTTTGCTAAGATTGGAATTTCCTTGATGGCTTGCAATAATGGGATCTTAATACAAACATTTCTCAGCTCATCTAGGAAATCATAATTAGGCACCATAATTTGTTTTTCTACACCCCTATCAATTTGTAATCTTTCTGTAAAGGGAGGTGTAGAAGTGGATGTTGATGGCTACTCTAATATAGGAGTTGAAACTATTGGTTCTTTTTGTTTTGATTTTTCAATGTTTGAGTCTTGGAAAGTTGTGTTCTCTTCAAGACTTTTATTTACCTGCAGAGAATCTTCCTTAGAATTGTCTTGCTCTTGTATGATTACAGAATTTTTCCTCTTTTCAAGTATTCTTCCAGACCTAAGTTGAACATCACTAAGGTCTAAAGGAGTGATCAAATAAGTTGGAAACTGTTGGCCTTCTATCATGTATGTGTTCTGAGGATTTTTATTGTTGGGGTTTGGTATGGGTTGGGCAGGCAACTGATTTGTTTTCTGAGGAAATGGTAATGGAAGTGGTTGATTTTGATGTTGTGGATTTTGAAGATTTTTTTGAGGATTTTGTTGAAAACTTTGTTGAGGAGGGAAATGTGGATATGGTGGATAGGATGGTGGATATCGATAATACTGAGAGTATCTTCCATAGGGATTTTTTTCTCCTTGTGCCCAAGTTTGTGATTGATTTTGAAATTGGGGCCAAAGTTTCTGCCAAGAATTCCAATTTGGTGGGGGTTGATTATACATCTGATCATGAAATCCTTGTGTTTGAGGTCCTTGCCAAGGCCTCCTGGAGACAAAATTGAGAGATTCTATGGAACTTGTAGGAGTATCTTCTTGAAAGACAACTTTAAGACCAGGAAGTGAAGGACAACTCTTGGTCTCATGTTTTTCTGAAAAAATTACACAAGTCTTCACAACTTTGGCATCCAAAGGGCACTCTCTCAAGGCATGTTTCTTTCTACATTTGGGGCAAAAGATTGCTAAGGCATCAGATTCAGATTTTTTCTTTTTTTGTAACTTAAGGGTGTCTATCTATTCACTAAGACTCCCCAAGATATCATATTTGAACTCATCAAGCATATGTCCTATTTCTGCCCTACTTACTGTCCCGGAAGTAGACTTACTTGCCCTTGCAAGAGCAGGGTCTCTTGGTCCTTTCACAGTTTTAGATTTCCCTCTTGAAAGGTTGATACATAATTTAGCTATTTTAGGTAATGTGAGTTGAGATATGTCCCATTTTCCCATCATGTTAAGGATATCTAACCATTCATCCCTAATTGTCTTCAACAAGAGAGCTTTCAAAGTGTCTTGGTCTAGATTTTCCATTTTTGCTCTTTTGATGTTGTAGTTAAATCTCTCCAAAAAATCTTCCAGATTTTCATCTTCTTTTTGTAGCATTTTAAACACTTCCTCCTTATGGTTGACTGGTATACAGTAATCCAAATACCTCTCTAGAAATTCTTGTTTCATGTCTTCCCATGTCCTAATAGAACTATTGATCAAACTGATAAACCACTTCAATGCTGCTCCTTTCAATGTTGAAGGAAATAATTTAAGTTTTTGAGCATCTTGTAAGTAGTCATAGGTTCTACATAGGACTTCAAACTCAAATAGGAAGGCTTTAGGGTCTTCAGTTTTAAGTCCATAAAATTTTGGGAGGACAGAGGGTGAAATTTTTTTGATAGTTGTATTGGTTTCTTCATCTACTATAGGAAACCCAAAAGAGCTTCCCATTTCTCTTCTACCTCTTCCTCTGCCTCCTTTTCCTTCTACACCTCTACCTCCTTCTCCTCTACCTCTACCTCTACCCCCTCCAAACAGTGTGTGTTCTCCATTAAAAACTCCTCCTCCCCCTTCTTCTGCCATAGTTGATTCTTCTGTAGAAGTTGAAAAGTTTATGTCCCTAGCAGGGGTTCCTGAATCTCCTTCTAAGACAGGTTCAGTGGGTAAAGTGGAAGGTCTTTCTAATGGAATATCTGATCTTAAGTTCTCTGGAAGTCTAGGATCAGTAAAGGATGGAATGTGGGTTTGAGTTGGAGGTGTGCTGGCTCTTGGTCTTGGTGAAACAAGTGGTGTTCTAGGAATCAAGCTTTTGCTTCTTATGAATCTACCCCTTGAGTCTCTTTCTCTACGCATATCATTGTTTTTGGGTGGTAAGAAACAAGGCTACCTAGTTACACTTCCCTGACAATGGCGCCAAAATGTAGTGCTCAACTTAGTGTTCCTAAATTGAGGTCGTAAATTGTCAACCAGGGCTAGTAAACTGCTGAAGTGTGGTGCACTATATGTGCCTAGGTATCTATTTCTCACTACGTTGTATTTAGTGTTTTTCTGATGTTTTTGGTTTTATGGTTTGATGTTAAAAGGGAAAAGAACTAAGTGTTGGTAAAGAGAAGTGGATGGTTACACTTAAACAGAGCAAAACCTATTCTAAACTGTGTATGACACTAAAGAATAGAAAATGCAAAGCTTGATAATGACTCCTAGCAAGGAAATAAATCACAACATGAACTCAATAACTCATAGCATGAACTCATCCAATTCATTCATTAGGAATATGTTGGAATAGCTTGAGAAAAGGACAAGTTTAGTTCAAATGAGGTTCTCCTAAGTACACAATCATCTTACAATATTACAAAGAATCTCATCCATGGCTAGAAGTTTATTGGAACACAATTGAAAAGATTATTTGTAACACAATAATATTTCTACTTTGAATTAACTTGTAATGCTAAGATTAGTCCATTCTGCAACTCAAATTGTCACTACTAAGCCTCATCCGAAAGTTAGAGATTTTCAATAATAATTTTGGGAAAAAAGGCTTATTTGTGAAATTGCAAAAGATTGCAGAACAATCAAGGCCTTAAACTGATATCACTAATTCATGTCCATATGATGATGCATTAATAGAAAGTCAGAACAGGATTAGTTTGTAAACAATGAAGGCCGTGAAGTCTAATTTTGACAGTCAACACAACTTAAAGAAAAATTAATGACACTGAACTAGAATGCAATTGATCAAACTTGAAACACAGTGATCACAACTAAACTAGAATGATTTTAGCCTAACTTTGAAATAAAGTGAACTGGAACTGAACTAGAATGTCACTAATCTAACTTAAAGTATAGTGAACAGAGTTATACTAGAGTGCCATTATCAAACTTGAAACACGGTGACAGAATTAAACTAGAGTGACATCTACCTCCGGAGTACTACAACTAGACTAAAGATGCAACTAATCACTGAAATGTTTCAGCTCTGTCTCATTCAGAATTAGTGGTATTTTGGAATAGTTTGTAGAACAGGACTGGCTGCAACGTGTTATGTAAATGAGCACGAAAGCATAAAATTCAACAAAACACAACAAAGCTCTAAAACACCACAACTATGTCTCATCCAAAGTTAGTGATATTTTGGAAGATTTTATAAGATCATGACTAGCTGTAACAACTGATGTAATTGAGCACAAAATCATAAAGTTAGAGAAATGCAACTAACTCCTAAAATATTACAGTTATACCTCATCCAATATTAGTGATATTTTGGAATAATTTGTGAGAACAAGACTAAACTGTAGTATCCAATGCAAGTGAATATAAAACACAAAGTTCAGAAAATTAATTAAACTAGGAATGAAACAAGGCTAATGTACTTATCTAGACCATATGAACAAAGCTTCTCAGGTGGCAGGGGCCCTCTTCCACCGGATTAGCACGCAAATATACTCAATATTAACTCAACTCTTGCAATAAAGTGATGATTCTTTCATTAAAGGAGAAATTCTTCAAAACAGAGTATTTACGGTCTTCTGAGATCTAGCAATAAAACATAAATCTAGCTAGTTGTTTCTCGGTTTCCCAAGCCATACTTATAAAAAAATTACATAACTTTCTTTGAGATAAAACAAGAATAATTTTATTTCCTAATTAAAATCAAACTAGGACTCTAGTGGTGGCCTCGTATTATGATTAAGGACATCTGCACAGTCCTTGTCCTATTAGAAGTCTGTCTCCTAGTTTTGATTTCCCATGTGCATAACCACCTGTAGACTCGAGCTCAAACTTCATGGAGAGCAAGAAATGATGGGGGAGTGATGTGGAATACGACCATATGTTTTTTTCCTTGCAGTGACACCTGGAACCTATGTAAACATGAATATAGTTGTAGAACATATGACTA
Organism: Pinus albicaulis; assembly: GCA_034641835.2. Lineage (NCBI taxonomy): Eukaryota > Viridiplantae > Streptophyta > Pinopsida > Pinales > Pinaceae > Pinus > Pinus albicaulis. The sequence continues at coordinate 508,212,789 of CM076575.1, read as the reverse complement.
GCTACAGAATGCCTGCGTTCTGTAGCCGAGTCCAGTCAAAAATTACTACAACAACAAAATCATGAAAACATAGCAAGTTAGTCATTATATACATTCTTAAAGTAATCCTAATCAGTCCTATTGATCATTTAAGCCTGTAATTGATGAGGGACAAAGGAAATTAAGTGAAATGTGATGGAAAAGAAGGACATCTTTGGGGCTCAACACTTTGGTGCACATATTTAGCAAAATTTGGTGAAGGAAATATGGTAAATTCATCTTGCTAAAACCTTCCAAATGAGAAATAAATCTCATATGATACAAGTAGGCTTTAGAATACCTGCCTTCATGGGTGAAGAAGATCTTTATAGTTTTGAAGGTGGTATACCAGTCAGGCTTCAATATATTTTTGAGGACCCCTACATTCCAATCTTATTTCTGACGTTCCTCCTTCAGGAAAAAATTCAAGTCCACATTCTACAACCTATGTTTCTTAAACCACCTCTCTCCCTCAGCTGGAAAACAGGTTCCTTCAGCAATGGATTCCTCTGTGATAGGGAACTGCAAGGTCCTAATTGTTACAATGATTCCATTGAAGGAATAGATGAAATTATGACACCAACTGAGATTATGTCCATTGAAGCACTAGAACACTGGCTCCCATCCTACATTTTTGGAAAGAACTAATATATTTGCATAGACCTCGAAATACATACCTTAATTTTCAAACCTCTTCACATGACCAGATCGATCCATATTGTAAAAGTTCTGATGTTGCAACCACCTTTTCCAACCTTGAAACACCCTATTCGAATGTTGCAAAATGCTTAGAAAGCTTCTTGCACACTAAAATTAAAAATATGGGTTTGATGGAAAATGTTGTTTTAGGGTAAACAATGCAGATTAGGGTTTAATTTCCAATGGCTCTCCTAGGATTCAAAATGTTTTGATCTATCAAATAATGGATGAAAAGGGCTAAGGATTTATGAAAAAATACTTTGATGTTCGAAATAATAACGTTTGCAACTCTAAAATCAAGTTTTCAAAATTTTCAGTGAGTGCTACAAAAATATTTTGCAGCACGAGTTGTAGGTTTGTGATAGGTAAAATTCACTGTGAAAAACCTAGGGAAAGCTTAAGGTTAGGTGAAATGACTTGATTTCAGATGTCCCTAGGTTTATATAGCAATTTATACAAAACAATTTATAGGCCTTTTACATAACCATGACTTTGCTTATTGAAATGATAAATATAGCCTTTTCACCTTTAGGGAAAGGTGAAAACCTGATGCTAAAACCAACAATGAGCATCGACTCTATCTTCATAATACCACAATCTACAATTTTGTCCTAAACACCCCTTCTATCTTGGCAATGAGCATATAGATTTAAAAAATGTAACCAAGATGGAATTCTGCTGATGTAACCGGTAAGTAAAATACCTAAAAAACACTTGAACACTATTACATTCACCTAATGAGGGTTTCAAAGATCCACCAAACCTCCACAAAGACCACATGTATCAATAGAAACAAGAAACCAGCTCAAACATTGTTGGCTTGAGGGGTCCTAACCCAGGTTCATAGGTTAAGGTTTGCTAACAAACCCCTATACTACTGGCCCTTTAGGAAATGACTTGGTTTCGCAGGACAAGGTCTCACCCGAAGTAGTATGGGAGGGTGTTGGAACCAGTTTTCCATACCCTGGGAGAGAGTATGAAATGAAGGCAAATCGGTGCTGCAATTATCAGATCTACACAGAGTCAGGTTGTTCGCAGGTTTTTAACAATATACTCAACATATAACCATAACAAATTTATCAGATCTAATCAGTACATTCGCATCCACATGCGTATTACCAAATATCATCATAGAGCACTATAATCGCAGCCAATAATAGATCATAGAAAACTTATAACAGAAACACAAATACTTCCGCAGCTTAAGAAATAACACAGATACTTTTTACAGCTCAAATCAATAACACAGATGCATACGTAGCTTAAGCAGATATCATAGATTCGCATCAACAGTAAGGACAATAGATCCAGATACTTCAACTATACTCGGGATATATTAATATCAAAAACCCACTTACAACCCAAAATACCGCCTGCGCACACAACTAGCAGGGTCCGCACATAGCAGGACAGAGGATCTCCGTGCACACAACCAACAAGAGTCCTTACCCAAAATAACCCCAAAACAGATCTAAAAGTTTGCAAGTAGCATCAATTCACATTCATGCCTACCTCTTAGACTCAAACTATCCATCTATTTATATCAACTTAGCCTATGCTATCCTATGGTCGCAAACTGTGGTTTGCGGACTCTAAGTCTACTCTTTGACCCATTACAACACATTTGGGGGTTTTGACCCACCCCAAACCCCTGCACTAGACTAATTAACACAAAAATATACAAAAATCGGCAACAGTCCCCCAACACAATCTTGTGACTCGTCTCGAGTCACTGTGGTCATGGGGTCTTAACCTTTGCCTGCAGCAACCTGATCGCATCAACCAGCGGGGGAAACACTCCTTCACTCTGCGTAGCAGCGTTCTGAGCAATATCCACCAACTTCTGCGAAGTTGGGCCTTCTGTAGCAGCAGTGATGCTCTCCAAAGTCCGGTTCAACAGTTTAACTGCAACATCCAATTCCTGAGAGAGCTGGAGTGCCACATCAGCACATGGCTTAAGGAAATATTTGATGGTGCTCATCATGAACCCCCGAGTGTTCTGTTCCACATGGTAATATTCGTGCACCTTTTTGGCGATTTTTTGCTCATACTATTTTCCGACGCTGAACATAAGGTCTGACCCTTCCATGGGGAGACCCGTAATCCAATGGATAAGTGCTGTGTCTATAGGAATTCAATCATGTATCCATAAGTTGCCATCATGGATGAGGCCAAGCAGCTGGCACACCAGTTGGTCTGTGACATTGTAGTGACCAAAATGTGGCATCCTCAACAGGTTTAGTAGCCTAGAACCAACCAACCCTCTTTCACATTGCATGGGGGTGATATTTATCCTGTTGTCGTCCAGCACCCTTTCAAGATATAGTTCTGGTCCTAATTTGGGGAAGGCCTCCAAATTGGCCAAGTCGTGGTCATCGAATTTTACCTCATGGAACTTGCCAAAGGGTTCTCCAATGATAGGGACCTCACTCGGGGTTAGCAGCATCTGCAGATAGTTGCGCAGGCCATCGAGATTCTTTGGCATGCGTGTCGAGGGCCTACAAGGCCAAACATAGGGCAGAAACCAGTTGATCGGTTCAACGATCCGGGCCTCTTCTTGAGCAGACACTGGTTTCTTCACTAGGTTAGGTGAACGTGCCTGGGGCACCACTCGCGGGGACTTCATATTTCGAGGGGAGGTGCAGGGATTGACCCCAGCCCATTTCACAGGCTTCCCCAACCCTTTTTCTTTCCCTTTCCCCTTATGCTTCTCCACCTGCTTGCCCTTACTCGGGGTGGACATAACTTCCTCAACTTCGGGGTCAATTTCAAGGACTTCCTCCGATTCTTGTTCCGTCAAGACCACAGTCTGTGAGGACTCTGCAGGATTTGTTTCGTCATCCTTGCGCGGAAAATAAAATTAGGGTTACCTACTATCCGAGGGTGTAGGACGCCCAAACATTAACAGTACATGATAATCATAGAATTTCGCACAGTGCAAACAGTTTGACATACACAGAACCCTCTTCTGAGATATCCTGCTACTTTTATAGCCCTAGAGATCACCCAATGGTTGGATGAGGCTTATCCGAAACTTACCATCAGGTAAACAGTAAAAAATCTTCAGAAATCGCCTCATAATTGCTGGTCGCCCGCTCCTTTCAACGGTAAAATTTTCCTTTTACCCAATTTTACTGTTCCAACGGCTAGTTTTTGTACCTCCTGTGCACCTAGCACACCCCTGCACTCCCAGCGTACCACCTGTGCTCCCAACGCACCCCTGCGCTCCCAGCACACCACTCTGGGCCTCCAGTCTTGCGATCACCCCCTGTGTATCTTCCGCCCCATACAGCTACTCTGGCCATATAGTCATTTGATCTGGTACAGTTTAAGTCAACTACTATTGACATATCCTGGTACCATATCCCCGCACAGGGTAACTAACCAGACAACTCCTCCATTAGTGATGTCCTTGACCATATAGGGACCTAACCAGTGCTGACAGAACTTCCCCGGGTGCTTTGCAAACTGGCTATCATAGAGTAGCACCAATTCTCCCTTCAAAAAGGTCTTGTGTCGAATATGTTTGTCATGCCATGCTTTTTCCCGAGCCTTTTGAACTTGCTGATGGAAGTTAGCGATGAATCGGTCTTCCTCTAATCCCACAAGTTGCGCTAAACGCTCCTCCATGATATCAGGCTTTTCCATGTTTGTAAAGGCTATGATACGCAGGCTAGGCACAATATACTCCATGGGCATAATGGCTTCCTTTCCATAGACCATCCGAAATGGTGTTTTCCCTGTCAACTTCTTGCACATGGTGTGATAGGCCCAAAGGACTGACGGGACGCGTATGTCCGAGTCGCTGCGATCGGCATTACAGACCTTAGTCAGTTCTTGCTCCAAGATTTTATTAAAAGCCTCTACCGCTCCATTTTCTTGTGGATGATACGGGGTGATTTTCGCGAGGTGGATCCCAAATTCTTTGGTCGAAAACTCTATTGTTTCATTGACAAAATGTGTACCTTTGTCGCTCATCAAGATCTTTGGGCAACCAAACCAAGTCAGAATATGTTCAAAGATAAAGTGCGTAGTGGTGTCTGCAGTGCAATCCTTCACATCTTGTGCTTCAGCCCATCGGGTCACATAATCAGTCTCAATGATGATGTAGTGCGCACTTGTCCTCTTTCCTAGTGGGTTGATGGGCCCACTAAAATCTATAGCCCATTTTTCAAATTCCCGCAGGGCCATTTCTGGTTGTAGGGGCATTTTGTCTCTACACGAAGGTCTGCCCATCCGTTGGCAGGTGTCACAAGCTTTGCAATACTCGTGAGAGTCACTATGCAGTGTGGGCCACCATAGCGCGGCTCTCAATATCTTCTGTGTCGTTGCCTTCCATACGTAATGACTATTAGTCATCAGCAATTTTTTCATTTGTAGATGACTAAATGCCTGTCCTGGATTTCTAGAAACAAAATTCATGAATATTATGAGATATAGAAATCTCACTGCCTTCATTATCCTTAAGATAGATTTTTCACTATTTTACTACTCCACCATGCCTTGGTCAGCCTACCACCCCCAAAAGACCCATCATGGGCTCATGCCACTCATATTCACTATTTTTTGCCACCTTTGACCTTAGCACTCGGTTTGGCCTTGCTTGACCCCTCCATTTGCCATCTATGATTACCCACCAGCCTATTTCCCCCCCTATTCAACAAATGCCTCAAGCATCAGTGGTCTCAAATTACCCCTCTAGGCTCTTTAGATAAATCAAGATCAATATTTTTTGGTCTGCAATGCATATGTATGTTAAAATCCCTGTTTTAAAACTACAGACCCGAAGTCAATCTTTCAACCAAAGACCAAGTTAAAAGAGCCTCCCACTAGGTCACTAGGGTTTCATAAGTTGTAGGGTTATTTTGGATGCTCTTAATCAGTGTTTTTCATGTGCCAAGAAGGTGAATCAAATGGAAAGGGAGGCAAGCAACTGTTTCTCAAAGTTTGATAAAAAATCCTTCAAGGAATACCTCCTTGGTCAAGGCACAAATTATGCACAAGGATAGCTGCCCATCTTAAAATATTTCTGCAGGAATGATTGAGACGGTTATCAGCAGAAAGGAGGTAAGGTGAGAGGCCAAATCCTTACTAAAATACATTCACAGCAAAGGAGAGACAACATTCCTAAGTTCAAAGAGAATCAAGGTTTTTAGGACAAATTGGCTAAACAGTATTGTCAACCAAGGAGCCAATGCATAAACCACAAGGATGGAGGTACATCAACACCACTAAGCATGAATTGAAGAGTTATTAAAACTAGAAATGAAACCTCCATGATGACAGCAAGGAGATAATTTAAATAGGTTCTTGAAGGTGACCTCTAGGGCCTACCAAGGTGGCGATATTTCATTGTATCAAAAGGAGAGGAGATGGCCAAAGGGAAGATGGTGACAAGGCATGATTGTAGAGACTGTGGTGACTATGCAAGACAGATCTATTATACCTCTGGAAAATTAGTGAGAGGGGAAGAAATTGTTTTAAATATCACCCACACTCAGAGATCTCAACGGGGGTAAAAACATGTGTTCCAAACTTCATAATGCAGGCAAGAAACATTTTGACACTGATAAGGTAAAGGCAGGTCTCTCAAAAATTGTTTTAAAGAACTCACCCTTACTGAATGAGCTTAAAAGAGATGTGTTAGTTTTCAAAAGACAAAGAGGGCAAGTTTTAAGGTTTTGATATAATAGAATGGGTAAGAACATGGTGTTAAAGCACCAACATGTCAAAGGAAATAAAATCCATCATATCAGTTACCTAAGAACAACAAGGAGGAAAGGTTGAGATGAGAAAAGATCTTTTTTTGTGTTTTAAAGTGACCTCCTGCAAAAGGTAAAAGAAATATCAGTGAAGTGATAAAATATCAAAAAGAACATTAGGATGTGGGTTTGTAAGAGATAAATCTATCTTCCATAAGTCTATAAAAGCCAAATTTGTTCATCACTCAACTCCATTTTTCACTTGCAAAAAGGAGTGAGAAGTCTTCAAGAGAAATTCCTGAATTTTTGGCAAACTTTAGGCAGGAAGAACAGCGGTGCTATGCTCCTAGAAAACCTCACTACGTGCATGTGTGTGCGTTCTTCAGATATTATAACCCCACGTTGCACTCCTGTGAAAGGAAGCTGCACGTTTACAGCATGAAGGAACGACCAACTGCTCCACCCGGTGCTGCTTGCTTGCGCTACCTATTTATAGCACTTGCAGAGGAACCCAACGGGCCCAAACTGCTATGCGCAAGGACGTGTAGAGGCCCGACAGGCCCAAATTGCACATGTCCATTCAACACTGCACAAAAGGGCTCGACAGTGCGTGCAGCTTCGCCGATGCTACGTGCCTATCCATTCAACCCTGCACGAAGACCACCCGACTGCTGCACTCCTGTGATCCATTCTTCAGGCTGACCCGACATCTGTGCAGAAGACCAACTACTCTTCCCGGGCGCTACACGTAGGGACGTTCAGAGCCGACCCAACTGCCGTGCATAAGGCTGACTGCTCCCCCTGGGCGCTATGCGTTGGGCCTTTCAGAGCCGATCCGACTGCCATGCAGGGACCCGACTGCTACACTCCTGTGCTACGCGTTTATCCAGGAAGCCCTTCAAGCCAGTGCAAGCCCCCAAATGACTCAAGACTCCTCCAAATTCTCTGCTTGGCACTTCCTGGAGATTTTTATAAGAGGTATTTAGATGCTCTACCCCCTCTCATGCTATTTTGAAAGGTGAAACTTAGAGAGAAAGGTAAAAAAACCCTAAAGGAAGATAAAAACCTAATATTTGTGCTAACAACACTTTGGTTTAAAGAGCACCCATCCATCTACATACTAAAGGCACACTGAGACTTTTTTGATAAGTTGCCAAGCCTTGAAATTATTTTTCCTCATCCTCTTAGGTGGTTGTCATTACTAAGGTACCTCACAACCAATTTTCGCATATCAGAGGTTTTTGCATTCAGAATTACCTAACCTTATCATTTTTCCCAAATTTTCCTTCTTCACTCATCATTCCCCTTCACTTGCAAATCATTGCCTTTCTCATTATCATCTTACTTAACCCCTCCATATCATTTCACAAATAATTTCAGGGTTTTGATTTCAAGGAAAAAGTAAAAGATAAAATGTCTAGAGAAGGAAGTAGTGACAGTGGGAAGGGAGGCCAAAGGCCTAGGGGACAACAGAGAAAGGGTGGAAGAGTAAACAGGTTTGGACCTTTGAACAGCAAGGAGTTGACAGCCTCCCCTACAACAGTTGCATATTTCCAAGAGGTGGGTTGTTTCGATTTCTGTGAAAAAGTACAAAGAGTCCAAGTCACCCTAATTTGACCAGACTTTTTATCCTCAACCTCCATGACCATCAAGTGCATCTAGCTGGGGTAAACTTTGAGCTATCCACCAATACAATTTCTATGGCCACTGTGATACCTTGTATGGGAGAAAAATGGTTCAAGCAGGTGAATTTGGACTTGAGCCATTATCAACCTTTCTTGACACCAAGATACCAAGCTGATTGCAAAACCATTTTTCCCTTTTCCCATTTGTTGAAGAGATATGCCCCCTTAATGAAATTCATCATGAAGTATTTTACATGCGAGGGGAGGTTTTCTAGACTTTATTCCTACCATATAAAACTACTTATGCACTTCACTAGGGCCAAGCTACTACATTTTCCCTATTACCTTTATAGAAGTATTGATAAGATATCATACATTGTGCAAAAGAGCCCCCTTCACAACAAATGCAAAGTATTTTTCACCATTATCTTATCAAGATGATATTGTTGCATCAATAAGAGCAACATGGTATCCCATGGGAAGTGTTCATTGCCCATGATGTTTTCAGAAATCCACAGCCTCTTCGTCTACAAAGTTTACCCTCATCATCTCATCCACCTTCCTCTATTCCTCCATCACCCCCCACTGACCATGAATCATCCTCTCCACATGACTCCTCTCCTCAAGAAAACTTCTTGCCCTTACCTTCTTCTAAAGCATCAGAACGAGAAGAGAACAATGACAAAGAGGAAAATGAAAGTCAAGAGGAAGAAACAAATGATGAGGAAGAGGAAAATGAAAATGAAGAAAGTGGTGATGTTGAGGAAAAAACAGAGGACAATTTAGAACAAAATGACAATGATGAAAAGGCAGAGGATGATGAAGAGGAAGATTATGAAGACAAAGGCAGTGAACCAAATAATGAAGAGGCATATTATGAAGACAAAGGCAGTGAGCCAAATAGTGATGAAGAGGCAGATAATGAAGAGGTAGATGCTAGCAATGAAGAAGAGGCTAATGATATTCATGAAAATAATGACAAAACCACTATGACTGATAGCCCTAATAATAATGACAGAAGTGAATCTATGAACCAAAAAAGTAGCCAAGAGTTTGATGATAGTGGTGAAGATCATAACAGTAATGCTAGCATGGAAGAAAACAAAAGTGACTCTCAAGAGGGTAGTCCAGAACACAATGCAAGAGACATAAATGCAGAGATCATTGATGAAAAGAAAGGCAGTCTTGAGATCAATCATGGTAAGGGAATTCTTGTAAAACAATTTGAGTTTCTCCCTCTCACATATCAAAAAGGATCAAGGCTTGTGTTTGCTACCTCCAAAAGGCAAGGGACCATGTCATCCACCTCAGCTTGGCCACTAGACAAAGGGAAAAAAAAGGTAAAATAATAATAAGAAGATCATGAGATTAAGAGTGAATTTGAGATCATTCAGGTGGATAGTTATGAGGAGAATGAAGTAAGGATCACAAACTCGCTCCTATAGGACAGAAATGCACAAATTGAAGACCTCTAAGTACATTTGAATAGGGCCAAAAGTGTGAAAGATTCCCTTGACTTGGAGAACAGGCAACTAAGAGCACAAATTACAATCTATGAAGCTAGAGCCATCAAGGCCCGGAGAGAAGCCCAAAAGGCACAAATGAAACTAGAAGAGTTCATGGGCACTTATGAAGAGAGTGAGGATAAGTAAGGACAATCTAGGAGGAGACCTAGAACCATGGGGTTGAAGAAGGCATTGGCAAAGCAAAGGGAACAAGAATCAGCCCTAGCAGAACAAATCCCTCTAGATGAGATTTTTTCCATGGAGATAGCGTTGGAAAGATTCAACATACACTTGGAGGTTAAATTGAAGAAAGAAAATTAAGGTCTTGACCTCCAAATAAGGATGACTAAACATTATGCCTGTAGAAACCAAATTGCAAGGGCTAAACTCAAAAAGGCCCAAAGATCCAAGCACTAAAAGAGGAAAAATGCCAAGCTAACCTTGGAATCTTGGCACAAGCTTCTCTACAGGTCTCTCAAAACCCATGAGGCACACATCCACCAAATTTGGGAGAATTTTGACAAGTTTTGGTTTTTTGCTAATTTTGAGGGTGAAGGTGGTAGCACACATGGTGCTACGATTTTTCTCAGAGCATCTTCAAGAGGAAAGGCTTAAATTTTTTGAATCCTCAGCTTGAGTATGGCATGCTCACAAAGTTTCAGGTCAATTGGAGTTGTTTTGGTCCTCCAAAAGGGTCAAAAAGACCCTAATTTTCACCATTTTGCCTACTTTTCAAGACGTGTGTTGCGTCTTTACCAGTCTTGGAATTTTTTTCTTTTTGAACATGTTACAGAGGTCCACTCAGAGAAAAATAGGTATATCTGGAACTTAGACTCAAAGGTCTTGCCAACGAGCCTTCACGTAGCCTATTCCGACATTGGGAAGGCCTTCAAAACACTGCCCTAACTTGAGCTAGTTTTCTTGCTCCAGTGCTATGCCCTTGGCATGGAAATTCATCCTAAAACATAGTGCTATGTCCTTAGAAGAGGAAAAGTCAACAATGTACACTTGGCAAGTTTTAGGAGGCATACCAGAGCCCAAATTTAAATTTCGCTACTAAAAATGCTCGAAAAGATATTTTGTTTTAAATATTTTGTGCCTTGGGCCTTGCAAGGTCTCAAGGACAACAGTGACATTTCTGATTAGCCAATAGGCTTCTAGAGACTCTATTAGGTTTTTTTCCTCCTTTCTTGTTAAAAGGTGCATTGAGGAATCATTTTTAATGTTGGCATTTGATGAGTTTTAAGAGAAATACATTGTTCTTTGAGGTTGAAGAGCAATTTAGTGTTGTGGAGCTTGTGAATGATTTTCTTTGATTGATGATGATGAAGGCTTTCTTGCAGGATCCCTGAGCTTGGTTAATGGTGATGTGTCTCTAATTTGTTCATGTTTTCTTTTTTATCATTGTTTCCATCCTTCTATGTTGCAGTAGATCAGAAAAGTATAGGCTGAGAAATGTTGTATGAGGCACCTCAGTCCTCCTGTTTGATATTGTATTTATGTTTTCCTTTGCTGGGTTAGTTTAAGGAATTCTTTGCTACTCCTTAGATCCACCTAAGCTTGTTTGTTTCACCAATGGTTTAAGAAAGTAGTTTTCAAATATTTTTTATGGTTATCCATGCTTACTTGATGATATCTAAACTTTGTTTGTGGAATCTCTCTTTGATGTGTTTACTTGCTAGATTTAGCCAAAGAGGCCATGTTTTGATCATGCCCTTTGCCTATGCTTAAGTATTTTGCCTCAAATTTCTTTATATCTTGTTTGATGATGTTTAGGAGTTCCCTCTTCATTGATTAAATTTATTTGTTATCTTATATGTTTTCAAATCTTGAAGGTGAAATCACTAAAGTTAGATAAGCTTTCTTGCTTTCTTTATTTCACTGAATTGTTCATCTTGAATGTCTATTTGTTTAAGTATTTTCATTGAGTTAATGGTTTGCCCTATCTCATGATTATTATCTTTTTCTTATCAGTATTTGAGACCTTCTTGTTTATGGGTATTTGACAAAGGATTCTTCATTGCCCTTTGCCCTACCTTGATTCACCAACTTGATGTCCATTTCACTTCACACATAAACCTAAAAGATCCATTGAACACACTAGATTTTACCTGTGATGCACTCTGACTCATTGTTGAGATATCCATGCCTTTCATAGACTCCATAGCCCAATGATTTGATGACATATCACTCGACCTATCCTACTTTATCATCTTACCCAACCAAAACAAACAACAAACCCTACACTTAACAACTAGCCTGAAATCAACCATCTAAAGAAAACAAGTTCACATCCTTTGCATACAATAGAGAGAGCCCTCTTTGAGTCCAAGAAGGCTAGGTCCTAGGACTCCAAAGACTGGTCTGATGTTACCCTATGCATTTGGTCTACCAATCTTTTAAATCATGGGACCCTAACATAATGGCGATCACGGTGGGACCTTCTAAGTAAGTAAAAAGCTTATACATCCTTAGAGAATTCAGAAGACCTTGTCAAACAGTATCCTGTTATTTGTAACCACCTCATCACTATCACTAACATAATGGCGATCATGGTGGGACCTCTAAGTATATAGTTTCCTCAATACATTTTAAGACTCATTAGACGCTCAGTTAGACTTAGAAAATACAGTGAATCTGCCACCTCATCGCCACCACTAACATAATGGCGATCACGGTGGGACACTGAGTAAGTAACAACTTAGATATTCATCCAAAACTCAAAAAATCCCTGTCAAACTAAGAATGCTATAGTGTTGATCCGTCCCACCACTCACTAATATAATGGCGATCACAGTGGGACCTTTGAGTTAGTGACAATCTTAGTATCCCTTAGGAATTCATAAACCCTTATCAAATCATAGAAAACTCAAACTGTTAGCCAATGAGTAGAATCTGGTTGTTTCACCATCCTAGCAAAATGATGAATCAGCTGTAGGACACTCATAGAAAACTTAGGGATAAATAAAGGAACTCAGAAAACCCCAAAACATCCCTAATATTGGTTTTTTTTTTTTCAGTTATTGGTGGTGGACCATAAACATACATCCTTAAAACAGCAAAAAATATCCACTTGGCGACTCCACAACTCTCAATAGACCAATGGAATCCACTGGTAGAGAAATCTAGACTGGTTGAAAAGATGCAGTGACCCTTTTTATTAAACAAAGATGGATCCAAGTATAAACAAAGAGGCAAAGCTAGAGATTTTGATAGATAAAATCAACAAAATGATGCATATACTTGGCAGGCAAGAGGAAATATATAAGTTTGAGGTTGGTGCTACTTATTAAAAACAACCTATACCTTTTCCTTGGAAAGAACAAACTCAGCCACTACAAGAAAAAACTCAATCACTACAAGACAAGGACAACAAACCAAATGTGCATGATGATCAAGATTGCAAAGAAGAGAATGAAGAAGGTTTTCAAGTAAGTACTAGTTACTTTCCTACATCTTGTGCTTCACTATTAAGAGAGCATTACAGGAAAGTTGTAAATAGAAACAGAGAGGAGTGCTCTAATGAATCAATCAGCCATCTTGAAATCAAAAAATCTGAAATAAAGAAGGAGTCAACACATCTAGAGTCTCTACCCTTATGCTTTAATTCATTTCATATTATAAAACGAAATTGGCACCCTGAGAATCTATCAGAGGCAACTCATGAATCTCATGCTCAAAGTAACTATCACGAAAAACAAGAAGAGTTGGTTGAGAAAGAAATCAATTAGGGAATGAAAGAAAACCCACAAGATCTCTCTAAAGGCACAAGTGATAATCCATCATCTCTTCTAGGTGAGGCTCAAGAAGACATTCAACCTATAAATCAGCTTTCACAAGAGAAAGAAAACTGTTATAGTTATTTCCAAAGAAAGAGAAAAATGCCTCCTTTTTTAACCGAAGAAGAAATAAATCAGCTTCTAAACATGCAGACAGCCTCTAAGCCCTCACGTGAACAAAAAATTTATGTTCATTCTCCTGCTAATCCTGTCTACCATAAGCTAGAAAGTGAACTTGTAGATCAATTCAAAGAAGAACAATCTGATAATCCGGTATGTTTGATTAGTGACATTACTTATGTTGATGATTTTCCAAAGTTTGATCAGTATGATGATGATGTTGTCCAAATAGAAGCTAACCTTGCAGAGCCATCAACAGTTGGTTTGTGGGAGGAAGATCTTTTTCATCGACTTGGAAACAATAGTCAGCCAATACATACCATCTATGACACTGATGAGGAAAGCTTTGAAAGTTTATAATCTTTCAGTTTTGATGTTGAGGTTGAGGAGGATGATGAACTTCTTGAGAAAGTTGTCAATGAGAAGCCTTCTCCTGAAATGGTTGAGGAAATAATTCAGAACATGGAATCCTCCTTAACTCCAGATTTGCAGCCACCAAGTTCCATTGAATTAAAAATTGCAGATAAAGGCATAGAAGTTGATAGTCACATGAGAGTTGTTGCACTACCTTCTCGGGAAGATTTATTGTCCAAGAGTGTTCCTTCTCATCAATATGATGGACTTCACACAGATTTCAACCCACTCTATCAAATAACATCAGGTTTGTTAGAGGATAATATTGCAATATATGATGAGTCTACCAGTTCAGATGATCATGAAGAAGAGGAAGAGTTTTTTCCCAAAAGAGTCCTAAGCTTAGCCAACTGGAGGAAGAAGCAGTCATGGATCAAGCTTATTTTCCAAATCCTCACATTTAGGTATTATTTCAATATCCCTTTGTTGATTTATTAGAGATATTTGAAGAGGGAGTGAAATATGTTAAGAGCAGTTTTATGAAAGTTTTAAAGAGAAGTTTAGGCACCACTGTTCAAAAGAAAGTAAGATGGGAATGGCCCTTCTGTTTGTCCAGCATACTCAAGGAGCTAAACCAAGGTCCCTCATGGAATCATCTACTTGATTGGTTGTATTGGAAAAGAAAGTTCACCAACTAAATGTATTCCTTCAAGTTAGATTAGGATAGATAGGCAAGCAAATAAGATCAGCACTATGAGCATCTTTCTACCCTTAGTTTTAGATTGTTTTTACCAAAAACAAAGAAAAACTCAAAAAACATAGAAAGAAGGAAAAAGAGGGAAGATTTGAAGAACGGGTACGGCCCCATACGCAAAACAAATAGTGATGTTGAAAGTGTGCAAGCTTAAATGCCACTACTTGTTGAAAAAGAAGGTCTTGTTCAACCATCTAGCCTAATCATGGCTGAGCATGTTTTTTCAATTTATTGTTGATAAGTTAGTGAAAAACGCTGGTCAAATCATTTAAGCTTGACTTGTCAAAAGGAAATAGATTAGGAATGAAAGATACTGGTTCCACATGCTTAAGTCTGAACAAAAGAGAAGGATAGGAATGATTAAAAAATGATGAAACACAACCCTCATACCTTCTAGTTTTGTTTTTACGAAAATAATGTTTGTGTGCAACTTGTCCTAATGCCACAACCCATGGTGAATCAAATTTTGCCTAATCCTAATTTAAACCATGTTTTCAATTTCATGTCCATATCTTAGAGAATGAATCCTGTCAAATAGCTTAATCTGGGCAGTTGAGTAGTTAGATAGAGAATAAAAGAGTTCACTATCATAATCTGAACTCTTGGAAGCAATAAGGGTACAAGTAGATAGTAAATTTTTGTTTTCAAAAGAAAAGGAATGTCAAGGGTTTGCCAGTTTAAGTGCACCCAAGGAAGAAAAGAAAAAATGCTAGACAAAGTAGGCTGGGTAAGTAGAGATGAGTTGAAGTAATCATGTTTTTCAGATTATTGAGATCACTACTTCAAAGAAACAGCAGCAAATGAAAGAAGAAAAATCTGCCTAATGGATGAGGCACTGGTCTTCATAAACCAAGAGATATGAAGTTCTGGACATCTCCTGAAAAGGAGCTAGCCTCCCCAAGTGGAGCCACTATTAGTCATCAATAATTTTTGCCTTTGTAGATGACTAAATGCTTGTCTTGGATTTCTAGAAATAAAATTCATGAATATTGTGAGTTCTAGAAATCTCACTGCCTTCATTATCCTTAGGATAAATTTTCAGTATTTTACTACTCCACCATGCCCTGGTCAACCTACCACTCCCAGAAGACCCATCAAGGGCTCATGCCACTCATATTCACTATGTTTTTCAACCTTTGACCTTAGCATTCGTTTTGGCCTTGCTCGACCCCTCCATTTGCCATCTATGATTACTCAAGATGAAGAGGAGGACACACCCCAAAAGTCAGCATCTGCACAGAAAGAGGCCAATACTCAAGAACCCCCAGAAAAAGGTAAGAGGCCCCTTAACCAATCTCTGCAATCTGATATTAAAATGCCTTCGTCTTCACAAGTAGCTGTATCCCCTGATAATAAAGCTCCATTAAAAGAAGTTAAGCCTCCTCTGCAAAGTAAAGAGTCCAAATAAAAAGAAGTGTCAATAGATAAGCCTTCATCTGTCTTCTGTTTACAAAAAGAGCTTGAAAAAGTGAAAATACCAGTCCCTCTGTCTGAGTTATTGAGACAGCCTGCCTATCAGTCACAGGTCTCTTCCTTCATCTCCCCTCCTGATGTACCACACGTTCCAGACAGTCTTAACCTGCAAGAAGAAAGACCTATGGTAGTGTTCGGTCCACACGTTGAAGAGTTATATCCCTCCACCCCTCCCTTTTATGTGTCTTTAGTGATCCATGATCTATTGTTGCATAATTGTATGTTAGACTCTGGAGCGTCTCACAACCTCATGCCCCTATCTGTCATGGAGCAATTGGGACTCCAAATCACTCGCCCATATAAAGACCTCTACTCTTTTGATTCTAAAAGAGTGAAATGTTTGGGCATGATTAAAGATCTAGCAGTTACTCTGGCTCAGATCCTTGCCAAAAGTGTGGTGATGGATATCGTAGTGGCTGACATCCCAGCCCGCTTCGGTATGCTACTGTCAAGGTCTTGGGGGACCAGAATCGGAGGGTCAATTAAACTGGACATGTCCTATGCCACTATCCCTGTTTTTGGTGGCCAAGAGAGGAGATTGTACCGAGAGACCAGATTTGTTAAAACAGTCACCAAGGCAGGTGATTCAGTTAATTCTCCAGTCTACGGCCGAGATGGGGATTTCTCCTATCTGATGCTAGAAGAAGATCAGGAATATGCCCATGAGCCCTCATTCTGTCGGATAAAGACTGAATCATCAGTGCAGGACTGTGGATCAGAAATCTGGATACTCCACTTTGATGGAGCAAACTCCAGGGAAGGAAATGGGGCTGGAGTGTTGCTAATTTCACATATGGGTCAATGGGTCCCGTTGTCTTTCAAATTGGAATATGAGGCCACAAACAATGTGGCTGAATACGAAGCACTCATATTGGGGCTGCAGACAGCAAGGAGTATGAAAATACAGAATCTAAAGGTGATGGGAGACTCTGAGTTGGTGGTTAGGCAAGTGAGAAATCAGTGTCAAGCCAAACATCCTAGGCTAAAGGCCTACAGAAATGAGGTTTGGGATCTTGTAGAGAACTCTTTCTTGGCGTTTAACATTCAATTCATGCCCCAAGAACAGAACAGAATGGCAGATTCCTTGGCCGTGGCTGCTAGTACCTTCTGCCCACCGCAGAACCCTCTTCTCAGGTATGAGATAGAAGTAAGGTACAGACCATTGATCCCAGACAATGTCAAACACTGGCAAGTGTTTGAGGATGATGAACAAGTGAAAATATTTCTGGAGACAGTGGGGGAATTCTCTAATATGGAAATCGACTGTGGTGATGAAGATGATGCTGAGGATAAATTAGAAAACCAGTGGGAAGAAAAGATGGCTGGGAGTAAAGTTTTGCAACTGAAGGGAAACATCATCCCTAGAGGCCTGGTACCCCTGGAAAGGATGTCTGATAAAAATGATGTCTCCAAGCAGCCTAGCAAGATGACAGATGAAGACCAGGTAGAGGACCTAAATCTGGGTACTGAAGCTGAGCCCAAAGTTGTGAAGCTGTCCAGAAAGGTCCCTGATGACTACAAAGTGAAGTATCTGCAATTGTTTCATTCTTATAGAGATGTGTTCGCATGGTCATATCAAGACCTGAAGACATTTGATATCAGCATTCTGTAGCATGAGATTCCCCTGAAGGCAGACGCAAGGCCCCATAAACAGAAGCTTAGACAAATTAACCCTCTGTTACTCCCCTCCATTGAGAAGGAAATTAAGAAGATGTTAAAAGCTAAGATAATTGTGCCACTGAAATACTCTGAATGGGTGGCAAACTTAGTTCCTGTCTGGAAGAAAAATGGAGAAATAAGGCTGTGCGTGGACTTCAGAAACTTGAATAAAGCCTCCCTGAAAAATAATTACCCATTGCCAAAGATGGACCACATTCTGCAGAAGGTGGTGGGGGCCTCTAGGATGTCCATGATGGATGGGTTCTGAGGTTATAATCAGGTGGCTGTACTTCCGGAGGACCAGAAAAAGACTGCTTTCACCACACCTTGGGGAACATTTATGTATGCTAGGATGCCGTTTGGGCTAATTAATGCAGGAGCCACGTTTCAGAGAGCAATGGACATAACCTTTGTTGGAGAACAGGACAAGTTTCTGGTGGTATACCTAGATGATATAACAGTATTTTCGAAGGATGATGCCGAGCACATTCAACATTTGCAGAGGAATTTTGAGAAATGTAGGAGGTATGGGCTTTCCCTAAATCCTCAAAAATCTTTCTTTGCATTAGAAGAGGGTAAGCTCCTAGGACACATAGTAACTAAAGATGGGGTCAAAATCGATCCTAAAAGGGTGGAAGCTATAAATGGTATCTCCCTCCCCAGGAATAAGAAAGAGGTCCAGGTATTCTTAGGGCGTATCAATTTTCTCAGAAGATTTATTCCTAACTATGCTGAAATAGTTAGACACATAACAGATATGTTAAAGAAGGACAATGAGGTGAAATGGGCACCAGAGTCAAGGTAGGCCTTTACCAGGATCAAGAGTGCATTTGCTGAGGCTCTCGTGCTGGCAAAGCCTGATTTCACTAAACCTTTTATGATTTTCTCCTTTGCATCACCTCACACAGTAGCAGGGGTTCTCTTACAGAAGAACGGAGGTGGGTATGAGAAAACCATTGCTTTCTTTAGTCAAGTACTTCAGGGCACAGAGCTAAAATACAACATACTGGAGAAGCAGGCTTACGCCCTGGTAAAGTCCCTCAAGGCATTTCGCATGTACATTCTGCAGTCCCATGTTACTGCTTTCGTACCCATAGCAGCAGTTAAGGATATCCTCGTTCAGGGAGACAGTGAAGGCAGAAGGGGCAAGTGGATTGCAAAGATACAGGAATACGATCTGGACATCAGACCCACCAAGTTAATTAAAGGACAGGGGCTAGCAAAGATTTTATCAGAGTCAAACCACCAAGCTTTGGGCATCCACTTATCCACGATTGCAAATGAAGAGTCTGAGGAGCTGACAAGGAGACAAGAGGTGGAAATGACTACCCAGAAAATACAGATGAAGTATCTTACTAGCCCTTGGTACAAAGAAATAGTTGAGTACCTCCTGACACTCAGCCGCCCACCCAGCTGTGATAAGTCCAAATACAGAGCCTTGAGGCTGATATCGCAGAAGCATGTAGTTGCCAATGGTCAGTTATATTGGAGAGATCCTTCAGGCATACTGCTGTTATGCCTCATAGAAGGTGAGGTGAAGAACATAATAACCGAATTCCATGAGGGAATCTGTGGAGGGCATTATAGCTGGAGGAGCACAGCTCAGAAAATCCTGAAGGCTGGTTTTTACTGGCCTAAATTGTTTGTAAATGTCTTCACTTGGGTCAGAGCATGTGACAAATGCCAGAATTTTGCTGAAAAACAAAAGTTAGCAGCTCTACCCCTGATTCCTGTGCATGTTGATGAACCTTTCAAACAATGGGGAATTGACTTCATAGGTGAGATTCACCCACCCTCAAGTGGGCAACACAAATGGATATTGACTACTACAGATTACTTCACGAAGTGGGTGGAGGCCATACCTGCATAAAACGCTACAGACACGGTGATCATTAAACTCATGGAAGAGAACATTATCTCCAGGTTTGGGTGTCCTGCTAGAATAGTAACTGACAATGCCCAAGCTTTCAAATCTGCTAAATTTGTGAATTTCTGTCAGCGATATAACATCACTCTAGGCCACTCTACAGCTTACTACCCATAGGGAAATGGTTTTGCGGAATCATCAAACAAAACGCTGGTCAGAGCTCTAAAAAAGACAATAAATGAAAGCCAGAAGAACTGGGATTCCCAACTGAAGTTTGCTCTGTGGGAAAACAAGACAACCAGTAAAAGGGCAACTGGAAAATCTCCCTATGAGCTAGTATACGGGCGGGCAGCCGTATTCCCTATACAGTTAGCTTTACCTGTTGCTCGTTTCATGCAGGAGACTCAGGAAGAGCCGGATGGTATGACCAGAAGAATCAATCAGCTGGTAGAACTCGAAGAAACTCGTAGTCAGGTGAACTAGAAACTTGTGGATTACCAAGAGAAGATGAAAGAGTTGTTTGATCAGCATACCAAGGATAGAAAGCTACAGGTGGGAGACTTAGTTCTCAGGTGGGATGTACGAAGGGCCGATAAAGGTAAGCATGGTAAATTTTACCCCCTTTGGTTTGGCCCCTTCAAGATTACAAAGCAAGGAGGAAATAATACCTTTAAGCTGGAGAATTTGCAGGGAGATCTGTTGGACGCCCCTGTAAATGGGCAGTTCCTCAAACCATATTTTCAATTCTCAAGCAGGCCGAAAAGCCTGATTGTATTATATTGTACATTAGCTGTTGTTTTTCATTTTTCTTACCAAGTTATGCATGAGTCATGATGATCTGTCCAGGGAGAAGCCTCAAGAACTAGAAAAGTGGTGTTCAAAGAAGATACACAGGCGGTCTGCGTAGTTCTCGACACGTTCAGGGACAAACATGCCGTCCCCAGGTGAAGCAAATGTTGTTCAATCTTTAGTATTTGTCATGGGTGTATTAAAGGATGGACGAGCCACGCATTAATGTTTAATATTAAAGGGAAAATATTCCAAAAAGTGGGTCGAAAGGAGACAAGGTAGTGAAATTCACATGTATTAAAGCCAATGGGTAAATAACGCAAAGGGTAAAGTGAAAAACCATAAGTAATACAGGAGGTATAAAAGTAAAGGGGACGCAGCGCTAAACGAATGACTAGTGTATTAAAGGGAGCCGCTACCACGTGAGAAAGCACGTGGGGAAATTCCGAGGGGGTCGAGCAGCGGGGAAAGGACGAGACCCATACCCCCGCGGAATGGTGACACGTGGCACGGTGGAAACTCAACCTTGGAAGGGGATAGTAAGAACAGGCCGCGTGATGAGATGACGTGGCGGAGCAAAGGCAGACCCGCACGGCGGGGAAAGCCATGTGTTAGTTCGGCGTTGGAAATTACACGCAGCAAGAATTGGACAGCATATGAGGATAAAAGGTAAGGTAAAGTCTATTAGGTCAGCTGGTACTGAGACCCGTACCAGCCTTAAACCCGACACGAGGCGCACACCTACACCTTGATACCCCCAATCCCCATGCGCCACGTGTCTCATTGTCAGTGTCCTTACGACACTTGCCTCCTGTCATCCCACTCACCCGCCTTTTTAACTCAAACAACCTGCTCTAGTAGTAACAACTCCCGTATTTCTCTCCAGTAAAAAGACACAGGTTACTATCTACGGAAAATACCAAGTAGGGAAGAGTGCCCGGTCCACCCCAATCACTGTCAGGGTTCCCCGCGTCGCTTTCCCGAGCAGTGTCACCCTCTATCCAGGTATTCCATTCTCTATTTTCCCTCTGTTTCCTTTCTCTTTTTCGAATTCTTAAAATGTCAGCCATGGGAAGGGGAACACCCAAGAAGAACGAGCCAGAAACTCCCCAGGTCCGTGAGTCTAGGAACCCCCCTGGTTTTGAACCGCTCTATGACTTGCAGTCTGGTATCTGCGACCCAAAATATCCTTTTGACATACGCAGTATTAAACCCCTGCTTTTCGGCCACCATTGCAAAAACGCAGACCGTTTTCGAGTTATCGTGTCGGGCTTCTACCACCAAATCACCCCCCAAGTCCATTCTTGTATTGATTTCATCACCTGGCTCAGAGATTCCTTGGATGTGCATCGGGGCACTTTTGTTTCCCCTCAAGGGAATAGGGTTTTTTCTTTTTCTCCCGATGTTATCAGACAGGCCCTCCATTTCCCTGCCAGCAGCACATATGTCAGCTTCAAAGACGAAACCTTGGCAACCCAGTTCAATAAACAGTCAAGGGAAGCCCGTCGTGCCTTCATATCTTCCATAACCGTCGACCAGGCAACTTCCCTGCCTACATTAGAGCCGTTTTCTCTAAGTCTGTTCGTCGAAGAGGTTCGACCCGTTCTCTCTCTCATCGCTGGTATTTTGGGGATAGGGAGCCCGAATGACATTTCTATGGTATGTGTTCGCTTTTTATGGCTCATGTCATAGAATGGGGTTGTCTTGGACATTCCTGGTTTCCTCTCCTCGACTATCCTAACCCAATTCCAAGAGCTCTCACAAGCCCGCCAGTTTCGCTTCTGAGCAATGGTGTTCTACCTCTTCTTGTTCCAGCATGCAGATAAGTTCGACTATTTAGGGTTAGACAGGGTCTACTCTGAGAATTCCCAACCCAGACTAGTCTTCGACTGGAATTTCTCCGTCCGTCAGTTACCTAAGGGAGAGGGCTATGCGAACTTTGTAAACACTTTCATGTCCATAGCCTATACCATCATTCACGATTCGCCTTCCCCCAGGGTTTTCCCAGAAATGAAATGCTGGCTGCAAGCCGGGAAATACCAGTGTACCGTAGATTGGTTCCTTTCTAAAGATTGCACTGAAATTCGGGTCTATGGAGCCGAAGTTTCCCCATACCAGTTTCCAGTTTTCCCTGTCCGAAGAGTTTACGCCCTCGAGTACATCCGGCAAGCCCTCAAAGCCGACCAGCTCCATTTTGTCCCCGCTAAGAAAGGCTACATTCTAAGGCTTCCTACCCAAATCGGCCCCTTCGTGGTAAATTCCAGACTTGTCCTCCCAATTACTGAAAGAATGCTGCAAAATATGGACCTGACGTTGGGGAAAAGATGGGCTTATGACCCGCGAGAAATCATTTCAAACAAAAGGAAAAGGAACAGGTCTACACCATACATACATGAGACAAGGCCATTTATGGAATGGAGGGCTAACCTCGAAATTTGGCCCTTGTTTTCGCAGATGGAGACAGATTCATCTGCTACAGGGGAAGAGGAGGAGGTTAACAGGGGCACTGGTGAACAAGAGGCAGGTACTTCCGGAGCAACACCACCGCCCAAGAGGCAAAGGATAGCCACCAGTGAAGCAGAAGTCATAGGGGAAGGGCAATTACTGGAACCCTTCACGAAATTTGGCGAATTCGATAAAGGCAAGGCAGGGATAACAGTGTTGAGAGAAAGTGCCGCCTCCTCCGATTACACAGAGGTTACGCAGGCCATCATTGAGCCCACTTTGTCCAAGGCAAGCGAAAGGGAGTAGACGAATAAAGCAATCCGAGACAGGTACAAGGCTGAATTGGGGGGGTATGTGGAAAAATACCATACCAGGCTCTCCGCCTCTATCAATGCAGACACTGAAAGCCTAGTATTGTCTATGGAAGAGGCCATCCTGGACCCCAATTCTGATGTTCCCAGCTATAAAGTGCTCGAATTGGCCATTGACATGCAGAAGGTACCAACCAATGACATGTGTGACCTGTTCCAAACAGTTTGCGACATGATGAAGGATAAACTAATGCAGCTCACCCTCGCATTAAGGAAGCTAGAACAGAAATATGACCAGCTGAGGGCATCCTTTGTAGCTGAGCAAGTTTCTTGCCGTGCCAACGCACACCAGGTGCGTGATCTTCAGGACCAAATTAAGAACTCAGATGAAGGAGGAAAGGGCGCACAAGCAGCACTCATAAGCAGGTTGCAGAAGGATATCGCATCTGCAAAGAGACGGACTCGCATACCTGCTTCGCATCATGTGCAAACAGCTGAATTGGTACAGGTGGAGGAAGAAAAAAAGGAGCTGTCTACCAAGCTATCCAAGGAGAGGGAAGAGAAAGAAAATATGGCCAAAAGGATCAGCGAGTTACAAGGCAAAGCAACAGAGCTACAAGCCAGGTGGGATTCTCACAGCTGCCAGACGGCTGAAGCGTCAAGTGGAGCCAACTCATTGCCAGCACAACTGTCTACAGCCAAAGTTGAGATTGAAGTACTGGAGAAACAGGCATCCACGGCGAGACAGAAGATTGCAGAATTGGAGAACTCCCTGGCCGAAAATGCCAGAATAGTCGAGGGGCTACAAAAGGAGGTTGAGCAAGGGAAAAAGGTCACGGCAGAGCAGTAGAAAACCATTGCTGACATGAAAAGTCGAGCAAAGGGGAACCTCACCCTTCTCGAGGCCAGAAGCATAATCTGGTCAGACATAATCACGGCAATAACCGAGCAATGGGAGTTCTTGACAATGATAGGGGAGCTCAAGTCTACTATTCCTTATCTCAGTAGAAAGCTACAGGAGGCAGGGGTTGATCTACCTAACAGAGCTCAACACGCCGGGGATTACATCTCATTCCTCTACGCACTAAGGGAAAACAACTTGGAGAAACACGGTATCTCCAGCTGATTTACAGAGGTCATCGAATGTCATAAGATCATCAATAAAGAGAAGGCCCGAGCAGCGGCTTCAAGGGCCCTTCAACGGGTGGTCGACAGTGTCGAACGGTTTGACGAGGTATGGAATGAAAGCACCACAGCTGGACCCCCTTCCTGCTGGGAACCGACCGCCCCTGCCGTGCTTTTGCCTCTAGACCAATACACAACGCGCTTGCAAATGGAAAGAGATCGGACTGACCTCCAAATGGGAAAGTCGACTCAGCTCAAAGCTAGTACAATTGTTACGGTCCTCCAAAAGGAGTTTAATCTCCTTTACATGATCAGACACCAGCTCCCTACTGAGGCATGTTTTCACGCTCTCGGCGAAGCCTTTATCTAAGTGGAGGGGCTCTCAGCGATGCTCGAGCCAACTCTGGAGAGTCAGCAGAGACTGACACAGTTTATGAGTCAGCATACTAGTTCCTCCGCAAACATGCCTCCGCCCGAATCAGCAATGGCTTCCACTCAACCTCGCCTGTGACTTTTCTGTTAACTCATGATGTGGCCTTAACGGTCTGTTTTACTTTTTACTCAGTTTATTTCTTTTAAAGTTCCGAGTGGGTTGTTTTCCCCCACTCTTGCATTTTACTTTTTACACCAAACAGTTGTTTAAATTTCTGTTTTGAAAATGGCCGAGGGCCTGTTTACACATGATGGGAGGCTTAATTCCCCATCATGAAATTTTGTTGTTATGAAAGTGACCTTTAACAAATTTTGCTCATGCGAAGAAGATATTTTTCCAAAATATCTTCTCACTGAAAGGGAAGGAATCCTATATAAGGTAAATCAAAGGAGGAAGAAAGGTTCTGAAATTTTGGAGGAAATGACTGTGTAATATCTTCTTGTTTAACATTTTGTGAAGGTCTTAATATGAATGCAAAGAGCCCGTAGGGCCTCAATGAAAAGGAGTTTTATTTCAGATAAGGATTCTGCTCTTGATTCTTCATAGTGTGTTACTCTCTCTGGTGTGTTGCAGTGTAGTTATTCATTTCTTTCATATCCATATATCTGATATTGCATTCTGGAATGCGAGTTGCTGGCTGCTTCTGTTATGAATTTATCCCTGTAGGATACTTACAGCATTAGCTTCTTGGTACTTTAAATATGGCTCAGGTGTAATATGTTGTTCCATTTTCACTCCATTCACATTTCTGCTATATTGAATGTCATGAAGTATTATTTACGAACGTGGTTACCATGTATGGATTCTTAATGTTTAAGCCCACCACATGTTAACGTATGTTTCTGAATGTTGTCTTTATAACAATCAATATCTTCTCCTTTCTACGTTCTCAGTGGATACCCTTATATCATCCTTCTCTGTGAAGTATTCGAGAATCCAGCCCTTGCTGTAGCTAATTGTCTTGGAATTGTCTTGTGCGTTCATGTTAAGACCGGACATCTTGCTTATTTAGAATTGTTTCTTCGGCTTTAAGCTTCTAAAATATTGGATACCATTGAAATCCTAGTTTACTCACTTGAATTGAAATAGCCCGAGAGCTCGGTCTTACTGAAATCATTCCCATTACAAAATCGTGTCTCTCTGCTATATAAGATGTCCTAGGCACTGGTCTATGGCAACTCTAGGCTGTCTCTAGGAGTTACAACATCTTTTTGGCGCCGTTGCCGGGGATCAAAGTTGAAGAAATTTAAATCCCTGGGCCTCGACAAAACCCATCCACTCTTCAGTTAGGTGAGCACGAAGAGTTGAGAGTTGTGCACCCCTCACCTTAGCAACTCCACATTCATATTACAGATAAACCTATTTGCAGCCCTGGCCCCCCGTAAGCCACACCTAAGGTCAGATACATCTCAGTCAAGGACACCCTCTGTGTTTGACCCAGAGAGAATCCTACATCGAAGAGGCTGGAGGGAAAGGTAGTCAGTTCATACCGAGATTCCTGAATTTTCCCTAGAAAACTTTCCATATCTTCCGTCCTCTTCCTCTCAAGTCACCCAAATACAAGGCTCTAACCCCATTATAAGAGATTCTGGTTACTATTCAGAGAGCCTACCTCGGGGAGGGATCCATATCAAAGACGAAGCCGAGTCTAGTTATACTCCGCATTACTCTTTCCACCCTACCCCTGAAGTTGAGGAGGTTAAGGAAGTTACTGAAATATCTGCTGTTCACAGCCCGACATTCTCATCAACCCCTCGAGCTGCTGTTCACTACATTCCCATCATTATTCATACTTCACTTCCACCCTCTCCTCCTCCTCTCACAGCTCAGATTCTTGCATTACCTCCACCTCCTCCTCCAATGGCAAATGTCCCTGGCTTCTTGCAAAATAGATACACTCCTTTGCAACTACCTGCAGTACTAAATGACATGCCACAGGATTATTTAAAGATTCTTCCCAGATTTAGTGGAGAGAATGACATTGAAGCACAGAAGCATGTCGAAATTTTCTGCTCTTTCGCAGAGAATTTTAATGTTGAGCATTTGGACGTAGTTCTAAGGCTGTTCATGCAATCCCTAGATGGGGAAGCCAGAAAATGGTTCAAAACCCTGGGAGCTAATTCCATCAACAGTTGGGAGGCTATGGAGGATGCTTTCATCAAAAAGTGGGGGGAAAGGAAGGATCACGGGGATGTCCTTACTGAGTTTAACACTCTGAAAAAGAAGCACAATGAAGGGGTATCAGAGTTTATTAGAAGATTTAACAAATTGTACCTGAGCCTCCCAACTGAGATGAAGCCCCATCAGATTGCTGCCAAGGTCATTTTTGTGGCAGCATTTGATTCTGAGTTTGGTTTCTCACTGAGAGAGAGAAAGCCAGCCACCCTGGATGACGCACATATAGATGCGTTGGAGATAGAAGCAAATTTTGTCTCAACTGGCAAGTCCAAAGGGAAACAAGAGCATGATACTAGAAGAAGGGGCAAAGAAGAAGTATCTACTTCAAGCCAAGACAGAGATTCGGCAAATGACAAGATTGAAGAGATGAATAAAATGATCAAGAATCTCTCGAATAAGTTGGTCAAGCTGGAGATGGAGGCCAAGAATTCACCCCCAAAGAACTTCCAAAATGCTCCAAACAGGGGATTCAATCCTCAATACAGGAAACCACCCTTGCAGATACTGCAGAGGGTACAGAAGGAACAACAAGATCAGGTACCGCATCCTTTATACTTGGAGGGCCAAGTGGAGGCTTCTCCTGAAGATTCTGGCTATGAACAAGAGGAGGCATGTCCCGTCTTCTCAGACAGTGAGGACATAGAATGCCCTGTACAAGAAAGTGAAGAGGGGGAGTTACAAGCTCACCCGGAAATGAGGAACAACGAGGATACTGAAGAGCCCAAGATCGATGACTACTGTAAACAGTTTGTTGACTTCATGCAAGCCCAGTTTAATAGAAAATATGATCTCAGGTCATCTAGGAAGAGAACTCGCACTCAAGATGAAGAGGATGACACACCCCAAAAGTCAGCATCTGCACAGAAAGAGGCCAATACTCAAGAACCCCCAGAAAAAGGTAAGAGGCCCCTTAACCAATCTTTGCAATCTGATATTCAAATGCCTTCGTCTTCACAAGTAGCTGTATCCCCTGATAATAAACCTCCAGTAAAAGAAGTTAAGCCTCCTCTGCAAAGTAAAGAGTCCAAAGAAAAAGAAGTGTCAATAGATAAGCCTTCATCTGTCTTCTGTTTACAAAAAGAGCTTGAAAAAATGAAAATACCAGTCCCTCTGTCTGAGTTATTGAGACAGCCTGCCTATCAGTCACATGTCTCTTCATTCATCTCCCCTCCTGATGTACCACACGTTCCAGACAGTCTTAACCTGCAAGAAGAAAGACCTATGGTAGTGTTCGGTCCACACGTTGAAGAGTTAGATCCCTTCACCCCTCCCTTTTATGTGTCTTTAGTGATCCATGATCTATTGTTGCATAATTGTATGTTAGACTCTGGAGCGTCTCACAACCTCATGCCCCTATCTGTCATGGAGAAATTGGGACTCCAAATCACTCGCCCATATAAAGACCTCTACTCTTTTGATTCTAAAAGAGTGAAATGTTTGGGCATGATTAAAGATCTAGCAGTTACTCTGGCTCAGATCCCTGCCAAAAGTGTGGTGATGGATATCGTAGTGGCTGACATCCCAGCCCGCTTCGGTATGCTACTGTCAAGGTCTTGGGGGACCAGAATCGGAGGGTCAATTAAACTGGACTTGTCCTATGCCACTATCCCTGTTTTTGGTGGCCAAGAGAGGAGATTGTACCGAGAGACCAGATTTGTTAAAACAGTCACCAAGGCAGGTGATTCAGTTAATTCTCCAGTCTACGGTCGAGATGGGGATTTCTCCTGTCTGATGCTAGAAGAAGATCAGGAATATGCCCATGAGCCCTCATTCTGTCGGATAAAGACTAAATCATCAGTGCAGGACTGTGGATCAGAAATCTGGACACTCCACTTTGATGGAGCAAACTCCAGGGAAGGAAATGGGGCTGGAGTGTTGCTAATTTCACCTATGGGTCAATGGGTCCCATTGTCTTTCAAATTGGAATATGAGGCCACAAAAAATGTGGCTGAATATGAAGCACTCATATTGGGGCTGCAGACAGCAAGGAGTATGAAAATACAGAATCTAAAGGTGATGGGAGACTCTGAGTTGGTGGTTAGGCAAGTGAGAAATCAGTGTCAAGCCAAACATCTTAGGCTAAAGGCCTACATAAATGAGGTTTGGGATCTTGTACAGAACTCTTTCTTGGCGTTTAACATTCAATTCATGCCTCGAGAACAGAACAGAATGGCAGATTCCTTGGCCGTGGCTGCTAGTACCTTCCGCCCACCGCAGAACCCTCTTCTCAGGTATGAGATAGAAGTAAGGTACAGACCATTGATCCTAGGCAATGTCAAACACTGGCAAGTGTTTGAGGATGATGAACAAGTGAAAAGATTTCTGGAGACAGTGGGGGAATTCTCTAATATGGAAATCGACTGTGGTGATGAAGATGATGCTGAGGATAAATCAGAAAACCAGTGGGAAGAAAAGATGGCTGGGAGTAAAGTTTTGCAACTGAAGGGAAACATCATCCCTAAAGGCCTGGTACCCCTGGAAAGGCTGTTTGACAAAAATGATGTCTCCAAGCAGCCTAGCAAGATGACAGATGAAGACCAGGTAGAAGACCTAAATCTGGGTACTGAAGCTGAGCCCAAAGTTGTGAAGCTATCCAGAAAGGTCCCTGATGACTACAAAGTGAAGTATCTGCAATTGTTTCATTCTTATAGAGATGTGTTCGCATGGTCATATCAAGACCTGAAGACATTTGATATCAGCATTCTGCAGCATGAGATTCCCCTGAAGGCAGACGCAAGGCCCCATAAACAGAAGCTCAGACAAATTAACCCTCTGTTACTCCCCTCCATTGAGAAGGAAATTAAGAAGGTGTTAAAAGCTAAGATAATTGTGCCACTGAAATACTCTGAATGAGTGGCAAACTTAGTTCCTGTCCGGAAGAAAAATGGAGAAATAAGGTTGTGCGTGGACTTCAGAAACTTGAATAAAGCCTCCCTGAAAAATAATTACCCATTGCCAAAGATGGACCACATTCTGCAGAAGGTGGTGGCGACCTCTAGGATGTCCATGATGGATGGGTTCTCAGGTTATAATCAGGTGGCTGTACTTCCGGAGGACCAGAAAAAGACTGCTTTCACCACACCTTGGGGAATATTTATGTACGCTAGGATGCCGTTTGGGCTAATTAATGCAGGAGCCATGCTTCAGAGAGTAATGGACATAACCTTTGTTGGAGAACAGGACAAGTTTCTGGTGGTATACCTAGATTATATAACAGTCTTTTCAAAGGATGATGCCGAGCACATTCAGCATTTGCAGAGGACTTTTGAGAAATGTAGGAGGTATGGGCTTTCCCTAAATCCTCAAAAATCTTTCTTTGCATTAGAAGAGGGTAAGCTCCTAGGACACATAGTAACTAAAGATGGGGTCAAAATCGATCCTAAAAGGGTGGAAGCTATAAATGGTATCTCCCTCCCCAGGAATAAGAAAGAGGTCCAGGTATTCTTAGGGCGTATCAATTTTCTCAGAAGATTTATTCCTAACTATGCTGAAATAGTTAGACACATAACAGATATGTTAAAGAAGGACAATGAGGTGAAATGGGCACCAGAGTCAAGGCAGGCCTTTACCAGGATCAAGAATGCATTTGCTGAGGCTCCCGTGCTGGCAAAGCCTGATTTCACTAAACCTTTTATGATTTTCTCTTTTGCATCACCTCACACGGTAGCAGGGGTTCTCTTACAGAAGAACGGAGGTGGGTATGAGCAACCCATTGCTTTCTTTAGTCAAGTACTTCAGGACGCAGAGCTAAAATACAACATACTGGAGAAGCAGGCTTACGCCCTGGTAAAGTCCCTCAAGGCATTTCGCATGTACATTCTGCAGTCCCACGTTACTGCTTTCGTACCCACAGCAGCAGTTAAGGATATCCTCATTCAGGGAGACAGTGAAGGCAGAAGGGGCAGGTGGATTGCAAAGATACAGGAATACGATCTGGACATCAGACCCACCAAGTTAATTAAAGGACAGGGGCTAGCAAAGATTTTATCAACGTCAAACCACCAAGCTTTGGGCATCCACTTATCCATGATTGCAAATGAAGAGTCTGAGGAGCTGACAGGGAGACAAGAGGTGGAAATGGCTACCGAGAAAATACAGATGAAGTATCTTACTAGCCCTTGGTACAAAGAAATAGTTGAGTACCTCCTGACACTCAGCCGCCCACCCAGCTGTGATAAGTCCAAATACAGAGCCTTGAGGCTGATATCGCAGAAGCATGTAGTTGCCAATGGTCAGTTATATTGGAGAGATCCTTCAGGCATACTGCTGTTATGCCTCATAGAAGGTGAGGTGAAGAACATAATAACCGAATTCCATGAGGGAATCTGTGGAGGGCATTATAGCTGGAGGAGCACAGCTCAGAAAATCCTGAAGGCTGGTTTTTACTGGCCTAAATTGTTTGGAAATGTCTTCACTTGGGTCAGAGCATGTGACAAATGCCAGAAGTTTGCTGAAAAACAGAAGTTAGCAGCTCTACCCCTGATTCCTGTGCATGTTGATGAACCTTTCAAACAATGGGGAATTGACTTCATAGGTGAGATTCACCCACCCTCAAGTGGGCAGCACAAATGGATCTTGACTGCTACAGATTACTTCATGAAGTGGGTGGAGGCCATACCTGCACGAAACGCTACAGACACGGTGATCATTAAATTCATGGAAGAGAACATTATATCCAGGTTTGGGTGTCCTGCTAGAATAGTAACTGACAATGCCCAAGCTTTCAAATCTGCTAAATTTGTGAATTTCTGTCAGCGATATAACATCACTCTAGGCCACTCTACATCTTACTACCCACAGGGAAATGGTTTGGCGGAATCATCAAACAAAACGCTGGTCAGAGCTCTAAAGAAGACAATAAATGAAAACCAGAAGAACTGGGATTCCCAACTGAAGTTTTCTCTGTGGGCAAACAGGATAACCAGTAAAAGGGCAACTGGAAAATCTCCCTATGAGCTATTATACGGGCGGGCAGCCGTATTCCCTATACAGTTAGCTTTACCTGTTGCTCGTTTCATGCAGGAGACTCAGGAAGAGCCGGATGGTATGACCAGAAGAATCAATCAGTTGGTAGAACTCGAAGAAACTCGTAGTCAGGTGAACCAGAAACTTGTGGATTACCAAGAGAAGATGAAAGAGTTGTTTGATCAGCATACCAAGGATAGAAAGCTACAAGTGGGAGACTTAGTTCTCAGGTGGGATGTACGAAGGGCCGATAAAGGTAAGCATGGTAAATTTTACCCCCTTTGGTTCGACCCCTTCAAGATTACAGAGCAAGAAGGAAATAATACCTTTAAGCTAGAGAATTTGCAGGGAGATCTGTTGGACGCCCCTGTAAATGGGCAGTTCCTCAAACCATATTTTCAATTCTGAAGCAGGCCAAAAAGCCTGATTGTATTATATTGTACATTAGCTACTGTTTTTCATTTTTCTTACCAAGTTCTGCATGAGTCATGATGATCTGTCCAGGGAGAAGCCTCAAGAACTGGAAAAGTGGTGTTCAAAGAAGATACACAGGCGGTCTGCGTAGTTCTCAACACGTTCAGGGACAAACGTGCCGTCCCCAGGTGGAGCCAATGTTGTTCAATCTTTAGTATTTGTCACGAGTGTATTAAAGGATGGATGAGCCACGGATTAATGTTTAATATTAAAGGGCAAATATTCCAAAAAGTGGGTCGAAAGGAGACAAGGTAGTGAAATTCGCATGTATTAAAGCCAATGGGTAAATAACGCAAAGGGTAAAGTGAAAAACCATAAGTAATACAGGAGGTATAAAAGTAAAGGGGACGCAGCGCTAAATGAATGACCGGTGTATTAAAGGGAGCCGCTGCCATGTGAGAAAGCACGTGGGGAAATTCCGAGGGGGTCGAGCAGCAGGGAAAGGACGAGACCCATACCCCCGCGGAATGGTGACACGTGGCACGGTGGAAACTCAACGTTGGAAGGGGATAGTAAGAACAGGCCGCGTGATGAGATGATGTGGCGGAGCAAAGGCGGACCTGCACGGCGGGGAAAGGCATGTGTTAGTTCGGCGTTGGAAATTACGCGCAGCAAGAATTGGACAGCATATGAGGATAAAAGGTAAGGTAAAGTCTATTAGGTCAGCTGGTACTGAGACCCGTACCAACCTTAAACCCGACACGAGGCGCACACCTACACCTTGATACCCCTAATCCCCATGCGCCACGTGTCTCATTTTCAGTGTCCTTACGACACTTGCCTCCTGTCATCCCACTCACCTGCCTTTTTAACTCGAACAGCCTGCTCTAGTAGTAACAACTCCCGTATTTCTCTCCAGTAAAAAGACACAGGTTACTATCTACGGCAAATACCAAGTAGGGAAGAGCGCCCGGTCCACCCCAATCACTGTCAGGGTTCCCCGCGTCGCTTTCCCGAGCAGTGTCACCCTCTGTCCAGGTATTCCATTCTCTATTTTCCCTCTGTTTCCTTTCTCTTTTTCGAATTCTTAAAATGTCAGCCATGGGAAGGGGAACACCCAAGAAGAACGAGCCAGAAACTCCCCAGGTCCGTGAGTCTAGGAACCCCCCTGGTTTTGAACCCCTCTATGACTTGCAGTCTGGTATCTGTGACCCAAAATATCCTTTTGACATACGCAGTATCAAACCCCTGCTTTTCGGCCGCCATTGCAAAAACGCAGACCGTTTTCGAGTTATCGTGTCGGGCTTCTACCACCAAATCACCCCCCAAGTACATTCTTGTATTGATTTCATCACCTGGCTCAGAGATGCCTTGGATGTGCATTGGGGCGCTTTCGTTTCCCCTCAAGGGAATAGGGTTTTTTCCCTTTCTCCCGATGTTATCAGACAGGCCCTCCATTTCCCTGCCAGCAGCACATATGTCAGCTTCAAAGACGAAACCTTGGCAACCCAGTTCAATAAACAGTCAAGGAAAGCCCGTCGTGCCTTCATATCTTCCATAACCGTCGACCAGGCAACTTCCTGCCTACATTAGAGCCGTTTTCTCTAAGTTTGTTCGTCGAAGAGGTTCGACCTGTTCTCTCTCTCATCGCTGGTATTTTGGGGATAGGGAGCCCAGAAGACATTTCTATGGTATGTGTTCGCTTTTTATGGCTCATGTCACAGAATGGGG
Source organism: Pinus albicaulis (assembly GCA_034641835.2). Classification (NCBI taxonomy): domain Eukaryota; kingdom Viridiplantae; phylum Streptophyta; class Pinopsida; order Pinales; family Pinaceae; genus Pinus; species Pinus albicaulis. Next base: position 508,178,843 of record CM076575.1, on the reverse strand, counting down.
TTGTCTTGGACATTCCTAGTTTCCTCTCCTCGACTATCCTCTTCCAATTCCAAGAGCTCTCACAAGCCCGCCAGTTTCGCTTCTGCTCAATGGTGTTCTACCTCTTCTTGTTCCAGCATGCAGATAAGTTCGACCATTTGGGGTTAGACAGGGTCTACTCTGAGAATTCCCAACCCAGACCAGTCTTCGATTGGAATTTCTCCGTCCGTCAGTTACCTAAGGGAGAAAGCTATGCGAACTTTGTAAACACTTTCATGTCCGTAGCCTATACCATCATTCACGATTCGCCTTTCCCCAGGGTTTTCCCAGAAATTAAACGCTGGCTGCAAGCCGGGAAATACCAGTGTACCGGAGATTGGTTCCTTTCTGAAGATTGCACTGAAATTCGGGTCTATGGAGCCGAAGTTGCTCCATACCGGTTGCCAGTTTTCCCCGTCCGAAGATTTTACGCCCTCGAGTACATCCGGCAAGCCCTCAAAGTCGACCAGCTCCATTTTGTCCCCGCTAAGAAAGGCTACATCCTAACGCTTCCTACCCAAATCGGTCCCTTCGTGGTAAATTCGAGACTTGCCCTCCCAATTGCTGAAAGAATGCTGCAAAATATGAACCTGACGTTGGGGAAAAGCTGGGCTTATGACCCGCGAGAAATCATTTCAAACAAAAGGAAAAGGAACAGGTCTACACCATACATACATGAGCCGAGGCCATTTATGGAATGGAGGGCTAACCTCGAAATTTGGCCCTTGTTTTCGCAGATGGAGACAGATTCATCTGCTACAGGGGAAGAGGAGGAGGTTAATAGGGGCGCCGGTGAACAAGAGGCAGGTACTTCTGGAGCAGCACCACCGCCCAAGAGGCAAAGGATAGCCACCAGTGAAGCAGAAGTCATAGGGGAAGGGCAATTACTGGAACCCTTCACGAAATTTGGCGAATTCGATAAAGGCAAGGCAGGGATAACAGTGTTGAGAGACAGCGCCGCCTCCTCTGATTACACAGAGGTTACACAAGCCATCATTGAGCCCACTTCGTCCAAGGCAAGCGAAAGGGAGCAGACGAATAAAGCAATCCGAGACAGGTACAAGGCTGAATTTGGGGGGTATGTGGAAAAATACCATACCAGGCTCTCCGCCTCTATCAATGCGGACACTGAAAGCCTGGTATTGTCTATGGAAGAGGCCATCCTGGACCCCAATTCTGATGTTCCCAGCTATAAAGTGCTCGAATTGGCCATTGACATGCAGAAGGTACCAACCAATGACATGTGTGACCTGTTCCAAACAGTTTGTGACATGATGAAGGATAAACTAATGCAGCTCACCCTTGCATTAAGGAAGATAGAACAGAAATATGACCAGTTGAGGGCATCCTTTGTAGCTGAGAAAGTTTCTTGTCATGCCAACGCACACCAGGTGCATGATCTTCAGGACCAAATGAAGAACTCAGATGAAGGAGGAAAGGGCGCACAAGCAACACTCATAAGCAGGTTGCAGAAGGATATCGCATCTGCAAAGAGAAAGGCTCGCATACCTGCTTCGCATCATGTGCAAACAGCTGAATTGGTACAGGCGGAGGAAGAGAAAAAGGAGCTATCTGCCAGGCTATCCAAGGAGAGGGAAGAGAAAGAAAAGATGGCCGAAAGGATCAGCGAGTTACAAGGCAAAGCAACAGAGCTACAAGCCAGGTGGGATTCTCACAGCTGCCAGACGGCTGAAGCGTCAAGTGGAGCCAACTCATTGCCAGCACAACTGTCTACAGCCAAAGCTGAGATTGAAGTACTGGAGAAACAGGCATCCACGGCCAGACAGAAGATTCCATAATTGGAGAAATCCCTGGCCGAAAATTCCAGAACAGTCGAGGGGCTACAAAAGGAGGTTGAGCAAGGGAAAAAGGTCATGGTAGAGCAGCAGAAAATCATTGCTGACATGAAAAGTCGAGCAAAGGGGAACCTCACCCTTCTCGAGGCCAGAAGCATAATCTGGTCAGACATAATCACGGCAATAACCGAGCAATGGGAGTTCTTGACAATGATAGGGGAGCTCAAGTCTACTATTCCTTATCTCAGTAGAAAGCTACAGGAGGCAGGGGTTGATCTGCCTAACAGAGCTCAACACGTCGGGGATTACATCTCATTCCTCTATGCACTAAGAGAAAACGACTTGGAGAAACACGGTATCTCCAGCCGATTTACAGAGGTCATCGAATGTCATAAGATCATCAATAAAGAGAAGGCCCAAGCAGCAGCTTCAAGGGTCCTTGAACGGGTGGTCGACAGTGTCGAACGGTTTGACGAGGTATGGGATGAAAGCACCACAGCCGGACTCCCTTCCTGCTGGGAACCGACCGCCCCTGTCGTGCTTTTGCCTCTAGACCAATACACAACGCGCTTGCAAATGGAAAGAGATCGGACTGACCTCCAGATGGGAAAGTCGACTAAGCTCAAAGCTAGTACAATTGTTACGGTCCTCCAAAAGGAGTTTAATCTCCTTTACATGATCAGACACCAGCTCCCTACTGAGGCAGGTTTTCATGCTCTCGGCGAAGCCTTTATCGAAGTGGAGGGGCTCTCAGCGATGCCCGAGCCAACTCTGGAGAGTCAGCAGAGACTGACACAGTTTATGAGTCAGCATACTAGTTCCTCCGCAAACGTGCCTCCGCCCGAATCAGCAACGACTTCCACTCAGCCTCGCCTGTGACTTTTCTGTTAACTCATGATGTGGCCTTAACGGCCTGTTTTACTTTTTACTCAGTTTATTTCTTTTAAAGTTTCGAGTGGGTTGTTTTCCCCCACTCTTGCATTTTACTTTTTACACCAAACAGTTGTTTAAATTTCTGTTTTGAAAATGGCCGAGGGCCTGTTTACACATGATGGGAGGCTTAATTCCCCATCATGAAATTTTGTTGTTATGAAAGTGACCTTTAACAAATTTTGCTCATGCGAAGAAGATATTTTTCCAAAATATCTTCTCACTGAAAGGGAAGGAATCCTATATAAGGTAAATCAAAGGAGGAAGAAAGGTTCTGAAATTTTGGAGGAAATGACTGTGTAATATCTTCTTGTTTAACATTTTGTGAAGGTCTTAATATGAATGCAAAGAGCCCGTAGGGCCTCAATGAAAAGGAGTTTTATTTCAGATAAGGATTCTGCTCTTGATTCTTCATAGTGTGTTACTCTCTCTGGTGTGTTGCAGTGTAGTTATTCATTTCTTTCATATCCATATATCTGATATTGCATTCTGGAATGCGAGTTGCTGGCTGCTTCTGTTATGAATTTATCCCTGTAGGATACTTACAGCATTAGCTTCTTGGTACTTTAAATATGGCTCAGGTGTAATATGTTGTTCCATTTTCACTCCATTCACATTTCTGCTATATTGAATGTCATGAAGTATTATTTACGAACGTGGTTACCATGTATGGATTCTTAATGTTTAAGCCCACCACATGTTAACGTATGTTTCTGAATGCTGTCTTTATAACAATAAATATCTTCTCCTTTCTATGTTCTCAGTGGATACCCTTATATCATCCTTCTTTGTGAAGTATTCGAGAATCCAGCCCTTGCTGTAGCTAACTATCTTGGAATTGTCTTGTGCGTTCATGTTAAGACCGGACATCTTGCTTATTCAGAATTGTTTCTTCGGCTTTAAGATTCTAAAATATTGGATACCATTGAAATCCTAGTTTACTCACTTGAATTGAAATAGCCCGAGAGCTCGGTCTTACTGAAATCCTTCCCATTACAAAATCGTGTCTCTCTGCTATATAAGATGTCCTAGGCACTGGTCTATGGCAACTCTAGGCTGTCTCTAGGAGTTACAACAATACCTCTAGAAAATCAGTGAGAGGGGAAGAAATAGTTTTAAATATCACCCACACTCAGAGATCTCAAAGGGGGTAAAAAGCATGAGTTCCAAACTTCGTAATGCAGGCAAGAAACATTTTGACACTGATAAGGTAAAGGCAGGTCTCTCAAAAATTGTTTTAAAGAACTCACCCTTACTGAATGAGTTCAAAAGAGATGTGTTAGTTTTCAAAAGACAGAGAGGGAAAGTTTTAAGGTTTTGATATGATATAATGGGTAAGAACGGGGTGTTAAAGCACCAACATGTCAAAGGAAATAAAATCCATGATATCAGTTACCTAATAACAACAAAGAGGAAAGGTTGAGATGAGAAAATATCATTTTTGTGTTTTAAAGTCATCTCCTACAAAAGGTAAAATAAATATCAGTGAAGTGATAAAAGATCAAAAAGAACATTAGGATGTGGGTTTGTAAGAGATTAATCTATCTTCCATAAGTCTATAAAAGCCAAATTTTTTCATCACTCAACTCCATTTGTCACTTGCAAAAAGGAGTGAGAAGTCTTCAAGAGAAATTCCTGAATTTTTGGCAGACTTCGGGCAGGAAGAACAACGGTACTACGCTCCTAGAAAACCTCGCTACGTGCCTCTGTGGGAGTTCTTCAGAAATTATAACCCCAAGCTAAGCTCCTTTGAAAGGACATTGCGCGTTTACAGCATGTAGGAACGACCCGCTGCTCCACCCGGTGCTGTGCACTTGCGCTACCCATTTACAGCGCGCGCAGAGAACCTGACAGGCCCAAACTGCTACGCGCAGGGATGTGTATGAGCCCGACAAGCCCAAACCGTGCCTGTCTGTTCAACACTGCATAGAAGGGCCCGACAACACGTGCAGCTCCCCCGGTGCTATGCGCCTGTACGTTCAACCATGCACGAAGACCACCCGACTGTTGTGCTCCTGTACTCCATTCTTCAAGCCGACCTGACAGCCGTGTTGAAGACCGACTTCTCTTCCCAGGTCCTACGTGTAGGTTCGTTCAGAGTCGACCTGACCACCATGCAGAAGATCGATTGCTCCGCCTGGGCACTACGCGCAGGGCCATTCAAAGCCAACCTGACCATCGTGCGAGGACCCGACTACTATGCTCCTATGCTACGCGTTTTTCCAGGAAGCCCTTCAAGCCGGTGCAAGCCCCCAAACGACTCAAGACTCCTCCAAATTCTCTTCTTGGCACTTCCTGGAGATTTTTATAAGAGGTATTTAGATGCTTTGCCCCCTCTCATGTTGTTTTGAAAGGTGAAACTTAGAGAGAAAGGTAAGAAACCCTAAATGAAGAGAAAAACCTAATCACTATGCTAACAACACTTTAGTTTAAAGAGCACCCATCCATCTACTTACTGAAGGCACACAAACTGTTTTGATAAGCTGCCAAGCCTTGACATTATTTTTCCCCATCCTCTTAGTTGGTTGTCATTACTAAGGTACCTTCACAACTAGTTTTGGCATATCAGAGGTTTTCTCATTTAGAATTACCTAACCTTATCATTTTTCCCAAATTTTTCTTCTTCACTCATCATTCCCCTTCACTTGCAAATCATTTCCTTTCTCATTATCATCTCACTTACCCCCTCCATATAATTTCACAAATAGTTTCAGGGTTTTGATTTCAAGGCAAGAGTAAAAGATAAAATGTCTAGAGAAGGCAGTAGTGATAGTGGCAAGGGAGGCCAAAGGCCTAGGGGACAACAGAGAAAGGGTGGAAGAGTAAACAGGTTTGAACCTTTGAATACGAAGGAGTTGACAGCCTCCCCTACAACAGTTGCATATTTCCAAGAGGTGGGTTGTTTTGATTTCTGTGAAAAAGTACAAAGAGTCCAAAGTCACCCTGAGTTGATCAGACTCTTTATCCTCAACCTCCATGACCATCAAGTGCATCTAACTGGGGTAAACTTTGAACTATCCACCAATACAATTGCTATGGCCACTGTGATACCTTGTATGGGAGAAAAATGGTTCAAGCAGGTGAATTTGGACCTAGGCCATTATCAACCTTTCTTGAAACCAAGATACGAAGCTGATTGCGAAACTATTTTTCCCTTTTCCTATTTTTTGGAGAGATATGCCCCCTTAATGAAAGTCATCAAGAAGTATTTTACATGCGAGGGGAGGTTTTCTAGACTTTATTCCTACCATATAAGACTGCTTCTGCACTTCACTAGGGCCAAGCTACTACATTTTCCCTATTACCTTTATAGAAGTATTGATAAGATGTCATACATTGTGCAAAAGAGGCCCCCTTCACAACAAATGCAGAGTCTTTTTCACCATTCTCTTATCAAGATGATTGTGTTCTGTCAATTAGAGCAACAGGGTATCCCATGGGAATTGTTCATCGCCCATGATGTTTTCACAAATCCACAACCTCATCATCTGCAAATTTTTCCCTCATCATCTCATCCACCTTCCTCTATTCCTCCATCACCCCCCAGTGACTATGAATCATCCTCTCCACATGAATCCTCTCCTCTAGAAAACTTCTTGCCCTCACCTTTTCCTAAAGCATCATAATGAGAAGAGAACAGTGACAAAGAGGAATATGATAGTCAAGAGGAAGAAACAAATGATGAGGAAGAGAAAAATGAAAATGAAGAAAGTGGTGATGATGAGGAACAAACAGAGGACAGTTTAGAACAAAATGACAATGATGAAAAGGCAGAGGATGATGAAGAGAAAAGCAGTGATAATGAGGATGATGAAGAGGCAGATTATGAAGACAAAGGCTGTGAGCCAAATAATGAAGAGGCAGATTATGAAGACAAAGACAGTGAGCCAAATAGTGATGAAGAGGCAGATAATGAAGAGGCAAATGTCAGCAATGAAGAAGAGGCTAATGACAATCATGAAAATAATGAAAAAACCATTATGATTGATATCGCTAATAATATTGAAAGAAGTGACTCTATGAACCAAAAAAGCAGCCAAGAGGTTGATGATAGTGGTAAAGATCATAATAGTATTGCTAGCATGGAAGAAAACGAAAGTGACTCTCAAGAGGGTAGTCAAGAACACAATGCAGAAGACATAAATGCAGAGATCATTGATGAAAAGAAAGGCAGTCTTGAGATTAGTCATCGTAAGGGCATTCTTATAAAAAAATTTGAGTTTCTCCCTCTCATATATCAAAAAGGATCAAGGCTTGTGTATGCTGCTCCAAAAGGCAAGGGACCATGCCATCCACCTCAGCTTGGCCACTAGACAAAGGGAAACAAAAGGTAAAAGAAGAAGAAGAATATCATGAGCCAAATAGTGAGCCAAAGACAGTGAGCCAAATAGTGATGAAGAGGCAGATAATGAAGAGGCAAATGTCAGCAAGATCTAAGCACTAAAAGAGGAAAAATACCAAGCTAACCTTGGAATATTGGCACAATATTCTCTACAGGTCTCTCAAAACCCATGAGGCACACATCCACCAAATTTGGGAGAATTTTGACAAGTTTTGGTTTTTTGCTAATTTTGAGGGCCAAGGGGGTAGCACACATGGTGCTACGCTTTTTCTCAGAGAATCTTCAGGAGGAAAGTCTTACATTTTTGGAATCCTCAACTTGAGTATGGCATGCTCACAAATTTTTAGGTCAATTGGAGTTGTTTTGGTCCTCCAAAAGGGTCAAAAACACCCTAATTTTCACCATTCTACCTACTTTTTAGGACATGTGTTGCGCCTTTACTAGTATTGGAATTTTTGCTTTTTGAACAAGTTACAGAGGTCCAATTAGTGAAAGAAGGGTAGATCTGGAATGTAGACTCAAAGTGCTTTCCAACGAGCCTTCACTGAGCCTATTTCGACATCGGGAAGGCCTTCAAAACACTGCTGCAAGTTGAGCCGGTTTTCTTGCTCCAGTGCTACGCCCTTGGCATGGAAATTCATCCGAAAACACAGTGTTGCGCCCTTAGCAGAGGAAAATTAAAAAATGTATGCTTGGAAAGTTTTAGGAGGCATCACAGAGCCCAAATTTCAATTTCTTTGCTAAAAATGCTCGAAAAGATATTTTGTGCCTTGGGCCTTGCAAGGTCTCAAGGACAATAGTGAAATTTCTGATTAGCCAATAGGCTTCTAGAGACTCTATTAGGTTTCTCTCCTTCTTGCTTGTTAAAAGGAGCATTGATGACTCATTGTTAATGTTGGCATTTGATGAGTTTTAAGAGCAATACATGGTTCTTTGAGGTTGAAGAGCAATTTGGTGTTGTGGAGCTTGTGAATTTGATTGATGATGATGAAGGCTTGCTTGCAGGATCTTTGAGCTTGGTTAATGGTGATGTGTCCCTAATTTGTTCATGTTTTCTTGTTTATCAAATTCAACTTGGGGATCCTTAGCTTCTGTAAGGTCTTGAACAACAACATATTTCCTAGATACATAATATTATGATTTTGTCTTATGATTGAAAAATGTAATGTATTTAGTTTTAATTAGAGATTTACTTAACTATTTTTGGACTTTGTAATTAAGTTTTTTTGGAAAACATGTTATGGTTTTGTAATTAATCTATAAAGTTGATAATGAAAAAAAAACCAAGGGTTGGAATTTTGTGAAAGAAAACCTTCTTGTGTACTGTGTGTGTGATCAAATATTATTATACAACATTTCATGTGAGCAGTGGAAAAAATTCACGTGTTTATGACTCCTTGTCTGTTTTCTAAGTTTTATATGTTCTTCAATATTAGAATACGAGGTCGTTGAGTTGGAATTCATACATGTATGCTCCATACTATTTTATTCAAGTATTTATTACTTGTTTTTTCACCAAAATATTTCAGTAGTGACTTTCTTTTATTCTCTAATTTCTAAACTTGTCAAAGGAGTTGTTACTATCTTACTTTTTCTTATACTAGCTCACTGAACCTATGGTTGACATAAAATTGACTGGGTTAGACACCATGTCCAATGGTGAAATTTCCTACAATCTAGCCAAACTTAGTTCTTCTTAATTAAATATTGCCAATGAGCTTATAAGTGATACTGGGTAGTTGAGTTTAAGGAGAGACACCTCTCCAGATTGAAGGGCCAACTTTCAATCCAAAGTAGTTAGAGGCTACCTTAGTTTTTTCCCTCTACAACCGAGGTTTTTTCTAAGTGATAACATTTTAGCGTCGTTGTCGGGGAGGAAAAAGCTTCAAGAAAATATCTCAGAAGAACTACAATGATCTGATTTGACTTCTGATGGTTAATAGAGGTCAACCATAAGTTATTGTGCACCATTAACCTGATGAATCAATTGTAAAACAATACAGAATTCATAACATCCATGGAAACTCTACTATCCAAAGAAAACATGGTTTAGAGTCCAGATCCATTTTCCTAATCAATCAAGATGAAAAGGTATATGGAAAATCATGTTTCTATTGAAGGTTTTAAGGAATATTGGGACAATTTTGATGATGATTAGATTGATGAAGTTTTTTAAAGATTTTTATATATTTATTTAAATTCGTGCAAATGTTCTTCCATAGATAAAACTCATTTTCTTGGAAAATTATTATAAAAATCGAGAAAAATGTTGAGGTCTCAGAGGTCCATATACAATCCCACAACTTCCAAGATCAGAGTCAATATTTGAAATCTTTTTCTAGCCAAATGAAAAGGAGGTACTGCTTGCCTCATTTCTCACAGCTGAAGACTATTTTATTTTTGAAAAATAATTTGAAAAATACATAGTTAAAATGATGGTTGACATAAATACGACACATGGACAGACCAACCATAACAATCAATTTACAGATTACATTAAATATCATCAAGCAGAACATTACTTTATTGATCCCGTAGCTGACTATATGGAAGGCTTTTCAACTTTAATTTTCAACCATGTCTCTACTATGAGAAGAATATTTATCAACAATTTCCATTGTTCTTATATTGTTCAGTTTTCATTCTGCTAAAGCACTGTAAAGAAGTCCATTTATTTGAGCAACTACTTGATTAACTTCGCTAGAATTTTTGTATCACTTGATTTCAACAGTTTTTCAGCATGTTTGAGTAGGAAATAATGTGCAATAAGTAAGTCAGGACAAGCCTTCAATTCAGTTTGATATTCAACATTCTGTTTTCAGCGTGGTTAGTTTAAGCTTAGTTTGGTTTTAGTTTGAGAAGGCACATGTTCAGGTCAAGTACAGGTTACAAAAAGAGGTTGGAAGCAACCCAATGGTCCAGGAAATTGGTCTACGAGTTCTTTGTTGCCTCACAAGGAGGACATCATCCCCACTGGAGCCAACTATTGTCTTAGTTTTGATTCATAGTTTAAGTTCAACAATGTGAATATTTATTATTAATTTTTTTTAAGGCACTGACAGTGAGATTTTCATCGCCAATTTTAAAATGTTGAATAAAGGCGCTGACAAATGGATTATCAACGCTAATTTTAAACTTGTTGAATAAAAGCATCGACAGATGGATTATTAGTGCCAATTGTAATTTTTTTTTTTAAATAAATCAAAGCGCTGACAAATCACATGTCGGAAAAGGATCGGGTTCTTGATCAAGCAAGCAATGAAAATTAATTTTTCATCGTTGGTTCATAAAATTTGAAACGATGGCGCTGGCAAATCAAATGTCAGCAAGAACTTTGCTTTTTTTTCCTGTAAAAGGAAGTAACTTCGAGCGCAGTTTTTGAACAGATGGAGATGAATTTTTGAAAAACAAAAGAGGGTTTTGGAGGGAACAAATGAATTAACAAACCTCTCTCAGTTTTCTAAATTCTATCGCGGTTTCAGAAATTAGAATGGATAATTGAAGCCTATTTGTCAGTAATTCACTAGAATGATTATTTTTCTATATTTTGAAAAACACCTAATGAAATTTCAGTTGGAGTGGCACCTCATCAAATTTTACTTGGGGATCCTTAGCTTTAGTCAGGTCTTCGGCAACAACACATTTCTCAGATACAAAATACTATCATTTTTTTTTATGATTGAAAAATATAATGTATTTAGTTTTAATTAGAGATTTACTTATCTATTTTTGGACTTTGTATTTAAGGTTTTTCTGAAAACATGGTTATTTTTTGTAATTAATATATAAAGTTGATAATGCCAAAAAACCAAGGGTTGGAATTTTATAAAAGAAAAACTTCTTATGTGTTGTGTGTATGTGATCATATATTATTATACAACAACTTATGTGAACGGTGGAAAAAATTCACGTGTTTATGACTCCCTATATATTTTCTAAGTTTTATATGTTCTTCAACATTTTAATATGAGGTTGTTGAGTTGGAGTTCATACAAGTGTGCTCCATATTTGTTTATTCAAGTATTTATTACCTATTTTTTCACCCAAATATTACATTAGTTACTTTATCATATTCTCTGATTTCTAAACTTGTCAAAGGAGTTGTTACTATTCTGCTTTTTCTTATACTCTCTCACTGAACATGTGGTTAACATAAAAATATTTGGGTCAGACTCCATGCCCAATGGTGAAATTTTCTATAGTCCAACCAACCTTAGTTCTTCTCAATTAAATCTGGCCAATGAGCATATTAACCAACTGATGAGGTGACACTGGGTAGTTGAGTTTAAAGAGAGATCCATATCCAGATTTAAGGGTAAGATTTCAATCCAAAGTGGTTAGAGGTTACCTTGGTTTTTTCCCTCTGTAATTGAGGTTTTTTCTAAGTGATAACACCTCCCACACGAATTTATCCTCCCTCAGCTGAGTTTCAATCCTATCATTCATTTGCAGGTAATATGCCTCAATAACGAGATAGGTCTCACAAAGGAGTGGCCTACTACTACAAGGTGGGATCTCGAGCTAAATTATGTGTAGAGATATTAGAAAGGTGCTATAGAGATCATATCCCACCTCAAATTCAAGAAGAAAATGTTGAGGTACAACGAGCAATAATGGTGGAACATGAACGCTTTCCAAATATGGAAAAACGGAGATGAATTAGCTGCCTAGATTATGGATGTTGGGCACACAAGGGGAAGAATGAACAAGTATATGTATGCCATTGATATCTACTGGCACCTAAATGTTGGTAAGGAGAGTCCATTCGAATCGAAATGAAGCTCACGAATAAATCTTGTTGATCTTAGATGATTTGCAGCTCATAGCTGGAGGACTGGATCAACGTCTACAAAGGATTTAAGGCCACTTGGGTCTCCCTATAGATCTAGGCTATTCACCTGGGAGTAACAGAGAACCCATTGCGATTAAGGAATTTGATTCTCTTGAAGTGGTTGATGAATAGTGTTCACTCGAATGTTGTTTACTTTTCTCTTTGGTTTTTTTGATATTTCGAGTATATTAGTTCTAGAAGGCCACATAGTTTCTATGGTGTAATTCTAAATTGTCAAAACAAAGTTATGATTTGGATGCTAAAAAAGCTTTGGTTATACCATTGGTTCGGTTTCCCTAAGGACCATGAAAGACAAACCAACTTGTATATCTTATTTTCTTTTTAATGAAATGAACCTCTTTCACTAAAAAAAATAAAATGAAAATCTAACTACTTTATCTATATATATATATGCAATTTAATACTTGGTATTGAGTATAATTTGGAATTAAATGTATGATTACTCTAATCTGTTATTATAAAACCTAAAACTATATATATATATATATATATATATATATATATATATATATATATATATATATATATATATATATATATATACAAATTATATATTTTAATTAGTTTTATAAGTAAAATTAAATAAAAGAAAAAAAAATTAAAAGAAAAGAATTTAAAATTAAATAAATATACTATATATATAATTTGATACATTTTTAATATTCAATATTCATAAAATTAAAAAAAAATAATATAAATTCTAAAGTTATATATATATATATGTAAAATATAAATACATTTTATCTAATTTTTTAAATTAAAAATAGACCAGAATACAAATATAACTCTAAAATCTCATAAAATATTAATAAAACTAAATTTATAAATTTCAACCGTGCAACTCTCTCAGAAATATTTTTCTATCATTTAAAGAGAAGAATATAAAAAACATTGGATGCAATTCCAAAAGAAAAAGAAAAATTTTGTAGTCATTAGCAATGCAATTCTCCAATAAATGTCGCCTACATTGTGGAAGCACTTGTTTACTACCCTTAATAACACTTAACCATGCACTCTCACAAAACATGCTTAACCATTTCCGACTAGCCACAACCAAGACACTAATAATGATATGTGATTCTTATTATACCTTTAAAAGTTTGAAATGGACTTACTTACAACATACATTACTGTATAAGGGATTGAATTTGTAACATGAGTCGAAGTTTACGATTATATTGAATAATCATTTGAGTTGTTTTCGATTTCTGAAAAAATCAAACCAAAATATAATTGATATTTTATTTTAAAATTAATTGACAAGTTATTAATCAGCGGTCACGATATTTAAATAGAAATTACTTTATTATTTTATTCTCCTTCCAAAGAATGACATAGAGAAAATTCAGATGATTCTTATTTAAAGTATAGACACACAAATCAAGAAGTGGTCCATGGTTTTTATTTAAAGTATAGATACACAAATCAAAAAGTTGTCCATGGTTTTTATTTAAAGTATAGATACACAAATCAAGAAGTGGCCCATGTTTTTTTGTTAGCTAAATTCAACTTGGTGTTTGGTGTAAGAAATGTTTTCACTTAGTGTAAGAAATGTTTTCACTTAGTGTAAGAAATGTTTTCACTTAGCTAAATTTATCTTGGTGTTTGGTGTATGGAATGTTTTCAGCACTAAGTTTATTTTTAATTTGTGTTTATTTTAATTAATATCTTTTACTAAATTATAAATGATGAGAAATATTTTAAAATATTTATAGAAACATAATATGTGAAGTGAGTTAAAAATAAAAATTAATATATTATAATTATTATTATCTAATTTTAAGGTTATGGTTAAGCTAGATATCAAACAAAATTTATTATTCAAAATAATCTCTAAATAATTTATTTTTATAAAATTTAAAATTTTACTTGTTATTTATTACTCTAAGTAATGTCTACATAAATTATTCTTACAAAATTTAAAATTTTACTTATTATTATTTTATTTTCTTAGGGAAGGAATACAAGGGGAGGGAACTTCCACTGCCCCACCAAGAATAAATGAGGGATTCCCCAACCCTCCCCCAATATCATTAAATTAAAGGCTTGTATGTAGGTTGGCGAAGGCTTAAATTCCATGCAAAGATCGCGGGTTAGCAACATTGAGTTTTAATGCTTGAGGCCTGAACATTCATGCCAAAGAGTGGATTTGCAAGTGGAAGAATTAAAACAACGCCATGGTTATCATTGTCATTTTTGTGTAACATGCAAATTTGTCATTTAGGGAGGTGGAGAGTATGCACTACTAGACAAATTTGTCTTGAGCTACAATGTAAGCTTCAATTTGATTTCATTTATGACAATTAATCATTTATATTCATGGGTGTTGGATCTAGTGTGGATAATTCGTTGCACAATGGAAATAATTTTTAGTTTAAATCTCTAGCCAAGTAGGGCAAATATTTGTTAGTCTATTTAGAACCAAGCTCCACTCTAGTTGTCATGTTAGTCTCTTATTATTTTCATCTACGGTCGAGAATTTGGCTCCTCATTTGTCTCCCTCCATTGCTGAATTTCCACTCTGCCCTTCTTGTTCTATGCCTTCCTCTTGAGCTCGACATATTCTAGGTTTTGAAGGCTAGTCTTAGGTATTACCTATATTTATTTCTACTAGGTCAACATCTCTCTCATCCAACCTCAGACATCTCCTCAACCCCACCCTATATTCAATCCATGTGTCTCGACGTCACTTCACTAGCCAACCCCAACCCCTGCCTCACACATGGTTTTACCCTCCCTCAGTTGAGTTTCAACCTTGGCATTTCTCTGTAGGTAATTACGCCTCAACAACGAGCTAGGTCTCATGGAGGAGTGGCCTACTACTGCAAGATGGGCTCTCGAGCTTAATTACATGCAAAGATATCAGAAAGGTGTTACAGAGATCACACCCCACCTCAAATCCAGGAAGAAAAAAGTTGAGGTAGAATGAGGAATAACAGTGGAACATGAATGTTTTTCAAATGTGGAGAAATGTAGGTGACTTTTCCAACTAGATTTTGGATGTTGGTCACACAAAGGAAACTCAATCTATATTTTTATACTATTGATATCTACTGGCACCTAGTTGTGTCTCACGAGAGTCCTTTTGGAAATAAATGAGGCTCGAGAAGAAACAGTCTTGATGTTAGGTGAGTTGCAACTCATAGCCCAAGGACTAGATAAATGTCTGCAAAGGATTGAAGGCCACTTGGGCCTTCCTCTAGATCTAGGCTACTCACTAGGGAGTAGCAAAGAGCCCATTGCTATCAAAGAATCAGATTCTATCGAAGTGGTTGATAAACTTTGTTCACTCGATTGTTGTTTACTTTTGTTTTTCTAGTATTTTGAGTATGTTAGTTCTAGCAGACCAAGAGCCTCAGAGTTTCTATGTTGTAATTTTGAATTCCCAAAACAAAATTAATTTTTTGATACTAAAAAAAACTCTAGTTATACATTAGTTTAGTTTCCCTAATGGTCATCAAGGACAAACCATCTTGTATATCCTATTCAATTTTTAATGAAATCAACCTCTTTTACTTACCAAAAATAAAATTAAAATCCAATGATTTCAAATTATATATAAAAAATTAGATTTTAACAATATTTAGTACAATTTGAAACTAAATGTATGAATAGTTTACTATGTTCTTATAACACCTAAAACAAGAAAAGAAGACAAGAAGACATATATAAAAGTTGTATTTTAAGTAGTTTCATAATTAAATTTTAATACAATATATAATATGTTTTAAATTAAAAAAAAACTAAAATTAATGTAAATGTATTATATATTAATTTTGATATATATTAGATAAAATATATTTAAATATTTTTTAATATTCAATATTCATAAAAATAAATATTTCATTATAAATTCTAATTCATTTTAATTATATATTTCACAATTTAAAACTTAAAACTACATAAAAATAATTATATATTTTATATTCATGATTTAAACTGGATAATAATAATGTTAAAATTAAATTTGTATACATAATTACATTTAGATATATAATTTTGAATATATTTATTCTTTTGTTAACATATTTTTATATTGAAATAAAATTAAAAATCCAACTTAAAAAATATGTATTCTTATTAATTATAAATCCTTAAAAACAGATATATTTACATCCTTTATTTACATTACAAGTTTAGATTTAATCTAACCGAGTTTATGACAAATTTTTAAATGGGAAAAGAAAACATTGCAAACCTAAAGTTCCATGTACTCGGCCCCAAAAAATAAAATTAAAGTGTAACTCAAGCATTGGAATTATTAGATGTCGGGAAACTTTAAGTTTGCGTCAAAGAATGTTTAGAGAAAATAAGGAGATGCTAAGGAGATGTTTACAGAAAAGAAAAAGTGAAAGGTGAAGGAAGTTGATTTGCATCGGAATTAGATGTTGGGAGTTTGCGTGAAACACGGTTTAGACGAAATTCGGAGGTGCAAAACATGTAACTTCAAATTGAAACCGGAAAAGAAAAGAAAAGTGAAAGGTAAAGGAAGGGGAATGGAATTAGATGTTAGAAACATTGTTGGTTTTGTTGGTAGGAGTGTAAAAGAAAAATGATATGAGATGTGAACTTTACTCCATAAATATTTGGAGGCAAATGTTTGAAGACACACAATAGAGATTTATCGGAGAAATTAGAGTTCTGGTTATCACAAGTTGGGTAGACTTTCCGTTGGAATTGTAATTTGAAATGGGTTTATTCAAGAGCGGGCAAGGAAGCCGAGGCTTCATGCGATTGTTGCTGATACAGTTGGTGTGTTGTTTGGGATGGTTCTCAAGTTTTGTTATTGCACAATTGGAGATAGGTGAAGGTGTAGCGGGATCTGTTAATTATTTTCCTACACTCGGGCTTACATGTTTAGGCAATTTGGTTGTTTTGGTTACTAGCCTCATAAGAGGGCGGCTTGATTTAGAGATGGGTGCACGGGATGTCCTTGACATTCTACTAAGTCCCAAACTCTGGAACATAGAGACAGTTAAACATGGAAATGGACTAATCACAGGCCGAAGAGTTGCATCTGATCGCAGACGGATGACACAGGCTGCAGCTACAAGGAATGCTTCTGTCGTAATGCTGTCAAATGGGCCACCCAATTGGTCGACGAGGCAATTCCTGAGATCCAATGCCCCCATTGTGCACTCCATTATACTGCAGTTCCTTCGTTTACAAGATGCAACAGATGATGCAAAATTCCTGGAGGAACAAGTTACTATACAGGCGACGTGTGGATGCAGCTCGTGCAATTGCATTGTCTTTTGGACAATGGAAGAGATCACCATCATGCTTGCTCGTCGGATGCCTGGGATTCTGAAACCACTCTCCGATTCCCTCTGTCTACTCCCATGTCTCACCTGCCTCACAAATGGCTGCCATGGCTGCAACCAGGAGGGCCTGTTGCGTGTGGAGGGCCCGTTGCCACTTGAGCAGGCTGATGAAGGGTACAGATTGAGAGAGAAAGAGTCCAAGGTGGTATCTGACATTCTTAATCATATCCCTGCAGAATCGATTAAGGGAAAATATAATATTTGCATCTGCATTTCAATGCATGGTAGCAGCTCTGATGTCTGGACAGAATTGTTGCTAAGATCTTTGAGGTCTAAAGATGCGGAAGGTAGAGGAGTCAGAGTCAAGGCCTCGGAAGCTCTGGAAGGCTACTTGGCTGGACGTAGAGGAGGCGCAAAGGAAAGTGTAGAATACAACATTTCCTCCTTCATAGTGCCAAGGTTCACAGAAATACTAATCAACCTTGTGCTCACCTTCTGGTTCAAAGTCGATGGCTTCTCTAGCGCTCTTGTTGCCAGAAGGACAATAAGAGACTACCTGGTTGATACCAAAGGTAGTGGCCTCGCTGCGAATGCATTTTTAACCAAGGTTGATGTAAAGTATGATGATAATTGCACACAGGTTTGTCAAGTTCTTTTCTTTAGAGGTAATCATGCACGCATCATCACCTTATCCACGGGTTTTGTCAACCTGATTTCCTCTCTTGGTTGGGCTCTGCTTATTTCATTTGAAGGTGGACCTGATAGTTCCCTGCCACCCTCTATGACCACAATTGCAGTCATAATTGCAGCCATTGGTACAGCTATAGGGATGAACATTGCAGGTTTATTGTTTTATACTTTTGCCATTAATGACGTTTCAAGGGGACTTGTCTGCAGTATTCTAATCGTGATTTCACCGATTATAGTCCTACCATGGCTAATCGGATTGTTGCAGCTACGAAGAAATCGTGCCGTTAATAACTGGACTGAACTAATCACTAGCGCATTATTTGGTTTGGAGATAGCGTGCATGGTATCATTGAGCGCAGTGGCCGGAACCCTTGGTATAAAGGGTTTTGGAAGATGGGTATACGCTGCTCTTCAAACACTGGTTTGGCTCAAATGGGCATTCGGCAGTTATGCTCTCTCTGGCGAGATTTCCATAGAATTTAGGGGTAGAAATCCTGGGAACTGGGGAATCCTGATATACTCTTCTGCGTTCATGCTCAACGCTGTTCTAGCTGGAGTTCGGTGCAAGTGGGAGACATGGCCATGGAAAGGCAATCATTTATTTCCAAGAAAACTGGGGCCTTAAACCTATCATTACATGCTTTTATCTGCTTGGAGATTACTAGTTTAGTGGTGTAACGGCTTGATGTATCTTTTGATATGCAGCCGACTCTTTTTGCCGCATCCATTGTATTGATTCTTAATCAAATAATTTTATCACTGTATTATTACGCGGTAAAGTGTACTTATTTGAAAACAACTTTCCTAAATAAATATGCACTTTTAATTTGAATGTTAGACGATTGAAATGATCTCTACCATAAAATTAATTTCTGCTATTTTAATCAGTGATACAGCTTAATTAATATCAGATGTCCGTGAGTCCGTGAGGAAACTGAGTGAGGTTTTCTTCTCTCATACCTCGAGCTCATTTTCTTCTCCGATGGCTGCCGCCTCATTTTATTTCTGCGTCATGTGTGAATGGGGTTTTGACTGTTACTGTGCCCATGTGATGATAATATCCAGACATAAATATTTGCGGTATTGATTGAAATATTTTCGGTATTGATTGTTTTGTGCTCTGCTATTTTCAGTGGATTTTGTTCTGCAAGTTTTTACTGAACCTACATCTTAGCAGGTTCGCAAAACCGGAGAAGTGTTCTCAGGTGGGTTCGTTGTCGAATTCGGGTGGTTTGCGCGAAAACCGCTTTGTGGCCAGCAAGAACGAGCCTTTTCCCTCCCAGAACGCCCAAGGTCTGGGATATGGGATAATAAAAGAGGGAACGGAGACGTCTCTCCCCAGCTCTGCTTCCTTTTTGTAGAGCCCTCTGTTATTAACAGGCCGGGAGGGATTAATTCCATCCATGGAGCAGGCAGATGCTAAAATTACACTGGGAAGTGAAAGAAAAGGGCAAAAGCGGAAATTGGCAGAAACTTCCCTGGAGACACTCGCGCCCGGTGACAACAGCAGTCCTCTACCTCAGGACGTTGAAATTCAGGATAACAAGCTCAATTCTAACTTCTCATGGCAGGAGGCCGATCGCCTTGTCGCTAGGCGAGCGGCTCACGCCCTTGCAGAGTTCGTTAAACACGGTAGGCAGAGATTTTTTTTTGTTTTTGTTCTCTAAATTTTTACTCTTAAGTAAGCTTGTTTTGTTTCGTTTATGCGGGTTGAACCTTTGCCGTAACTTTGTCTGGAACTCTGTTTTGTGAACTATAAAGAAATTTCAAGATAAATAGATCTTTTATTCCTTTGTCCTGCAAAAACAATTTTGTTATCTGTAAGATTTTAAAATTTGGCGTAACGGTGCAAGAAAATTTTGGATCTTTAATCCTCCAGTCTCCAAGTATTTTCTCTTTGGAGAATATAGATTCAGATCTTTAGCATTTTGAAAAGAAAGTTGCATTTTCGCGAGATTCATAGCTTTGTCGTCACGATGAAGGAATTTTAAACCTCGGGTTTTAAGTTTTTTTTTTTTACCCCTAAATTTATCCCCTGCATTTCGAAACTAACTTCTTACCGAAGCTTGGGTACCACAGGGTCAACTACCTGCGTATGTTGATCTGGATAAGCCCTCACAGAATATCGTGAACTAAAAACAAGAATAGAGTATTCTTGTTAAAGTTGTAGAGATTGCATTAAAATGCTGTTTCGCATTTGTAGCTTTGAGAGGAAGATAAAGATTCGAAGTAGTAACCCATAAGTTTCTGGAAAGTTTTGGAAACAGAGCATAATTTTGTAGGGGTGTGTATCTCCAATTTCTTTATTGTATCAGAGCCTAATTTTGTAGTGTTGGATCATCAAGTTATTTATTGTTTCATCTTGTTTGATTACTGGCCTATTAATATTCAGTGAAAATGTATCTTTCATGAGATTGAAAGCATATCTTCCATTTGGGACTACCTGAGTATGTTGATCTTGATAAGCCCTCACAGAATACCGTGACCTAAAAACAAGAACAGAGTATTCTTGTTAGTGTGTTGTTGCAGTTTGTTAGAGTGAAAATTGCACTTATAATATTCTTGGTTTTGTACACAAGTTGAATAAGATGCCATTGAAGGACCTTTACACTCAAATTATGTTTTTCTCTTATCCTCACTTTTTGAATCAAATTCCTGGTCTGTTGATTCTTATTTTCCTTGAATTGTGAAAGGAATTGTCTCTAGAGATTTGAAACTTGTCCCAAGACAATTGAACTTGTGTTGTTATGGAAAAATCCTTTTTGCTTAACTCCTGAATCTGGAGTGGTTTCATCATTTATTCTCAATGGAACAGTTCTTTTATCCTCAGCACATGAACTTTTTTATCTACCTAGAGCGAATTTTTACAATTGAAGTGGAGAGTGTTTTGGTTTTAATTCCAGAAGCTTAAATTTTTCTCATTGTTTTAAATTCTCCACACCCTAAACAAAAACTAAATCTTTGTAATCCTGTCGGAAGTTGTTTTGGATACTGAGCATTTGGATGGTAAACAATTTTCAGGTCTCTGTTTGAAAATAGTGCTTTGAATCACTTGCTTTGCGAAAGAATTCCCTGCATGTGATTTGAAATTCAGTATCTGGGTGGAACCTAAAGTTGTAGAGATTACATTAAAATGCTGTTTCGCATTTGTAGCTTTGAGAGGAAGATAAAGATTCGAAGTATTAACCCATAAGTTTCTGTAAAGTTTTGGAAACAGAGCATAATTTTGTAGGGGTGTGTATCTCCAATTTCTTTATTGTATCAGAGCCTAATTTTGTAGTGTTGGATCATCAAGTTATTTATTGTTTCATCTTATTTGATTACTGGCCTATTAATATTAAGTGAAAATGTATCTTTGATGAGATTGAAAGCATATGTTCCATTTGGAACTACCTGATTATGTTGATCTTGATAAGCCGTCACAGAATACCGTGACCTAAAAACAAGAACAGAGTATTCTTGTTAGTGTGTTGTTGCAGTTTGTTAGAGTGAAAATTGCACTTATAATATTCTTGGTTTTGTACACAAGTTGAATAAGATGCCATTGAAGGACTTTTACACTCAAATTATGTTTTTCTCTTATCCTCACTTTTTGAATCAAATCCCTGGTCCGTTGATTCTTCTGTTAGATATATCTTTCTCTAAAATAGTGAGACTATTTCAAGTGCTTCGGTCTGTGAAGGAACAATAATATTTTCCTAATAATCGCATTTTGATTTATATGCAGGCAGTAGAGAGCACTGTACCCTCAGCTGGAAAACCGCCCATGTGAAGGATTTATGTGTATTCAACATCTATGTATTGTTGTTCAAAAAAGGAATTTCTCTAGAACTGAATTAGGATATTTAATTTCTTGATTATTTAGTTTCGTTCTTATGTAGAAAATTGTCTTTCTTATTTTCCTTGAATTCTGAAAGGAATTGTCTCGAGATTTGAAACTTGTCCCAAGACAATTGAACTTGACCAAATAAACCTCGAGAGGCTTGGATTTTCATTCACTGAAACACAAATAGTCTTTTCAGTTACTGAGATGATAAATATGTGCAAGAACTATACTTATGGCTTTGTGTTCTTGTTCAAGGTTCTATGATAAGTTATACCTCTTGGGAATTCTTGTGCTGCGGATATTAACTAGAATATGATCACCTCATTCTAGTTAAGTGCATAGAT
This sequence comes from Pinus albicaulis, assembly GCA_034641835.2. Taxonomy (NCBI): domain Eukaryota; kingdom Viridiplantae; phylum Streptophyta; class Pinopsida; order Pinales; family Pinaceae; genus Pinus; species Pinus albicaulis. The sequence goes on along the minus strand of CM076575.1, from coordinate 508,156,781 downwards.
GAGTCTGTGAATGGGCTGATGTTCAATAATTTGAGATTCAGAGTGACTATATTTTGGATTTTCAGATGGTTTAGACAAGAAAAAATATGTTTGGATTTATTCCAATTTCAAAAACATTATGATATTGTTTATGAATGTAATTAGTCTTTGCTCAGTATTATGTATTTGGTCGCCCCTGTGATTGTAAAATGTTGTGATATGTCTGGTCACGAGTTTTGTTAGTATTCTGCTGGACTCACTTTAGTTGTAGCATTTTCTGCACATGACGATATGCAGTATTAGTTCCAGGCTTGCTCAAAAGGACAGAACTGTGGAGATGGTATTGCTTATTGTAAAACTTTCACAGAATGGTTCCTTAGTCTGGCCAAGGAATGACATTTGAGGTATGCTCTTATATTCCCATTTCCATTATTGTCTTTTCAAATTGGGCTTCTCCTTTTCATAGATATTGGACTTGTGTAATGTTTTTATGGAGCATTCGCGTTTATGGAAAATCTTAGGTAGCCAATAATATGAATGCATACTTCAGCTTTAACTTTGTTTAGTATGCTAATATGTTTGGCAACTAATAATTAGGAACTTAAGACACGTTAATCATCTAACGGAACTAAATTATTTTCAATTCTAGTGGAGACTCCTCTCACCTTTGACAGTAGAGGGCAAAAGTCTCCCATTGTAAAATGTGTGGTTTACATAGAAAGAAATTTAATAGTGTTTTCAAGAAAATAAAACCAAAGTTCGATACACTAATATCCCTAAATATATATACTAGAAGAATAATATTTTCAAAATGAAGAATCTAAATAGATATACAATAAGAATAATATATTCAAAATGAGGATTCTGAAATTTTATTTGCATATAAAAATCAGGAATTACAACTATGAAAATTACCTGCGGTAATAAACGTAGATATGAAACTGTCCCTTGAATCTTATATGTTGAAAATTTTTGAACATATAAATGACTGCAGGTCTGGGCTGGGCCAATGTCCAATAACAGGGTTGTTGTAATCTTGTGGAATAGAAGCGGTTCAAAAGCTGGTATAACTACCAACTGGAGAGACATTAGCCTTGCCTCTGATGCTATTGTTCAAGCTAGAGATTTGTGGAATATCATTAATCGAGAAATTTTTTGTTTTTGGGTATTAGTGAACATCATTTTATTAATTTCACATTAAAAAAATATGAAGTGATTATAACACCTTTTTTCCGTTTTAACATTGCAGCACCTTACATCAAATTTACAATGCAATCTCACATCAACTGTTGATTCACATGCCGCCAAACTGTACATTCTAGTGCCGACCTCGGGCTAAACTCACTGCAAAGCCTACAATTATATTAGGACCAAAAACTATGAAAGGAATTGTAGGTTGAGGTTATATGGTCTCAAGTAAAGTATTATGACAATGTTATAACAAACAATCTCAGAACATTATTAATATTTATATTTGATGTTTTAATTAAAATTGATATATTTGTAAATAGTGGGAAAATTTATGATAATTTAGTTGTTAAATTATGACAAGATAGTTATAATTGGTTTAATTGGTTATTGTTTATAAATAAAGATTGATTCATCACCATTCAAATTATTAAAAAAATCAAGGCATTTGGAATTATTAGTTGAAAAATCAAGGCATTTGGAATTATTAGTTGTTATTAGTTAGTAGTGGGTGATTGATATATTTGTAAATAGTGGGAAAATTTATGATAATTTAGTTGTTAAATTACTGATAAGATAGTTATAATTGGTTATTGTCTATAAATAAAGATTGATTCAGCACTATTCAAATTCATTAAAAAAATCAAGCCACTTGAAATTATTAGTTGTTATTAGTTGGTAGTGGGTGATGAGAGCAAAACTTTCATCCTTTCTGCTTCTTTGAAATCTGTTTTTAAAATTATTTTTTTATATCTTAAAAAAGAGAGAGTACTTAACCCACACAAAACAATTTTAAAATCAATATATATATATATATATATATATATAATATAAAAGTTTTCTGCTTCTTTGAAATCTGTTTTTAAAGTTACTTTAAATTAATAGTGAAGATGGTTTTAAAGTTACTTTAAATTATTAATCTCTATTGAATTTTTTTTATAAATTTGGGGAAAAATGTTTGAAATTCAATTTTCAACTCCACACTGAGAAGATAATGTTCAAACTTTTAAATTATGAATTGTAAAAGTTCCATTTCATCATTATTATTCAAAAGATTATTTTCAAATTATAAATTATACTTTTGTGGTTAACTACAACATAATTCATATTTATAAGTTAAATATTCAATTAAATCCTATAACATATCAAATCTTTTTTCCTATATACTATTTTTTCCTATGTTACTGCTTTACAGAGTTTTCTATTTAGGTTGAAATTCAGAAACAAACAAAATCTTAAAAGAGCTTCATTTACCTGTTTTGCAACAAAATTTATTACATCTTCTTTGGAGAGATTGTTGTTAGACTTCCTCACAACAAATGCCATTGGTATTTGACCTCCTTCATCATCAGGATACCTACCATACACACTCAAAAGACAGAGTTGCATGCTTCAATAAATAACATGTATACAAGAATCTTTGGATGAATGTACAAACGAATAAACTCATCAACTAATGTTGCAGAGAAAGTCTGTGCTATAAGCCCAAATGCTGAATTCTAACTAAAGCTTAAAATTAATTATTAGCTAAATAAGTGGCAAATCCCGCCATATGTAAATATTTCAAAATATAACAAACCTATAAGTGGTAAATCCAGGTATCTGTAGACCTTTGAAAATATCAGATCAAGAAGTCTAAAATGCTACTCACGGAATAACGACAACATCACTAATCTCTGCGTTTGAGAGGAGCAACTCTAACTCTGCTGGAGCAACCTGCCCAAAGAATATGGTTTTTGGAGAAGATCATTATTTTGGCTCTTGTATTGAATTTTAAAAGGTCTTTGAAATGCTTTGTACTTGATCAACTCCTTTATTCTGTCCACAACAAAAAGGAAGCCCTTCATATCAATGTAACATAGATCCCCAGTTTTCAGCCATCCCTCTAAGTCTAAAGTTGATGCAGTTGCTTCATCATTACCAAAATAACTTGCATGGAGAAGCTAAAACCTTAATATAATTTCTATCCAGAAGCTGGGAAAAATCAATATATGGATGAGTGTTATGGCATCATATGAATGTGTACTTTGGTAGGTAGGGATGGAGAAATATCAGAGTGCTTGCATGGATCACTTTTTGAAAGCATAGATTTATTTGTTGGGGAATGCCATTCCTGTTTGAAAGATGGTTCTAGGCTATGTAACATGATTCAGGTTCTAATTTGACTTTGGCAATGATTAAGTTCAATTCAAACTCAAATTGTCTAATGAAGTTATTATGAGATTCACTATTAGGTTCGAAAGTATATATATATATATATATATATAACATGAAATCAAAAGAAATCAACACTAATAAGCATGAGTGAGAACCCTGATCATAAATATACATGAATAACTTAAAATCATAATAATATCCAATCATCAATGACATTCATTAGCAAATCCAAGCCCAAGCCCGCAGTCGTAGCAAATTAGCAATACGAGGCCAAGGGTTCAAGGATTCATCATTTGAGGCTCATTGCTCAAGCTAGAGAGGGCATGCCAATACGATCCATCGAGTAGGGTTTCATTTCCAAACAAACCGATTACTTTACTGTGCAGTCACGTAAAAAGACAAGGTTCAAGGGTTCGAGATTGAGTGGGAAAGGGCACATTGGTAGTTACAATCTTACAGTCGAGAGAGTTCAAGCTCTAAAGTAGAGAATGGAAAGCAAAAGCAGTGGGGCCAGAGTGTAATACTATGTGGCATGGCAGGAATGTGTGCGGCTAACTTTCCCCTAGAAACGCTAATGATTTTTTTACCTTGAACCTCAAAACTTTGGGAAAAAATTGTCTTGAAATTTTTGTCTCAAGAGATTTGAAACTTGACCCAAGATAATTGAACTTGTGTTGTTATGGAAAAATCCTTTTTTCTTAACTCCTGAATCTGGAGTGGTTTCATCATTTATTCTCAATGGAACAGTTCTTTTATCCCCAGCACATGAACTTTTTTATCTACCTGGAGCAAATTTTTACAATTGAAGTGGAGAGTGTTTTGGTTTTAATTCCAGAAGCTTAAATTTTTCTCATTGTTTTAAATTCTCCACACCATAAACAAAAACTAAATCTTTGTAATCCTGTTAGAAGTTGTTTTGGATATTGAGCATTTGGATGGTAAACAATTTTCAGGTCTCTATTTGAAAATAGTGCTTTGAATCACTTGCTTTGCGAAAGAATTGCCTGCATGTGATTTGAAATTCAGTATCTGGGTGGAACCTCCTTCAGATTAATCTTGAGAGCACAAGTAACATGGAGTTATTAATCTTGAGAGTGCAACATTGTGTTATTTTTTCCCCTCTTTTCAAAATTGTGCCTCCTGTGCACGTTGAAAGGGTTGTTGAGTTTCTATTTCCTTGGATCTTGTAAAGCTCACTGATGAGCTAATCACTCTAAGCTGCGTTCTGTAAGTGTCTGGGAATTTGGTTGCTGATGTTGGGATCTAGAGATGCTTCAAATGGGGTAGACTTACAGAATTCAAAGAGTATTGTATGTCTGACTGCATTTGATTTCTGGGTAATATGTTACAGCCAATGGAATTTGCAAATCTATTTTTTTAATTTTCTAAATCCCAAATGTTTGTTGAACTTTGATATCTCTGACAAAATCTTGGTGACCTTGTTATATATGCACCTACAGAGATTCAGAGCCCAATTGTTGTATCTGGGAGTACATTTTAATATGAACTTTTAGTGAACCCTTCCTTTTTCTATCGCATGTGACTTCAACTTCCAGACTGGGGAGATCCCTCATCTCTTCTTGACCTTGAGACAATTCCTTTCAAGATTTTTTCCTCTATACTACTATTTCCTATATTACTGCTTTACAGTGTTTCCTTTGCAACATATGGTGCAATTGCTAGTTTTAGTCTTCCTAGTGCTCATCGGGGTATACATTTCAATTTCTCATCTTCGCATATAAAAATCTTTCCTATTTCTCTGAAGCTCGCGAGTGTTTGAGGAATGTGCATATTTTTAATATGCTATGAATGCTATTGGTTGACATAGTCTGAAGAAAGAGATGGCACATATTTTAATAATAATTAAATTAAAAATAAAATACGTAATAAAGTGATTGTTATTTGTTTTTATTTTCGAAGTTTATTATTATTATTATTATTATTATTTTTTTTGGATTCATAGTGATTTATTTTTTATTAATATTCAATATTTATATAGGCTTAATCTCTATAAGTTTGAATTTCATTTTTTTAGTTTCCAAGTTTAGTATAATTTTTAACTATAATTTTTTCATTAATGATTTATTTCTTATTAATATTCAATATTTATATTTATTTAATCTCTATAAATTTGAATTTTATTTTAATTAATATCTAATATATAGATTATATTTTATTTATTGATGCAGGAGCATTTAGACCTAGCCAGCAATGTGATGAATGGTCACATGTTGTGGCTAATACAAGTTTGGAGGAAAATTTGGTTGTTAAATTTGTATTAATTTCAATTAAATGTAAGTAGTTAAGAGTGGTCTAATTCTGAACAGAAATTGGGAATAAATGCCAAGTGATCCTCCCTGCGTGGAGATCAAGCCAAGTAGTCTAGTTTGTTTAGATTTGGATAGGGTGTGAATTCTAAATATATAATTTATTCCTCCAAATGTGGAGGAAATGATTAACTTAGCATATATGCAATCTCCTTTGTTTTAAAAAAGAGAGGTGAGAGGAGAGAGTTAGATTAGAATAGGTTTTGGTGAGGAGCGAAAGCTCAGAAGCAGAGAAAAATTGTGTTTTTGTGGACAACAGAGACCATTCTCTGTATAATTTGAGTAACACAGACTCTGTTTTATTGTTCTGAATATTACGAATGCAATTATATTTTATGCATTGCCGAATGATTGATTGTGGAAACATGATCATCGCTTTACTGTGTAGTTAATTGATATAGTCACGATTCTGTGTGTATTTTAATCATATGAATTTATGTGTTAATGTGAATCAGACCAGCGTAGAGATTGTGGACGGTAAAGTCATTAACATAAAGAATTTGCACAAAAACATTGACAGAACCTTTGGACGGATCTGAAATAATATAAGTATTGATTTAAGATGGATCGGGTCCATTTGAAGTCATCACATCGGAATAGAGAGAAAGAGGCATTCCATATCATTCATATGGCATTAGAAATCAGATGCGATAAGTTATAAACTGGCTTAAAGGAACATCGAGTCTGTGGTATATCGGTGGGATGATAGAAGGTAACATTGGAATATCGCGATTGGCGATCTCCGATTAATATCACAGAGGCGGATGCGAAGTGTTATAAGACTGGGTTTAAAGTGAGATCGGGTCCGGAGAGTTGCATCGGCATTGTGGAATCGGGCGATTAGCGATTCCGATTGAATCGCATCGACACTGTGAAACCTGTCTATGATAGTTAAGTGACATCCAATCCTATCGATTGCGATTGCTGATTGATGTCATATTGGTGTATGTTCGAGTTTAGAGCGTTTTTGAGCAGCAAAAGAGCAATTGATTTCGCATCGACACTGTGGTGAATAGCGAACGTTAAGAGGACCTTGCAATTGTCGATTGGCGAAATTGATCTGAATCGTTGGATAAGGTGATTTGGGTTTGTGGCAATATATTTAAACTTTGTTTAGAAATGTGTCAAGTGCAATTCTCATTCCAAATTGGAATTCGTTCATGGCTTGTGTTGGTTTAATATGTGCAATTCTAATTCCATGCTAAGCTCAATTTGAAGGCCAATCTATAAAATTGGAATCAGGATTGATGTCTTTGACAGAGGCAATTTAATTCTGTTTGAATCGAGTCAGAAGTTATTGAACCCCAACTCTAATATGTTCAAAATTCATGTTTACTAAATCACTACAGTTTGAGCATTGTTGGATAGACAGAAGTTTGAAGGAGAAAATAAAGCTTCCGCATGAGCGAAATTGCCAGTGGTTTTATACCATTATTTTATTTTGTAACAAAGAGCTTCCGCATGCAAATGGTAGTGTGTAAGTTTGCGAGGTATTGAAGTTTTGATTTAGGCATTTACTGAGATGCATTTTATGTGCATCGGAAATTTGTGATTCTGGGTATTGCAGGGTTTTGTTTGCCATCATTTTGGTATCAGAGCGAGAAAAGGAAGAAATTTCCTGTGAAGAGATGTTTGCTTATGAAGATTTAAGACTACAAAGGTATGGAAACAGTAGCATGTTGAATGAATGAAGTTTGGCACCAGATTACAGCAGTAAATTGTAGAAGAACTTTTGGGGAAGTTCTTGGAGATTGTAGTAGAACTTGCATATGAAAGAGACAGAGGAAATCCATTCAAAACACAGGTGACAGCATAAGAAATAATGAAGACTGCAGCAATATAGACTAAGAGAAGTTGTGAGAGAAGAACCAGATGTGTTCTTAAAGGCGGAGTGAGGAAAGCCCTTAGAAGTGGCAGTGAACCTGAAGAATCCAACAAGAGATTGGACAGAGAGGAAAATTGAAGTGTTTTCGAAAGATAAAGTGAGAGATTGCAGAAGCCTAGAGGGAGCAAAGGTGTTGCTCAAGAGAAGATTCCAGATAGAGGATCGTGCTTACCAAAACACTGAGTGAGGAGAGCTTAGTGAGGTAAGATCGCAGTAAGGAGGACTTGCTGTTGCAGAGGCTTGTTGCAGAGGAGTGAGGATCTCATGGAAAGAGAGGAGAAGAAAATGACTACAGATAGTCATAGTAGAAGTTCACAAAGAAGCCACAACAGAAGGAAAGATGCCAAAGCAAATGGCATGAGGACGAGTCAAGAAGAGTTTGACAGAGAGAAAGCTGAGATAGATTTCCAGATTGGAATATTGATGAAGATGCTGCAGAAAAGTGTTGAAGACCAAAAGAATGGTTGGACCATGAGGAAAAGAGAAAAGTGGCAAAGGCTACAAGAAAAGAGAAATCAACAAGTGAAGTTAGAGATAGTAGAAGAATTGAGAAAGATTGAGCATATATTGAGTGCTCAAGAGGAATCATAGGAACTTAGAGAAGTAGAAGTAGAAATGGAAGTTTCCATTTGTAGACCAGAACAAGGTGAAATGTTGGGGGAAGAGGATAATGAGAGGTCAGCTGAAGATCTCATGGACTATTGGTATAGTTCAAAACAATTCGAAGATATGTTGACAAGGGAAGCAGATGAGGCAATGAAGCCTTGTGATTTTGATTCTTATAGTTTGTGTATGTCTGCAGGATATGCAGAGAATGATGGACAGTCTGATGAAATTGTCACGAACAGGAATGAAGCTCTTGAGGTGAAGTATGATGGAGAATCCCTTTTAGAGGAAGAAGGCGTTGATCTATTGCAACAGAAGGAGTTCATAGATGAAATCTTGTTTGGTGTGAAATAGTCAGATGAGGTTGATATAGACCAGAAGTCTAATGACAATTCCATAGTGGGACTACAAAAAGGTAAACCAATGAATTTGTTTAATGGAATTAATGAAAGATGCTTGCAATATGATAATGTAGAAAACAGGTCAACTCAGGAGGATTGTCAGGAAAAGAATGAAGCTCAGAATGGGAATTGTGATGAATTGCTGGAGAGATTTCACAAGGAAATAGAATTCTTGGAGAGATTACTCAAGGAACCTAAAGGAGAAACGGAGCTTACAGAACCTGATGAAGGAAAAGGTGTGGAAGACAGCATTAATAAATATGATGCTGAAATCAGAGAAATTGAGCAGCGATTATTTGAAGGTGAGATGAAAGATCGGGAGCAACAAGGAAGTTATGTCCTCAGAGGCATGAAGGAGACATAAATATTAACTCAACGAGATGAATATGGAAGTAACCAGCAATTTGGAAGGAATGATCAGCTACATGAGAGTGAATTTGAGGAAGGTATTAAGTTGCAGAAGTATAGAAATTGGCAGCAGAATGAAGAACCAGAAATTGGTCTGGCTGTACAAAGAAAGACAAGTGAAGACCGAAGATACAGATGGAGACTGAAGAAAAGGGTGAAGTGGAAGCTATTGCAATAGAGATGGAATGGCAAGCTGATGAACGAGTTCAGGGAACTTGAACAAATTCATATTGATTTGTTAAAGAAGGAAAGACTCAGAGAAATGGAGTCACAGCAAGAAGGATCCGCTAAAATCCAAAAGATCTATGATGGAGGATTGGTACTTGAAGCATCAAAAGAAAATGGAAGGTATTGTATTTTGAAAACTGAAGGTTGTTGTGTGTTTGCAGGTCATATCGACTTGAGGAAAGACAAACAGTTATTGAAGACTGTTGTATTAACAGATGAAGAGATGACTACTCATATTCATATGCAGAATAAGGAGGGAAGTTATAACCAAGTGCAGGTAGATGTCCACTCAGATGACATTAAAAGAATAAGTCAAAAGGAGGATGGCAAAAGAATTATTGAAATCAAAGGATACACTGAGTCATTGAGGATCATTGACCTTGAAGAAAGCCAAAGTAAAGAAGGATTAAAGACAGATATTGCGGACAATGCAATTAGTGAAGATTGTGTAGAACTTTTGAGAGAACTTCCAGATGAGATGGCAGATTTGTGGTATAAGCTGAATCTTTTGATGATGAAGCCAGGTGAAGCATTTGTGTTTATTGAGTTGATTAATTTTGATGAAGGTTTACATGCAGGGAAAAGGCAATGTGAAGTCAATTCGGAAGAACAGATCGGATTAATGGAGAGTGAGATCAGAAAGCCTCAGAATGAGTAAATGGTGGTGAATTTATGGTATGAAACTGCTGAACTAGAGATGATTTTTCAAGAAATTTGTGGAGATACAGGTATGATGGAATTTGAAGTAAGGAATGATGAAGTCATGAATGAGAAACCAGAAGAAAGACCTGGGATTATTGCAAAGAATCAATGGAGAAGGCATTTGTACATTTAAGAAATGTATATGGAAGGTTATTGGCACAGAGATTATGATGTTCTAATTCAAGAACACAATCAGTTGCAAGAGAATAGTATTCAGCACATGAGAAGTGAAATGGACAAAGAATTGGATGAGTTGTGGAAACTCATACTACAACATTCCAGTAAAACAAGTACAAGACAAAAGAAGAAAGGAAGATTGGTTGGAAGGAATGGTACAGGTGAAGGGAATGGAAAACTGCGAATTAGAGTGAGCAAAACAGCAGCGAAATATGTGAAAGGACAGCAGCAGATAGTGAGAGCATAGCAAATGGGGCATTACAGCATAAAGGACGGAGACTTAAGGGACAAACAACAACAACAACCAAGGACAAACTACCCAACCAAGTATGGGATCCAGGAGGACACAGACCAGAAGTGCATGATCAGGAGTTCATGATTAATTTAAACTTTGGGAGTCTGATGCAGGAGCATCTAGACCTAGCCAACAATGTGATGGAATGGTCACATGTTGTGGCTAATACAAGTTTGGAGGAAAATTTGGTTGTTAAATTTGTATTAATTTCAATTAAATGTAAGTAGTTAAGAGTGGTCTAATTCTGAACAGAAATTGGGAATAAGTGGCAAGTGATCCTCCCTGCGTGGAGATCAAGCCAAGTAGTCTAGTTTGTTTAGATTAGGATAGGGTGTGAATTATAAATATATAATTTATTCCTCCAAATGTGGAGGAAATGATTAACTTAGCATATATGCAATCTCCTTTGTTTTAAAAAAGAGAGGCGAGAGGAGAGAGTTAGATTAGAATAGGTTTTGGTGAGGAGCGAAAGCTCAGAAGCAGAGAAAAATTGTGTTTTTGTGGACAACAGAGACCATTCTCTGTATAATTTGAGTAACACAGACTCTGTTTTATTGTTCTGAATATTACGAATGCAATTATATTTTATGCATTGCCGAATGATTGATTGTGGAAACACGATCATCGCTTTACTGTGTAGTTAATTGATATAGTCACGATTCTGTGTGTATTTTAATCATATGAATTTCTGTGTTAATGTGAATCGGACCAGTGTAGAGATTGTGGACGGTAAAGTCTTTAACATAAAGAATTTGCACAAAAACATTGACAGAACCTTTGTATGGATCTGAAATAATATAAGTATTGATTTAAGAGGGATCGGGTCCGTTTGAAGTCATCACATTGGAATAGAGAGAAAGAGGCGTTCCATATCATTCATATTGCATTAGAAATAGGATGCGATAAGTTATAAACTGGCTTAAAGGAACATCGGGTCCGTGGTATATCGGCGGGATGACGGAAGGTAACATTGGAATATCGCGATTGGCGATCTCCGATTAATATCACAGAGGCGGATGCGAAGTGTTATAAGACTGGGTTTAAAGTGAGATCGGGTCCGAAGAGTTGCATCGGCATTGTGGAATCGGGCGATTAGCGATTCCGATTGAATCGCATCGGCACTGTGAAACCTGTCTATGATAGTTAAGTGACATCCAATCCTATCGATTGCGATTACCGATTGATGTCATATCGGTGTTTGTCCGAGTTTAGAGCGTTTATGAGCAGCAAAAGAGCAATTGATTTCGCATCGACACTGTGGTGAATAGAGAAAGTTAAGAGGACCTTGCAATTTCCGATTGGCGAAATTGATTCGAATCGTTGGATCAGGTGATTTGGGTTTGTGGCAATATATTTAAACTTTGTTTAGAAATGCATCAATTGCAATTCTCATTCCAAATTGGAATTCGTTCCTGGCTTGTGTTGGTTTAATATGTGCAATTCTAATTGCACGCTAAGCTCAATTTGAAGGCCAATCTATAAAATTGGAATCAGGATTGATGTCTTTGACAGAGGCAATTTAATTCTGTTTGAATCGAGTCAGAAGTTATTGAACCCCAACTCTAATATGTTCAAAAGTCATGTTTACTGAATCGCTACAGTTTGAGCATCGTTGGATAGACAGAAGTTTGAAGGAGAAAATAAAGCTTTCACATGAGTGAAATTGCCAGTGGTTTTATACCATTATTTTATTTTGTAACAAAGAGCTTCCGCATGCAAATGGTAGTGTGTAAGTTTGCGAGGTATTGAAGTTTTGATTTAGGCATTCACTGAGATGCATTTTATGTGCATCGGAAATTTGTGATTCTGGGTATTGCAGGGTTTTGTTTGCCATCATTTATTATTATGGTAATGTTAAAATTAATGTTTTATATAATATTATATTTATTTCTCATAAAATATGAAGTGTATTCATATGTTTAAATATAATTAATTGGATAAAGGAAGTTTTTAAGTACAAAATAATTCTCTTATTTCATTAACAAATTGGTGTAGATGAGATGGTGATATAGTGCACAAATTCATTATATCTATATATTTATATTTAATTTTTTAATTAAAAAAATAAAAAAATACCAAATACAATATTTTAATTTAAAATGAGTTTATCGTCTTTTTTGTCCATGAGGATTGACATAATATTACGCAATTCAGCTCCAAAAATCTTTCAAATCATCATAAAATATTGATAAAAACAAAATTTTTAAATCATTAACAATACTAGTTCCAATAAATATGAATAAATTTACATTTAATTTTTTAAATTAAAAAATATAAAAATTACCAAATATTATTCCAAAACTACATAAAATATTGATAAAACAAATTTTGAAAATCATTGACCATACAACTCTCCAATAAATGTTTTCCATAAGATTTGAAAAAGATAAATTTGGATTAAATAATACCAAATACAATTCCAAAACTTCATAAAATATTGATTGAGAAAAAATTTAAAATCATTAACAATGTAACCCTCCGATACATGCTATTTTTATTATAATTTTAAAAGTTTGAAATATATTGGAAATGAATTTATGACATACAAGAGTGTATATAAGGAATGGAATTTGTAACATGAGTGTATTGTTGCTCAACTGGATGGTTTGGATATCTTCATGATATGGTCCACGTCAGGAGTTGATTCAAATGAGCCAGAAGCTCTCATATAAGCCACATTGGCCGTTGAGGCGGAGTATGATAAATTAAATTTACCTACCGGGCTGGGGGATGGTAACAGACTTGGTAAGTCTGACATCTCAAGACACATTAAATCCATGCATCAAAAACATGGGGCGTCATCTCCCCTTGCCTTCAGCCAAAATTTGTCTTCGATGAAACAAGAGGGTGGTAGAATCAATCTCAAATACCAAGTTTCTTGGTTTCGACCATGATGTCCTCTGGATCACAGTGGTGAGCATTCATAAACGTGCTTTTGTGAGGTGCTAGATGTTTGTCGATATGACTAAACCTAATATGCAGGTCATGGTTAAATATTATTGGTCTCCTATTCTGAAATACTATCCTAAGGCTTGCTTATTGATGAATTGTTGGTTTGGCACACATTTTCTCCATCAGGATGATGAGGATCGCATTGTTAAGGCCCCTTGGGTTCACGGTCGCAGTTTTTTACAGCTTCACAAGTGATATATTGGCTTTAATCCCCTCTTTGAGACCCCGAGTTCCAGATATGTGTGGGTCAAGCTTCCAGGTATTTCGATCAAATTTTGTAAGCACAGGGTTTTCAAGGATATTGGGAACTCTATCGAGTGCTTTGTTTATATGAATGTTAACATTTTGGGGGCTAAAGACAAGCATATTGCATGGATGTTGGTTGAGGTTCGCTTCTCAAGAAGCCTTCCTGAACACATTGACCTAGAATAGGGCCCTATTAAAATATGGCAACAGATAAATTTATGGGGAATTCCATTCCACTGTCTCCTATGTCATCATACGATCCATCTCATGGATCGTTGTCCCTGTAAGTCTTGACATCGGTTGGGTGGTTTTCTTTATAGGCTAGTACACAAATGTCATTCTGAGAAGAGCCCTTTTTCTCTTTCTTCTCATAAGTGTCCAAGTATTTTTCATTCTGTTGACTATGTTTTGGATGTGGGATCATTGGATAATATTCCTTCTCAGTCCTCCCCACTCCTCTCTTCCTTTAAGGATCTTGATGCCGAGGCGAATGTGGTTCCTCTTGACCTCGTATCTCCCTTGGCACATGAGCCTCTCATTTTTTTGGCCTCCCGTGATCCCATATTAGTTCCTATATCCTCTGATGAGAGTCATATCTCTAAGCCTCTTTTGTTTCCCAAACCCTGCAAATCTTCGTGTTCCCTTGCATATCTTTTTCCTACTCCCACCTAGGTTACATCCTTTGACACAATTTTGATCTCTAAGCCTCCTTTGATTTCCAATCTCGGTAATCCTCTGTGTCCCCCTACAGATGTTTCTCCCAATCCCTCCCCAACTCCTCAGATTTTGGGAGTCACTCTCCCCAGCTCATCTCCGTATGAGGTTTCCCCTTTGGTGGATGTATCTGCAGTTGGAAAGCAAATATGATCCCTCGTAGATGGAAGTATGTTTGATAGATTCATCTCTACATAACTTGGTGGGTAGTGAAATTTATCTCTTAATGAAAAATATGGCTATGGATCTCACAATGCTTTCTATTCACAAAGTGGATGATGCCCATCAGTCCCGGATTTGCCTGAATATCATAGTCCGTAGAAAAGGGGGTAAAGGTATGACATTTCCATAGGAGATCCTTCATAAATTGTTTGATTGTTTCTTTGGATGGTGCTCTTTGGGATATCCCTGTTATATCTACCATAGACATTGGAGCCATTATAGATTCTATGCCCGCGGTTGGGGTATCCAGATGAAAATTTTATCTCTCAACTTAAGAGCAATGGGGGACTCCTATAAAATTCTCCCTTAAACATTCGATTGATTTTGTATAGCTTGTTATGATCTTCATTCAGGAAACTATGGCCTCAAAGGAGAGGGATATAGAGTATTTTTTGTCTATCTATTCGAGCTGGTTTCTTGCTGCTATTGATACATGTGGTCTTTGTGGAGGTCTGGTGGCTCTTTGGAACCCTCATTAGGTGAATGTAATAGTGTTCAAGTTTTTTGTAGATATTTTACTTACTGGTTACATCAGCAGAATTCCATATCGGTTACATTTTTTAAATCTATACGCTTCTTGCCAAGATAGATGGGGTGTTTGGGACAAATTGGTAGATTGTGGTATTATGAAGATAGAGTCAATGCTCATTGCTGGTGTTAGCATATGGCTTTCACCTTTCCCTGAAGGTCCAAAGGCTATATTTATTTTATCAGTTAAATAAGAAAAGTAATTGTTATGTAAAGGGCCTATAATTTTTTTTTTGTATAAATTTCTATATAAGCCTAGGGACATTTAAAATCAAGTCATTTCACCTAACCTTAAGGTTTCCCTAAGTTTTTTGCAGTGCATTTGACCTATCGCAAACCTACAACTCGCGCTACAAAATTATTTTGTAGCACTCACTGAAAATTTTGAAAACTTGGTTTTCGAGTTACCAACGCCATTATTTCGAGCGCCCAAGTGTTTTTTTCATATATCCTTAGTCATTTTCATCCATGATTTGATAGATAGAAACATTTTGAAGCCTAGGAGATCCATTGGAAATCAAACCCTAATTTTCCTTGTTTACCCTAAAACAACAGGGTAAAATTGTGAAGGTGGGTTACACTTTTGTGAGAATCAGGGGCAGAAAACTCATTTTGCCAACAATTTGGTTGAACATTTATAAAATTTCAACCGAACTATCTTAGAGTTCGGCCGAAATTTCGAAATTAGTTCGGCCGAACTCATTCCGCCGTTTACATTGACGGCATATTGACGACGTGGACAAACAGATTTTTGGTTGGAGATGAGAAAATCAACAACTAAAGTTTGGTTGAACTAATAGTTTGGTTGGACTGTTAGTTCGGCCGAAATTTTAAAATAATCTGGCCAAAATTTAGCTTATAAATACACCAGCCCAGAAACATGAATAAGTTTCAGGCTTATTACCATTGTCACATGTTGTTGCAGGGTCACAATTGCAGGGTCACAGGCGTAGTTGCAGGGTCACAGGCACAGGTGATAAATTTTTTGGTTTTCTGTTTTGTTTTTGTTGTGAATTTTTTTTATTGTTGTTCCGTCGTTTTGCTATTTTAATTTTATAATTGTTTTTTTTGTTTTGCAGGTAATTTGTAATCTATGACGTCCTCGGTGATCTCCTGCTTGTCTTCTCGTTGCGGCCTCGATGTCTTCTGCAATCTCATGCCTCGTCTTCTTCTCATTGTGGCCTTGACGTCTCTAAATTTCCAGGTTCCTACTTCTTTCAAAGTATTGTTTAAATGTAATTTTCTGTGTTTAAATCGCAAATCAGTGAATGAAAAGTTTAAATCTAGACTCAGTTGGTTGTTTAAATGTAATTTTCTATGTTTAAATTGCAAATTGTTTAAACATGTAATTTTTTGTGTAATTTCCTATGTTTTAAAGCTAGACCCAGTTGGGTCGAAACTCCTTTTCGACCAACAAAATATTCACCTAGGTTGAAATTGAATTCACTAGTCTTCCTCTGGCTCTTTTCTAAATTGTTCTTCATTCGCTTCTGGTTTCTGGTGTATTTGTATCTCTCTTCGGCTTGCATTTTAGATGTAAATGGTTTGTGGCTTATGCCTCAGAGATTTAGTTTTTGCATTGATTTACACAATGTGTACCCAATTGCAAGAAAATAATTGCAAGGAATGACCTATTCAATAACTAATAAGTTGCTCCCAAAACATCCACAGACTTGAGAGGAATAACCCAAACTCTTTGAATCATCCTAACCAAGATCATACCACATGAGTCCAACTCTGTTACAGGTTGAACTCAATTCGATTTTAGAATTCTGAAATACTGATAGGAGTTTTTTTTTTTTTTAATTTGATTTCGTTTATATGATTCTAAAATATTCTTTCTTAAAACTTTGAAATTCTCTTTAAATTGCAGGTTGAACTTAGCTCAAATTGTAAATTTCAGAGATACCTTTTGGAATTCGATTGCTTGAACTGAGAATCATCTGTCTCATTTTAAAAATATTTTTCAATTGTTTTTGAGGTCATATGTCTCATTTTTAAAATATATTTCAATTGTTTTTGAGGTCATCTGTCTCATTTTTAAAATATTTTTCAAATTTGCAATTTGATGTGGGTGCAAAATGTGTGGGTGTTGATGGTATTTAGGCTAAATTTCTTTAAATTTTATTTTTTCCCATCTATTTTTGGGATTTTGTCTCCAAATTGTTTTTAATTAATTAGAACACCCTCAAATATAATTTAACTAGCTGATGAATCTTAAACTTCTTACATCAAGTTGAATCATCTTAACCAAGATCTAATGTGCTGAAAACTGGTACAAAACATCGTAATCACATAAAATGTATGTTTCCAGATCACAATATCGTATAAAAATGCAATCAAGTGTAATTAAAAATGTCGTGAAAGTGTCGACAAAATTATATATATCCACCTTTACATAAAATTTGAAGATTCGTAAATATACTATATGACTTAGGTGCATTTCTCAACCATTTGGCCACTAAAGATTACTTCCTAACCATATGTGCCACATGGCTCCACTTACAGAGTCCTATGTGGTTTTTGGTCAAGTCTCAATAAGGAATATAGAATGAATGTTTCAGATTCAGATGTTACCTGGATGTTTCAGATTCACCAAATCACTCTAAAATCCTAGTAAACAAAATACTATCATCATAATAACAATACTTGTAGCAGCATGAGCGGGTTTTTTGGGGCCATATATTGTTAGTATGGATTGTGCTCATACTACAGAGCTATACTGAAGGAGAGTATGGATTGTGCTCATATTTCAATGTTGTACATATTTGGCCATTTCTTGCTTTGAGATGGCTTCTTCTGTTTTTTCATCTTTCTCTTTGAAACATGTGTGACATCAATAACACAAGAATTCTCTCTGATGTGACATCAATAGCATAGGAATTCTCTTTGAATATTACAGGGGACCTCAATTCCTCCTTTACACATTCACTCTCATTCTCACCACCCATTTTTTCCCCCTCCTCTTGCTTAAACAACAACTAGAAAAAGAGTTACACCACTCCTCTTGCTTACCACAGCTCCCAGAAGAGGGTGTGAGCTGACCCTCTTCCAACTCATTATCATCATTGCCATTCTTAACGTTAATACTGGAAATCTCTCTTACCCCACCATGGTTAAGCCTCCTGGTTATGTCTTTTTTCATGTCAATATTGAATAAAAATTAAACAAGCTTGATAGGCAAGATTGAATGGTGTCAAAAAATGCTATATAGTTTATTTTCTTCGGTTTTATCTGATTTTGTTATTTTCCCATATTGCCTACTATATAGTAATCTATTTATATATTTGATTACTTCTCCATCTATTGTTCTATTGCAGTATTGGAAGAACTGCTTCGATATTTTCAACATCTTTATTCTCCATCTTTCCTCTTAGTTTTTCCCTATTCAATCTTATCCTCATATCTGTTTGGAGATTAATGTCCTAAAAGAAAACAGAAGCGAAATTAATAGGTTTCACTGTTGAACTAGTGATGGTATTTACATAAGTAAGTTAAGCATATTTCTATACAATAGCATGGTTACAGTGTTACTACAAGTCACTTCTTAGCTCACTACAACCTTATCAAGAAGAGTAATCATCATTTTCAAGCACAGTACTTGTACAAACTATCTGAGAGGAAGTCTCTAGATGTCTAGATGTATCTGCTCTTCAAGTTTTCTCCAAGCAACATACAGTAGCTTTGTCATCCTCCGTAGTATAAGCCACATGGTACATTCATTGTTAGTTATGTCCCTCCAACATCTAACATGGCTGTATTTTACTAATCAAGGATGATAGTGTATGTACATATCAAGGATGAATGATAGTACAAGCCAAAAATGACATTATATAAATTATTAAACAATCTGATAGGTGCTAAATAATACTTCTTATTAAGGACATAACTAATTTGTAAGTTGAAAATTATTTTTTAATGTTCTTAGCCTATTTATAGATGTCAAAGTAAACTTGGTTTCTAGATGCGATTTCTCCCATAAACTTCAAGGAAAAATAAACGGCAAAATAAACTCTAAGGAAAAGCCTGTACATTTCATTTCTCCCACAAACTCATAAAGGTGTGACTTTTGACATAACTTCATCAACCACTACCAATAGTTGTTTTAGTAAGTGCATAAAATAATTTTGCAAACCATGTACACACCATTTCTGCCACAAACTCATCAAGATGTGACTTTTGACATAACTTAATCAACCACTACCACTAGTTATTTAAGTAAGTGCAAACCACTACCACTTTAAGGAAAACTGTGTACATGTGTCATTTCTCTCATATATGTGTCATTTCTCCCATAAAATTTTAGGAAAAATTTAAGGCATGTGTCATTTCTATGTCATTTCTCCCATATAATATAAGGTAGCTTTAAGGCAAACTATGTACATGTCATTTCTATCTTAAACTCTAGGCAAGGAAAACTTTAAGGCATGCCATTTCTCGATCTGATTTCTCCCATAAACTTTAAGAAAAACCATGGAAATGGCATTTCTCCCACAAACTAAAGGCTTTCTTCCATTAATTCAAGGAAAAATTTAAGGCCTAAAAACTGAACTTAAAGTGGTTGAAATTCCATAGGATTTTGAACTTCCATAGGATTTTAGTCTGTCTGTTGAGTGTTAACTTCTACAAGTTCTAAAGGTAGAGTTTGTAGAGGGTCAAGTATCTTCTGGATCTCACCTTTTCTCAAAGGTGAAATATCCAATAAATTCCCCTATAGTTAATCTTTGGAATAGATCTAAATAGAAGTTGTTCATTTTAATATTCATGAACCACTACAACTTTAAGGCAAATTGTGTACATGTGTCATTTCTCCCATACATGTGTCATTTCTCCCATAAAATCTTAGGCAAAATTTAAAGCATGTGTCATTTCTCAAGGCTTTCTCCCATTAATTTTAAAGCATGTGTCATTTCTGAAGGCTTTCTCCCATTAATTCAAGGCAAACTTTAAGGCCTAAAAACTGAACCTAAAGTAGCTGAACTTCCATAGGATAGGATCCCCCAAACTCAAGGCTTTCTCCCATTAATTCAAGGCAAAATTTAAGGACTAAAGACTGGACCTAAGTGGATGAACTTCCATAGGATTTTATTTTGTTTGCTGAGTGTTAACTTCTACAAGTTCTATGGCCTTTTCAAAATTTCCCACTATTTTAGGCCCTAAACTAGTTAATTGTAACTGGGTAAAATCACGAAGGTGGGTTACACTTTTGTGAGAATCAGGGGCGAATGTTACCTGGATGTTTCATATTCACTATATCACTCTAACATCCTAGTAAACAAAATACTATCATCATAATAACAATACTTGTAGCAGCATCAAAGGGTTTTTTGGGGCCATAAATTGTTAGTATGGACTATGCTCATACTAATAATTTGTACAGAAGGACAGTATGGATTGTGCTCATATTTCAAAGTTTAACATATTTGGCCCTTTCTTGGTCTGAGATGGCTTCTTCTATTTTTTCATATTTCTCTTTGAAACAGGTGTGACATCAATAGCATAGGAATTATCTTTGATATGACATCAATAGCACAGTAATTCTCTCTTAATATTACAGGGGACATCAATTCCTCCTTTGAATGTTCACTCTCATTCTCACCACCCAATTATGCCCCCTCCTCTTGCTTAAACCACAGTTAGAAAAATAGTTACACCTCTCCTCTTGCTTACCATAGCTCCCAGAAGAGGGTGTGAGCTGACCCTCTTCCAACTCATTATCATCATTTCCATTCTTAACGTTAATAGTGTAAATCTCTCTAACCCCACCATGGTTAAGCCTCCTGGGTAATTTCTTTTTTCATGTCAATATTAAATAAAAA
Source organism: Pinus albicaulis (assembly GCA_034641835.2). Taxonomy (NCBI): domain Eukaryota; kingdom Viridiplantae; phylum Streptophyta; class Pinopsida; order Pinales; family Pinaceae; genus Pinus; species Pinus albicaulis. The sequence goes on along the minus strand of CM076575.1, from coordinate 508,135,947 downwards.
TTAAACAAGCTCGATAGGCAGGATTGAATGGTGTCAAAAAATCCTATATAGTTTATTTTCTCTGGTTTTCTTTGATTTTTTTATTTTCTCTGATTTTGTTATTTTTCCCAGATTTCTTACTATATAGTAATCTATTTTTATATTTGATTACTTCTCCATCTATTAATATATTGTAGTCTTGGAAGAACTACTTCGATATTTTCAGCATCTTTATTCTCCAAAGTTTCCTCTTAGTTTTTCCCTATTCAATCTTATCCTCATATATGTTTGGAGATTAATGTCCTAAAAGAAAACACAAGTGAAATTAATAGGTTTCACTATTGAACTAGTGTAACAATATTAACATAAGTTAAGCAGCTTTCTATACAATGAGCATGGTTACAGTGTTACTACGGGTCAACTTAGCTCACTACAACCATATCAAGAAGAGTAATCATAATTTTCAAGCACAGTGCTTGTACAGAATATCTGAGAGGCAGTCTCTAGATTTATATATGTATCTGCTCTTCAAGTTTTCTCCAAGCAACATATAGTAGTTTTGTCATCCTCCGTAGTATAAGCCACATGGTACATTCATTGTTAGTTCTATCCCTCCAACATATGACATGGTTTTATTTTAATAATGTACCTAAATTTACACCTTCCATGATGCTTCTAATCTTGTAAAATGTTAAAATTGGAGTGTTTTATGATGTAATGGATATAAATAATCTAGATTGACATGGCTGTATTTTACTAATGTACCTAAATTTACACCTTGCATGATGCTTCCAATCTTGAAAAATGTTAAAAGTGGAGTGTTTTATGATGTAATGGATATTAATAATCTAGATTGACATGGTTTTATTTTATTAACGTACCTAAATTTACACCTTCCATGATGCTTCTAATCTTGTAAAATGTTAAAAGTGGAGTGTTTTATGATGTAATGGATATTAATAATCTAGATTGACATGGTTGTATTTTATTAATGTACCTAAATTTACACCTTCCATGATGCTTCTAATCTTGTAAAATGTTAAAAGTGGAGTGTTTTATGATGTAATGGATATAAATAAGCTAGATTTACATGGTTGTATTTTATTAATGTACCTAAATTTACACCTTCCATGATGCTTCTAATCTTGTAAAATGTTAAAAGTGGAGTGTTTTATGATGTAATGGATATTAATAATCTAGATTGACATGGATGTATTTTATTAATGTACCTAAATTTACACCTTCCATGATGCTTCTAATCTTGTAAAATGTTAAAAGTAGAGTGTTTTATGATGTAATGGATATTAATAATCTAGATTGACATGGTTGTATTTTATTGATGTACCTAAATTTACACCTTCCATGATGCTTCTAATCTTGTAAAATGTTAAAAGTGGAGTGTTTTATGATGTAATGGATATAAATAATCTAGATTGACATGGCTACAGTGATATGATGATTGTGTAGGTTGATGTTCAAGTTGTAAAATTCTTGTATATATCAGGGATGAATGATAGTACAAGCCAAAAATTACATTATTATAAATTATTAAACAATCTGAGAGGTGCTAAATCATACTTCTTATTAAGGACATAACTAATTTGTAAGTTGATTTTTTTTTTAATGTTCTTAGCCTGTTTATAGATGTCAAAGTAAAGGTTTCTAGATATGATTTCTCCCATAAACTTCAATGAAAACTAAATGGAAAACTAAACTCTAAGGAAAACCCTGTACATGTCATTTCTCCCATAAACTCATCAAGGTGTGACTTTTGACATAACTTCATCAACCACTACCACTAGTTGTTTTAGTAACTGCATAAAATAATTTTGCAAACCATGTACATGTCATTTCTCCCACAAACTCATCAAGGTGTGACTTTTGACATAACTTAATCAACCAAGTATGATGTGACTTTTGACATAACTTCTAGAGTATGATGCACCTTGGGATATTCCCCCCCAAAAAATTGTTCCCATCCTCAACAACTCCCTATCAAATTTGAACCTAAGCGCTAATAGTTAGTAAACCCCACACAAACCAGCTAATCTAGAAACTCAAGTATTAAATACATTTAATATTGCGTATAAGAAACATTTTTTTTTTTAATCTGAATTTGACTAATCTATTAATATAACAAAAAATTTACAAAGAGGCGTCGACCTTAGCAGAACTTGCCCAAAATAGCGGCATTCTTACACTGCAAAACTGTTGGAAGATTGTTTACCAGACATCTCGGACAAACTAGACCATTAACCCATGTTAGACAAACTAGAACATGCCACCCACGTAGGGGAAACTGGCCTTGGTGTTGGAAATGTTGTCATTGATGGCAAAGGAATTGACAAAGGAGGAGCATCTGAAACAGTAACTAGGAAAAGAGAAAAGCAAAGTAGCAAAGTTCAGAGATAGAGTAGGAGAAAAAAAAAGGCCATCGAATAGAATAAGTGAATTTTCTTGTAAATGGTTACATTTGTATATAATGATGAGGGATTAATTCTAAATTCTCTGTGAATTATATGTATATTCTTGATTGAATTCAGTAGGAAGGATATTTGAGTCTCTGTGGACAATTATGCCTGTGTAGACTGCTTGAATTTATTGTCGAAACGTGAATTTGTTACTCATGGTTTGTAAACATCGTAAGCTCTGTGGAAGGGGTAGATTCGTGATACAGTAAGCAATGGGGAATGTATAACCTGATGAAGTAGCACGTTATGGTATGCGAAGGAGTCGTGTCGAAACATTGATGAACCAAAGGGTTAGAATATAAATTGACGGAACCTTGAGCCGAGTCATATGGTGCTAGCCCAGAAGAATTGAGGCAATTGCTGTGTATGGACAGAAGTGAGTTTCATTGAAGGCGAAGAGCGGAATTCATATATATAAATGAGAAGGAACCCGGTAGCGGAACGCAAAGTTAGGCAGAACCTCGCGCCAAAAAGGTGGAACCATGACTAGATGAATAGTGATGGCGGTTTATGGTTTTCGTCGCACCACCTTTGCACGGTGGGCGGTATTTGAGGAGTTGGGAGTGATTCCACAGGACGGACAACGCGTGTCCTAGAGCAAGTTGGAAAAACCACTCTCACTGCACGCCATTGCGCATTAACTCTTGACTGAGGACCTCGTGCGATATTGATACAAGCCGTCGATCTGGAGGGAAGCCATCGGACGGTGATCATATTGGGAAGATGCGTGAAGGTTAACTTAAGGTACAGGTGTGTGTATTTGATTGATTCCATCGATTGTATGGTGGGGCCCATGCATACGAATGTGTTGATTATTGTTAAGATTTGCGGATTTATTAACCTTTGGGGTCATAGTTATAAGGTTCAAACATTTAGTTATAAGGTGTTAAACCCTAGTCAACCACAGTATGAAGGTTGTAAGCGAGTTTTATCGCACCGCTTTTGCGGAGCAAGCGGTAAATTTCATTTGAGAGCGATTCCATAGAGTAGTCGATGCGTGGCGTTGGGTACTATTACAAAAACCGCTTTTCCGCAATCCATCGCGCGTTATTGTTCGACCGAGGAAGCCGAGCGATATGCGTATATGCCGTCGATCTGGAGACTTGCCATCTAACGGTGATCGCACGCTAGACTTGCACGAAGTTTAATAAGAGGTACAGTGTGAGTATTTGATTGGGTCGTTGATTATATATGTGGGCCCCAGGCTAAATTATATTGTTTGGGACTGTTCGACTAAGGTTAGATGGATATATATTACTGCTGGGTTTTAATATAAGTCAGTGGCGCGTTAATGTTTGTAACAATTGAAGTGGGGAATATATATTAAGGGGAAACCATGAGCATGTAAGAGTATATCTATGTTCATATATATATAATGTTGATGCGTCGGCGTTTAAGGCAAAGTCAAGGATACTATGCAGTATTTCGAAACACTGGTAGAAAAATGTATAATATATGGGTATATTACATTTATAATATGGTTACATAACCATAGATGAATGAGAAACTATCAAAGCTTCTGCATAGTTCTAAAGTATCCAGATATGTTTATTAAAATTTCCAGTTCAGCAGTAGAATGATAAATTGCACAGCAGTTATATTAAAAGACAGTTAATTGCACAGCAGTTAGGCAGAAAAATGGTACAGGGAAAAAGATGAATTGAAATTGTAATGTGAATTTCAAACCATTATGTTTAAACTCATATATGAACAGAGAATGTAGACAGGTAGCCAAAGAACAAAGATGGTAATGAACAGACATCGCCCAGATTCATATGTATTTGAGAATAAAACCTGAAAAGCAGTTATATATGTAGCTGGTGCACTCAAGTATAGTGAACAGATAAATTGACACAGAGGTGAACCAAAACATACAGAACAGTCACTCAATAGCAGCAGAAAAGACAAATCCAGTAAAGTCAAAGTCCAGAAAAGGAGCTGAGTGGAATTGAAATGTGTAACTGAAGATGTAAATATTTTTTGTTTATATTGTTTGTGATGCAAAGGCAAGTATCCCGAGGAAAATAAAAATCCCACTGTAGCATGGAAATCTGTACATATTATTATAATTTTAAATCGAGTTGGATAAAGGAATGAGAAGACAAAAGTCAAAAAGTCAGGACTATTCACTTCAAATTCCCTGAGGAATGTAAAGATTTATGTGATAAACTCTAGGGATAATTTTAAGGATGGAAAATTATCTTGAAGTTTAAAAAATTGGCGAATCTCACTAGTCCCTAATATGCAAACTCTAAAATGTTTATAGATTTATTTGTAAAATTATTCAAATTTATAATGATATTATATATATTTTCTATATAATGTTGGCGATTTTTAAGGTAAAATAATTTTATATTGTAAAATTTGGGCGAATCCTTTTTATAAAAAAATGGAAATTGGCGAATCTTTTTTTTGGAAAAACCATGAAAAATTAGCCCACCTACGAATATTAGCCCCTAAAATTTTCCATGATAAACTCTATATATAATATCACATTGATATGCACAGATTGGATAGAAAGAGTAAGAATAGAGAATGAAAAGTATAGAAGATTGAGGTAGATAAGATAAGGAAGAGAAGAGCAGAAAGAGATGCTACAGAATAGAGCTGATATCTGAGGTAAATCAGTAAATACTTCTTGTGATAAATTGAGGAAGTTGGAGCTTCCCTATCAAGTTGAAGCTTGATAGTTGTCAGTTGTAGCTGACTGAGGTTGGAGCCTCCTGTAGGTTGGTGATTGCAGAAAATTGAAGGGAGTTGGAGCTTCCTTGCAAGTTGTAGCTTGCAGAATTAAGGTTGGAGCCTCCTGTAGGTTGCTGCCTATAGAAAAACAGTGGTGAGAGGGAGTTGGAGCTTGCCTTTGCATCACAACAATAATAAGATGTGGTTTTCTCCCTTTATGGGTTTCCACGTACATATGGTGTCTCTGTGCATGATGTGTATGTGTTGATATGGTTTATATCATCTGCTTAATACTTGCTTCTCTCATATTAAGTCTGCTGTTACATTGTGTTAATACTTGCTGCTCACATTCTAAAATTACTCACATATTAAGTTGAATATGAAATGAAGGGGTAAATAAGTTTTAATGAAAAGTTTTAAAAGACCATAAATGTGTTAAACTGATTCATCCCCCCCCCTCTCAGTTTAACTAAAGGTTCAACACTTGGACCATTAACACAGTATCATGACCAAAAAACTGAAACCATAGATGAGATAGCATGAAGAGCACTGAGTAACATGACTCCACCGAAAGACTGCGAAGAGAAAAACTGCTAATTCTCACCAGATTATGTATCATGAGAAGTGGATGGGGGTTCTTCAAAAATACGACAGCCATAAGAATACAAATCATCTACCTCAGCCTACTTGTCTTCAATTTCATTGGAGCCGCCTCGCTTGAAGTCGTCCTGGCTGTTGGAGAAGCCTCACTTGAAGTCGCCTAAGTCCTGGTGTTCACTGCAACTGGGAGCCTTCCTCTTCAAACCTGCATTAGGAGGAGTGCTCTACTTTTCAACAACGCTCATCTCCTTCCCAACACTAGTTTGCTCAGCATCCGAACCGGGTGATTCCTCCTTGAGCTCGATGGTGATGGTGGCAATGACTGTAGGCCTGTTCAGAGAGCAGGGGAAACAAAGTTGGGTAGTTTGGGAATGCGCAGGGAAGATGGTTTGAGAGGCAGGGATGTGGGGAGAGCCCATCTCGAATTGAGATAGCCCATGGCACCCACGCCCACGACCACTTCTAGTTTCAGGATAGCGACCGATGAAATTATTAGAGGAGGGGGAGGAGGAGTCAGTAATGGACGTAGAGGGCTGGCGAGAGATTGTCCACGACTGTTGCCTCTCCTACAGTGCATATGCTGGCGAAGGAATGACATTATCCTCTGAGTAGAGTGGAGCTTTCAAACAACAGAATGACTGGAGATGGATTGGGCAAGAGCGGTGGAAGTATGAGAGAGCAGGGGAGTCTGAAGGGTGTGCAGAGAGCATTCTCTCAGAGCAGGGGAATTCGCATTGAGAAAATTGAGCCTCAGAGTGCAAAGAGGATCTGCAAAATGTGAAGAATGGGTGCAATTTCAATACAAAAGACAATGGAACAGCGTCTCCCCACGCTGGTTCGAGAGCTGGGCTCTGCAACAACAGGGGAGCAGCGTGAGCGCAAGGGAGGCAGAGCAGGAATGAAGTTTCCAAAGAACTCCATAGCTGTTATGGGAGCAAGCTGGTCTTGGTGACTGTGCTGCATTAATGCAGTGTAACAAAGGATGGTTGGCAGATTTAAATGAAAACTCACGTGAGTTTGGGTGGCTGTGTAATGAATCCATGCACCAACCCAAAACCATATCAACTTACACCTCTGGTTGATCACTCGCATCCGGGGGATGGAGTTCCTGGTGCACCATGAGAGTGCAGTCTTGTATAAGTTGAGCATCATCAGAACTATTCAAAGGACCCGTGAAGAAAGGAAGATGCTGGTTAGCTCCTTTGTTAGCTAGTCGGTCTGCTACCTTATTAGCAGTTCGCCTGATATGCTTGAAGGTGATGGCTCTGGGAACTTTAAGCCACCTTTCAATTTGATCCAGTCTACTCAGAAGTCTCCAACTCGAAGCCACTTTGGCTGCTATGGTGCCTAATTGAATTCGAATTACAGCCTCTATAATAATCTGTGAATCCCCTTCGACCTCCAGTGGGAAGAATTTTTTTTTTTTTTTTTTTTTTTTTTTTTCTGCAATGCAAAGCCCCTGCCGTAAGCCTTCCAGCTCTGCATCATTGTTTGAATCTCTTCCCAGAGAGCCAAAGTAGATGTAAGGAGTAGTGCCTTCAGTAGTTCTAAAAATACCTCCATATCCAGCTATACCTGGGTTACCCTTGGCCGCTCCATCAAAAATCATTTTTTAGGTGTGATCCATAGGGGGAGACCATGAGAGAGGAGAATTAGGGTGGATTGAGGATTTCAGTTTGGGCAGAGCTGTATGCTTTAGATTAAGGTTCTAGCTTTCCAGAATTAGTCATTCGGGAGGGGAGGAAGGCATGTCTGAGTCTTGCCAGTGACGAAAAGCTAAAGTTTCTTGCAAATTGCGTTTAAGATTGGACCACAAAATGTCAATAGGAGTGCACTCATTTTTTAATATCCTCTTGTTGCGTTCCTTCCATATTGTCCAATAGATGAAGCTTGGAAGCAGAACCGAGATAGAGTTGAGCATAAGGCTTTGGAAAGGCTTTGAAGGCCAACTCCTGATGGTGTTGATAGTGTCTCCAATGCGTCTTCCTGTTCTTCTGTTGCAAATGACCGAGTGATCCCATAATTGATCTGCCAAAGGGCAGGTATCCAAGAGGTGCGAGATGGTCTCATATTGAGCATTACAGTTGGGGCATCATGATGGGCTAATGAAGCCCCTTTTCTGAAGATTGTCCCAGGTGAGGAGTCTCTTTTTACTAAGAAGCCATAGGAAGGTGGAAATCTTTGGCCATATTCTGGGTTGCCATACTTGATCCCATAGGTGATCCTTCTGAATTTGCACAGGGCAAAAGAGTAACTGATATGCTTCTTTTGTGGTGAAATTACCTCTAGGTGTGTATCCCCATCTTAACTGATCCACTTGATCGGATACTTTGATTCTCCTAAGACTGAGCTTCTGTTCGATGTCTTCATATGTCTCCTCCTCTCAGTTCTCTTGCCAAGTTTCTGCTGGCCTCCATTGTTGGAATCCATGTATAGGTTGTTGTTGCCAGAATTGATTGACCTGATTGTGGGCAGAATGTTGAAGAGCTGTTTTCCATTTTGGCTTGTGGAAGAGTGTGGCTAGTTTAGGTAATTGTTGCCAAGAGTCCTCCCAAAGTCTGGCTGTGGCTCCCAAGTGAATCTCCCAAAAACTATGAGCTTGGATGAAAGCGTTGTGTTGTTTAGCAACATTCCATATTAGCGATCCTGGGGTGTCTGTGTTGATTCGAATAAGATCTTCCTGAGGTCTTCCTGGTACATGTTTAGCCTGCCATAAACGTGCCCAATGTGTATGTGGCTTAGATATCCAATTCCACCAAATGCGAGCACCCATGGTGATATTGCTATGATGTGGATCTCTCAATCCTAGCCCTCTTGCTGATTTGGGGAGGCAGACATCAGTCCACTTAACAAGTGCCCATTTTTTGTTGAGGCCCGTAGATCCCCAGAGAAAATTTCTTTTTAAATTACAAATTTGTTTTAAGACCCATTTAGGTGCAGCCAAGATTGAAAAGAGGTACAATGGAATTTCTTGAAGAACATATTTGATCAAGATGAGTCTACTTGCAATTTTGAGCGATCTGTACATCCACGAGGAGAGTGTAGCTTCCAGCTTATCAAGGAGAGTTCTCCAAGAGGTGTGTTTGATCGCCGAATCGATGAGAGGTGCCTCAAGATACTTGGAGGGAAGCACCACTATCGAGAAACCAAGGATCCTTGCGATATTGCGTTGAGTAATGATGGGAGTGTTGAAGAAGAAGATTAGAGATTTATTTGCATTGATGGTGGTATCGGAGGCCTCTGAGAAGGTGTCAAGCAAGGTTTTAAAGGCAAGAGCTTCTTGGACAGAAGGATGGCCAAATAACATGTTGTCATAAAAAACTATTGGTGAGTGGTGGGGGGTTTATTGTGCAGAGAGATGCCTTTGATGGAATTGGCGGAGATAGCTTGATGAATGAGGAGGTTGAGGCCTTCTGCCATGAGGACAAATAAGAAAGGGGACAGGGGATCACCTTGACGGATACCACGTGAGGTGCGAAATGGCTAAGAGGGTGAGCCATTAAGAAAGATGGAAAAGATGGGGGTAGAAATGAGGTTCATAATCCATCTAGTCCAAGTGGCGCTGAATCCAAAGGCTAAGAGCATTTGATTAATGTAGTTCCAACTCAGTTTATCAAATGCTTTAGAGAGATCTAACTTGAGGAGCATACCTGATTTCTTGAGATGCTTTAGAGAGTGGATCACTTCATGCGAAAGGATAATTCCATCCAGGATCTAGCGCCCTTCCACATAACTTGTTTGTTTTGGCGAAATAAGTAGAGGGAGAAGAGGTTTGAGCCTGTTCGCAATGACTTTGGATATGTTTGTAGATTACGTTGCAGAGAGAGATGTGCTTGTATTTGTCCAGCGTGCTAGAATTATCCTCCTTAGGAATAAGGGCCAAGAAGGTCGTGTTGAGAGATGGGAGAATCCAGTGCATAGTGCATGATTCTTCCACCAGAGCCCAGACCTCCAATTTGATCTACTCCCAGAATGAGTGAAAGAAATTGACCATGAAATCGTCAGGACCCGGCGCTTTGCCATCTTTGAGCTGGGCCATAGCTTATTCTACTTCATGGAGAGTGACGAGATTGAGAAGCATGACATTGTGGTCATCAGTTATAATTTTTGGAATGTGCTGCATGATGGATTGTAAGGCTTGGTGCCTGTTGCCCTCAGGTTCTCGAAGAATATTTTGAAAATACTCTTTGAGTTCATTTTCAATGTCTTCATGAACCTCTAAATGATCTCATTGACTGTTGTTGAGGAAAGCTACATTGTTGTGCATTCGTCTTTGTATAGTGGATTTGTGGAAAAATTTTGTATTTTTCGCCCCATCTTGTAACCACCTGACTCTGGATTTCTGACGCCAAAGAGTCTCCTCCTGTTGCCTGCACTCTTCTATTTTGGAGAGGAGGATGTTTTCCTGACTGTCATAATCGTTCGTTTTACCTTCAGAGATGATGCGCTGTTGGAGTGTACTCATATGTTTCTCTAACTCTTTCTGTTGGGCGAAGATGTTGCCAAACTGAGTGCGGTTCCATGTCTTAAGAGTATTCTTGAGATGCTTTAATTTTTTTTGGAATTGATACATCTTGGAGCCTATTGGAGGTGTATAAGAGTTCTAAGCATTCATGACGACTTCTTTGAAATCCTGGTGATTGAACCAAAAAGATTCAAATCAGAATGGTCTGTTGCATCGAGAGCCAAGTTGAGACTATTGCATTAGGATTGGCCAGTGATCTGACCCTGCGAGAGGCATGATGGAGGTATGAAAGTCCCTGCCTAGATGAATGGCATTGTCCAACATTAGGAAGCGATCAAGACGAGATGCAATGTGCTAAGTTCCCCTTCGCTTGTTTGTCCAAGTGTGTATTCCATTAGAGGTCGGAAGATCCATGAGCAGGTTGCTTTGTATGAATTCTTTGAAGCTAATACTATCTAGCTCCAACTGGGTTCTGCCTCCAGTTTTTTCCTCCAAGGCGGTGATCATGTTGAAGTCTCCACCACAGATCCAAATGGGAAAGCACCTTGAGGAGTTTAGTTCTGTTAGAGTATCTAGCAGTTCCATTTTTTTTCTGTATTTCTTGCAGGAAATAGACATTGGTGAGGTGACCATGAGTATTGGAGCCCACTAAATGGAATGTAGTTTGAATGAAGTGATGCGAGGCATGGAAGTCATAAAGTGAGAGAACTTGAGGATTCTAGATGATTACGAGTCCTCCTAAAGCTCTTGAGGCGTCTACCGATACAGAGCGGTAGCCCACCCAGGGTTTGGCCAAAATGTTTTCTAGAGCATTGCTATTGCATTTAGTTTCCTACAGATAAACTATTGATGGTTTGACTTGCTGAACCATATTTTTGAGCATTCTTTGTTTTGAGGGGCTATGGAGCCCTCTCACGTTCCAAGAGATGAGCTTCATGAGGAACAGTGGGGTAGCGCCTTGTAGAACTTGGTCAGCTTGGAAAACCGATTGGATTCCACGAGCATTTCTCCAACAATGATAGTCCTCTGCAAGTCTGTCTTACGCCCTCGTTTCTTTGTTTCTTTCATTATTTTCTTTCCATCCCATAGACTGCCTGCCTGAATGCCTAGAGAGTTGCTTTGTTGTGCTCTGAAAAGAACAACTTCCAGACTATCAATTTGTTGTGTGGGTATTTTTCTGTATTCTCTTTGATGACAGGTTGTTTCCAGGGCCAGAATTTACAGATCCCCTAGATCTATAATTTCTGGCTCTTCATCCATGTGAGTCGGTGCGTTCTGTTCTGCGTTACCGGTATGTTGATGAGAGATGAGAGCTAGGGTACCATCAATCTCCATTTGAGAATCCTTGAGGACTATGGCTTTGTCTAGGTCGGCGTTGGAGGAAGAGGCAAGAGAGTCTATTTTGACTGAATCAAAAGTCGAGGGGTTTAGCTTAGAGGTGTAGTTTTGGGGAGCGGATTTGAAACAAAGGGATGAGTTTGATGGCCTTCCTAGGTGTCGTGAGTGGCTAATACTTCGAAGCTGTTGCTTGTTTCTGGTTTGTTGGGAGCAGTGGAGGTGACAGGGGTTTTCTTGGGATGTTTCTTTCTGCTGGTTATTTTGGTAAAGCCTTCTGCATCTTTTCCATTCTCAGGGGAGGGGGATTTGGACTGTTGGTTCAAAGGGAAGTCACGGTATAAATTTCCGTGCTCATGAAATTTTCTACAATGGAAAGGAACATGCTCATAGTCGATGGTTTGAATCCATTCAAAATCGTCATGAAAAAGACTTACCGAATCCGTGAGAGCCTTGGCTAGGTGCATGTAAACACAGATCCTTGCAAAGGATGTGTATCGTCTGAGTTTGGTTTCCTCTGCGACCTTTATAAACTCTCCCAATCCATTACCTATGTCTCTTAGGGTCTCTTCATCCTAGTATTCTAGTGGTAATGAGTACATACGGATCCAAACTGGTGCCTAGTTGAAGTCCTCCTTGTTTGGATTGAATCTTTCTATCTAGTCTTGTAGATACAAGCTTGCAGAGTTAAAGAAGTATGGACCTCCATCGAGGATGTGATTTCTGTCCTCTAGGCACTTGAAGATAGCTGTAAAGAATCCTTTGGGACCAAGCTGCAGAGTCACTTGTCCCTTGGGCTTCCATTTGGAGATTATCCAGCCTTGCAACGTTTTTTTTTTCGGCCATAGTCCAATAAACTTGCCGATGAGAGCGTGATCCTTCATGTATTGAATGTGGCCGTTTATGCTATGACTGGGGAGGTCGATTTTAACTCGCTCTGCTGCTTTCAGAATGCATGTGGCTGAGGAAGCTTTTGGTAGAGTCGCAGAGGCTTCCTTGTCTGTGCTGATGACCTTTGGGACCTCATTACCTATGACTGCGTCACCAGTATTGTCTTTTGTGGGAACTTGGTCAGAGTTGACCAGAGGATTTTGTCTTGAACTAGTCGTTTTGTCTATAGCGACTGTATTGTCAGTGGAGGAATTATTGAGAGGAGGGGGGGAGATTCTTGCCCCTCCTGAGGGAGGATTCATTGAGAAAGTGTTAGAAGTAATGCCAGGGGTTTCTGCGATCTCCGTAGCAGAAACGCAGGTCGCGCTGTGAGGAGTTCGATCAACAGTGCCGCAGGGTGTTCATAAACCCTAGAACTAGCATTTCTCCCCCCTTTTTCACTCCATTTAATTATAAGAAACATATTAAAATAAAATACTTCATGAATTAAGTACAACTAACATTGTCTATAAAGAACATCTTAAAATAAAAATAAAAATAAAAAATTTAATATATATATATATATATATATATATATATTAAATTTCAAAAAAATTTATACAATGTGTCCCATATATATATATATATTGTAATTGATAAATCAATAACTTCATAGGATTATTCTAGGCAAGACCTAACATCAAATCACGTCTGCCACTGTTGAAAATGCAACAAGAAATTTCTAATTTAATTTTGTCACTTAATTACATTAGGAGAAAATCAAAATTCCACATCAACAGAGAACTTGAATGAGTTAACTAAGTTATTATCACTCTGTTAGCTTAGTTAATTCAAGTTGGAGTGAGAACTTGAGTTGTGTAAAATGATTCCTAAATTTAAGGAGCCCACGTTGAGTTAATTTCAATTGTAACAATTTAATTTAGTTAAATTGAGTTAAGGTGAGTTAAACTAGTTCCAAGTATTGAAGGAACTAGTTGGAGGTATAGCATTGGGGTGAAAATTCAATGTTTAACTAGTTAAATGATCAATCAACCTAAATTAACTTATGCATGTACAAAATTTGAGTTACTCAGTTGGGATTGGAGTTCAAGGACAATATATTATCATTCCAATTTTTTCAACTCATGCATGTAGTCAAATGAAGGCCTAAAGGTATTGCACAATTCCAATTAAGGAACTTCCTAATTAATAAGGGCCTAATTCTCGAGGAAACGACGCAAGTAAATAGGAGCTTTGAGGCTTGGAAATTTGGCTAAGTATTGGCCAAAGGAAGTTAATCAGGAAGAGGATAGAAAAATACTTGTGCAAGTTGAGCTCAAGGTTGAGCAGAGAATATTGTATTAACACAGATCCTTTGATTAATCCAATATATATATTAAGGGATTTTGAGCAGTTTCTTTCCCCTAGATATATCTCTTTGTATATGTGTTGAATCCTGATGCATGTTATTGATTTGTATTCTTGATTGTGAATTTACTTCCGCAGATTGGTAGAGTATATTCTTGTCTTTTGATTTAGTAAATTTAATGAGAAAATTAAATCTAAAATTAAAATTCCACTTGGTGTCAGAGCTAGATTCACAGTAGAGAAGAGAATTCGGAGTTTTCATTGCAAAAGGTTTGAAATTCAAGATCAGTGTTGCATGTTTTCTCCAGGAATGAGAAGATGCATTTCAATGGACTCAGACTCAAGTATGCTTTGGAAGGAACCACAAATTTTGTGGCATGGAAGGTCCACATGGAGGAAGTATTGGATGACAACAAACTGCTAGAATACATCCAAAAAAATGTAGAAAAACCCCTAGCATATGATTCCGAGGATCTTGCTCAGTGGAAGAAGAATGTGGCTAAAGCGAGGAAGATCATATTGGAGGGAGTTAGAGGTCATATTTTCTTGAATCTCCATGGGAAATAAACTTCGTTCGTGATGTGGAAAACATTAGCAGATTTATTTGAGAACAATAGTGACCACAGGAAGTTGTCACTCAAGGAAGAGCTTTGATGTATTAAGATGCAAAATAATGAAACAATTTTGGAGTACTTGATCAAGTTTATATAGTGTCGCGATGAAATTGGAGGGGTTGGTGTTACTGTATCGGAAGAAGATTTGGTAGCTCTATTATCTCTGATATGCAACATAATTGAGTAGGACAATATCTCATCTCCAATCTCAACATATATGGATTTATTATCCCTTGCATAATATCCGAGATTTGAGCTTGAACCAATAAAAATAAAGAAAACCATTTTTCACAATATGGAGCTAGCTTATGGCAGGGGAAAGGACAGAGTTTAACCTAGCCATAGAAGGATAAGTATCACAAATTATAGGAAAATTACACCACGCAGGGAGATTGAGACTAAATTCTCGATTCTCGAAAGTGTTGGAAGAGACACTATATTCACCCTTTAATATTGGCCCCTCCACCGCATTATTTGATTCCCCTACCCTCACAACCCTTCGGGACCTTAGAGCACTATATCCCGCTCCAAACACATCCTAATTAGGATTATGCCATTGAACATCAGAGGGTTAGGATTTTCCCAAACAATAAGATCCCTAAAATACAATATCAAAAAGAAAAAACATCAATTTTCCTACTACGGGAAACAATGATACCGAAAGAAAAAGATTTAGACATTCTCCTAAAAATTTTCCCTTCATGGTGTGTGTACCATAAGTGCGAATGGGAACTCGGGGGGGTTGGATTCTATCTGGGATCCCTTTGTAGTCTCCTTCCGATATTTTCAATCATGTGCAGTGATTTTATTGTCAGGAGATGGTCTGGGTATCACCCATAGATTCCATATTTTGAATATATATGTAGCATACAATAATCAGAAGGCATTTTGGGAATAGGTGGATTCAACTAGTACACTGGATATCCTCCCAATTATAATTGTTAGGGATTTAAACTTTACTACATGTGAAAAGTAAGTTTGGCGTTAGAAAGAAATCTTGGATATTTTGGCGGACTATTTTAAGGAGCTCTTCCATCATAAGGCTATTATAAACGTTGTTCCTTTTCCTCTTTACCTGACCTAACACATAGGGAGTATTGGGGAGGAGGGCATAACAAAAAGGATTGGAATATTTTTTTTTGAATCTTTATGGTGCCAGAGGATGAAGAATTTACAGTCCTAGAAATTTTTCTCTAATGTCATGCAATAATCCTAGAATGGTAGGTCGAATAGGAAAAAACCAAGTTTCAATTTAAATTTAACCCAGTATGATTAAATGAGCTTGATTTCCAAGAATTGGTCAACTTTAATTGGACCCAACTAATTCCATTATGTATCTTTGACCCTATACAACAGTTCCATTTTAAGATTAAGAGAATGAAAAGAGAGGTTAAAGAATGGTTACAGAAACACAAAAAAGAGTACATGCAGTAATTGCTTGATATAGAAAATTAAATTGCTATTTTAATGGGCCTATAGCTCCAGGTTACTTCTCTAATCAACAAAAAAAAAATGTATTAAACCTAGTGATGATAAAAGAGAAAATTCTCAAGCTACAAGAGGAGGAATGGTGTCAAAGAAGCAAATTAGTATATATAAAAAGTGGAGATAGGAATACTAAATTTTTCCACTGTGCAACATCTAAAAATAAACAAATGAATTATATGGGAAATAAAAAATTATGATGGGATCATTCACTCCACATTAGAGGAAATAAAAAAGGAAGCTTTTCTATACTTCAATAACCAATTCAAGGAAGCAAAGGGCTATTACATGGAAAAAAAAACTAAAGCTGGTCAATTTGTTCCCACATATGGTAAGCGAGGAGAATGTAGCCATGATGAATGAGCCTATCTCAAGCAAGGAGTTGCAGAAGACTCTTAAGGAAATGGCTAAGGACAAGAGTCCAATGGATGGCCTACTAACATATTCATGTTTTTTATCGAGCTGATGGGTCTAGAGCTAGTCAGAATGGCAGAAGTTGTTAGAATCTCTGGGAAAATTCCAGGTGCCATTAATTATATTTTTCTTGCATTAATTCCAAAAAAATCTAATTCTCCTTCATTTCATGACTTTAGAACCATATAATTGTGTAATTTAGTGTATAAGATGATATTTAAGCTCCTTGCAAATAAAATCAAAAAAATATTATCTCCTCCCATTTCGTTGGAGAAATTTGGATTTTTGTCTAATAGAAGAATTCAAGATTTTGTTGTAATTTCCCAAGAGTGCATGCACTCGATCAAAACAAGAAAATTACATTCATGTCTTGAAAATTGACCTCAATCGGGAATATGATTGCATGGACTGGGAATTTGTCATCACTATCTTATATAAAATTGGCTTTGCACATAGGCACGTTCAATGGATTAAGTCATGTTTATCCTCTGCTTTAATGGAAATTCTTATCAAAAGTGAACCCAAACTATTCTTCAAGATATATAGGGGGCTTCACCAAGGTTGTGTGTTTCCTCCCTTGCTCTTCGTACTTGTTGTGGATGAATTCAGTAGAGGTATAAAATCCAAGAAGGAGTTTGGTCTTATTGTGGGTTATAAGACTGCCAGGAATTGCACAATGTCTCATATATTATTTGTAGATGTTGTCCTCTGTGCGGGGGAGGAAAATATAGGTGAATTGACATGTTTCCAAAAGGTTTTTGACCATTTTGGAAAAGCCTTTGGTCTACACATCAACAAAAACAAATCAAATATTATCATAGACGATGTCGACTCAGAGAAGATACAAAATATTGTTTCATTATTTAGAGTGAAATTCATCCCCCTACATTTCGGCTTTAAATACTTGGGATGCTTTTTAAAACCAAATAAGCATAAAAACCAAGATTGGGATCGACTGCTTACAAAATTTGAAAATAAAATTCACTGTTGGGAACATAAGGGGCTTTCCCTTGGGGGTCAGTTCAAAATGATTAAGGTTGTTTTTTAAGGTATTCTAGTTTTTTGGAGCACCTCTTTCACAACCCGTAAGAAATCACACACAAGCTCATCTAAAAATCTCTTTGGTCGGGTTCCAGTAATTATAGAAAGATTCATATTATAAGGCTATCTGAGATCTTTAGGTTGACACATTTGGATGGATTAGGAATTTTAGATTCCAGAAGGTTCATCTGGTTCTTTTGGCTACAAACTTATGGAGGGTTTTCAATGAAAATAGCCTATGGAAGAGAATATGTCTTTGTAAATACATCAACCAAGAAAGCATGGAGGAAGGGGTTAGAGTAGGGGCACCCTCGAAAGCTGACTCCTCTATCATATGGAGAAGCCTCAAGAGTGACATCCCATGGTTATGCAACAACCTTCATTGGGTCATGGGTAATGGACAAAATATCTTGATTGGAAGGGATGCCATTAAGGGTGTGTCTGGGTGCCGTATAATCTCTACCCCTTTGATCCATTTTCTAAATCAGCAGGCGACAAATACTCTAGCCAATATGTGTATGGAGGGTTATATCTCACTGTCTCCCCCCCGGTATGGCCCTATGCATGGCAACGTGGAATTCCTCAACTCTTTGATGATGAGTGGGAGAGATATCAGAATCTACTCTACCAAACAGACATCACACTTTCACAACATAGGTACCAACTTATTTGGGGCAATCACATTGTGAACGGGAGGGTTTGTGCCAAAGAAGCATATGCATTGATTTCCTCAAACCATTTGGCACATTTTGAGGTCTAAAATGGGCCTCCTAAGAAAAATTTACAACCAAAATAAACTTTATAAGAACCAGTAGAATTCAAATTGATGATATCAACCATAGGGGATGATTCACCATTTTTGGAGTAAAAAAGTAAAAATAATAAAAAATAATAAAATAATAAAACTATTTTTCAAGTCGTATTTTCAACTTATATCCCTAAGTTTTTATTCAAATTTTGAGCGGGAGTACTCATTGGATGCAAAATTTAATTACTCATCCAAGGAGTACCCATATTACATACTTTCGATGTACCCTGCTACATGAAAAATGAGAAATACATGAAAAAATGTGATCGTAATCACATTTTTCATGTATTCCTCATTTTTTGTGTGGTAGGGTCGATTGAAATTATGAAACATGGGTACTCCTTGGATGAGGAATAAAATTCTATATCCAACTAGTGTTGCCACTCGAAATTTGAGTAAACCCATAGGGAGATAAGCTGAAAATACTAGTTGAAAAAATAGTTTTTTTTTTTTTTTTTTTCCCTGTAAAATTTGATGATGTAATATAATATTATTTTATTATTTCCGCTATTAATTTATAATTTTCTTAGGAAGCCCATTTTATATCACATCCCTTCCTTATGCTAATTAGAAAACTTATATGTGGAGTTGACACATCCCTTTGAAATTAAAATTCCTTGTCTAGTTAATCATCTATAATGTTGAAGTTTGCAACAACAAACGGTGAAATTGTCATCCAGAAACAACATGACAACACCTACACTAGTGTGGGACCACAGGTCACATAGTGATGGGTCCAAGCGATACATTAGTGTGCAATTCAATTTATTTAATAAATTGGAAATGCGTCAAATTTAATTATCCCTTAATTAAATTGGACAATAAAATGTAATCTTATCTCATAATCACTTGTAATAGTTAACTGAGTGTGATAAACTCAGTTAGCTCATGAATTTCAAGTTGAGGGTGATTGGTGAGGCATGCAAAGTGATTCTATCTATTTTAGAGTTCAATTTGCAGTTAAGTGCATGAGTTTAATGCATGAGAAATCAGTTAACTCAATTAAGTGAGTTAAATTCAGTTGAAATAGTTGTAACTGTTAGGTACGCTAGTGAGAGATCAAGTGAATTAAATCAGATTTAATTCACATGCAATGATCTTCCATGCAACTGATGAGTTACTATTAATAGTTGCATGCATGTCAATTCCAGTGGAGACCAAGTTGAGACAAAGGTTAAAGGAAAGTTGACTATCAGTTGTATTATTAGAAAACCGCCCAGATGCAGTTACAACACCACATAATTTCTCATGATACTTGCGCAGTTGAGAAAGGCTGAAATTCCTAAGGAATAGGGATTACATTCATCATGAATTGTGTGAGCAAGTTAGGCTAAAGACAGGCTGAGAATTGGCTAAGTGTAGGCCCGATTTTATCTGGATCAGTGTGAGACGATATGCAAAGTGCAAGAGACTCTTGTGAGAAGAGTGCATTGTAATTGTTTCATGATTCCTTGATGAATATACAATATAGATAGAGGGGTTTTGAGCAGCAAGCTTTCTCCAAGAAAAAAATCTATGTTGTGGTTTGATTTTATTCTTTCTTTACTTGTTGGGATTGGCGATCGTGTTTATTTTCCACAATTGATTTGTAGAAGGATTTAGTATCTAGCTTTAGTACATTGCATGATCGAATTGAATCCATTGATATACATATGTTTGTATAATTTATACATGGTATCAAAGCATAGTAAATTACTATAGTGGAGGAGAAGCTGAGTTTGTGACTGAATAGAATTCGAATTTGCAAAAGTATTCTTGGTACGACAGGCGAATCCGGATAGAAATGGATTTCAATGGCTTGAGATTGGAGTATGCACTCGAGGGTAGTTCCAATTATATTGCGTGGAAAGACATGATGGATGCAGTACTGGAGGAAAATGGGTTGAAAGATTCATTGGTAATGACATTCCCAAACCCGATGCAGTAGATGCCGCAAATCTTGATGCTTGGAAAAATAAGGTTGCAAGGGAGCGGATGTTGGAAATATTGTGATTGATGGCAAAGGAGAAGAAAGGAGCAGCACTAGAACTATCACGAAGGAAAAAGAACAAAGAAGAACTAGCAATAAGACAAAGGAGACAGACAAGGAGCAGAGGAAGCAAAGGCAGCGAATTGAAGCAGAAGAGCTGTTCAGAACTGCAGAGTGTGTGAGTGTTTCAGATTTGGGCAAACAGGGGTTTGTTCCTATAAGCCTACGACAATTGTAGAAGGGCCATTTTGATTTTGAAGATCTGGCCAAACAAGAAGTTCTGTAAGTGGATTCATTTGTATATAGGGAAGAAATTGTCTCAAACTTATATAAATATTGTTTGATTTAGATTCTGTGCAAATGGGCTTCAAATTCCACTAAGTAATTGTATAAACCAGTGTGATGAAACTCTGTGATTTGCAAGTTTAATTGATGCTCTGTATGTGATAAAAGAATAAATGTGGATTAATATCGACATTCTATTTGGACTAACGCAAGAAGAGTGTATACTCCTTTGAGAAAATGAAGGGAATATTGTCATCATCGACCATTGTAAGGGTCGATGACCTGGAACGAATTTTGGCAAAAAGAGAGGGTTTTTCCATTTGAATTGATTTGAAGATAGATATGGCGTAGAGTGGTATGCATCGAATGGAATTTGATAAGGTAGAAACAAACCCGTGAGCGATGGCACATTCTGCTATAAGGGTTAATGGTATTTCCAAAGTACCATTGAGGGGTTCTTGTAATTCGCATCACACAGAGGCAGAGAACGCAATAAAGGGAGTCAAAAGACTAAGACACAGTTGTGAAACGAAATGGCCTGGGAGTGAAGACACATCAATTAGAATGGATAGAAATTAATGCAGCAAAGTTGAAGGAGTTAAGCAGGACTAAAATGTTGAAACATGTATGCGGAAATGCCTTGTAGAAGTGTTAATGAAGCAGAGATTTAACATCTGAAGAGGCGTAGCGAAGAAAAATTAGAAGCGGAACCGTGAAGACCGAATTCAATTGAATCAGATTTAAGTTTGTGCGGAACCAAGAGTCAATGGAAGGTTGAATAGTAAAATCGAGTTTTGAAAACCAGTGGGTTCGCATTAGTTTAAAATGGTAAGCGGAATGTCTGAAAAAAACGCGATAAGGTTCATCGGTCTACATGTGGCATAAGGTGGTATTCTAAAACCAGCTATTTCGCTTTTTTTTTAGCGTTAAAGTTCTGTTCTTGAAAAATTGCGAATTTCGTCAGATCCGCTTTATGGAAGATCCAAAGGCAATCGCACTAGAAGCTGCAAGTTTGTTAACGCAGGTGTTATCACTCAGATTTTCCTTGAAGTTGTAGAGAAAAGGAAAGGGGTTCGAGGTAACCACAAACCAACCTTTAGGTACAGAATCTAGCCAATCTGTACCCAGAGAGGGCTCTCTCTTTAAAATTTAACTTTGTTTTAGAAAGTATTAGGCTAGTTATAAATTTCAGGGGTTTTGATTTTGTTTGGGTTGATGGAATTCTATAGCTAAGATTAAGATCAAGTAGTTTTAGTCCATTGGGCTAATGGAGTCAAAAAGTGGCTGAACTGGATTGAGTTTCTCAACAAAAGATGGTTTCACAGGGCAAGGTAATCAAACAAGAAACAATTATAGATCTAAATTGAATGGAATGTATTTTAGAAGGGATGAAGGGCAATTAAGAATCCTTCAACACATTCTAGAGAAAGAAATTGATTGATTATCAATAAAGAGCAATTAAGTATTCTTTACTAAATAACCAAATTGCATAAACTAGAAAAACATGAGCAATTAAGAATTCACTGTTTAAACCAGTTTAGAAGAAAACATTTAAAATAATAACGACTGAAATCAGATTGTACTTAAACACTTTCTGATTTATTCCTTTTTGTTAATCATTTAGACAATGAAACACAGATGATATCATAAACAAATATAAAACTTCAAAACATGAGAGAAAGATGACTTATTGATCCATTGTTTGACACAAGAATCCTGAGAAAAGTCTTCTGCATCAATTCCTTGTCCAACTTGCCACACAAAATTTCTCCAATATCACTTTATTCCAAAATAGTCAAGGTTACATCAAAGTCTAAGAATCCACCCTAAAATACTTCCAAGAGTGAAGTATTTATACAAATTCTAAACTAAAATATCTTGAAAAAATATCAAGATTGGTTCACAAATCTCTCCAACTATTTTACATAAATAGAACTTAAGTAAAGGACACTCAAACTAATGCATCTATTTGGCACTATTTTTTATGCATAGGTGATGACAAAGAGGAGAATTCGAATTTGATCCAACTCTTAGTTGATGATGAGGCATCCAAGTCACTATCTGCTTCCTTTCTTTGTGCCATTAGGGGAATTTTGAGGTCTAAAATGGGCCTCCTAAGGAAATTATAAAATAATAGTGGAAAAAATCAAATAAGATTTGATGACATTATCAAATTTTAGAGGGAAAAATGAAAAAAACTACTTTTTCAATTCATATTTTCAACTTATCTCCCAAATTTTTTACTCAAATTTCGAGCGGGAGTACTCGTTGGATGAGGAATTTAATTCCTCATCCAAGGAGTACCCATGTTGCATACTTTCGATGGGTCCTACTACACAAAAAATGAGAAATACATAAAAAAACGTGATTACAATCACGTTTTTTATGTATTTCTCATTTTCGTGTAGAAGAGTTCATCGAAAGTATGCAACATGGGTACTCCTTGGATGAGGAATTAAATTCTGCATCCAACAAGTACTCCCACTCGAAATTTGAGTAAAAATTTTGGGAGATAAGTTTAAAATATGAGTTGAAAAAACAGTTTTATTATTTTATTATTTTTTAATATTTTTACTTTTTACTTTAAAATTAGTGAATCATCCCCCATGGTTGACATCATCATCTTGAATCCTATTGGTTCTTATAAAGTTTATTTTGGTTGTACATTTTTCTTAGGAGGCCCATTTTAGACCTCAAAATTCCCCTAATGATTCTGCTCCAACAATTCTGCAAACTTGGGGTCCAATGATATCTTTGTATTTCTCAATACATAATAGATATGTAAAAAGTGAAAGAGTTTATTGTGGATTAATATGTTGGTGAGCTCAAAATATTTCAGTTTCCTAAAATTCCTCTCCAGATGTGCACAATAGGCTCTGCAAAAATATGTGTAAAACAAAGTTTTATAGAGTCTGAAAAATAGCCTGTAAATATGTGCATGTATCTCTGATTTTGAAATCACTGTGAAAAAAGTGAGATAGGTTTTTGTATATGGGTCTCTTAGTAACAAAAACCTCCTTCATTTTTGTATTATGTATTTCGGATTGGCCACAATATTATCTGTAAAATGATGACTTAACTGGAATTTTCTGCAAAAAGTGCTTTCCAACATTGTTTAATATTTTCAAGACCATAATAGCTGTTAGAAAAGTGAGAGAATTTTTTGTATATGGTTCTCTTAAGAACATAAACCTCCTTCATTTTTACAAAATTAATCTTGGATTGATCACAATAGTTTCTGAAAAACAATGACTAAAACATGAAATTTCTACAAAAATGTTCCTTCTTGTTGTGTTTTTCATCTTTTCACTTTTTTGTTCTTTTGACTGTTTTACTTTCACTTTAGACAAACTTCAATGTTGGTGAAAGTATTTTAATTTATTTTTACCATTTTACTGCCTCTGTATTTACTTTTACTGTTTACCTTTGACTGCTCTGTAACTTCATTTTAACTTTCACTCTGACTTTTACCTGATACACTTTAACCACTAATACTCTTTAACTGTTAAAGGAAGATAATCTAAATATCTGTGAGGAGCATTCAAGGGTGCGACATTCAGAGCCACGGGAATTTCCATTTCTAGTTCTTGTGGATTCAGAAATGGAAATTTTGGTTTTCAATGAAAAACAGACACAAAACAAGTTTGGGAATGTAATTGCAGTTTTGGGATTTGAGGAATAGACTAACAATCAATTCTAAACCTCCTCTTAGGTGGAAGTAAAACAAAAACCGGGATTCTACAGAGTTTGGCGGGGAAATTGGGGTAAATGTTCGTTTTTGGGAATGAACGATGGTTGACAGTCTGACTATGGAGGATGAACTCTAGATTACTTGACTGCAATTCTTTTCGGCAAGGTGACATTTGATGGCGTTCGTCAGTTCGTTTTTGAAATTCTCTGCATGGGACTCTGTTCATTCATGAAATAGTGAAAACAACGCGGGCACAGATTGTTTTATTTACAAAGTCAATGGGTGGCAGGTTTTTTTATTAATTTAATGGATGACGTCAGCAGGTACGGAGGATCCGTCACAAGAGACAGGCGGTAAATGGTTTTCATCGCACCTCTTTTGAGGAAAGGTGGTTTTTGGCGAAGGGGCAGTGATTCCATACGATGATCGACGCGTGGCATGGTACTGTTTGGAAAACAACCAGTCCATCGCGCGTTATTGTTCGGACGCAGATGGCTAGCGATATGGATAATATCCGCTGATCTTGGATGAGTTGATCAAACGGTTGACGGGACAGGGAGATGATGGGGTTTTAATGGCGCGGACCCAATGCAATTAAACGTTAATTAATCTCATTGGGGGGAATTCAATTGGCGGGTTATGTTCTTAATTAATCGTGAGGATTAATTAATTCCTTTTGTACGATGAAGGGTCGGGAATGGTTTTAAACTGGGGTTTAACCAAAATTAACAGTTCAAGGGTTTAATCTTGGGTAAAGGGAGTGGGGGGATAAATTACGCGAAGGAAAGATTATTTCTTCGAAGTTTTAGTTTAAACTAACCTTCGGGTTATTTTTTGTTTTAAACACATATAAATATGTTTAAAAGTTTTTTCATATATTTTTTATTATATAGTAATTAAATCAAAGCGATTTACTTACCATAGGGGGCGGGAATAAAATAAAGATATTTTTTAGCCAAAGGGGTATAAAGTGGGTTTTTTATTTGAACAAGTGAGGATTAAATACTTTGGCTAAAGCTGTAATACATGGGTTTTTAGGGATATTATATAAAAGGAGTTATTTATAATAGGAGAAGGTGACTTTTATAGGGATTTAATATATAAATTAGAGTTAATATGACAAGGGGACAATCTAAAATCAAAATACATTAATATAACTAAGAAAGTGAAGTTTTAAAAGCAGATTTCATTATAATAACTTCATCACTTAGACTTAGAATAAAAAGTGATTTTGAGGGTTTTTTATGAAATATTGCATGATTTTCCTAAGTAAAATGGGATTTTACTTAGGAAAAGATTTTTGAGAGGTGAATGAATGTTATGATGGATGATTTCAAGTACTTAGGTCTTTCCAATTATTGGGCCGAGGGTTCAGCCCCTCCAAAAGTCAAGGAAATGCCTTGAGCCCCTCTAACCTTCAAATACCTTAGCACTTAGGGAAATTAGTGAAATCTTTAGGGAAAAATGAAAGGGGAAGTTAATGATATGATTTTGCCTTGCTTGCAATTCTTCCTGTGTATTATCTGCCTTTGCACTTGTGATGAAAGTTAAAATTTTAACCATCTAAAGCCATCATTCATCATATGTAATTCAGCAACATCATCTACCTACCATACCTACTTTACCCTACCATTTTTTCTTCTTTATTAGGGTGCACTTAGACTGGAAAACCCTTATCACACTTTTTCTTTTACATATGTAAATCTATCTAGTTCTAACCTTATTACATCCAAGGGCTCAGATTAAACTGTTGAGCTCCTTTTATTTACTCTACCTATCTACTTATCTGCCAAGATTAAACAGTTTGGTCAGATTTTATTCTCTATCTCTAAAACATAAAATTGAAAGATGAACTAGCCAAGCTTAAATTGTTTGACTATTCATAAATTGTGGCATAAGATACAAGTTGCACACAATTTTATTTATTACATAAGAGCAAAAAGTAGTGGCATTTAGACTTGCACACTTTCCTTGGCCTTTCTTTTGGTGGGGTTCATTTTCTTTTACTTTTTTGGCCATTTTTTATTCTTTTCACCCTTTGATTTTTCTTTTAGGGTATACCCTCTTTACATTTTTTAAATTTTTTGATTTTTTTGAAAATATGGAAAACCTTTGCAACAAGAAAAGGTATGAACATATTACATAGTTCATCAAGCCAATCATAAAATATGACACCTATTGGTATAGGAGGCTAACAACAGGTACGCCAGTGTTCATTTTCATTGGAAAGTGTTTATTAAACATCGGTTGTGTGGGCCCAAATGAATCCTAAATATTTGCTGGGGTCTTAAAATCCAAAGTCGAGACTTTATTATAATGTTTCTCAACAATTGAATGGAGGACATAACATATGTTAAAACTTTTGCGATATCTCTTAGATTTCGCATGATGGGTTGATGTGTTGCGACTACCGTTGGATCACAAGTGGAGTTGCGTGGAGATTAAGGCCAGGTAAGTTAAAGCCTTGTGGGTCCAGTAATTATATATATTGCGGTTGAGGTTTCTAACCTAAAGTTTGAGCTATGTTGAATCTTTTGACCTTTTAAAGGTCTGAGATGGTAGGTCTAGTGCTGAAGTTATTTGAATGAGTGAGCATATAAAAACTTTAATAAATGCTGGTGTTTGGCCTTTAATCAAAGTTTGAGTTTGTATGAAATGCTAGGACCAAAAGTTGTAGGCAGGCTAGTTAAACCAAAGTCAAACCTTGGTAAGTTATAAGATGTGAAGGCGCATATATAATTGTGGATGAACCTTTTATATTAGCAAGATGTGGAGACCACTAGTGTTACTATTGGCCAAAGATTTACGTTGATGTTTAAGCCAAAGAAAATATTGATTGGGCGCTTCCATAAAATGAACTCTTGATACAGGATTTTACCATAGTGGTGGAAAAAGAAAGCTTCCGCATTGATAAAGCTACCAGATTTAGAACATAATTTGGGAAATGCATTCTACATGCATAGAAAGCAGGAGAGTATGCAGAACTGTTACACTACAACAGCAAAAAAGATAAACATACAGTGAGCCAAGAACTGAAAGGGTTGAATGAGATATATCCGTTGCAAATGTAAATGTAAATGTTTTAATTAATTTTATATTGTTTGTGATGCAAAGGCAAGTCTCCGTGGGCAAAGAAATACCCCACTGTAATATTGAAATGTATACATATTGTTATATTTTTCTGAATGTGCTAGGCAAGAAAACGAGAAGGTGGAAGGCAAAGAGTCATACATATTCACTTCGAATTCCCTGTGGAATACAAACAGTCATGAGGTGAACTCTATAAATGATATCACATAGATATGCACAAAAAAAAGGGAGAGAGTGTGAGAAGTATATGGGATGGAGCGTATGAAGAAGAAGGAGAAGACAGAGAAGCTGTGAAGATCCAGAGATAATATAGGGGCAAATATGAAGGCTGAAAGGACAATAGAGAAGAAAGAAAAACAGAGTTGATATCCAGGTAAATCAGTATATGATTTTATGGTACAGTGAGGAAGTTGGTGCTTCCATATCAAGTTGTAGCTTAATAAATGTCCAGTTATGTTGCATTTGAGGTAGGAGCCCCACAAAGCAGGTTGCTTTGCGAGAGAAATTAGATGGGAGTTGGAGCTTCCTTGCAAGTTGTACCTTGCAGAACTTGTTGGCGTTCCTATGTTTTGGCCAGATTGGAAAAACCAAAAGATAAGACAACATCAAACCGCTTTGGGATTCAAGTCTAGCCCTCCTGAATCTAGAGAGGGATCTCTCTATGAATGAGTTTAAAGATGTGATCCTTAAAGCCTGAAATGTGATATTAGGCTAGCTATGAAGAGCATGGGTTTCGTTTGTTTGTTTTTTGGTTGGGCAAAGACATGACGAAGGTGAAGGAAGTTCAAAATAAGGGCAAAGATGTATGCAAATGAAGGAATGATTCGGCTGACAGAAAAGGAAAAAACGGTTTTAACCCATTGGGCTGTGGAGTCATAGGAGGATTTTAATTGGACAACAAGGTTCAAGAAGGATCCATGGGGCAAGTCACTTATGTCAAAAGGATCTCTTAAGTCGATTTTATGGAATGAAATAGATAGGAAATGGAGAATAAAACAAATGAAGAACAGTGAACAACCTAAGATCAAGTAAGTGCTTTCAAACTATCTTGCTTCAGCATGTACTTAGGAAAAACATAAATTATTCAGAGATCAGGTAAGTGCTTTAAAACTAGCCTGCATTGAAGTAATTTCAGTTAGAAAACATTTTAAAAATAGTTGGAATAGCTTAAGATCAGGTAAGTGCTTTCAAACTACCCTGCTTTCAGCATATTATATAAGAAAAACATAGATAACAATCCCAAAGAGCAATTTAGATCAGGCAAGTACTTTGAAACCAACCTGCTTCAATATACTCTAAAGGAAACATAGATAACAATCCCAAAGAGCAATTTAGATCAGGCAAGTACTTTGAAACCAACCTGCTTCAATATACTCTAAAGGAAACACAGATAATAATCACAAAGAGCAATTTAGATCAGGCAAGTGCTTTGAAACCAACCTGCTTCAATATACTCTTTAAAGAGAACTTTCGAATGAAGAAAACAGAGAAATAAAGCTTTCAGTAAGAGCAGGGTACTATTGAGAGTAAATCCTAGCTCTACATTTGTTGTTCTTTATGAGAGAAAGTGAACAGAGTGAAAACATTTAAAAGAATAACAATTGACAGTGAGGAACACATCACCATTGACATAAATTAGGATCCCATAAATCAGTAGCTTGTATTTTATGTTCAAACTAGTTACAATCAGCAAGCCCGGTGGGTCTCTACAACTTCAGACTTCTCATATCAGCTTATGTATCTTCAATTTGCAAACAGGGCATCAGTAGCTTCAGAAAACTATTACATGCATTCAGATGTCCAGAGACCAAAAATTTCTCATCTTCTACAGAAGTATTTATAGAAGAATGAGGAGGTGGGATCTGATAAAAGATCTCCTGGGTCAATTAATACAGATTGATGACTTCTCGGCCTTTGAGGGGCTCGATGAAGAAATTTATAGATGTTTATCTGCATTAATTGATTTACACTTAGGATTAAGCTCGGTGGGAGATTTTTTGACTTTTGAGGCTCTGTGTCATGTTGAAGTAACTCTTTTTCTCCTCCTCGAGGCCTAATGATCGAAAAGATTTGTTTCTGGGTTGTTCTTAATCTTTAAAAATAGTTTTGCCGACAATTAGACATAAGATCTTTGATTTGTATTAATTGTTCAGCCATCTTCAGGCAAACACCTCTTGTTTAGGTAATGACTAAGCCTTCTTTGATTTCTATGAGGCTGCAGGTGCCTTTAGGAGCTGGAGAGGGTTCGATTGGCCTCTACTTGTGGCGGTGGAGGCTTTCTCGGATCGACAGATGTCTTCGTCTCTTCCTAAAACACCTTTAAGTTACTTGAGATCTGTGTTTTAGGTCTGATCAGGCTTATCCTGTGTCTTCTGGTATTTATGATGCCTTTATCCATGGATTTAGGCTTTTGATTTTCTGAATGTGTGCCTTAATCCTTCAAACTATGCTAGGAAATCTTCAAACATGAGTTTCTGCTTTGGCTTAGATCTTTTAACATTGATACTCTTTACTTATTTTATGTATTGTTGTGTCTTGTTGATGTGCAGGCCGCGTAGGGCTCATATGGCATCAATGCCTCATGAAAAATTGACGAGAAGTGGAGTTTGAGCCCAGCAAATGGTTCCCTTTGATAAATCAAAGGCGCGGAAATCGTCATTCCCAGCCTTCGTCTCTCTCTTTAATATGATAGAAAACTCATTAAACACCTGCAAAATACGAACAATAATTAAAAAATCCTGAGTTCTGTGGGTAAACTGCTTCAAAGAGCGTGGGGAGAGAGCATGGTCATCAAATGGCATCATCCAACGGTTGGGATTAGTTAAGAGAAGGTTAAAAAGGAGAGCGGAGGGGAGAATAAGTCAGAACCATCGATCGCACAATGATCAACGGTGGTGAATAAATCGGGAATCGGAGATCGGAGAGAGGGGGGAAAAGTAAAGTAATTAGACACACCCAGATGGAAAACCCGATGCAATTAGATGAGAAAGCGCCGATCTGATCAGATCGACGGTGGGAAATGCGTCGGGGAGATCGCAATCGGCGGGAGTAATGAACTTGGAGTGCGACGGAGCGATTGAGTGCGGCGGGTCGATCTGAGGATCAAATCAACGGTGGGGAATGAATCAGAGGGATGGGTAATCAGGGGAAACAAACAATTGAACCAAATGAAAAATGCGATGCGATGTAGCGCGGGCCGTTGGATCGGCCTTAGATCAACGGTCAATATCGTTTCAGCCCATACACCGACGGAAACCCTTTATACTTTATGAAAAACCCAAATTTCAATATAAAACAAAGTTTTGCTGTCTGGCAGATTAATATATGCATGGAATGGTCATGGCGCCCGATTGCGGGGCCTTCGATTATATGAAACGATAATAGGTCCAGGGCTTATATATAAAGGGCCAATCACATCGGAGCTGTCGGGCCCGGTCTTTCAATCTAACCATTTGAAACTTGCGATGCGATTAAGCGCCTTGGGACTTTAACCTCTGGTCCCGGGTGCAGGCTATATGGAAAAAAAACGGAGGGGGCGGGGTTTATACATATGGGAATTAATCGCATTGGAACTTTTGAAACATGGCGAATAGACTTGTGCGCTGGGATTTTGCGATGCGATTAGCACTGAGAGGGGTTAGCGCTTGGTCTACATGGAATGATAATAGGCCCAGGGCTAATCAACACCAGAGTTCTTGGTTTAACGCAAACAACAGCGCTCAGTGATTTGCTCCGATGCGATAAGCACTTGGGACCCTTAGTACTTGGTTCCAGCACTGGGGCACATGAAGGGGAGATGAGGAAAAATGGAAAATAGAGGAAAATGATGGGGAAAAAGAGAGTAAAAATGAAGGTTAGTTTCTGAGTGGAGGAAGGGGAGAAAGGGGATTTTGCAGCAATCTTTTCTCATGGAATTTTTAGCAGAATTTCTGAGTTCTGAAGGGAAACAGCAATGAAGATTTTTAGACAAGGGCATGAGGTCTTCAAGAGGCTTCAAGAGATAACATTTTGGCAATAAAATTGTTTCTTGAAGGCTAAAAAATGTTTTGGCCACCTTTTGATAGAACAATTTTTATAGGTGGCCAACAGAACTGAGGTTGTAGCCTCTTGTAGGTAGGAGCCTACAGAAAATTAGTGGTGAGAGGGAGTTGGAGCTTGCCTTTGCATCACAACAATAATAAGATGTGGTTTTCTCCCTTATGGGTTTCCACTTATATCTGTTGTCTATATGCATGATGATTATGTGTTGATACTCTGTATTTATTCTGCTTAATACCTGCTACTCACTTATAAAGATTTTTGTTCCATTGTATATTAAGTTGATCACAAAATGAGGATGTGAATGAGTATAAAATAAAGTTTAATAAGAACATGACTACATTAAACGGATTCACCCCCTCTCGGTTTAACCGAGGGTTCAACGGAGAGGAGGATCTTACTGGAGGGAGTACGAGACCACATTGTCTCAAGTCTCCATGGAAAAGCGACTCCATATGAAATGTGGAAGGCTTTAACTGATTTGTTTCAGAGCAACATTGATCATAGAAAATTGGCACTGAAGGACAAGCTTAGGAAAATAAAAATGGAAAAATACGACACTATTTCGAAATATTTAACCAAGTTTGTCCAATGTCGTGATGAGCTTGGGAGCGTTGGAATTACTGTCGCGGATGATGAATTGGTGAGCCTAGCTCTTCTAGGCCTTCCCAAGAATTGGCATAGTTATCAGGGCTCTGTCAATGGGAGGGACAAGCTACCAGATTTGGAACAACTTTGGTCGGATTTGGTGCATGAAGAATTTAGGCATAATACAAGGGATGGATCTTCATCTAAGACAGATGATGAAGAAAATTGCGCTTTGGATGGCAAGGCAAAGAAGGAGAAGGGAAAGAAATCCTATTCCAAATCTGAGACCGATGAAGAAGGCAAGGAGCACGACTTGTCTAGACAAAAGTGTTTTCACTGTCATGAGCATGGACATTATGCCACTAATTGTCCACAAAAGAAGAAGAACAAGAAGGTTTCAGGATCTGCGGCTGGTGAGGCTTTGGCCTCACAATTTGAATTGGACTTCTCGCTCATTGCATGCATGGTGTCAAGTGCAATGGGATCAAGGTGGTACTTGGATAGTGGTGCATCTTTCCACATGATGGGAAACAAAGAAATTTTTAGTAGCTTGGAGGAGAAGGACCTCCAGATGCATATCAAAATAGGTGATGACGGGAGGTATAGTGTTGCCAGGATTGGTGCAGTTACCTTCCAGAGACAGTCAGGTAAACCCTTCTTATTAAACGATGTAATGCATGTACCAGGCTTGAAATTTTTTTTAGTTTCAGTCGCAATGTTGGAGGATAGAGGCTATGATGTGGTTTTCTGTGAAGGGAAAGCTTTCCTTCAACACAAAGCCACAGGACAAGCCAAGAAGATTGGGATTCGTGTGAAGAATCTCTATAAACTTGATGTATATGGCTGTGCAACATTGATGGGTAAGGCAGACAATGTGGTGAGCCATGCTGAGGGTGAGTTATGGCACAAGAGATTGGGCCATCTACACCACGGAGCTTTGAAGGCCATGCAACAGATTTCTACGAGGCTTCCATAGGGTACTCTTGTGCAGATAGATACATGCAAGGGATGTACCATGGGGAAGTGTGAGAAATCCATGTGATTGTCCCTTGAGAGGGCGCTTAATTTGCATGCAGATGAGGAACTTTTAGTTCCAAAGGATGAACCTTAAGATGTGGACCAGCCACAAGATGAGGATCATGGAGTGGCAGAAACCACTGAAGCAGAGACCTCCAGGAGGGGGAAATTTCGAGCCAGATGGGCAAAGGGAGTACATGTAGCTATACCTCTAGGTGTGAGGTGGAACGATGTGCAAAATTAATCCCAAGAAGAAATTTGAGTAGGATTCAATGAGATGGTGCGTCTCATGGATCAAACCTGCCTACGAGGAGCCCACAATACAATAGTAGCAGGATTGGTTAGATTTATGCAGTCATATGTTAGGAAGACAGAAATTAGAGTGACAGGTGTTGGATATTGGAGCGCAGATCAGAGTTGGCAGCAGTGCAGAGTGCATGGATGCAGATGTCAACAACGCAGAGAGTCCAGTAGACATGTGTAGTAGCTAGCAGTAGTCAGAAGACTCTAATGACAGATGCATTATACTAATTCATTTGTTTGGAGGCTATTCAGTTTCAGAAGTGTTGCATGAAAAAATTGCATGTGTGAGAAACACAAGGGAAGTGTTGCATGCAAGAGTTGCATGTGCGAAAAACACTAGAGAAGTGTTGCATGCAGGAGTTTCATGTCGCATGCAAGAGGTGCATGTGCATATGCAAGGACATTCCAAGGTACCGTATCGCGACAGATTGATTCCTTTCTTGTTGAAAGGGAGTGTTGAAGTTTGCAACAAGAGACAGTGAAATTGGCATCCAGAAACAACATGACAACACCTACACTAGTGTAGGACCATAGGTCACACAGTGATAGGTCTAAGCGATACATTAGTGTGCAATTCAATTTATTTAATAAATTGGAAATGCATCAAATTTAATTATCCCTTAATTAAATTGGACAATAAAATGTAATCTTATCTCATAATCACTTGTAATAGTTAACTGAGTGTGATAAACTCAGTTAGCTCATGAGTTTCGAGTTGAGGGTTGTTGGTGAGGCGTGCAGAGTGATTCTATGTGTTTTAGAGTTCAAGTTGCGATTAATATTCAAGTTGCAGTTAAGTGCATGATTTTAATGCATGAGAAATCAGTTAACTCAATTAAGTGAGTTAAAGTTAGTTGAACTAGTTGTAATTGTTTGTTGCACTAGTGAGAGATCAAGTGAATTAAATCAGATTTAATTTATATGCAGTGATCTGCCATGCAACTGATGATTTACTATTAATAATTGCATGCATGTTAGTTCCAGTGGAGACCCAGTTGAGACAAAGGTTAAAGGGAAGTTGACTATCAGTTGTATTATTAGAAAACTACCCAAATGCAGTTAAAACACCATAGGATTGCCCATGATACTTGCGCAGTTGAGAAAGGCTAAAATTCCTAAGGAATAGGGTTTGTATTCCTCATGAATTGCATGAGCAAGGAAAGTTGAAGACGGGCTGATAATTGGCTAAGTATTGGCTTGATTTTGTCTGGATCAGTGTGAGACAATAGACAGAGTGCATGAGACTCTTGTGAGAAGAGTGCATTGTAATTGTTTCGTGATTCCTTAATGAATATACAATATAGATAGATGGGTTTTGAGCAACAAGATTTCCCCAGGAAAAACATCCCTGTTGTGGTTTGATTTGATTCTTTCTTTACTTGTTGTGATTGGTGATCGTGTTTATTTTCCACAATTGATTTGTAGAAGGATTCAATGTTTAGCTTTAGTACATTGCTTGATCAGATTGAATCCATCGATATACACATGTTTGTATAATTTCTACACACAACCACGTTTTGACTTGGGTTAGATTGATGAAATTGAGATTTGTTGGTCCTGGCAAATGCATTCTTTGCAAATCTGGTTTGGAAGGTAACTCACTTATTTTTGAAATGCCCTTTTGATGGTGTTGTTTGGGAGGAGGAATCCCATCTCCTAGGAGTTTATGTCACTTGTGAAGTATCTTCTATCACGAATTTTCTCGTATCTTGAGCCCAACATGTCAGTCTTTACAAAGAAGTTCCATTTTATATGCTTTGGGGGATTTGGAGAGCTAGGAACGATCTCATTTTTTAGGGTAAAGTCTCAGATATCAAGGTGGTTGCCCTCAATATTGTTGCATACTTCCAATAATTGGACTTTGGATTCCCAAGGCAAAATATCGACTTGTCACGTTGGTAGATTTGGATGACATATTCCCCATATGTTACTTTGATGGTGCATTTTCATGGGGAAGATGTGGTTGTGGTGTATATCTTTGTATTGATCCCTCTTCCCTATATAGGTTTTGTTGGTTTGGCAGGTTTAGAGACAATTGCAGGGCAAAGATGATCACTCCATGGGGTGCTCTTCAATTTGTCTCATGGGTAGGTATTGAGAAGGTCAATTTAGAGACAATTGCAGGGCAAAGATGATCAATCCATGGGGTGCTCTTCAATGTGTCTCATGGGTAGGTATTGAGAAGGTCAATATCATTCGAAACTCCCTCACTTTTATTTAGTGGATATAGGGTAGGAACATGTTGGATGTCCCTCCACTATGCAATTGGATGCAACCAATCTGGGGCTTAAAGGCATCCTTATCTGACGTGTCCTTTCAATCCGGGGCTTAAAGGCCTCCTTATCTGATGTGTCCTTTCAACATGTATCCCAAGAACAAAACATGGAGTCGGACACTCTCTTCAAGTTCGGTTTGGCTCTATCTGATGGGCATATGTCTTATGAATTCTTTGTTGATGGTAACATTTGTGGCCATGATCATTTCGAGATTTGAAGGAGGGACATTCCGGTCATCTTCTGCATCTTTCAGGATTTTTTGGTTCTTCCATGAATTTTTTGTACTCTGTTTGTCTATTTCTGTTTGTTAAGATTTTGTTTTCTGCGATGGTATTCTTTTATAACAGTCTCATAGTGATGTACTGATTGCATATCAGTGGGATATCTATTCGATTTTAGTTTATATTCTGGAGCTAAGAATCCTTGGACTACAAGGTAGATTGAGCAAGACCTGCAATAGAAGTATGCGCATGTAAAACAATCCTCATTACTAAGATATGTTTTCTGAAAAAAATCAATGGTCATTAATCTTTTGCCTTTTTTTTTTCAAGTACCCTCATAGATTCTGGCCACGAGGTGTAAGAAATTGGCACATCATCCCAATCTGCGCCCAAGATTTTAAACCCCAAATTTCGGGATTATAACCCCAAATTTCTAAGAGAACCCTTGAATTTGAAACAAATTCTGAATTTCTAAGTTTTCTGGTTGTTTGAATTCAATTGATTGATATTTGATGTCCGTCGTCTCACCTAATCCCCTATGGATAGAGGGCCATCGAAGATTGTCATTGAATTAATATTATACTATAGAAATATCATGTTTATTATAGAGTAAATGTGTAGGCGTTAGATGTAATGTAATGTATGTGAACAATTTTAATGTCTGGTTGTTATATTTATGGACATTGAAAAAATAAGTATAGTAAATAAATAAAAATATAAATTAACCCAATATAAGGTAGATGTATGTAATGTAAGATTGCATGTAAACAGAGGTGAAGTTTATGGGACAAATTTTTATTAATACTATGGGCCAAATACCATATTTATAAAATAGGTACGGTAAACAAATAAATATAAAAGAGGTATAAAGAGGTATGGTAAATAAATAAAAATATATCAAATACGATTAGAAATCAACGTCTAATTATATACCAACCCTATGGGTCAAATACCATGGTAAATAAAAGAGGTGTGGTAAAATACATAAAACCTCTTTTCATGTTTTCTCCATAATCAACTTTATATTGAACACGGGCCAAATACCATGAGCCTACTCTACCCCTCTCTAGTTTTGAACCTGTAACCTCTTAGGAGGAAACACATGCTCTTAACCATTAAGCCCCATGAAAATAATGGAGGAGATAGTAACAGAGTTGGAGGGTAGAGAGAGAGAGAGAGAGAGAGAGAGAGAGAGAGAGAGAGGATGTCAAAGAGTGGAGAGAGGGAGGGAAAGAGATATGGAGTTGGAGGGGGAGAGAGAGGGAGGTAAGAAGAAATACAAAGAGAGAAAAAGTTGGAGAGAGAGAAAGGGAGGGAAAGAGAGATGGAGTTGTAGGGGGAGAGGGAGGGAGGAAGAGAGTGAGTTAAGAATAAATACATAGAGAGAGAAAGGTGGAGAGAGAGAGAGAAGGAGTGATAAGGAAGATGGAGAGAGAGGGAGATAGGACAGGAGGAAAGAGAGATAGAAGTGGGGGAGACGGAGAGAAGGGGAAGATAGAGATATAGATGGAAGGTGAAGAGAGGGAAGAAGAGAGACATGGAGAGAGGGAGGTACATAGATATTCATAGATATGGAGTGAGTGAGTGTGTGTTTGGGGGGAGGAGGGCAGGGCTGAGACAAAGAGACAAAGAAGAGATGGAGGGAGATATAGATATATATGGAGGGGGGATAGAGGGGAGATGATTTCTTACACTAAATGCATTGATTTTAGTATATATAGTGATTTCTAATCCTATTTGATTGCTTGCACTAGCTGCATTTATTTTAGTGTGATATTGATTTCTAATGATATTTTATTGTTTGCATTATATGCATTGATTTCAATGCAGATGATTTCTACGCTGCATTGATTTTAGTGTGATATTGATTTCTAATGATATTTTATTTCTTGCATTATATGCATTGATTTCAATGCAGATGATTTCTAATCCTATTTGATTGCTTGCACTAAACCAAAGATAAATAATAAACCGAAAAATATAAATAAACCGATATGGTACATAAATAAAACCTCTTTTGGTACTTACTCCAAAGGTATGATAAATAAATAAAAATATAAGTAAACTAGAGGTATGGTAAATAAATAAAACATATTTTTATATTTACTCCATAAACCTATTTATATTTCTGAAAACTCATAAAATACATTCTATTTAGGTGAAGCTTATGGGACAAATACCTTGGGAGAAACTATTATTAATACCATGGGCTAAATACCATGGGAAAAATACCATATTTATTAAATAGGTATGGTAAATAAATAAATATAAAAGAGCTATGAAGAGGTATGGTAAATAAATAAAAATATATCAAATATGATTAGAAATCAACATCTAATTATGAGCCAAATATCATGGTAAATAAAAGTGGTATGGTAAATAAATAAAAACCTATTTTCATATTTACTCCATAATCAACTTTATATTTACAAGCACTCAAAAAACATGTTTTATTTAAGGGAAGCCTATGGGCCAAGTTATTATTAATACTATGAAAAAAAACATTATTAACCCTAATATTAATATTAAATTATTATTATTATTACTAAATCTAATATTAATATTAATATATTATAATATTAATGTTATTAAATTTGATAACTTTGGATTAATACAATATTAAATTTTTTATATTATAATATATATTAATATATCATGATATATATTTACTCTAGATATATATGGGAGGGAAAAACAAAGACATAGGGGAAATGACAAGGGAAATATGGAGATAAACTCAAGGAGAGGGGAGAGGAGTGAGAGAGGTATAGAAGGGTAAGAGAGGGAGAGGGAGACACAAAGATGGAGGGGGGAGAGAGAGAAGGAGAGGGGGAGGCAGATGGTGAGAGGATTGGAGGGTAGAGAGAGAGAGAGATGGTGGAAGAGAGAGGGAGGTGGGAGAGAAAGGGAGAGAGAGGAAGGAAGAGAGAGGAAGGAAGAGAGAGAGGACTTCAGAGAGATGATGAGAGAGGGAGGGATAAAGAGATGGAGTTGGAGGGGTATGGATGGAGTGAAAATGGAGAGATGGAGAGAGAGTGTGTATGTTTAGGGGTGACATAAAGAGACAAAGAGATGGAGAGAAGGGGGGAGGGAAGGAGAGATAAGGAGAGAGGGAGGGACATAGTAACATAGTTGGAGAGAGAGAGAGAGAGAGTGTGTGTGTGTGTGTGATGGGGGAAGAGAGAGGATTGGAGGGCAGAGAGAGAGAGAGAGAGAGAGAGAGAGAGAGAGAGAGAGAGATGGGGGAAGAGAGAGGTAGGTAGGAAATAAATGGAGAGAGAGAGTATGAAAGTGATGGGGAAGAGAGAGTATTGGGGAAAATAGAGAGAGAGAGAGAGAGTGAGTGAGAGAGAGAGAGATGGGGAAGAGAGGGGGAGGTAGGAGAGAAAATGAGAGAGAGAAAGGATGAGAGAGAGGAGGAGAAAGGGATGGATAGAGAGATAAAGTTGGAGGGGGAGAGAGGGAGGGAAGAAGAAAGACATAGAGAATGAGAAGTGGAGAGAGATAAGGAGTGAGAAGGGAGATATGGAGAGAGATTTTGTATGTTTTGGTGTGAGATAAAGAGATAAATACGGAGAGATGGAGAGAAGGGGTGAGAGAAGGAGAGAGGGAGGGATATAGTAACAAAGTTAGAGAGCGAAGGGAGAGAAAGAGAGGGGGAGGGTGGGAGAGAAAGAGAGAGAAAGGAAGGAAGAGTGAGGATGTGAGAGTGTGGAGAGAGGGAGGGAAAGAGATATGGATTTGGAGAGGGAGAGAGAGGGAGGTAAGAAGAAAGGCATAGAGAGATAAAGGTGGAGAGAGATAGAGGGAGGGAAAGAGAGATGGAGTTGGAGGGGGAGAGGGAAGGAGGGAAAGAGAGATGGAGTTGGAGAGGGAGGTAAGAAGAAAGACAAAGAGGGAGAAATGTTGAGAGAGAGAGGAGTGATAAGGAAGATGAAGAGAGAGTGAAAGAGGACAGAAGGAGGAAAGAGAGATAGAATCAGGGGAGAGAGAGAGAAGGGGAAGATAGAGATATAGATGGAAGGTGAAGAGAGGGAAGAAGAGAGAGAGGGAGGGAGGGAGACTAAGAGAGAGAGATTCATAGATATGGAGTGAGTGTGTGTGTGGGGGGGGTGAGATAGAGAGACAAAGGAGAGATGGATGTAGATATAGATATATATGGAGGAGGGAGAGAGGGGAGAAGATTTCTTACACTATATGCATTGATTTCGGTGTATATGGTGATTTCTAATATTATTTGATTGCTTGCACTATATGCATTGATTTTTTGTGTAGATATTGATTTCTAATGATATTTTATTGCTTGCACTAGATGCATTTATTTCAATGCAAATGATTTCTAATCATATTTTCTTACTTGCACTAAATGCATTGATTTCATTGTATATGGTTATTTTTATTCCTATATGATTTCTTGCACTAGATGCATTGATTTCAATCTAGGTGTTGATTTCTAATTATATTTGATTGCTTTCACTAGATGCATTGATTTCAACGTAGATGATTTGTAATCATATTTGATTACTTGCACTAAATGCATTGATTTCAGTGTAGATGGTGATTTCTAATCCTATTTGATTGCTTGCACTAAATGCATTGATTTCAATGTAGATGTTGGTTTCTAATCTTATTTGATTGTTTGCATTAGATGCATTGATTTTAGTGTAGAATTTGTTTTCTACTCTTATTTGATTTCTTGCATTAGATGCATTGATTTCAGTGGAGATGTTGATAATTTTCTCATTTGATGTAATTGGATGTCTGATGGTACATTTATTTTAAAGTTATTGGATTAACAGTGTGCATTGATTTTAGTGCCAAAGAACAAAAATTATTGACAATGTACATTGATTTTTGTGTTATAGTAATTCAACCTATTAATATTGGAGAGCAATAGAGACAAAGTATGATGTTTACTACAACAACTCTAGCTAAATATTTAAATGGTTTAAGATTTCAACTGTCCTTTTCATATAATCGATATGAAAAGATGACAAAACTAACAAGGGTGACAATAAGAATAGTAGAAGAAAATAGTTTAATATTTATCACAATGAAGACTATTTGTAATTGACTACATTCTTATTATTCACATTTTCTATCATTCAACACTATTGTTATTATCGCTTTGCATTCAAAATTTTTATTTCATCATTTTTCATCATTAAGATTATTAGCAATATTTATCATCTCAACAAACAGAGGTAACTAACAAAATTTAAAATTAAAATGACCAAGTTAATCTCAGGCATATTTAGCATATTTAAAATGATTATATATATATATATATATATATGTATATATATATATATATATATATATATATATATATATATATATATATATATATATATATATATATATATATATATTATTAGAAATGTAGATAGTATTATTATATTATATTATCATATTAGATTTAGAAAAACAATAGTATCTATATTAATATATAGGTATATATAGTATAGTATAGTTAGTATTATATTATAGTTATATTAGGATATACTAACATAATATAGGATTTATATTAATATTAATTAATACCTAACATAACATTAATCTTAGTGTAACACTAACACATATCTAACATAATGTTATATTGGATTAAAAATTAGTATTACATAGGTTAACATAGTAGGACTAGGTTAGATAACACTTAGTTTAGGCTAGGTTAACTCTAGGCTAGTCTTAGGTGATAGGGTAACTGGACCCAATAGAACTAGTCAAAACCAACATCCCAAACGAAAAGTGGTTTGATTTGGGACCCTAACCGGGTGGTCTCTTTGATGTTGATGGATGTCATTTTTTCCCATCAACACTAGGCTAAAATTTGGCCTCCTCGAAATTGCCCAAAAATTATGCTCGGTTGCCTAGAAACTACCCAAAATTTCATGCATGTGAAGTTACAAGAGGAGGTAGAACGACATGTGTGAAGTCAAAGAGAGAGAAAATATGTGATGCAAGAGCCTAGCGGTGAAATGGTTAAGATTTCTCCTGTGACCAAGATCTAGTTCCAAAAACACCTCTCGAGCCCTGCCTTATTCCTCTTCTTATCACATGGGAAAATCCCAAAAATACCTCATTGCATGAAAATTTAATTCCTCATCCAAGGAGTACCCATGTTTCATACTCTCGATGAACCTTGTTACATGGAAAATGAGAAATACATGAAAAATGTGATTACAATCACATTTTTCATGTATCTCTCATTTTTCATGTAACAAGATCCATTGAAAGTATGAAACATGGGTACTCCTTGGATGAGGGATTAAATTCTACAACCAATGAGTGCTCCTTCTCGAAATTTGAGTAAAACCATATGGAGATAAGTTAAAAATATGAGTTGTAAAAATAATTTTTTATTTTTTCCCTCTAATGATTTGTTGCTTTAATATAATCTTATTTTATTATTTACACTATTAGTTTATAATATTCCTTAGGAGGCCTATTTTAGAACTCAAAATTTCTCTAATGCCTATTCCATCGCATATGTCTACTCCTCTCGTTGCCCCTGACAATGATGTATGGAGAGTGCAACCTACACAACCTTTGCGATCTATTCAAGGTTTTTTTACTACCTCTTTGCATCCTCCCCTCAAGGAAAATATTTCTCAACAGTTACAGTCAACACCACAACCTTCCACACTTGCTAGTCAACATTCTCCATCTTCTCCATGAGTCTCCAGGAAAAAAATTGTGTTTTCTAATCCCATTGGACAATATTCAAAACATGAAGTCACTTCCTATCCTATCACAAGTGATAAGAGGAAGAAATATCGAGCCACCCTTTTTTATTCTTCACATGGCTCCTCACATTCTGTCACATCTCACCCTTGCTAGGAAGAGAAACATGCAGAATCTATTCCATCACACAGGCCGTGACAATAGCTTATGACTACTTGTAGTATGTTTTTGATATGTTTATGGATATTATTTAGTTTTTGATGTACAATGGTGCCACTATTTTAGTTTTTCTAGGATACTATTCACTACACACACACACACACACACACACACATATATTGATATATATATTTATGATACTCTATTTTATTTGTGACCAGGGTTTTTGTTTGAAGGAAGGGACACATGATTATGCATATGAAGCTATGTTTATCATGCATACAACACTCTATTTATATATTTTTATGGAACATTTGATATATATGGAATATGATTATGGAAAAACAAGGAGTTTTGGGAGACACAAGGGTTTAAGTTTCATGATGTTGATCTAATTTTTTACTTGATACCATAGGAGGAGAAAGTTTGATTACATAGTGTTATCACTCTGAAATTTCCAAAGGTTATTCTAAGTGTTTAAAATAAATATCAGAGGTAACTACTATTCGCTTTTGGAACTTAGGATCTAGCCTTCCTAAATTCAGAGAGGGCTCTCTCTATATGATTTAACTTTGTTTGTTTAATAGATTTTAGGCTAGTTATGTATGTTTGGTTGGGTTGATTTTTTTATTGGCTTTGGTTGGTTGGTGGAATTAATTATTTAGATGAATAGGTGCTTATCATATTTCCATTTGGCTATGGAGTCAATCTGCTTTGAAACAAAACTGAATCAAATTATAAGGAAAGTAATACAGGGCAAGATAGATGAGCAATAATAGATCTCAAGGCAGAATGGTGAAGTTATTTTTCAATCGTGATCAAGGAGCAATTAAGAATTCCTTAAAGCAGATAATGAATAAGGATGAAGGAATAAATCGAGATCAAAGGGAAATTAAGAATTCTCTAAACCGGATATCAGAAGAAAACATAGAAATGTATAACACCTCAAAACAGACTGTAAAGTTTAAACAAATTCTGCAATAAATTTATTGTTATAACATTTAAATTCATAACACATATAAGTTGATAGAATACTTAGAAAAGGAACATGAACAATTAAAATTTATACTTCACTAAGATAGCTCATCACATGAACCTTGTAAAGAAGTTTCTTTATTACTTGTTTAGTCTGTTGACTGGAAATTGGTACAGTAACCCTTTGGCAAGAGATTGGTCAACTAACAAAATGTTCATAAGTATACACTTGAACCACCCTTGATTCATCTGAATATCTGAGCTAAATAAGCCTCAAAACCACCTCCACTCATTCATAGGGGTCGAATTCATGAGATGAGGGAGATATTACATAAAAATCTGAACTGATAGC
Source organism: Pinus albicaulis (assembly GCA_034641835.2). Lineage (NCBI taxonomy): Eukaryota > Viridiplantae > Streptophyta > Pinopsida > Pinales > Pinaceae > Pinus > Pinus albicaulis. The sequence continues at coordinate 508,092,167 of CM076575.1, read as the reverse complement.
TAGAGTGTAGGATGAGAAAAGTAACGCATTCCTATCTCTAATGAATGGATTCATTACACTTCAACCGATTGACTTACCTAATGTATTTACCCTAGATAAAAGTAAAAACATGATATTTACATTCATCTTGACAATTTACATAAGTAATTTCTCATTTCCCAAGGTAAAAATTCAATTTGGAGTGAAACTCAAAAATTTGTTGAAGACTGTATAAAATGCAATTTCTCTGTCAAACGTGCAGCATCTAGGTAGAAAAATTTACCTTTGTTCAAGGCTGATTTTGAGTGCCTTCTTGAACTCTAAATCAGATTCATGATAGATCATTGGAAATCCCTTTGAGTCTATTTTCTAAACCTACCTCCAGTTTTCAAAATGGTGCTCATTTTCCCTGTCAACAACCTGTTTTCCCAAGACTGGTAAACGCGCAGTGACCAGGCAAATTTAGAGGCAAAAACATGAAATTTTGATGGTTTTTGGCACTTTTGATGGACCAGTTCTCCTCCAAAAACTATGAAATTGGCTAGGGTTGATATCCTCATCAATATGAACCTGGTGTTGGTGGCCATTTTTCATTTGGAGGCCCCAAAAAAGAGCGTAGCGTCCAGGTCGCTGCGCCTTTGGAAAATTTTCTGTGTGAAAAAATACTTAAAAACACATAAATGAACAAAAGTGAAAAGTGTGCCAAAACCTATCAAAATTGTGAGGGTACTTTCTCATCAAGTGCTTGAGGCATGGATTGACACCTCAACAAGTATATCTAATTTCTCTTTTTCTTCTTGCTTGGTCAAAGCTTGAATTTTTGCATGGGCTCTTTTGAGCTTGGCCCTTGCAATGTTGTTCCTCATGGCATAATGTTTTTCCATCTTTCTCTCAATGTCATTGTCATTTTTTTCCTTCTCTAGAAACTTCTCCAAATGCATATTGGATCTATCAAGCCATGGCTCCCTGTCCTTGTTGATTTTTAGGGCAAATTTTTAAATTGGTGTGAGTTGGGTTGCTAGGTTATCTTCCCTTTGTTTCTCTAGGGCTAGAGCTCTTTTCAACCCTCTAGTCCTTGGTCTTTGTCTTGGAGGTTGATCCTCCTCATCATCAGGCTCACCAAACCTTTCCAATGTTTCCTCAAGCAAGGATTTATCTTTTTTGGCCTCTCTTTGTGCTTTGATACACTTCACCTCATTGATGTCCTGCTTGGTCTTCGGCTGGTGGTTTTCTTGCTCAAGGAAGTCAATCAAATACTTGGCCCTCTCAAGATTAGTCTCAAGTTCACTAATCTTTGCCTCTTTCCCTTTAATTATTGAATTGGTGATTTTGTCTTCATCTTCCTCACTTAGGTCAATCAACTAAAACTCTTGCTCCATTTCATGTTTTCCCTCCTCATCATCAATGTTTGGCTCTATTACCTTTTCCTTACCTTTATTTACCTCCTGTGTTGATGAAGAATGTATGGCCCATTTCACTCCAAGTGAAGCAAACATATGCCTATAAACTCTCTGGTAAGTTTTGGGAAATGGCTTAACTTCAGCCAAAGTAGCCCATGTTGCCTCAATATCTTCCTCACTGCTTGATGATTTTGAATCATTATGTGGTGGTGATGTAGGGTTATATAAAGGTGAAGAAGAAGGCTCAATATGAGGTGAATGGGGTGAATGAAGCTGACTTGGTAATGATGTATGAACAATAGGCTGAGATGGAGGGATAGATGTAGGAGGATGAGATGTCGAAGGGGAATTTTGGCCATGCTGACTAGATGGGGTAGTAAAAATATCATTTGGTATGAAGGTGTCCCATGGAATTTTCATTTGATCAATCTGATGCATGACTATCATTTTGATGAGGGAGTGGTGAAAAATACTCTGCATTTGATGACCATAATCTCTCTTTTGGGAAATATATGCCTTTTTGTAAATGCTGTGGGAGAGATAATAGGGTATGTGAAGCATCATGACTCTAGTGAAGTGCATGAGGAGATGGATATGATAAGAATAGAGTCTAGAAAACCTCCCCCCATAGGTGAAGTATTTCATAATGATTTTCATCATGGGGACATATCTGTCAAGGAGATGAGAGAAAGGAAAAATTTTCTTTTTGTAATCCTTGTATCTTAGTTTAAGATATGGATCATAGTAGAAATGATCAAGGTTTCCTTGTTTAAACCATTTTTCTCCTACATTTGGAATCCTTGTAGCAGCTGCATTGATATTAGTGGACATAGTGAAATTAATCCCAGCAAGAGTGACCTGTCTATCATGAAGATTGGAAATGAACAATCTTGTCAACATAGGATGATACTGGATCTTCTACACTTTCTCACAAAATTCAAAACAACCCCCATGCTTGAAACATGACATAGTGAGGGGAGATGCCATAATCTCTCTAGTGGTTATTGGTTCAACTCTAATGACTTTCCCTCCCTTTTTTATATGGCTTTTCTTCAGTCTTTGTTCCTCACTAGTACATCTGTTCTCCTCTTTAGCCATATTTGAAGTAAAAACACTAGGGTAATGAAATGAAATGGAGGGAATCAAAATGTGAAGGAAACCTAGGTTAGTGAAAAACCTAGGATTCAGGGGTATTAGGAATGGTATTTCCTTTAGGGAATGGGGATATGGAAAAATATATTATGGGAATGGGAAAGGAAATATATAACAGTTTAGAGATTAGGTTTGAAATGAGAATTAGGGTTTCTTCCTTAGGAATCGCTTCAAACGATTATAAGGCACAAAATATATCAATGAGATGATTTTATCGTTTACTCACTGATTAATGGAGCTTTGAAGAAAACCAGTGCAGGGATTTAGAATTTTCTAATGAAGTAGGAGGCTATAAGATGGTTTTCTGTCTTCTTGAGCAAACATGCAACGTCTGGAGAAAACGTGCAACGACCGCGACAAGAGCGCAACGACCACTTCCAAGAGCGCATTGTCCAGGTGAAATGGTCTGAGAAATTCAGGCAAACGCACAGTGACTTCCCTCAAACGTGCAGCGACCGTCTCAAATGCGCATCAACCCTGGAAATTTTCTTGTTTGCTCACTGAAAATGTGAAATTTCTCCTTTTTTGAGTATTGTTGAAGGATGAATTAAACAAATAGGCTTTTCTTTGAGGTTTTGCATGGATTTATAATCTAGTAGATTAAATTTATAATTTGAATTACCCACTTTCCTTATGTTTACTTTTATTCTCAAACTTTAGCACTAATACTCTTTGACCTTCTGACTTTTTTCTTTGCAGGTTGATTTAGCTAATGGAGCTTGGCTTTCTTTGATTATTCTTTTAGGACATACCCTCTTTTTTCATTTTTTAATATGGGAATTTTTTTTTTAGAAATGCAAACATATGTACAATATTACAAGACTTAACATAGCCAATTCAAAATTATGATCCCTATTATTATAGGACCCTAACATTGGCTCCACTTGGGGATGGCATCTCCTTGTGAGATGTCAAGAACTTTCTGACCAGTGGCCTTGCAACTTTGACTTGGCTTCCAAATTTGCAACTTGTTTTGTTATAAAACCTCTATGATGAAAATCTTAAACTTAAATCAAACCTTTCTACACATTGAAATCTGAAACACACTGAACTGAAAACTGAAATGCAAACTGAAATGAAACTCGAAAGAATGCTTGAAAAAATGCTCAAAGTACTGAGTTTTATTTTCACACTGCTACCTATCCTACACTGCTGAAACTTATGCTAAATCAGGTAATACAAAAATTCCAATGAAGCCAGTCAAGTAGCTGCAGAAACAAATGGACAACTTAACTGTCTGTAAGGAAAATCAGTAGTATAACTTGATTATGTGTCCTCATAACCAAAGTTATAATATGAAATGGAAACTGCTGATTTATTTGAGCCTTATAAAGAGTACATGCTTGAGAATTTGAGTTAAGAAGAACCTCCATATACTCTTTTATAGGATCGATAAAAGCATGATGTATGATATTTGCTTCTAGGCCTTCAATGACTAGTTGAGTAGTTGTGTCTTCAATATTAAACTTTGAACCCACATCTTCAGTTTGGTACTTGAAAGCACAATCATCCTCACTATGTAAGTCAAGAGGTAGTACAATTTCCTCTTGCTTAGGGGAAGGAAGATTTTCCAAGAAGTCTTGAGGATCTCAGAAATTGTATGATTGAATTTGAGTATTTAAAAGTTCAACAACAATTTCATATATTTCAACAACTATATCCAGAAAAGATGTTTTAGCTTTAGGAATACATTTCCTTGATTTCAAAATGTGAAAGACAACCTCTAGGAAATTTTCATCAAGTTGAAATTTTGATAAAAGATTCCTGAATGTATTTAAAACTTCACAAGATAGAAGGTTTTCCACAAACCTTGTCATCTTTTTCAGCAGGAACTCTGGTCAACATGTTGTGGAGTCGCCATGAATACTCAAAAGCTAGGTTCTTTGGATCATGGAGTCGCCAAGTGAATAATTGCAGTTTTCTTTGTATATGGTCACTGTCCACCATTAGTGATCAGTTCTGAAATTTGATGTATGTTCTTGAGGAAGATAAAAGGTTTTACATTCTCCAGTATGTTCACCAATATGTTATCTCTCTGAAATTTCCAAAGGTTGTTCTAAGTGTTTAAAATAAATATGAGAGGTAACTACTATCCACTTTTGGAACTTAGGATCTAGCCTTCCTAAATTCAGAGAGGGCTCTCTCTATATGATTTAACTTTGTTTGTTTAATATATTTTAGGCTAGTTATGTATGTTTGGTTGGGTTGGTTTTTTTTTGGTTTTGGTTGGTTGGTGGAATTAATGATTTAGATGAATAGGTGCTTATCAGCGTTCCATTGGGCTATGGAGTCAATGTGATTTGAAACATAACTGAATCAAATTATAAGGAAAGTGTTATACGGTAAGATAGATGAGCAGTAACAGATCTTAAGGCTGAATGGTGAAGTGATTTTCAATCGGGATCAAGGAGCAATTAAGAATTAAACCAGATAATGAATAAGGATGAAGGAATCAATCAGGATTAGAGGGAAAATAAAAATTATCTAAACTGGATATCAGAAGAAAACATAGAAATGTATAACAGTTCAAAAAAGAGTGTAAATTTTAAACAAATTATGTAGTAAAATTCCTGTTATAACATTTAAATTCAGAACACATATAATTTTATGGAATACTTAGAAAAGGGACATGAAAAATTGAAATTGATACTTCACTGAGATATCTCATCACATGAATCCTGTAAATAAGTTTCTTTATTACTTGTTCAGTTTGTCGACTGGAAATTGGTGCAATAACCCTTTGGCAAGAGATCAGTCAACTAACAAAATGTTCATAAGTCCACACTTGACCCACCCTTGATTCATCTGAAGATATGAGCTAAATAGGCCTCAAAACTACCTCCACTCATTCATAGGGGTCGAATTCATGAGATGAGGGAGATATTACATAAAACGCTGAACTGATAGCTAGAGTGTGAGATGAGAAAGTGACTCATTCCTATCTCTAATGAACTGATTCATTACACTTCAAATGATTGACTTACCTAATGTATTTACCCTAGATAAAAGCAAAAACATGATATTTACATTCATCTTGACCATTTACATAAGTAATTTCTCATTTCCCAAGGTAAAGAGTCAAATTGGAGTGAAACTCAAAATTTTGCTGAAGACTGTATAAAATGCAATTTCCCTGTCAAACGTGCAATGTCTAGGTAGAAAAATTGACCTTTGTGCAAGGCTGATTTTGAGTGCCTTCCCAGTGTTCAAATCAACTTCATGATTGATCATTAGAAAGCCCTTTGAGTCTATTTTCCAAAACTACCTCTAGTTTTCAAAATGGTGCTCATTTTCCCTTTCAAAACCTGTTTTCCCAAGACTTAGAAACGCGCAGTGACCAGGCAGATTTAGAGGCAGAAACATGAAATTTTGATGGTTTTTGGCACTTTTGATGGAACAGTTCTCCTCTAAAAACTCTTAAATTTTCTAGGGTTGATATTCTCATCAATATGAACCTGCTGGTGGTGGCCATTTTTCATTTGGAGGCCCCAAAAGAGAGCATAGCCTACAGGTCATTGCGCCTTTGGAAAATTTTATGTGTGAAAAAATACTTAAAAACACAAAAATGAACAAAAGTGAAAATTGTGCTAAAACTTGTCAAAATTGTGAGGGTACTTTCTCATCAAGTGCTTGAGGCATGGATTGAAACCTCAACAATTATATCTAATTTCTCTTTTTCTTCTTGCTTGGTCAAAGCTTGAATTTTTGCATGGGCTCTTTTGAGCTTGGCCCTTGTAATTTTGTTCCTCATGGCATAATGTTTTTCCATCTGTCGCTGAATTTCATTGTCCTTGTCGACCTTCTCTAGCAACTTCACCAAATTTATATTGGCTCTATCAAGCCATGGTTCCCTGTCCTTTTTTATTTCTAGGGAAAGCTTTTCAATTGGTGTGAGCTGGGCTACTATTTCAGCTTCCCTTTGTTTCTCTAGGGCTAGAGCTCTTTTCAGCCCTCTAGTCCTTGGTCTCTGTCTTGGAGGCTGATCCTCCTCATCATCAGGCTCACCAAACCTTTCCAATGTTTCCTTAAGCAAGGATTTAGCTTTTTCGGCCTCTCTTTGTGCTTTGATACACTTCACCTCATTGATGGCATGCTTGGTCTTCAACTACTGGTTTTCTTGCTCAAGGAAGTCAATAACATACTTGGCCCTCTCAAGATTAGTCTCAAGTTCAATAATATTTTCCTCTTTGCCTTTAATTACTGCATTTGTGATTGTGTCTTCATTTTCCTCACTTAGGTCAATCAACTGAAACTCTTTCTCTATTTCATGTTTTCCCTCCTCCTCATCAATGTTTGGCTCTATTACCTTTTCCTTACCTTTATTTAATTGTTGTGCTAATGATGAAGGTATGGCCCCTTTCACTCCAAGTGAATCAAAAACATGCCTATAGCCTCTTTGGTAAGTTTTGGGAAATGGATCAACTTCAGCCAAAGTAGCCCATGTTGCCTCAATATCTTCCTCACTTCTTGATGATTTTGAATCATGATGTGATGGTTATGTAGGGTTATATAAAGGTGAAGAATAAGGCTCAATATGAGGTGAATTAGGTGAATGAAGCTAACTTGTTAATGATGTATGAACAATAGGCTGAGATGGAGGGATAGATGCAGGAGGATGAGATGTTGAAGGGGCATTCTGGCCATGCTGACTAGGTGGGGTGGTAAAAATCTCATTTTATATGAAGGTGTCCCATGGAATGTCCATTTCATCAAGCTGATGCATGACTATCATTTTGATGAGGGAGTGGTGAAAAATACTCTGCATTTGATGACCATAATCTCTCTTTTGGGCAATATATGCCATTTTTTCAATGTTGCGGGAGAGATAATAGGGTATGTGAAGCATTCTGACTCTAGTGAAGTGCATGAGGAGCCATATATGATAATAACAGAGTCTAGAAAACCTCCCCTCTATCCCTAGGGTTGGACTAGCAACTATAGGAACATACTAACATCGACCTTCCTATATTGTAAATTAAATTCAGAGCAAGGAATATGACCTATCTTGTTCTGAAGCTATTTTGTCATCTTCCATCGAAGCTTCTTGATGTGTCGCTCTCCTCAAGCTCGATACACCCTGCTACCAAAGTTCGATTACCTATACAAACAATCAAGACACCACGACAAGCGTAAAATCATACAAAAATAAAACAATCACAACCTATCTAACTAATCAAGGAATGCTAGAAATCTCATTATAAATGTAAACAAGAGTGGAAGATAAACATCAGTTGCATTTTATTATGATAAAGACAAGGGGAGTTTACAACCAAGCCTTGATGTTGAGGCTCTCCTTCGGCAGGTCTGTATCCAAGCACGTTTACAACACCCTCACACACAAAGGTCAAGATCTCATTATGTTCCTAACACACAAAAACAATCACACTTTCCTCTATTCTCCCGAAGCTATGATTGATCTCCTCTCTATGATTGTTACTTCTAACCATCTAGCTCTGAACTATGCTTTGACGATTTTGATCATGAAGAATAAGAACTCATGGCTTCCAAGAGTTTCTCATCTAATGGGAGAATAACACTCTGCAAATTAGGATCAAATGCCCCCATTACATGGTGTACTATCGCACTGACTGAATTATCAGTGGATGCAGAAATGGAACATGTGGCCACATAATTGACGTGTGGCGGGGAAGATATCGCCGACAGGTAAGTACCAAGAAGGGACGATGGTAGACTAGATGGCACATCAAGACCAAACAATGAAATTTTATCAATGGTCACGATCCGACCTTCGTGTGGAAAACAGATCACACGAAATATGGAAGAGACAATCTCACCCATGGCATAATCATATTCGTGCCCCAGGAGTTAACTAAAATCCAAGGGGCCTTGGACAACCATCACATCTATATAGATAGTTTTCCCTCCCATAGCAATAGGCAACTTTGGAAGGATCCCTAATGGTTTACTTGTTCCTCTATTAAAAGAAAATAGATTCTGAGTAATGGGCACAAGCTGTAGGGAACCCAAAGCTTTCCATGTAGTTGAGGATAGAATACTAACCAAGGTGCCTTCATCTATAATTGTGCCCGGTACGACCATATTGCAGGCTTGTACAATGATCTCAAACGACATGTAAGAAGGAAGATAGTATCCCGTAAATCGAATCCAATCAAAGGAAGAAACCAAACTACATGGAGGGGGTGCCATAGGAATAAGAGGATTATCCCCCTATGTTACGGGAGTGGAAATACCATCCTCCTGGGCTCTAGGAATGAGAGCAGGAGGATCACTTTCTGAAACTGTGCCAATAGGAGTCAGAGGATCACCCTCTTGGATCATGGAAATGGGAGGATTGCCCTCCGATCCCAAGGAATAAGAAGAAACAAAAAGAACCTGACTGGGATGAGGTCCACTCTCAACGGAAAATACCTAATGGACTGTAGATGGAATCAGGTTGACCTTTTTCTCAATCAATGATTAGTTGGAAATGGACTCAGGAAACTGACTTTCAGAGAGAGTGGAATCGATTGGAGATGAATCCTGATCAACGGGTTGATCAACTATTGGAGGAATCGAAGAAAACTTCCAGTAACCGATGGGAAGACATGACTCAGAAGCTGAAAGGGTATCGAGTACCTTAGAAGCTTCATCCATATAAGGATAGAGGTGAATGGGATGGTTCCCTTCACACAACTTACAGGGAAATTTGATCATCCCATGTTTCTTATGAGTCTCATTATCTTTAGCAAAAGGCTCATCATCAACATGATGTCCAGAGGTCGATGATGAAGGATGAATCAAGCCAATGGACCACACTTCTAGCACCGAATACCAGGGAAATCACGAAGAAGGTGGTCACTGTCACATAGTTTGCAAGAGAATTTGACTCTGTGAGACAGAGCGGGAGGTTTCTCAATATTAGCTGCATGGGTAGAAATAGTTGTTGATTCACCCCCTAACTTATTTTCCTTCTTCTTCTTCGATTTCTTCTTCTTCTTCTTAGCTACCTGGTTACTAGAATCCAGACTTTCACTAGGAAAAGAGGAAGAACGAGGTGAAGAAATAAGTGAAGAAGGTGAGGGGTCAACCTTAGGATCAACATTGGGTTGACATGGTTGAGGCTGAGGAGAACTCGGTTGAGAGAAATTTGGTATATTCGAAACCACATGGGTTGAAAATAACCAAACTGGCAGACCAATGGTTAATCTAGGAAGGGACAATGTTGCCATGTATGGGGCACCAACATTTCCAAAAGAAGGAAACGAACCAGGATTCCCATCCGAGGGGATACTTGGGTTGATGGACTCGAGAAACGTTGCCATTGGAATAAATCTTAAATAATCACTAAGGAATGTAACTTTAACCAGGAATATTTCGTGGGCAGTGTTGGGTCTTGAAAATGTCATTCATTTCCATTACACTTTCACTATTATGTCCATTATATCACCTCCATTTCACCTCCATTTCACTACTATGTCACTACATTCATCCCACTTTCATTATCATTGGGCCACATTTATGTTTTTCCAAACTTTATTAATTCTTAGCCTTTTTAAGTGAATTTGTGATTAAAAATTAGAAAATAATGTGCATATGCTTATACCTAACAAGTGGGTTGAGATTGTTGTCATGTGTAGGTAAAAAGGAGACTTCTAGAAGACCCTTATGTGGCACTCTAAGGACAAATTCGAATTTGGTTGGAGAAGATCATGGGATAATGAGGATATGTGTCTCATTTCCTTGTTGTATTGAAACTCTAAAAGGATATGTGTCTCATTTCTTAGTTGTGTTGAAACTCTAGAAAGACATGTGTCTTATCATTTCCTATTGTAACTCTAGAGATGGAGGGAGAGATTCATGGACTCCCATTAATGAGATAACTCCTCATATTTTGTATAAATAGGAGAAGCTTTCTCCTATCATGGGTAATGAGAAAATAGTGAAAAATAGGAGAAGGAGAGAAAGGAATAGAGAGTATTTTGTAACAAAGCTTAAGATGGAATGGGATGTAGATTTGTGAGTTTTTCAATAAAGAAGTTCTTTGATGCTGTTTTGACTACATCTTCAAGGAGCTAAGGATTACACCAAATTGGTAGCAGAGGGCCCCTGCTATCCAAGGAGGCTTCTACATGCTTTCTAGATAAGTAGCTTTTAATTCATGTCTTGCATTATTTTTTTAACTAACAGATCCTCATGATGTTATAGTTAATCCTTTCTTAAATTTTTTTTCCAACATATCTTTATTCATGAAATGGATTTAATTGTGACATCTTGAGTTACTAGCACTTTAGTTTTTTTAGATTAAAAGATCCTCATTATCTTACAACCATTCTTTTTTTTAAAATGCTCTTCCAACATATCAATATTAGATGAAAGAGATTCGGTTGTATTATGTTGAGTTAATTAGCATTTTCTGTTTTGCAATTAGATTAAAGATCCTCATTATCTTACAACCATTCTTTTTCTTAAACACTCTTCCAACATATCAATATTAGATGAAAGAGATTCGGTTGTATTATGTTGAGTTAAATAGCATTTTCTGTTTTGCAATTAGATTAAAAGAACCTCATTATCTTACAACCATTCTTTTTCTTAAACGCTCTTCCAACATATCAATATTAGATGAAAGAGATTCGGTTGTATTATGTTGAGTTAATTAGCATTTTCTGTTTTGCAATTAGACTAAAAGATCCTCATTATCTTACAACCATTCTTTTTCTTAAACGCTCTTCCAACATATCAATATTAGATGAAAGAGATTCGGTTGTATTATGTTGAGTTAATTAGCATTTTCTGTTTTGCAATTAGATAGGAGATCCTCATTGCATTAAAATTAATCTTTTTCACAAGCTCTTCCAACAAATCTATAACTAAATGAATCAGATTAAGTTGTAATTTCTTGAGTTACATTTCATGTTCATTTACAAGCTAGGATATCCATGGATTAGAATGCTCTGTTTTTCATCATTTTCCTAATTAGGGATAGAATTTACAATTACACTCTGTTTTGAGTCTAAGGTTTCCTTTTCTTTCTTTTTTACATAGATTTGATTTCATCTTTTGAACGTAAGTACTAAAAAGACAAGACCTCCAAAAACATCAATAAAAAACATACAACGAAGTAAGGAAGAGGTCACTTAAGCACATATAGTGCACCACACTTCATCAGTTTACTAGCTCTGGTTGATAATTTATGTTAGCAATTTAGGACGCTAAATTGACTACATAGGTAGTCAATTTTAAGACAATGAAATAAAAATTTGCATTTTCATATTTTAAGAGTCGAGAAAAGGGGCAAAAGATGAGTCTAGTCACTTTCAAGTTGGACGAGCTTGAAAGGACAAGTGCTCGATGGTATTTTCAAATTTTAGAGAGTCACAGAAAGATCAAAATGAATACTCAAGAAATCTAAGCAAGAGGGTGTACCAAGCTCTTGTGAACTGTAATATACACCTTGGTGATCAAATGAAAGAGAAATGACCAAGGACTTAACGTACGTGCAGGCATTCTCCCTGAATGTTGTGTTCGGTGTATAACAATTACAGGGCGACAGACTCAGCTTCCTACGGATAAAGGATTGCAACCTATGAGGGTCTCCCTTAATATATGCGACGGTACAGGGAGCACAAGTTCGTACTAGCGCTATCTAATGCAAGATTGTGAGCGATAGATGCTAGGTTTAACGATGTCGGGACACGTCACTAGCCTAGACCTCTAAGTGTGAGCGTTAAGTTTCAATGCTTCCTTATATAGATTGAATAAATTTTATGGTTGATCTTGAATTATGTCTCAGTTTCAAGGCCCTACCACTGTCATCGGAGAACTTCAATATGCATCTATATGAGAAAATAAATATTTAAATTCGATGAATGTTATATGGTTAAAGGAAGAGTCTCAAATGATGACGCAACAAACAGTAATACTAAAAACAAAAATTTTCCCAAATAGATGAATTTCACTATCCAAAAGTAATCTAAAACATTCAAATATGCGAACTATGCAATGTAATCTATGCAAAATTATCTTTTTGAAAACTATGCAATTGTAATCTGTGCACAATTTTCTTTCCTTTTGAATGAATAAGAATGCACTCAATGCATTTTTGGATGAAATGGGAATCTACTTAATGCATGCTTTTAATTAAAGAGAATGCACTCAATGCGACTTTTAGTTATCGATCATTAAACAATGTAATCTAAGTTCAATGATAAATTTCAAACATGACTTTTCAATGCAACTTGATCTAATGCATTTTAACAGAAAGAAAATTTTGAGACAAAAAATAAAAGAATGAAAATTTTCCTTAATGCAAAAAGGATGCAACCAAACATTAAGAATACAATATTGTTTTGAACACTTTGTAACGAAATTCTTCAAAAGGCTACAAGACATTTGAGTTCAAGAACAAAGAGTACTTTCAAAAGCGTGGGCTCAAAATAAGGCATTCATTCCCTTTTACATCAAGAAATCATACAAAGAAGACTTTTCAGTTCAACAATGAGCAATGTAATCTATGCTCACAAGCGAACAAGAATACCAAAGGAACTTGGACAGAAACTTGAGACTTGATCACTCAATCAACCAAAAATCAAAAGGAAATCAACTAGAGATGGCTAACCAAGCAAAGATACTGACTCAATCAGCAAGGCGATGTCCCATGAAGCATGCAACCAGGCAATTGATGCACAATCCTAGAAAAACCTAGGATGTTAGGATGCATGTCCAAACAGAAAGGACAAAAAACAACCAAAAACCAAGCCAATGAGCCAACCTTTGAGTTTTTTGGACTAAACTCGTCGAATGAATAAGACCTCAAAGAGTGACAAACTCAAAGGAAACTCCCCAGTGGAGTTGCCAATTTGTTGAGAAGGTAAATCTCCTCTGCGGACAAAGGCGATCCTTCTAGCGCTAGGGTGGGTCTAGCAACTACAGGAACATACTAACATCGACCTTCCTAGATTGTAAATGAAATTCAGAGCAAGGAAGATGACCTACCTTGTTCTAATGCTATGTTTCCATCTTCCGTCGAAGCTTCTTGATGTGTGGCTCTCCTCAAGCTCGATACACCTTGCTACCAACGTCTTATTACCTGTACAGACAATCAAGACACCACGAAAAGCATAAAATCACAACAAACATAAAACAATTACAACCTATATAATTGACCAAGGAATGCTATAAATCTCATTATAAATGTAAAAAAGAGTGGAAGATAAACATCAGTTGCATTTTATTATGATAAATACAAGGGGATTTTACAACCAAGCCTTGATGTTGAGGCTCTCTTTTGGCAGGTCTGTATCCAAGCATATTTGCAACACCCTCACACACAAAGGTCCAAGATGTCACTATGTTCCTAACATACAAAAACAATCACAATCTACTATATTCTCCTGAAGCTATGACTACTTCTCCTCTCTATGATTTTTGCTTCTAACCAGCTAGCTCTAACTCTCTAACTAAGGCAACAGAGGTGAAAGAGGTCTCCTTATATAACAATGGAGGAGGAGGATATGGGCCCTCAAATAATGGGGAAAGAGGTTATCCTTTAGAGTAGTTCCTATTTCCTAGGAACGGGAATCCCAAAGGGGAATTCCTCGGCCATATCCTCAAAAAAAAATTCCAGCTCGCTGCCTCGTGAAGCTTCTAGTCATGGAAACTTCATTTCTATTTTTAAGAACTTTCCAAAAGAGGATTGGCGTGGGTCCAACATTAAGACAAAGCGCTGATTGGCACGAGTCCCGGTGAAAATCTCTGCTATCGGCGTGGGTCAGACATTGAGATAAAGCGCCGACCTTGAAAACCAGGTTTTTATAGGGATATTCCAAAAAATTTGTAAAGGGAGATGAATTGGCAGACAAAGTGTGGTTCAAGGGTATGTATTCCATGCTTGGAAAGTACACAAGGGTCACTGTATAGGTCCTCCAGGATCAAGGAATGGGGAGTACAGGGACAGTTACAAATTGTTGTGTAACAGATATGCATATTTTAATTTTTTTCTTAATGTAAATTCTTCCTTCTTGTAACATAATAATTCACTATAAAAATATAAAACACCTAAAAAATGTGTAGAATTTATTTGTAAATTCTGAGCACATTGTCTCATTATCTCGTTGAGTTAATGAGACTCAAGGAGTTGAGTTGTTAAATTTTAATTAACTGTAGAAAATTAATCAACTAATAAAACACTCATAAAAATACCTCAGATATAGAACTGGCAAAAAAGGCCTGAGAGCCTTATGGCATTCCTCACATATTCTTCATTATCAAAATAATTTTATAATACAAAATAAATAGATGATAAAGTTGTCTCAAGATAGTGCGTCTATCTTGGACAACTTAGTTGAGCAAATATCTCAACCACACACACTAATCTAGGAGCTAAGTTAGGTAGGCCTAAACTAACTCCTAATTAAGAGGACCCAACTTAATCTAGAAAATTATGTATAAATTCCTAATTTTCAAGATTAATTAATTAAATTATATTTTTGGATTTATAATTGTTTTCCTCACATGAGAGTGAGGATAACATTCCCCCCCTCAATGATAAATCCAAAATAAGAACGAGGATCCTAAAAAACATTGCCTGAAAAACCACCGAAGTTGGATGCTGAAAAACTGCAATCTGAAGAGACCATGAGTCATCTGCATGTCTGATTCATCTCTGAATTTCGCTTGACAACTTCATCATGTGCCAAGCTGAAAAAGGATCCATCTGTCCTTTGCTTGAAATCAACATCCTTTGTCCACTGACAAAATTTGAGATTTCCCACTAGAGAATCTATCGATGATGACCGCCCACTGGCTGATGATGTTGATGATGTCAAAAACAACTCACTGTTGATTTTGTTGACATTGTCAGAAACTACTAATTATTGATGCCCACTCGATTCTTGGATGTTTGAATGCCCACTAGCTGCTGAAGATGCCCACTAGCTGCTTTTTTGATGTTTTCGATACTTTCAATCTGACAACCACCATCAATTTCATTAACATTTTCCCCCCTTTTTCAGCTGAAACAAGAGAAAATCATCTGGAAATTGTTTCTGAACTCCCCCCCTTCAGGTGTAGAAGGGTTTCACTAGTGTACTCCCTCTTTCATCTGCACGAGAGTACCATCTTCATTTGACTTTCAGCTGCAATAGGTGTGATTGAATTCGGTTGTAGAACTTATACAATTTTTTGAATGTTGACAAACATTCCCAAGGGTCAATCCATTCATAATTGATCTTCAATCTTCCTGGTTGGTTTTGGTTGCAACATTTCTCTGATGAATGATTCAGCTTGCCACAATGGTGACAAGGATGGAGATAAAACCAATGATCTTCCATATGACGTGTTCTTTGACAATGGGAGCATTTTGGTTTGACTGCAACTTTGGTTTGTGTGCATTTCGGTTTGTCTGCAACTTCCTCATGGATTGTTGATGTATTTTGATCTAGAAATCATGCACCGACGAACTTGATGGGATTTTAATAATCTAGGATATGCAAGTTGTCGTCATCTTTTTCATATCCTAATCCCCATCGATTCCTGTTACTTTGGATTTCTTCCCATGGCTTGATGATCGGCTTGGAATATAGTTGAAATTGGACAACTTTGACACTTAAATTTGTTTGGGTGAATGACTTGGAATCATCATTTTTATCTTCATTTGGATGGGTGAATGGCTTGGAAGCATCACTTTTCTATTGCAATTCATTTTGTTGTAGTTGCGCTCCAATTTAAGGTACTCAATTGTTTCATTTGTCTATTGTTGATGCCTTGAAATATCAAAAAGAGTTGCTTTTCTTATTTGCACCATGTCTACAGCACTTGATAAGATCAAATTGTGAAGAACTTGTAACATCTAGATGTATTTCTCCATGTGAACTCACTTGCTTGAATTTAGACTCACTTGTCTTGAAATTTCTCACTTGATTTGAACTTGTTGGATTGAATTCGCTCACTTGATTTGAATGACACGCTCACTTGATTTATTTCCTGAATGGCACGCTCGCTTGTACTGGCTTGCTTGCGCTTGCTTTCAACACTTGTTTGAGTTTTATAACTTGCTTGCTTGAACTCTTGAACTCATTCTTGCTTGATGACTATTACCTACTTTGATCTTTTGCTTGGTTGATGCACACTCACTTGATGTTTTAAATTTGTTTACGAGAACTTTGTACTTCCTTGAATGTACTTACTAGATTGTGCTTATTTGGAAAAGGAAGGGTTTCAAACACCGCCGAAAATTCACCCAAGATACAAATGACAAGTTCAAATAATATGACTCAGTTGAAGACTTAGTTGACTTAATTGTCTTAGTTTGGTCACCTTACAAATTCAAATTTGGTTGTCAGTTTCAATCGAGAATTCACTCGTACAATTCAACTCAGTTACAAAAATGTTTATCTGTAAGTGATACAAAAAGTGTTGTTGATGTCGTCTTGTCTTGGAATGCTTTATTTTGTAGCGTCTTTAACTTGAATTCTTTGATTGAATGATGTGGAATGTGGTTGTAGAAGACCTCTTTATCAACTTGATGATGTGTTGCAC
Organism: Pinus albicaulis; assembly: GCA_034641835.2. NCBI lineage: Eukaryota > Viridiplantae > Streptophyta > Pinopsida > Pinales > Pinaceae > Pinus > Pinus albicaulis. Next base: position 508,075,137 of record CM076575.1, on the reverse strand, counting down.
AAATGCATGTGATTGTTTGTGCTTGTGTACTTAAGCTTTATTACAAGAGCTAGATTACTTAATTTTGATGACTTGTATAGTTAAGCTTTCTTATGTTTATGTATTTTTTTAATTTGTTGTGTGCCATATTAAAAAGAGAGTGTCAAAAAACTGGATAGAAGTCATGCACATGCATTCACTACACACGGTGTACCAAATATCCCCTTATTCAATTTTGGGTGGATCTAGGACACGATCACCACAAAAATATATTATTTTATTAAGTTTCAAGGTACATCAGCCTTCTATCTTTACAACATCTTCATGGAGTCTTCTCAAACAATGAGAATCTCACGCTCAAAAATTTTGGAAGCAAATGTCTTCAAAAACCTCTTGCACTTATCCCTCCAAATGCAAAACACTTATTGCTCCAAAATTACAATTTTTTTTCTTTTTATTACCTTATCACTCCACTTAAAAAAAACTTGTCTCTCCAAAATTAAAAATTTAAGGCTGTTTTTATCTCATCCAAAAATTCTATGATCACTTATGTCTCCCAAAATTAAATACAAAACTTTTCACACTTATCACTTCAAAAAATTACAAATACTCCTTATCTCTCCAAAAACCTTTTTTAAAATTTCTTGAACCCAAAACATATGCAAAATGCATTAATTCTCTTTTCCACTCCTCTCTTTTCACAAAAAATATTATAATAGTTACACATTTGCACCACTCATTCTTTTTTATGCAGAAGGTTTTAAAAAATGCAAGTCAAATACTATGAAAAAAGAGGTGAGAAACTAACATCTTGGTCATGCACTCTCTTCAAGGCATAAAAAATATTAAAAATTACTCCACTTAAGTTTTTTTTAATATCCCAAAATAGGGAAAATCTACAACAATGGGAATATCTTAAGATATTCCAAAAGTGGAGATCCAGCAATATATGAACACAAACTAAAAATAGAAGTGAGTAAAATCATACCAAAATGTATGGAAACCATAAAGCCATTTTATTATATATATCAGCAGCAAATAAGTGCAATACACATCAAATGATCAAGGCAAACAAGCCTCCCATGAATACATATGTCAAAAGTGAAATGTTGCTATATAGCAGAATGTCTATGGATCAAAAATGCGCAGTCATAGATAGAGAACTGCTACAGGAAATGAAAAACAACATAGATCTACATATATATGGCTGATACAATGATGGGAGAGAAGATCTAAGCTCCCAAACACTATTTCTAGACAATCCTGGAAGGATTGGCTGAAATATGCAAAATTGCAGAAATGTCGGAGTTGCAGTAGCAGCTGCAACTGAAGAACTAGAAATGGATGGAGATGTCTGAAGATGTTGCATCAGATAAATAGACCTCCTCCAATGGATCTTCCAAGTGAAATGCTGATCCTATCACTGAAGATCTCACCCTCCGACAATCACTGCAATCCCTCACTGCAAATACTCACTAAAAATAATGCAGTCACTGAGGGATACTGCACTGTAGATGCAAGGAAATGTGTTGGCCAAGTGCCAAGTTCTACAATATGCTCCAAGGGCTTCCCAACTGATCACCCAAAGGAAATAAAGCTTCGCCCTCTGAAAGATAAGCTCAAGAAGTGGTGTTGAGGAACCTCCACTGCAACACCCTGCAACACAACTCAGCTCTAAACAGAAACTGCGCTGTAGCTGAAGGAGGATGCTTGGCCTCAAGCCTGAATATGGAGAAATGAAGAGCAAGCTCCTTCAAGAGGCCTCTCTTGGAAGGAGAAGGAATTCATAAACATGAAATCCTTGTGCTAAGAAGCACTACAACTCTGCTAAACAATAGGAGAATGCACAAAGTCTGAACAGACCAAGAAATCAATAATACATAACATGCCTAACAATGGCTTCCTTGCCCTCCTTTTAAACAAATGGAAGCCCTTTTCACCATGGGTCCCACTCATTAGGGTTTCCTCCACCAAGGAATCTTCCTCCCATTCATACTGCGTTGTCTCTCCATCTGTTCTCCACCTCCTATCCCAACGTTGTTGACTTGGTCAAACTTGACCTTGTCCTCATGCAAATGTCCTCTTTCACACTTGAGGGTGTGAAATCCAGCTCTTATGAATATCCCTTTTTACACTATGAGGGATTTTATTCATTTTTCTGCAATGTATGGGCCTCCTTACCCATTTATGTATCTCCTAAGTGACATGAGAAAAAATTAATATTCCAATTAGCTGCTTGCTAATTTTGGAATATTACAACTTTCCACTCCAACTTCAACGTTTCACCTTTTAATGCATGAAAAACAAAAATTTATGCATACCATTCAATTTATACATAAGTACCATGTCATATGATGTATTTTCAAAAGCTTCTCGATGCACCTCACATCATTGGGTTCCACGCACAGTCCACAGTGCTGACTCCTCCACAAATTATGCTCCACGTGAAAGCTTTAAACAGTGTGAAGATCTTTGAAATCTAAAGCCACGGGCGCATGGCAGAAAGGTAGGTCTCTGCTATGAGCACATAAAAAAGGTTCTCTCTTTAAATTTTCATAAAAAAATTATGAATTCACTTTAAAACACTCGAATTATGTCTTTTGGTAGATACAGGCAATGCAATGGGTTGTTGGATCGAGATTCAAAACATAATGCTAGTTCAAAAACCGTTCAGCATCTCCTCCTGTGGGCAGAGAAGAACATGTCTTTCTAATAGCAGCGATAAAGATGAGTATGTTATGGAAAAGCACCATCTCTGTTCAATCCTTTGAGGGAGATAAGAGCTCATATATTTAATTCAAGAAAATCTATTGAACTACAACACATTACCACTTTCATTGATCTACAACAATCCACACATTTCTCACAACCAACAACCACGCCAGTAGCCTTTCCATGCTCACTGCACCTGACACGGCCCTCGGCTCAGCTCGAATCTCGGTTGTAGGCTCTCATAGAAAACAACGACGACTTTCTCCTACCCATTGATTCTGTTGGTTGCAGTGATGGTTGCGATGCATGTATGTGAAAGATATTTAACTAAACACACCTCAAACAATTCTTCAGTGCTCCTTTTCACGCAGAACCCATTGAATTCAACCACAACTTTAATGGGCAACAAACTTCCCTATAACCTGTTCTTTCACAATATCTTCATCGTTGTTCCACACACCATTCAACGACTTAGTTCTCACTATGAAAGAATCCACCAAATGACTCCATACTCCATACTGAATTAGTCACTTATATCAAGAACTCCAAAGTAACCCAATGGTCAATTAATGAATGCATCTGCACTTGATACAAAATATCATAGTGGTTTCTTCCAGATCGATCAAGAAAACAAGTTTTTGAAACTTGCATAAACATTTTTTTTTGTTACCAGAGAAATATTTCCTTCAATACCTCACAGTTTGATCTCAAAATGTCAAAGGAATTGAATTCCCTTTGCAAATATTTTACCGTTGTCACAGAATGATGTTAGAATTTGATTTTTGCATGAATTGCTAAAATAAAACACCAGTTGAAATTTCAGGAATCTTAGATGGGCTCATGGCACATAAGTAATAGATTCTACACTTGAAAATTAAAAAAAAAATACCTTATATCCAAATTTTCCATGAGAATCACAGGTTGAGGATTCAGATTTTAACGCAGGTGAATAAAATTGAGGGAAGCAGAGAATGAGCGGCTTAAATCCAAGAACATGGGTTTGATTCTTGAGTTGCAGGGATTCAAAGGCTCATCGTCATTGGATCTTATGAGGATGAAGATGGAGGTGGAGGAAGTATGTAGAATTGAATGTTTAACAGAGAAAACTTTTTAGAACTGCAAAAATAACTTTGTTTTTGTTGAAGCCATTGAAGTGATACAACATTTCTTTGGCGCTAACCCAATCCTCCATTCATGATGGTCCTCCATTATTCACAGATTATCATTTAATCTCCCCACATGAATTAATAATTCATGCCTCACACTCGTAAATGTTTATGATTGATATTCCTGTGCAATGTAATCCCTACACCAATACAATTCAGGTTTGATGCTCCAATGCTCCACAACTCAGGATGACTCAACGGTTTCAACACTCCAGCATTCACCATGTACAAATTCTCAACAAAGAATTCAAAGATTTAGAACAAAAAATCCCCATATACACCCAACATCACTGTACACTCTGATACCCCATGTATTAAATTAATCAACTTATAAAACACTCATAAAAATACCTGAGACATTGAACTAGCAGAAAAGGCCTAAGAGCCTTACGACATTCATCACATATTCTTGATTATTAAAATAATGTATAATAAAAAATAAATAGATGAGGAAGTTGTCTCAAGATAATGTGTCTATCTTGGACAACTTGGTTGACCAAATATCTCAACCACACACACTAATCTAGGAGCTAAGTTAGGTAGGCCTAAACTAACTCCTAATTAAGAAGACCCAACTTAATCTAGAAAACTAGGCATAAATTCCTAATTTTCAATATTAATTAATTTAATATTTTGTATTTATAATTGTTTTTCTCACATGAGAGTGAGGCTACCATTAACTAAAAAAATCATTGACATCTCTTGTCGACCATACCAAGCAACTATTTGTTCCTTCAGTTATTTGAAATCTTGTTGATTAATGACAATCTGTGTTGAAAATGGAAACAAGAAATGATTCTAATTTAATTTTACCTTGATTAAATTAGAAGAAAATTGTAATTCCACATCACATGATAGTGTGTACGATTTAAATAAGTTATTTTGACTTAGTTGGTTCATTTAATTCAAGTAGAGGCTAAAACTAGAGGCATGTAGAGCATCTCCTACATTATAGGAGCCCTGGTTGAATTTATTTTGAGTTGCAATTAATTAACTCGATTTATTTGAGTTAAAATCAATTTAACTAGTTATAACTGATGGAGGAACTAGTGAGAGGTCAAAGAGAGGAACTTGGACTTGAACAACATCTAGTGATCAATTAGATAACTGATGATTCACTCATAAATAACTCGTGCATGTTATTTCTGAGAAAGACCTAGTTGAGATTGGAGTTCAAGGGCAGTGTACTATCAATTATATAATCATCCAAATTGTACAAGTGGTGCATGCAGTCATAGGAAAGCCCCTAATGGATTGCGTAGCATGGATTGTGAATTTCCCCAATTAATAAGGCCTAATTTCCCAAGGAAATAGGGATCTTGAAGGGAAAAAATTGGTTAAGTATTGAACCAAACTTGTCTAGGAATCAGTGAGACAGATAGAGATAGTGTAGAGGTTTCTAAGCTTGGAAAAAACCACTATAGTCTTGTCATATTTTCTGACTTATGCAATATAAAAATAGCATGGTTTTTAGTTAAGGATTTCCATAGGGAATCTTTGTTTTGTGTGATTTAAATTCTTTATCTTTCATGTTTTGTGATTTCATGATATAAATTGATTTCCACAATTGGTAGAGTAAATTCAAGTATATTTTTTTAGCATATTACAATTATCGGTTTGAATCTACGTGTATTTTCTACATCGTATCAGTGCAGGAATCACTATAGAAGAAAACAATGTGAGTTTGTTCTATGCAGGTGAATCAAATTTGCAGATCTATTCTTCAGAACTAGTAGCAAGATCAAGATGTCTTTATTTGGATTGAGAATCAAATATTCCGTTGAGTGTAGTTCGAATTACATAGCTTGAAGAGACATTATGGAAGCCATTTTTGAAGACAAAGGGCTGAAGGAGTTCATAGATAGTGATATTCCTAAGCTCGCGGCAGCGGATGCTAAAGATATGGTAGCCCAGAAGAAGAATGTAGCAAAGGCAGAAGGATTCCATTGGAAGGTGTTTGATATCATATTGTTTTGAACCTCCATGGAAAGAAAACTCCATATTCTATTTGGAAGGCCTTAAGATATTTTTTTCATAAAAACAGTGACCACAGGAAGCTGGCAATGAAGGACACGATCGGAAAAATAAATATGGTGAAGGGTGACATAATACCAAAGTACTTGACAAAGTTTACCCAATGTCAATATGAGGTTGGAAATGTTGGTGTTATAGTTGATGAAGATGATTTGGTGAGCTTAGAACTTCTAGGCCTTCCCAAGAGCTGACACAACTAATAGGATTTAATAAATGGGAGGGAGAAGCTACAAGAGTGGGAGCGGTTTTTTGTCCGACTTGGTACAAGAAGTTATTTGGTGGAATGCCAGAGATGGATCCTCATCAAAGCATGATGATAAGGAGAAATATGCCTTGGCTGGAAAGGAAAAGAAATGGAAAGGGAAGTCATCCAATTCCAAATCATATTCTGGTCAAGAAGGAAAGAAGAAGGACCTTCCGAAGATTAATTGTTTTCACTGTCACAGGCCGGAACATTATGCCACGAAGTGTCTGCATAGGAAGGCTGGAAAGAAGCCCTCGAGAGGAGCATCAGGTGAAGCTCTTGCTTCACAATTCGAGTTGGATTTCACCCTCATCACATGCATGGTGTCATTGATGATGTGTTTTGTGTGGTACCTAGATAGTGGAGCCTCATTCCATATGATTGGAGACAAAGAGTTCTCTGGTGACTTGGAGGAGAAGGACCTCTAGATGCACATCGAGATGGGATATGATGGGAGGTATAGCACGATAAAAATCGGTATTATTACATTTTATAGGGAGTTTTGTTCTCCTCTCACATTAAAATATTTCATGTATGCTCCTGGTTTGAAGAAGAACTTATTTTCAGTTGCTATGTTGGAAGCGCATGACTATGATGTGATATTTAGCAAAGGAAAGGAGTTCCTTATTCACATAGCCACAAGATGGGTGAAGAAGATCAGGGTTCAGGTAAATAACCTCTACAAATTGGATGTAGAAGATTGTGTTGCCTTGAGCATGAAAACATAGAAGGTGGAGAACCGAGACATCAATGAGTTATGTTATATAAGATTGGGCCATCTACACCACATAAATTTGAAGGTCATGCAACATATTTCTATAGGAATTCCCAAGGGTGCACTTGAGTAGTGTGATACATGCAAAGGGTTTACATTGGGGAAGTACACCAAATCCACCTTTCATGATAAGGATAGTTGAGCATAAGAGATCCTTGAAAGAGTTTACTCAGATGTGTGTAGACTGTTCTCGATAACCTCCACGAGTAAGTACATGTATTATGTGATTTTTGTAGATTATTTTCCACATAAGTGTTGGATATTCTCCATGAAGAATAAAGACAAGACACTCTCAAAATTTTGTGAGTTCAAAGCACTTGTTGAAAAAGACACAAGAAAGAAAGTGAAGGCTCTGAGGAGAGAAAACGATGGATAATATGTGTCGAATGAATTCAAGAATTTTTTTACATCAGAAGGTATTTGAAGAGAGTTGATAGCACCTCATAACCTACAACAAAATGGGGTTGCAGAAAGAAAGAACATAATTATTGTGGGAGCTACAGGGGAAATGTTACATGATCAGGGCCTACCGTTGCACTTGTGGGCAGAAGCATGTAACACAACTATGCATGTGAAAAACAGAAGTCCTCGTCAGATTCTCCGGATGAGTACACCAGAATAATCCTTTTTCGGTAAGAATAAATATGTGACACACTTTATAATTTTTGGTTCATCAGGTAACTATCATGTTACCAAGGATGCACGGAAAAATCTAGAACCAACAAATAAATTGTGCATATTTTTGGGGTACACTGATAAACGTCACAACTATCAGGTGTACATGTCATCTCACATGATTAAAATGGTTCGCAAAGATGTGAAATTCTATGAAGGAAAGGCCATGTGAATTTACCTCGAGAGGGAGCTTCTGATGCATGCAGATGAGGAGCTCTTAGCTCTAAAAGAATAACCTCAAGATGTAGAGAAACCACAAGTAGAGGAGAATATAATGGAAACACCCACTCATACAGATACATCCATAAATGGAAGGAAGCACACCATAGAGGCTGAAATATTGATGCATTATGCTAGAGAGAATGTGGGATCACCCACATCATAGCGCGGGAAGAGAAGGTTCCCAGATCGGTAGACTGACTACATGGATCTTATGAACAAGAGTGAAAATAAAGAGCCATCCTCATTCGAGGAAGCAGTGAAACAAATAGTATGGGTTGATGCCATGGTAGAGGAGTATGAATCCATTATCAGAAAAAGTGCATGGGAATTTTTCCCAAGGTTGGAGGACAAGTTAGTTGTAGGATCCAGGTGGATCTACAAGGTGAAGCAAGCAACAGATGGGAGTGTTGAGAAACATTGTTGCGGGAAAAATGATCCTAAGGTATGGGTTGAAGGACCTAACAGAGCGGAAGGCATACCATCACAAGAAGCACTCAAACTACAATTCCTAAAGCTTGAACTAGAAAACTAAGGATAGGAGACCCTACTTGTGTGTCCTACATCTGGGGTCGATCTCGCAGGGTGCAAACCCTCTGCTAATCTTCATGCTTCAAGACTTGCAAATCAATCAAGACAAAGCACACAAACTAGTTTCACATCATATATATCCTAGATTTCAGTATGTTAGATCATATAATCTCATAAATAATAACATGAAATAAACCATTACAAGATCATTCAACATGTATAAGAGACATATAACATAGAGACATCAGACACGGGACATAGCTTCTTTTATTGATAAGTTGTTACACCAATTTTTGGTCATCTAACCTGTTACTATTAGATGGACCAAAGTAAACCATGTAAGACCAATTTTACCCTAGTAAAATTGCTCTCACTATGAAAAATAACTTAGTAATCCATAATTTATTAAGTTGTTTATGGTCTAAACAGGAAGCCCCATGAGGAATAATTGAATAAATCCCTATTTATTTGATTTTCCTCAAGGGATAATTAATCAAACCACAGTTTAATTAATATTCCTGGTCATATTTAACCCAAAACAGGAAAATTAATTAGATAAATCATTATTTATCTTATTATTTTCTAGGAATAAATATTTAAAACATTATTTAAATAATATTCCTTGTTAAATTTGACTAAATCATTTATAAATAATTGAATAAATCACTATTTATTTAACTATTACTCAACCACATTCTTAAAATAATAAATAAATCATTTATTTATTTATTATTTACAAATAAAGGGATTTGACCAAATTCAAATTCTTTTTCCCTCCAACAAAAATAAGAAAATATTCCATAAAAGTTGGATCTAGATTTGGTTAATAATATTTTAATTATGCACCAATATCTAGACTAACTCAATATTTTGTTATAAATAGAAGGGGTTTTCCATTCGTTCACTACATTTTGTTGCCTAAATATCGCTCTAGATCTATACTTTTGGTCTGACTTAATTGATCCTCCATCATTGTCATATTTTTCTACTTTTTCCTTGTGAGCTCCCCTTGAGTTCCATTTTTGGTCTGAGTTTTCTACACCATCAAGAGAGAGAGAGACCTTAGATCTTAAGAAATGAGGACATACAAGAACCCATCTCATTGAGGGGGACTGGTAACATCTTTCTATGTTCCTGTAATATTCCTTTTTCAGGAAATTGCTACAACAATGAGAATATCTCAAGATATTCTAAAGTTGGAGCTCCAGCAATATGCAAGCACAAAAATGAAGCATCAACAACTCTCAAATCATATAAATTTAAGAGAAAATTATAGCCTTCTCATTAAATAATAGCAGCAAAAAATACATACAAGATCTTGAGGAAATGATACACAAGATAGGCAATGCTCAACCTCAAGAGACAAGTACATGAACCATAAGAAAACCACTGCTACATATGCATGCTCAAACTATGACAGCACAGTCCATGAAGGGAAACTGCTGTATAATAGTGTCAATACACAAATATTTCAATATGTGGTTCAAATACAATAGGGGGAGCAAGATCTCAACCCCTGGAAACAATAATGCACAATCCCTAAAAGGATTGGCTGCAAAACATACAAAATGGCAAATCCACAGAAATGTCGGAGTTGCTAGGTAGCTGCAGCAACTTAGAAATAGAACTAGGTGGAGATGGTTGAATCTGATGCTCAAACTTAATGTGCCTCCTCCAATGGATCTTTCAAGTGAAAGGCTGATCCCTTCACCAAAGATCTCTCCCTCCAATACTCTACAAGAGCCCCACTGCAAATGCTCCTCTCAAAATAATGCAGTCACTGGATGGAACTGTGTTGTATGGCTATGGAATGAGTTGGCCTTGATGCCAAAATCTGCAATAAGCTTTGGGATTCCTCCAAACTGATATCCCAAAGGGAAGAGAGACTCCTCCTCTGAAAAATAGCTAAAGGAGATGGTGTAGTGAACCCTCACTGCAACACACAGCAACACAACATTAATCTGCTGTAGAAATAACACTGTCTTGATGGAGGATGCTTGGCCTCAAGCCTGGATGTGAGGAAAATGAAGAAAAATCCCTCAAGAAACCTCTAAATAAGGAGAAGGAATCCTAAATAGGAATTCCTCTGGCAATTCTTGCTAAGCAACAAAGAATGCACAATTGTCTAATGGACAATTGAGATGAATAAACATAAGCATGAGAAACAATGGTTGCCTTCCCTCCTTTAAAAAAAATGAAAGCCCCTCTCCATGGATCCCACTCCTTTAAGGGTTTCCTCCACCAAATAACCCTTTCCTCATTCATACTACGCTGCTTCTCTAAGTGTGCTCCACCTCTTGGTCCAGCGCTGTTGACTTGGTCAAACTTGACCTTGTCCACTTGCAAATAACCCTGTTCACACATGAGGGTGTGAAACCTAGTTCCAATGATGATCCCCTTTCATACTTAGAGGGATTTTAATGAGATTTTTATTATGCATGGGTCTCCTTACCCATTTATTCTCCTCCTAGGTGAAATCAGCAAAAAATAATGTTCAAAATTATTATCGAAAATTTGGGAACATTACAGTCCTCCCCTCCCAAATGTTGCTTGTCCCTAAGCAACTGCAAGGATAGAATTGGATAGCCTCTCCTTAACACATGGAGTCTATAATTTGTTTGAGGAACATCTTCCTCATGTGGATCCTCCATCCTGCAAGCAATAATCCATGCAAAATGAGTTACCTCCCAACTAGGAAACTCCTGGAAACTGTCTTCCACCTTTAGCTTCGGCAAAGTAGGTGGGATGAAAATATGCTCATGGTAGACAATGTAGCCTACCCTACGTTTTCCTTCTCTCCACTCATGATAAGTGTAGAGAAATTGCTGATCCTGGGCTGCAAAATACTTACCCTTAAGTGGCGAGATGAAGACTAGATCCCCAAGGACCTCTCCTCCAACGTTGCAAATCATGCTGGCCCAAGTCTCTCCATATATGATGAGTTGGAAGTCATCATCATATGGTGTCTCATTCCTCATATGGCTCACCTCATAATGAAACAAATGAGTTTCTGTAGTGGCCATACTATCTCCCATGCTCCCTTTAGAACATGTAGTGCAAAGTGTGTGGGAGTTTTCTCCCTCCAAGGACACATCCACCCAATGTGTCTCTCCTCCAATCATGCTCCCAAGGAAAGTTCCAGCAATATCAACCAAGGGAACCATAAGGAGAATCATGCTAGCTGCCATGTGTAGTAAAGGAGAAGGACAATGGTCCCTTAGATGAAGCCAATGCAGTTTGACTCTCCACTGCCATAGAAAATAAAATGATGGGTGGCCTCCCCACCATTTTCTTGCTGCCCCAATCTCCTGGAGAAAGTGAATGATGTCATGTGCAATGTGAGTATGTTCTCCACAAGAGATCTCCTCCCCATATTCACTTAGGGAGTGATCATCCATAATGGCCTCATGTAGACCATCAAATCTAGAAGGAAGAATAATCCTTCTTTGAGCAAATCCCTGCACATATATGGTTAAGAGATGCATATATATAGACAAATCATCATGCAAATCAACAATACTCTCACCATATGTTTTGCTCATATAAATTGAGTGGCTCATAACTGAATTTCCCCTCATCCTCAAAGGGAAAATATTTGGTTGTGCTAACTCCTCCATCTCCTCATGATCCATGGAATGCCTCCTCAAGTTCTCCAAGTGGTTTCTCCCACAAGAAGGAAAGAAATGTAATGTGGTAATAATGGTTGGCCCATGGTTCCTCCTGAAATGTAAAACATGTATAGTAGGGAGAATCATGCTCCCAATGGGCATCCTCAATCTCAAGCCCACTCTCCAATAAAAGCCTCCCATGAATATATACATATTAGCAATACATGGAAGAAAAAACCAATAGAAACAAGTTGTCATATGACAATCGAAAAAGTGGATCAAGGTCCCATACAAGGAACCAGTGCAGTGCATCCCTTGCCTGCATCAAATCAAATGAAAACAAGTGCTCTCCCAACCACTTGTATGCTGCCACAAACATTTTATAAAACATAAACATGAAAGTACAATTTGGTGCCAATGGTGCACACCAAGAATAATGTGGCCTCTCCCGCAAACCACCAATGAGATAGCCAATCTCAATGCTACAAATGGCTTCAAATACATAATGATACAATATTTAAGAAGGAATAATCCTCCTTGGTACAATATGCTGCTCATAAAAAGACAAGAAGTACAAAATATAAGATGAAATTGTACATTCTCCATCATGTACTCGAAGACTTGAGCTGAAATGGCTCAACTAAAAATACTCCCTTACTCCAAATGAGTAGGAAGGTGGCTGTGATATCCTCATCATCATAATCCGGGCTCTGCATCTCTCCATATGCTGATGCATGTATTGTTGAATGCCCTCCTAAATGAACTCCTCTGCCAAGGTCAGATATGCATCACAATGCATAGAAAAGAAGTCCTCATGTGCTGCATGCAACAACTTCTCCTTGAGACTAGAATCTCTAGTCAAGAAGACTCTGCCATGTGAATAGATGACCACATCATCCACCATATACTTATCATCTCTATCTGGGTCATCTAGAATCATGCATGCACTAAGATCCTTGGAGTACTCTACTAAGAGCTGAGATCTCCAATAAGGATCAATCCTTCCAAGAGACAATGCTGGTGATCTGGCATGTGTAGCTCTCCTCCTGCTGTTGTCTACTACTTTGACATCCCTCATGCCAAAGTTCTCCTCTAAACTATTCACCTTTCCAAAATCCAAGAGCAGTGAATCCAAAGACAAAATGTCTCTCATCAATGATAGATCAAGTGGCTTCCCTGGTGGAATGCCTCTATGCAGTGAGACATCTATGTCAAGAGTGGACTGCACATATGGTTGGGAAATATTTCCCTTGCTCTCACAGCACAATACAGTTTGCCTCCTCTTTGCACTGGTTCTCTGAAATAGAGAAGGGTGTGTGCCTCTCATCACCTGATGCTACTCTTCCTCCCTTCCTCCTTCTTCCAGCTACAGTGTTGCACAATCATGTTGCTCATTGATTGTGCTTGGACCTCCATGTATGAGATCTTGGGGACTTCCTTGTAAAGCTTCAAGAATCCCTCTAGTTGGAGAAAGAGCTCCTCCTACCTCCGCATGAGGTACTAGATCAACTCCAGAAATGACAGCACTGTTGCCCTCAGCTTCCTCAATATGAGTGGGCAACCCTCCAATGATTGGATCCTCTTTTGGAAAAAGGATCTCTTTGCCTCCTTGTGCTAAAAATGAATATCTTGCCTCCAACAAGGCGTCATGCAAGATATCAGGCTCCTTCATAGCTTTCTACAGTGATTCTGAGTCTATGGTTTTCTTAATTACATGCAAGGGTTTTGTTTGTCTGAATGTGTTTGTTTCCTCTACATGCATTTCAGAATTCCTCCGACCAAATCTCTTCATCAAAGTTCTAATGAACATTGCATATGAAGAGGTATTTGCATTTTTCAAAGTAAATGACTCGGATAACCACCATGCATAGACCTTACCTCCCAAGTGCAGCGCTACTACTCTGATGGCTTCATCTCTGAAAATCTGATGCTACTGCAAAAAGGTCTCTAGCTCTTCTATCCAAGCCCTAGCTGAACAAGTAGGGGAACCATCAAAGATAGATAGAAGAAATCTATCCTCATTATGCTGCTTTCTCCTCCTCACCATGATCTTGCAAAACTCTGGAAAAGTAACATGAGCTCCAAACTTTTGAGTTTGAGATTCATATTCATGCAAGAAACCTCTAAGAGTTCCTCTCTTCGGCATTTCTTCTTCTCCTTCTTCTCTCATGGCAAAACTGGCCATGTGACTGCATTATATATCATAGGGTGAAGTTGCATGCTCACATCTCCTACAAGAAAATCTAGAGTTTGACTCAATTTCAAACCCTCTTGGAGATACTGTACAAATATCCCTCATTAGCTTCTCAAATTCTTCATGAATGCTCTGTACAGATTTTGGAAGAAGATTTTTGAGCTCTGTTAGCACCCTGTAATTAGCAAGATTGGAAAAATTCCAACTGCAGGGAGAACATCAAACTACTTTGGGATTCAAGGATCTAGCCCTCCTGAATCCAGAGAGGGATCTCTCTATGAATGAGTTTAAAGATGTGATCTTTAAAGTCTGAAATGTGATATTAGGCTAGTTATGAAGAACATAGGTTTTTTTTGTTTGTTTTTGGTTGGGCAAAGACATGATGAAGGTGAAGGCAGTTCAAAATAAAGGGTGAAGATGTCTGCAAGTGAAGGAATGATTCGGCTGACAGAAAAGGTAAATATGGTTTTAACCCATTGGGCTATGGAGTCATAGGAGGATTTTAATTGGACAGCAAGGTTCAAGAAGGATAAATGGGGCAAGTTACTTGTATCAAGGGATCTCTTAAATTGATTTTATGGAATGAAACAGATAGGAAATGGAGAGAAAAACAATTGAAGAACAGTGAACAACCTAAGATCAAGTAAGTGCTTTTAAACTATCTTGCTTCAGCATGTACTTAAGGAAAAACATAAAAGTATTCTGAGATCAGGTAAGTGCCTTTAAACTAGCCTACATTGAAGTACTTTCAGTTAGAACACATTTAAAAACAGTCGAACAGCTTAAGATCAGGTAAGTGCCTTTAAAATACCCCGATTTCAACATATTCAATAAGAAAACCACAGATAACAGTCACAAAGAGCGATTTAGATTAGGCAAGTACTTTTAAACCGACCTGCTTTAATACACTCTTCAAGGAAAACACAGAAAATACTCATTTTAAGGAGCAATCTAGATCAGGCAAGTGCTTTGAAACCAACCTACTTTAATATACTCTTCAAAGATAACGTTCAAATGAAGAAAGCATAGAAGTAAAGCTTTCAGTAAGAGTAGGGTACTGTGGATAGTAAATCCTAGCTCTACGTTTGCTGTTCTTTATCAGAGAAAGTAGATAGAGTGAAAAAATTAAGCAAAAAAATAATTGACAGTGAGGAACACATCACCATTGACATAAATCAGGATCCCATAAATCAGCAGCTTGTATTTGATGTTCAAACCAGTTACAATCAGCAAGCCTGGTGGGTCTCTACAACTTCAAACTTCTCATATCAGCTTATGTAGCTTCAAATTGCACATAGGGCATCAGTAGCTTCAGAGAACTATTAAATGCATTCAGATGTCCAGAGACCAACATTTTCTCATCTTCTACAGAAGTATTTATATAAGAATGAGGAGGTGGGAGGATTTCCCAGAGGTCAAGTATCATTAATTCTGTAATCAATGCAATTCCTAGCCTTTGGGAACCAGGCAAGGCATAATGCGGGAACGTAATCATTTCTAATTTTGCTTCATAACTCTGTTTCTGCCTTTCGAGGCCTAATGATCGAAAAATATCTTCTTCTGGGCTGTTCTTAATCTTTTAAAATAGTTTTTCCGACAATTTAGAGATAAGATCTTTGATCTGTATTAATTGTTCAGTTGTCTTCAGGTAAACACCTCTTGTTCAGGTAATGACTAAGCTTTCTTTGATTTCTGTGAGGCTGCAGGTGTCTTTAGGAGCTGGAGAGGGTTCAA
Source organism: Pinus albicaulis (assembly GCA_034641835.2). Taxonomy (NCBI): domain Eukaryota; kingdom Viridiplantae; phylum Streptophyta; class Pinopsida; order Pinales; family Pinaceae; genus Pinus; species Pinus albicaulis. The sequence continues at coordinate 508,059,266 of CM076575.1, read as the reverse complement.
TTGGCCTCTGCTTATGGTGCTGGAGGATTTCTCGGCTCGACATATGTCTTTGTCTTTCCGTAAACACCTTTAATTTACTTGAGATCTGTGTTTTAGGTCTTCAATCTTCTGTTCTGGTTCGTTCTATCTTCGATACTGATACTCTTTGATTGGTGCTTGATTTACTGTGTTTGTTGGTGTGCAAGGCTGTACAGGGATCAAATGGCATCAATGCCTCATGAATCATTGATAAAATGTGAATTTTAAACCCTCTGAATGATTTTCTCTAGTGAATCGAAGGCGGGAGGATCGTCACCCTCTGCCTTTGAATTTTATTCAGATATAGCGGAAAAAACCTTTAAACCTTGCAAAAATATGAAAAACATTTATAAAATCCTACATGTATAGTTTTACTGCTTCAGAATGCACGTAGAGTGAGCATGGCCATTGGATGGCATCATCCAACAGTCGAGATTGATCAAAGGAGGTCAGAGGAGAACGGAGGGGGAGATTAAATCAGAACCGTCGATCGCGCAAAGATCGACGGTCCGGAGCGAAGGTGAAAATTCAAGGCGGATAAATCATTTTATTCGAAAATAGAAGAAAAATGGGTAAAAACCTTTGTTTCAGACAAACATGGTCAAAAATCAAGATCGGGAATCGGGACGATTGTGGGCCGTCGGATGAGATCGGCCGAAATGATCAACGGTGGAAAAATAGGCGGCAATAAACCTTATAAAATGTGCCTGGACATTAAATCTTTAATTAAATCATGTCGAATAACACTCCCGAGTTCGGATTTGTTGACTGTGCGGGGAAACAATAAAGATCCACCCCAATCCAATGATGTCGTGTGGATTCTGATGTGGCGCTGGGGACCGAGGCGATGGAATGTGGGCCGTCGATCTACAAATCAGATCGACGGCGGAAATGCTTTAAGGACTGTGCCGTACCTGTGGTTAACTATCAGGCTTCTTCCAAGTGCTATCACTGTCTGATGAGTGGCCTCAGATCGGACGGTGCGCATCAATATCGCGTCGGGTCCACAATCGAACTTTAACGTGCGATGAGCGGTGGTTTTTAAACAGTGCCCAAGCCATGCATCATGTGATGAGTGGAATCGCTCCGAAATGAAAAATACCACCCACCTCCCAAAGGCGGTGAGATAGATACCGCCGATTTCTGCACAGTGTTTTGGCGCGGGCACCACCAAGGTGGGTGAACTTCTGACCATTGATTCAAGGGGATAAATGGACGGTTGTGATGTGATCGGGCGGTGAAAATGGGTGGGGACCATGGGCACGATGGGATTGCGAAGACTGTCGAATCTATGTAGATCGACGGTGAACCTTGCCCCCGATACACATTTGCGATGAGTGCTCTTCGAGCTAGCGCCAGGTCTTGGCACTAGGTCATGTGGGAGAAAAGGTTGAGGGGGCTAGGGCCGAAAGGTGCTAAGACCACATATATGGAGAATATGGTTTTTTGGCCCATTTTTAGTGCATTTTAAGGCCAATAAAGGGTAATGATAGGGGAAAAAAAGGGAAATCAATCCAAACCAGGGGTGTGTGTAGGATTTAGAGGGGATTTTGGGATGATTTAGAAGGGCTAAGGGATGGATTTTGGGGTGAAAAGGAGGCTTTGAAAAAGGGGAAAAAGTGATGAAATGGAGAATAGTTTCTAAGTGAAGGAAGGGGAGAAAAGGGGATTTTGCAGCAGTCTTTCTCATGGAACTTTTAGCAGAATTTCTAAGTTCTGAACAGAAACAGTAGTGAAGATTTTGGATAGAGGAGATAATTTCTTGAAGAGGCTTCAAGAGATCACATTTCTGCAATGAAACTGTTCCTTGAAGGCTAAACAATGTTTTGGCCACCTTTTGATAGAACAAATTTTATAGGTGGCCAACAGTGGCTCCACTTGGGGATGGTGCCTTCTTGAAGGCATCAAGAACTTCAGACTTGCATTCTTTGGGGGGCTGATCAGTGCCTCATCCATTGGGCTGCCTTCTTTGCTTGGATGCTCTTCTTTTTTTCTGAAAACATATTAACAACCATGGAAAACAATGGATCTTCATCAAAAAACTTTCTACCTACCCAATCCTACTGATCTAACATTTTTTCTTCATTTAGAGTGCACTTGGATTGGAAAACTCTTTTACAACATTTTATTCTTTTTGGAAACAGAAAATCTAATCTATTTCTACTCCTTATTTCTCCATGGACTCATTTTAAACAGTTGAGTCCATATAATTCTCTACCTAATCTACTATCTGTTGGGATTAAACTGTCCAACAGATTTTATTCTCTAAATTCTACAACAGAAATTTAAAAACAGTCAAGTCAAGATTAAGCAGTTTGACTTGCTGTGATCTATAGCATAAAAAACAAGCTACACACAGATATTTATTTTGTAGAAAAATTTAAATCAAAATGGAAGGCTTAAGATCTGAAAGTTCATGCACTTCCGTCACTTTTTTTTTTACAGCTCTGTTTGCATCTTGATTGAGCTGTTATTTATTTTTCTCTGGTTCAGATTTTGAGCTGATTTTTACCTCTGTTTTGACTCAGAATAAACATAGATTGGAGTCCATTTTTTCTTGGAAACTTAGGTTCAGGTTTTGAGCATGTTTGAACCTTTAATTTCTAACCTAATCTATCTACTGATAAGCCAAGATTAAATAGTTTGGCAAATTGAATTCACTATCCTATCAGCAGTAAATTTAAAAATAATTAGTCAAGATTAGGCTGTTTGACTAACTAGGAGTGTGTTTTTCAGGAGTGGCATTTGAGCTTGCACGCTTTCAAATTTGTTTCTCTTTTTTTTCTATGGGGCTATACCTTTATTGTTTTTTATAATCTGCCCTCTTTTCTTTTATTTTTTATTGTTTTTGTATTTTTTCTTTATGAAACTAAACAAAGCAATGATATTTACAATGGAAATAAAAGCTTTAAAATTGAACTAAGAAGTAGTAATGCTTGAGCATCCTGCCATTGACAGGACCCCCAAACAGATCTGTGCCATCTAACTCTTGCAGAAAAAAGGCATTTGGACCAATGGTGGACTGAATAATGTAAGGACCTTGCCACAAACTGTCAAATTTACCATGTTTACCCTTATCTTCTCTTCTGGAGTCCCACTTGAGTACCTTGTCTCCAATGTTGAAGTCACAAGCTTTTGTTCTCTTATAAAACAACTTCTTTATATTCTGTTGCACCTTTTGGGCTCTATTGTAAACCTCTTCCCTTGTCTACTGGAGATGTATTGTCTGATTGATCCTCCTTATCATGCTATATTCTTCTGACTGTATTTCTTGGATTAATTTTATCACTGGTACACCTAGGTTGGTAGGAAACACTGCATCTGCTCCATAAACAAGCTCGTAAGGGGAAATTCCAATGGATTTCTTTGTGGTCAATATTTCTGCCCACAAAGCATGCACCAACTTGCTATGCCATGATTTTTTATTCTCTTCAAGCAACTTCTTGATGATGGTCACCAAACTTTTATTTGATGATTCTGCTAGCCCATTACCTTGAGAGTAGTAAGCAGTAGAATGACCAAGTGTAATCTGATACCTGTGACAAAAATAAATCATCTTTTTGGAACCAAAAGCAGCAACATTATCAGTAATAATCTTCCTAGGATAGCCAAATCTAGACAGGATATGATCTTCAAGAAATTTTATAATGACAGAATCTGTGGCATTCCTAGAAGGGATGGCCTCTATCCATTTGGTGAAGTAGTCAGTGGCTGTGAGAATTTATTTGTGTTGGACAGATGAAGCTGGATGGATTTCTCCTATGAAATCTAGGCCCCATTGTTGAAAAGGAGCTTCAACAATGATAGGTTGTAATGGTAAAGGGAGGAGTTTTCTTTTGCCCTCAAAAATTTGGCATTTGTTACAGGCAACTATCATTTTATGGACATCTTGAAAGAGGGTGGGCCAGTAATAGCCAGCTCTAAGGATTTTATTGGCAGTGGTTTTCCAGTAGAGATGACCTCCACACTCTCCTTCATGGAATTCATGCTTAATCCTTTCTGCATCAACTTCAGGAAAACATTTAAGCAATAAACCATTAGAATTTTTCCAATATAAACATTCATTCAAAATGTAATAATTCCTAGCTTTCAACTTTAAAAACCTTGCCTTTGTTTTTGATAAATAAGGAGGAGCATTAAGATTTGTAAGCACATACAAGATATCAGTGTACCAAGGTGAGTTTTGAAACTTCTCTTCCACAGTGGGAGCAGGTAACTCTTCTTATTCATCCAAGGCATCTACCATGTTAATGTCAAGGGTGTGTAGATTAGATTCAACCATTAATTGAGCTAAGCCCTGACCTTTAATGAGTTTTGTGGGTTTGATTTCCAAATCATACTCTAATATAGCAACAATCCATTTTCCCCTCTTTCCATCTGGGTCTTGTGACAAGATGTCTTTTACCACTATATTAGGCACATAGGAAATGATGTGAGAATGTAGAATATACACCCTAAAGTCCTTTAAGGCCTTTGCCAAAGCATAGGCCTGTTTTTCCATTATGTTATATTTCAAGGGTGCATCCCTTAAAGCCTTGCTAAAAAAAGCAATAGGCTATTCCTGTCCCTCTGGGTTTTTCTGCAACAGGACTGCAACCACAGTATGCTCTGAGGAAAAGGAGAAAATAAGGAAATCCTTTGAAAAGTCAGGGCTGATCAGGACCGGTGCCTGGGTGAGTGCATGTTTTACCAATTCGAAGGATTTTTTGGCTTCTACAGACCACTTCACTCCTACTTCTTTCTTGAGCATATTAGTCATGTTTCTAAGGAGCTCTGCCAAGTTGGGAATGAACCTCCTCAAAAAGTTAATCTTTCCAATAAAGGACTGCAATTCCTTTATGTTCTTTAGTTGGCTAATCTGTAGTATTCCCTCAACTCTTTTTGGATCTATTTTAATCCCTTCTTCTGATATGATATGGCCAAGGATTTTACCTTCCTGAAGGCCAAACACTGTCTTTTTGGGATTTAAAGATAACCCAAACCTTCTGCACTTTTCAAGGACCTTTATTAAATGTTTCAGGTGCTCTTCATCAAATTTGGAATAAACTGTTATGTCATCAAGGTAAATTACAATGAAGTGCCCTATCTCCTCTGAAAATGCAATGTCCATGGCCCTTTGGAAAGGGGCCCCAGCATTCATTAATCCAAAAGGCATTTTCACATACATGAAAGTGCCCCAAGGAGTGGTGAAAGTTGTCTTGAGTTGGTCTTCTGGGAGTACTAAAACTTGGTTATACCCTGAAAAACCATCTAACAGAGAAACCCTCTTTGAACCAACTACTCTTTGTAGGATGTGTTCCATTTTGGGTAGAGGGTATTTGTCTTTTAGGGAGGCTCTGTTAAGGTTTATGAAATCAATGCACATTCTAATTTCTCCTGTCTTTTTCCTCATAGCTACAAGGTTAGAAACCCAATCTGAAAACCTCACAGGGACTATGATTCCTGCCTCATACATTTTCTTGATTTCCTTTTCTACCAGAGGCAGTTGTATTGGATTGATCCGACACAGTTTTTTCCTAAAGGGTTTTTGGTTCTCTTTCAATGGGATCTTGTGCTGGATGATTTGTGTATCATAGCTCCAGGAAAACACATCAAAAAACTCTTTGAATAAGTCAATGTATTTATTTTTCATGTCAGCTGGCAAGGAGCCAGCTAATTTAATCATTTTAGGCTGATCTTTGGTGCCTATGTTGCATTCCTCGACATCAGACTCTGTGTATTCTACAGTGGGTTTCTTTGCTACGTCGTTAAAATCAAACAAGTCTTCTAAATTTGCTAGCCCCCAAGGTATGTTCTTGTCCTTTGAAGACAATACCTCAATGTCTTCGTCTTTTGTGTCCTTGTATTCTTCAGTGTGAGCTTCAAGTTTTTTAGTTAACATGTTGATTTTTACGGGACCAGATAGTTTATCTCCTTCAAGGGACTCTTTGTTGAGACAATTTTCTTCAGATTTAGAATCTGAATCAGATAATTCAAACTCTTTCCTGCCAAGCAGGAAATCCTCTATCTGCTTGTCACCCTCAAAGACCTGCCAATATTTTTCATTATCTGGCACAACTAGTCGAAACTTAATTTGAGTTGTACAGTCTTTGGTTTCAATTGGCGTTAAGCATGTTCTAGCTGCAAAGGCTAAATTATGGGCGGTAATATTTCTTTTTCTTAGAACGAAAATCAATTTGGACTCCTTGAAATTTTTCAAAAGGTCCATGACATCATTTTGGTAAGCTTTAAGTCTGGGATGATTTTTGTTATATTCCCCATTGACTTGCTTAATGACTAGTTCTGAATCCCCATACACATTAATTCTTGTGGCTCCTAACTTTTTTAATAGATGTAAGCCTAAGAGAAGGGATTCATATTCTGCTATGTTATTCGAACACTGAAAGTTTAATTTGCAAGAAATGCTTTCTTTGTGGTTGTTTTCAGTGTTGGTAATACAGACACCTGCACCAGCATTGTTCTTAGTGCATGACCCATCAAAATACATACTCCATAGAGGACTATTTTCGGTTTCGTCTTGGTTATTGTCTTCTTCAACCAACGTGCTCAAGGGTTGTTGTGAAATCTCGACACTTAGTTGTATTTGTTTTGATTCCTCAATATTTTTGTGGAGTTTAGCATGAGGGGTAGTCTGTTGTTTACCATCTTGGCTTTGTTCACTCTGGTCTGTTGTTTCAGCGCACTATTCAACAGTTTCTCTCTCGTTTTCTTCCATTTCTAGAACTACCATCATTTCTAGATTAGGGGCCTCTAACTGGTTATCTGAGTCACTATGTTTTGGCTCTGACTGCTTTTTGGATTCATTATTGTAAAAGATAAATGAATCCAGGTCAGTATAGACAGAATAAATGGGAGAATTTTTAGGCTTTTCTAGGCTACTGACCATGAATTTCATGTATGACTCTCTGTATATTCTTTTGAGCTGGCTAAAGACAGTGATAGTGGCATATGTCCCATCCATCTGTATGGTACCTTGCAGCTTGGCACCCCATGATCTTGACAACAACATGCCATACTTATGAGGCACATCAAGCACCACAACATCCATCACCATGCACTTGGCTGGGATTTGGGTCAAAATCACACAAAGGTATTTGATTAGACCAAGGCACTTCACTCTGCTAGAATCAAAAGAATATAAATCCTTGTAAGGTCTGGTTATTTCTAATCCTAGCCTTTCCATTATCACCTTTGGCATAAGGTTGTGCGAGGCTCCAGAGTCATGCATAGAATTATGCAGGATCTTGTCATGAACATTTAAACTCACATAAAAGGGAGCTACAGGCCCTTGTTGATATATACCTTCAATCTTAGGACCAAAAATGAGCTCTGGCTGGTCATCATTAAGATTGACTGTATCATTATTATCCTCAATATTTAAAGCCTTCAGAATTTGGGTCTTATATACATACTGGGCAGCTAACTTAGTCAAGGGAACAAAGATTCTAATCTTTGAAATTTCCTGCTCTAGGCTGAAAGGGATTTGGTTCTTCGCAGAACTTGTCTCAGCCTTACTAGCTGCCAGTCTATCAGCAACATCAGCTTGCTGATTTGTTCTATTCGTATTAGACAAAATGGTCTTAACAGGAGTACCAGCTGAAGTGGTAGTACTACTAATGTCTGCACTCTGTTTTTCATTGTTTTGAGTGCCTTTCTCTCTACCTTTATCATAATTTACAGCCACTATTTTATCCTTTTGTTTGAAAATTTTAGGCTTGGTTGTAGTGCTGTTTTGTGAAGATTTTTCAGAGGTTTTGGTGTTGGGAGTTTGTTCATTGGTTTTGCTTCTAAGGTCATATTCTTTTTGAGACTCTATGATGACATTTTCCATGTCTTGAAAATAACTTTCATCATCATCTGTGTTGTCATCATAAGGGGTATCAAGACCTTGTTTTCTATCATAATGAATCTCAAAGTCATCATTATCTACTCCCAGCATGTTGATATCATCTTCCTCTGTTATCTCATATGTTTCCTCAACCTCACTTATATATTTTTGATGAAATGGAGGAGTGATCTGTTGATCATCTTCCCTAGGTCTGTTTGGAGGTTGGTTTCTTCTAAAATTCTGATTCTGGTTCTGGTTTTTGTTTTGAGGAGCAGTTTGGTTTGGACTTGCTTGTGATTTCTCAAGGATGCTCATTTTATTCATCATCTCCTCCATCATTCTTTCCATCTTTGAGTTGGAATTAGAAGGTGCATTTTCCTCTCTAAAGGACACTCTCTTTTCAATTTTCATTCTTGCTCTCTTCTCCATCAAGTTGACTTCCACAGAAAGAGCACCCTTTTGCATATCTTCAAGAGTTACAAAATCTCTCTCTCTCTCAGCTGATAGGCCAACTCAGGGTCAAACCCTTCAGGAAAATTGTTTAAAGCTGAGCCCTGTGGAGGTTTTAGTTCTGGGGAAAGTGCATTATACACACTATTGAATCTAGTGCAATAAGCTTGCACACTTTCCCCAGTGTCTCTATGGAGATACTTATAGTAAAAAAGGACTTGGGGAGGGTTTTTCTTTACTTCCCATTTGTTTAAGAATGTTTGATGGAAGGCTTGGAGATCATGTATACTATGGGGGGTTAAGCCTTTGAACCATTTTAATGTTTCTCCCCCTAAGCTCTGAGCAAATAATCTAAGCTTGACAGAATCATTATCAATTTCATTTATGTCAAAGTACTCATTCATCTTATCCACATGTTGTAATGCAGTAGTAGTATTACTAGCATCATATAATGGAATTTTGGACTGATAGTCCTGTGGAAGATTGACTAATGGTACAGGAAGGACTAAAGGAGCATACCATGCTGCCATGATATGTGGTGGGGGTGGATTCACAAGAGGTGGATTGACAAAGGGGAAAGTGGGCTGAAGTGGAGTGGTTTGAACAACGGATGTAGGGTGAGTAGAAGTGGATGGACCAGGAGTATATTGCTGAGATGATCTTGGATGAGAGACACCTAGATTGTGAAGGAAATGTAAATCAAGAGGTTTTGTTTCTCTGCTACCAAGATGTTCACTTGTTTCAGGAGAAGAAAGAGAAGACTCAGAATCTGACTGATATAAATCACCAAGAGACCTAGTTCTAAATGGATTTACTAAGTCAACTTGTGATTTTTGTAGAGCTGAAAGATTTACAGGGATTGAATTAGCTCTCAAGGGTGATCTGACAATAGTTGATGATTTAATCCTAGGAGAGTTCCTAAGAATAATTTCTTGTTTATCAACTATCTCAGGTGGATCTGGGTCAGGATAGGCTCTAGTATGAATCTTTCTAGGAGCCACTATGCTGTGTTTTTTAGACCTAACTAAACAAGAAAATTTCAACCAAGTATGACAATCTTTGAGCAGTTTCACTGATCGTTTGCTAGGAGAAATTTAATCCTAAAGCCCTCTTACTGAGTTTAAATAATATTACAATGACGAAGGTTCTTCCCAGTGGAGTCTTGAGGTCTGTTAAAGATGGTGGAGTCACCAAGTGGAAGTTTTTATCTCTTTTGGAGGTAAAAGGTTTAATGGTCCACTACCATGTTTATTTGCAACCAATCTGAAACATTTTGGGTTCTCTGAGCTTTTGTGGTTGTATGGAAAACTAAAGAGTTTTATAAAAGCTGGCCAAGCAATTATGAACTCAAAGTGTTCCCCAGTGGAGTCGCCATTATGTTAGCACCCTGTAATTAGCAAGATTGGCAAAAGTCCAACTGCAAGGAGAACATCAAACCGCTTTGGGATTCAAGGATATAGCCCTCCTGAATCCAGAGAGGGATCTCTCTATGAATGAGTTTAAAGATGTGATCTTTAAAGTCTGAAATGTGATATTAGGCTAGTTATGAAGAGCATAGGTTTTTTTTGTTTGTTTTTGGTTGGGCAAAGACATGATGAAGGTGAAGGCAGTTCAAAATAAAGGGTGAAGATGTCTGCAAGTGAAGGAATGATTTGACTGATAGAAAAGGTAAAGATGGTTTCAACCCATTGGGCTATGGAGTCATAGGAGGATTTTAATTGGACAGCAAGGTTCAAGAAGGATAAATGGGGCAAGTTACTTGTGTCAAAGGATCTCTTAAAGTGATTTTATGGAATGAAACAGATAGGAAATGGAGAGAAAAACAAATGAAGAACAATGCACAACCTAAGATCAAGTAAGTGCTTTTAAACTATCTTGCTTCAGCATGTACTTAAGGAAAAACATAAAAGTATTCTGAGATCAGGTAAGTGCCTTTAAACTAGCCTGCATTGAAGTACTTTCAGTTAGAACACATTTAAAAATAGTCGAACAACTTAAGATCAGGTAAGTGCCTTTAAACTACCTTGCTTTCAGCATATTCAATAAGAAAACCATAGATAATAGTCACAAAGAGCGATTTAGATTAGGCAAGTACTTTTAAACCAACCTACTTTAATACACTCTTCAAGGAAAACACAGAAAATACTCGTTTTAAGGAGCAATCTAGATCAGGCAAGTGCTTTGAAACCAACCTGCTTTAATATACTTTTCAAAGAGAATGTTCAAATGAAGAAAACATAGAAGTAAAGCTTTCAGTAAGAGTAGGGTACTGTGGATAGTAAATCCTATCTCTACATTTGCTGTTCTTTATTAGAGAAAGTAGACAGAGTGAAAACATTAAGCAAAATAAAAATTGACAATGAGGAACACATCACCATTGACATAAATTAGGATCCCATAAATCAGCAGCTTGTATTTGATGTTCAAACCAATTACAATCAGCAGGCCCGGTGGGTCTCTACAACTTCAAACTTCTCATATCAGCTTATGTAGCTTCAAATTGCACATAGGGCATCAGTACCTTCAGAGAACTATTACATGCATTCAGATGTCCAGAGACCAACATTTTCTCATCTTCTACAGAAGTATTTATATAATAATGAGGAGGTGGGAGGATTTCCCAGGGGTCAAGTATCATTAATTCTGTAATCAATGCAATTACTAGCCTTTGGGAACCAGGCAAGGCATAATGCGGGAATGTAATCATTTCTAATTTTGCTTCATAACTTTGTTTCTACCTTTCGAGGCCTAATGATAAAAAAATATCTGCTTCTGGGCTATTCTTAATCTTTTAAAATAGTTTTTCCGACAATTTAGAGATAAGATCTTTGATCTGTATTAATTGTTCAGCTGTATTCAGGTAAACACCTCTTGTTCAGGTAATGACTAAGCTTTCTTTGATTTTTGTGAGGCTGTAGGTGTCTTTAGGAGCTGGAGAGGGTTCAATTGGCCTCTGCTTATGGTGCTGGAGGATTTCTCTGCTTGATAGATGTCTTTGTCTTTCCCTAAACACCTTTAATTTACTTGAGATCTGTGTTTTAGGTCTTCAATCTTCTGTTCTAGTTCGTTCTATCTTCGATACTGATACTCTTTGATTGGTGCTTGATTTACTGTGTTTGTTGGTGCTCAGGGCTGTACAGGGATCAAATGGCATCAATGCCTCATGAATCATTGATAAAATGTGAATTTTAAACCCTCTGAATGATTTTATCTGGTGAATCGAAGGCAGGAGGATCGTCACCCTCTGCCTTTGAATTTTCTTCAGATATAGCGGAAAAAACCTTTAAACCCTGCAAAAATACGAAAAACATTTATAAAATCGTACATGTATAGTTTTACTACTTCAAAAGGCACGTGGAGTGAGCGTGGTCGTTGGATGGCATCATCCAATGGTCGAGATTGATCAGAGGAGGTCAGAGGAGAACGGAGGGGGAGATTAAATCAGAACCGTTGATCGCGCAAAGATCGACGGTCGGGAGCGAAGGCAAAAATTCAAGGTGGATAAATCATTTTATTCAAAAATAGGAGAAAAATGGATAAAAACCTTTGTTTCAGGCAAACATGGTCAAAAATCAAGATCGAGAATCGGGACGATCGTGGGCTGTCGGATGAGATCGGCCAAAACGATCAACGGTGGAAAAATAGGCACCAATATACCTTATAAAATGTGCCCGGACATTAAATATTTAATTAAATCATGTTGAATAACACTCCGGGGTCCAGATTTGCTGACTGTGTGGGGAAACAATAAAAATCCACTCCAATCCAATGATGTCGTGTGGATGCTGATGTGGCGCTGGGGATCGGGGCGATGGAATGTGGGTCGTCGATCTGCAAATTAGATCGACGGCAGAAATGCTTTAAGGACTGTGTCGTACTTGTGGTTAACTACGGGCTTCTTCCAAGCACGATCACCGTCCGATGAGCGGCCTCAGATCATACAGCACGCGTCAATATCGCGTCGGGTCCACAATCGAACTTTAATGTGCGATGAGCGGCAGTTTTTGAATAGTTCCCAAGCCACACATCATGCGATGAGTGGAATCGCTCCGAAATGAAAAATACTGCCCACCTCCAAAAGGTGGTACGATAGATACCATTGATTTCTGCATAGTGTTTTGGTGCAGGGACCATCGAGGCGGGTGAACTTCTGACCGTTGGTTCAGAGGGTTAAATGGACGGTTGTGATGTGATCGAGCGGTGAAAAGGGGTGGGGACCATGGGTGCGATGGGATTGCGAAGACTGTCGGATCTACGTAGATCGACGGCGGACCTTTCCCCCGATACACATTTGCGATGAGCACTCTTCGGGCTAGCGCCAAGTCTTGGCACTGGCTCATGTGGGAGAAAAGGTTGAGGGGACTAGGGCCGAAAGGTGCTAAGCCCACATATATGGAGAATATGGTTTTTTGGCCCATTTTTAGTGCATTTTAAGGCCAATAAGGGGTAACGATAGGGGAAAAAAGGGGAAATCAATCCAAACCAGGTGTGTGTGTAAGATTTAGAGGGGATTTTGGGATGATTTAGAAGGGCTAAGGGAGGGATTTTGGGGTGAAAAGGAGGCTTTTAAAAAGGGGAAAAAAAGATGAAATGGAGAATAGTTTCTGAGTGAAGGAAGGGGAGAAAAGGGGATTTTGCAGTAGTCTTTCTCCTGGAACTTTTAGCAGAATTTCTAAGTTCTGAAGAGAAATAGTAGTGAAGATTTTGGATAGAGGAGATAATGTCTTGAAGAGGCTTCAAGAGATCACATTTCTGCAATGAAACTGTTCCTTGAAGGCTAAACAATGTTTTGGCCACCTTTTGATAGAACAAATTTTATAGGTGGCCAACAAGCTCTTCTTCCCTCTTTTCTCCATATAATGGAGTCTTCATCCTCTCTATCCTTGATAGCATGATGGATGAGATCCACTGGCTAGGCTAGAGATCATGCTTTGATACCACTGTAATATTCCTTTTTCAGGAAATTGCTACAACAATGAGAATATCTCAAGATATTCTAAAGTTGGAGCTCCAGCAATATGCAAGCACAAAAATGAAGCAGCAACAACTCTCAACTCATATAAATGTAAGAGAAAATCATATCCCTCTCATTAAATAATATCAACAACAAATTCATACAAGATCTTGAGGAAATGCTACACAAGATAGGCAATGTTCAACCTCAAGAGACAAGTACTTGAACCATAAGAAAACCACTACTACATATGCATGCTCCAGCTATGCCAGCACAGTCCATGAAGGGAAACTGCTGCATAATAGTGTCAATACACAAATATGTCAATATGTGGTTCAAATACAATAGGGTGAGCAAGATCTCAACCCTTGGAAACAATAATGCACAATCCCTAAAAGGATTGGCTGCAAAACATACAAAATGGCAAATCCACAGAAATGCCGGAGTTACTAGGTAGTTGTAGCAACTCAGAAAAAGAACTGGTTTGAGATGGCTGAATCTAATTCTCAAACTTAATGTGCCTCCTCCAATGGATCTTTCAAGTGAAAAGCTGATCCATTCACCAAATATCTCTCCCTCCAATACTCTACAAGAGCCCCATTGCAAATTCTCCTCTCAAAATAACGCAACCATTGGATGGAACTGTGTTGTAGGGCTATGGAATGAGTTGGCCTTGATGCCAAAATCTGCAATAAGCTCCGAGATTCCTCCAAACTGATATCCCAAAGGGAAGAGAGACTCCTCCTCTGAAAAATAGCTGAAGGAGATGGCGTAGTGAACCCTCACTACAACACCCAGCAACACAACATTAATCTGCTGCAGAAATAACACTGTCTTGATGGAGGATGCTTGGCCTCAAGCCTGGATGTGAGGAAAATGAAGAACAATCCCTCAATATACCTCTCAAGAAGGAGAAGGAATCCTAAACAGGAATTCCTCTGGCAATTCTTGCTAGGCAGCAAAGAATGCACAATTGTCTAATGGACAATTGAGATGAATAAACATAAGCATGAGAAACAATGGTTGCCTTGCCCTCCTTTTAAACAAAGGAAAGCCCCTCTCCATGGGTCCCACTCCTTTTAGGGTTTCCTCCACCAAATAATCCTTTCCTCATTCATACTGTACTGCTTCTCTAAGTGTGCTCCAACTCTTGGTCCAACGTTGTTGACTTGGTCAAACTTGACCTTGTCCACTTGCAAATAACCCTGTTCACACATGAGGGTGTGAAAACCAGATCCAATGATGATCCCCTTTCATACTTAGAGAGATTTTAATGATATTTTTATTATGCATGGGTCTCCTTACCCATTTATTCTCCTCCTAGGTGAAATTAGCAAAAATTAATGTTCCAAATTATTATCGGAAAATTTGGGAACATTACAGTTCCCTTCCCAGGTGTCATACTACAAAAAATTCTTTAAAAATTATTGTCTTATTCATTGGATGCATGGAGAAACTCTTGCTTATTATTTGCTATTTAATGTATTTAACTGCATAGATCTGGAATTATGTAGCATTTATTATGATCACTAACTGTATATCTAAGTATATTGACAACCATATTTTATGTTAGGGTTGTTTGTTATGCACAGCTAAAGTGAGTTTTTTTCGTATGCTTGTGATTTGAATTCACACTAACTACTGGTGACTCCACAAGGGTTTATAATTACGACCACTGTTTTTTTTCAGATCCCTACATGATCAGCTTCTTCAACCCCTAGGGTTTTTCTTCAGCTTCTTATTTGAATTTATTGATGTTGTTTTTAATATTTAAAACCCTAAAATAGTAAAAAACCTTACTTGCATGTGTTTCTGGGCCTATTGCACAGGTAACAGGTATCGGTCATAGCAGAGACAAATTTTTTTTCTGAAACCTAATCCCAAGACAACCAGAAGTGTAGGTCACACTTTTTGGGCCAAAACCTACGACCTCAGCTGAAAAGAGGTCAAAACCTGCGACCAGTACTTTTTGCAGGATTTTTTCTGTGATTTTTCTGGGCTTCTCTGGGCTATTGTTCAGGGTTTTCTGACCTCCCTCTCCACCCATCTTGGACCTGTAATTGCTTAGGTTTACTCGTCGAAGTAGGAACCAAGCCCCTTAGGGCTTCAGTACGCTTCTACCATTTTAGGAGGAGTTTAGCTGAAGCAAGTCTTCTGAGATTTCAGTTGGTTCAGCCATTTTTCAGATCTAAACCTATACTTTCATATCCATTCCAGATCAGTTATTCATCCATCCAAAACACCTCTTTTCATTTTTTTTTGGTCCTCCTTTAGGATCCCGTCCATTTCCCTTAAGGTTGTAGCCTTTCGTCCCCTTTTTTGCAACACTTCTCCCTCTTGTGTTTTGTTGTTTTCTGCACCTATTTACAACAGATTTGACCTTTAGGTCCCTTTCCCTCCTGAATTTAGATCCATTGGCCATTTTGTGTGTTTTGACTAGATTTCGCCCACCCATAGACTAGTTGTTGGGAAGCCCTCCTCCTTGGGTTTAAATTGATGCATCTTTAGCTATTTAATTTATGTCTCATTCAGTTTCCTTAACTGTAATTTTCAGATTTATTTATAGTTATACAAAATCTCTTTTATTTTTTCTCTACACACGTCTGGGCTTAATTAAAATTAACACACTTACCACATACACGCACACCCTAAGTGAAGAGCGCCTAGTTTACACCGCCGGGCCAAGGCTAAAACATTGTAATCAATTGATCCTGCACCTCCCTGCCCTTGTTGGTCTCTTTTCCTTCTATGATCCACGTATTTTTTACATCATTGCGCCCCCAAGGCATTTATCCCAGAGAATCCTAGGCCTTCATCCTCAGTTTCCATTAGGAATACTTACTCCTCAGCGTAGGGTTTGATTTCGTCCTCCACCAAGTCCCCATTCTAACTCTGCTTCTGTTTCATCGGGTTCCCCTTCTACCTCTCTTCCCAGCTCTCCTCAACCTTTCACCTTCACGATGTCTAGTTCAAGACCTAACTCTGGTGGCAGCCCCGACCCTAATGCTGGGAATGCCACTAGTGGTGCCGCAATAGGAACTATCTCGGCTGCTCCCTTGCTCCCTTATATGGCAGGCCTCAGTCTTCCTAATTTTAGCCAGTTGATTAATGACCCCATACACCATGATCCTGGTTGGCCTGCTATGCCAACCAACCTCCCTTTAGACATCCCCAAGTTTGAAGGAATTGCTAGAGAGGATCCTACCAACCATGTTCGTTCTTTTCATATGTGGTGTTCGTCTAACTCCATCACCAATGACCCTGTCTGTCTTTGGTTATTCTTGTGTACCCTTATTGGAGAAGCTTCCAAGTGGTATGTTGACTAGGCCTCCTCCTCTCATACTACTTTTGCGACTTTTGCCACGGATTTTGTGTCTTATTTCCAGATTTCCCTTCGCTATGACACTGGTACAGAACTCTTGACCTCTTTCCTTCAATCGTCTACAACCCACCTATCTGACCATGTCCAAGAATGGTGGAGAAGAAAGAGCCTATGTCGAGCCCCTACCTTCGAAGACCATGTCTACATGTACTAGTTTCTTAGATCCCCTTTGCCTGCCATTGGAAAAGATGTCACATCTCACTTCCCTCAGACCGAGGAAGCTGCCCTCCAGATTACATTGAAATATGACCTGATCTATGCACAGTCTAATTATGTTTATACTGTCTTACCCGATCTCCCTAGACTTAGTGGTGCCAATGCACCAGGGGCATCCCATGTTGCAGATGGTATCATTGGAGCCATTTCATATCCATACACTCATCCTCCTATTGTATCTCAAGAAAAAATCCCTTAGATGTGGTAAGGAATTAGTGCTTGAGACATTTTATAAATTTATGTCACAAGTACCATATCAAATGGCCTTTGTTTAACACCCTTGGAAGTCAGTTACTTAATACCCTCAATAATATGATATAATGAAAGCCTTCAAAATGCCATAAACTATTGATATTTGAATGGAATGAAAAGAAGAACTTTAAGAGAAACTCAAAATGATATGCTGAAAACACAAAATCTACCACTTTTAAGTTTCAGAGGAAATTCGTGAAGGAAGAAAGAACTTAAAATAATATGTTGTAAACACACAATCTATCACTTTAAAGTTCTATCAGGAGTTTATGAAGCAAGAAGAGATGAGGTGAAGGAGCACTAATTAAGGTTATTTAACTGTTACTCATAAATGTAAGTAAGAGACCGGCTGCTACATTACTTCACTTCATTCAAAGAGGAATAGCCACAGAGTGAAACAGGAAGGACGTATCAACGTAAACAAGTGTAGGAAAATTGATCTTCTTTTATTAATTTCTAAGAGAATTTAGTCATAAACTAACAGTCATCCAGAGGTCCAAAAATCAGAACCCATTTTCTTTATTTCTATCTCCTTAAATACATCAGAGTAGTTCGTAACTGTTGAAATTCTTGAACTATTTCGCTTCCTAAACTATTAATATTACTCTTGCAATTATAACAAGAAAACAAATTGAAACTTGGAAATATGCTTCGTTTTGTTGAATCTGATGTTGCTGATGTGTCCTCTCGAAGTGTTGAGGTGGCCTTTCTGGTCGTGATGCAGTGGCTGCATAGCTCTATATCGGTGCCTCCACGCTCGACTTGATCCAGTTTTCGTTCTCCTAGCGGTGCCACTATACGCTTTTATGCCCGACTCTGCCTATGCCCCTATTCTTTCAAACGTTTTCACTCATATTACCTGCTACCCAACTCTGCCTCTTCTCCTTTGTTTTGCATCGGGTCCCTTACCTGAGTTTTTCTGCCGTGTTCTACCTATTTCTTCATTGTCGAGTTGTTTCGCCGGTTTCACATTATAACGATCTTTTCTTCCTCTAGTACAGTTTAACACAAGAAAATGACTTACTTCCGGATCTGAAAAACTTTGGAATTCACCTTTGAAACCATGTTGCATCCACCCGCACATCGCATTTCGCTGCATTTAGCTTGTCTTTGAAACTTATCTTCTAAGTCTTGTGATGCATGCTATGCAGAGACTTTAGCAATTATCTCCTGCAGTTATCCTTTAAAATTCGCGACTTGCGACTTGCATTTAGGCCCTATCGCATCGCATATTGGTGTTCTGCGATTTAATCTTCGTCGTTTATCTCTTCGCCCTAGTTCTACGCTTTGATCCCAACCATCCATTTTTCCCTTTGCACCTCCTCCAAAAATCTTTAGTGTTTAAGTGAAATATGCCATTTCTTTGCCTTTGATAAATTAGATCGTCTACTCCATGGTGCAACCCTCCCAAACTTACTTGGTGTTCTGTCACACTAGTCCCTCCTGAGCTTGTGAATGAGCTCGACTTGACCCTGTCCGATGGGTAATGTCTTGCACGCGTCCATCGGTTTGGCTCTTGAATTTTTCTGCACGTGACTGAGCCCGACTTGACCCACCTTCACATCTCATCATGTAATGTTCAATGTACCAACATATAAATCAAAATTATTCTATGACACATAAAATTTTACATTTTCTAACATATATGATTTTTTTGGTGTTTTGAAACATATTTCAAAGGTAAATGCAAATGAGTCACAACATTTGGCTCCACCCGGGGGTAGTGCTTTCTTCCATGGAAGGGCTAAGAACCGTATACTAGTGCCTTATCCATTGGGTATGGATTCAAATATTTCTTGGCGACATATGAGCAATGAGAAATTTGGTATTCACAATGGTGGAGTGTTGACTTTTAATGCTAAAAATAATGCTTTAGATATTGCAAGTTCATAGGCAGCTACACTAGCTCTCCATCTAGATCTTCCAAAATGAATGTGTTATTTGACCTTGCCTCAGAGATTTTGTATGGACCATACTAGAGAGGATCAAATTTACCATGCTTCTCCCTTTTCTTCTTGTCTGGTCTCCCATCTCAGCACCAAATCTCATGCTTGAAAGAGAACCTATTTTTCTTTCGTGTCGAATATAGAATTCATATTTTCCTAATAAGTAATCAAGTTATCCCTGAATTTTTTTGTGTTTTCACTTGGTTCAATTATTTTGTTCAGTCTCCTTACCAGAGCATTAGGTTCTTCCTGAGCTTCTTGAAGGAAATAAATCACTAGTTTGGTCAACTGAGTAGGAAACAATGCTTGAGTTCCATAAACTAGTTCATAGGGGGACTTTCCAATAGATCTCTTGGTAGTGACTCGAAATTCCTAGAGGGAAAACTTAAACTTCATGTCCCAATCCTTCTGATTTTCAGCGATTTCTTTCTTCAATATCCTGACCAATGTCTTGTTTAAGGACTCTGCCAATCTGTTCCCTTGAGGATGATATGATGTGGAATGTGATAATATTACATTATATGTTTGACAAAAATTAATGAAACAGGAATAATTAAATACCTGAGCATTATCAGTCACTATTTTGACTGGACACCCAAATCTGCTGAAGATGTTTTCCTCTAGAAACTTCATCACTACTTGGTCATTTTCCTTCTTCGTGGGTATTGCTTGAACCCATCTTGTAAAATAATCAGTGGCAGTCAGAATCCACTTGAAATTTCCACTTGATGGTGGATTGATCTCTCCAATAAAATCCAATCCCCATTGCCTAAAAGGTTCTTCAATAAATATAGGGTTGAGAGTTAATGGAGCCAGTTTTTTCTTTTCAACAAACAAGTGGCACTTATGACAACTTCTAACTAGTCTATAAACATCTGCAAACAGGGTTGGAAAATAAAAGCCTGACTTGAGAATCTTATGGGCAGTGACCTTCCAACTATAATTTTCTCCACACAGACTTTCATTTTATTGCTTGGTGACTTCATTAGATTCTCCTTCGGTCAAACATAACAGAAAAATACCAGCAGGATCTTTCCAGTGTAGCTTTGCTTCTATGATAACATATGGCTGAGACTTGAGCTTGAGAGCTATGCATATGTTCCTTTTAGTGAAGTTGGACAGGAAAGGAAACACAGGAAGTGCAGAATATCCTTATACCAATCAGAGCACAAAAATTTGTATTGAATACATGTTTGGGACTTTCTTTGACCTTCTTCATTAACAGCTCCATCCACTGGTACCAACAGATTAATTCCCAAGGCTTGAAAATTTGTCTCTATCAACAACTTCACTAAACCCTGTCCCTTGACCAGCTTGGTGGGTTTGATGTCCAAATCATATTCTTGGATTTTTTCTATCCACTTCCCCCTTTTTCCTTCAACATCACTTTGGACCAGCACGTCTTTCACAGTAGAATTAGGAACATAAGGATTTATTTGGGACTACATCACATAAGTCCTGAAGGCTTTTAGTGCTTCGACCAAAGCATATACTTGTTTCTCTAGAATATTGTATTTGAGCTCAGCATCTCTGAGAAATTTACTAAAAAATGCAACTGGCTGCTCCTTATTGTCTTCATTTTTATGCAACAACACAGCAGCAATAGTAGTGGGGGATGCAAATAGAATACCTAAAAGGCTTTTTGAGAGTCTGGACTAATCAACACTGGAGCTTCCTGTAGTGCTTCCTTTATTCTAAAAAATTTGTCTCTTGTTTCCTTATCCCATTTCACTTCTACATTTTTCTTCAACATATCTGTTATACTTCTCATGATCTCAGTATAATTGGGCAGAAACCTCCTCAGAAAGTTTATTTTTCCTAGGAATCTCTGGATATCCTTCTTACTTCTGGGTAAAGGAATAGTTTGAATCGCTTCCACCCTTGCTGGGTCAATCTTTACTCTTTTTTTAGAAACTATGTGACCCAATAACTTACCTTCTTCTAAGGAAAATAAAGATTTCTTGGGATTTAATGATAGAACAAAATTTTTGCACTTTTGATTTTTTTTTTCAAATGCTCCAAGAGTTCATGATCTGACCCCAAGAAAACAATTATATCATCTAGATATATAACTACAAACGTGTCACCAACGAAGGCTATTTCCATGGCCCTTTGAAATGTTTCACCTGCGTTCACAAGGCCAAATGGCATCCTTGCGTACATGAAGGTGCCCCAGGGTGTAGTGAAAGAAATCTTCTTTTGATCTTCTTTTTCCACTACTACCTGATTATACCTAGAAAATCCGTCAACCATAAACAACCTGTGAGCCCCTGTCAACTTTTGTAAGACATAATACATTTTCAGAAAAGGATAATTATCTTTTAGAGATACTTGGTTCAAGTTCCTGAAGTCTATACACAACCTTATCTCTCCATTCTTCTTTCTTATAGGGACCAGATTGCAAACCCAGTCTGACTATCTGAGAGGGACTATAATTTTCGCCTGCAATAGTTTCTTCACTTATTTTTCGATTGGAGCTAACAAAAAGGGATTGATATGTCTAAGTTTTTGTCTATGTGGTTTGAGCCCTCCCTTCAATGGAATCTTATGCTGAATAATTATTTTTTCATATGTTTTTAGGTCTTCATACGACCAGGAAAACACATCCATATACTTCTTAAAAAAATCAATGTATCTTTCTTTATAGTTTTTGGGAACCCCTTTGAACAATTTCACTATTTTGGGCTCCTGCTGAGTTCCCAAATTACAATCTTCCATCTCTTCTTCTTGGTGTTTTTTCTTCAAATCGACAGCAACATCATTAGCATCGAACAATGTTTCAAGGGAAACCAACCCTCTAGAGAGCACATTATCTTTCAATTAGATAATCTTATGTTCACCTATTGACTGCTTGAGGTTCCTTATTTCTGTTCTCTGCTCTATTTTTTCTTCCTCTTGGTCTATCTCAGCATCTTCAAAGTTTCCAATCATTTTCAGGAACTGATTTATCTGTTCATCATCATCAAACACCTGCCAATGTTTCACATTGTCAGGGATAGAAGGTCTATGTCTAACTTCAATTTCGTACCTTATCCGGGGATTTACATTCCAAACTCAGATTACTAGTCCCTATACTGAGGCAACACATGAACCGGTTCCATAATCATTCAGAGACCCACCTCACTCATCTTCAAATCCATACGACAATCCAACTAAACCAAACATGAGAACTCTAAAACACCATGGCTATCCGGAAATGGAAAGGCTAGGATGAATACACTGTCAAACCTGGAAAAAACCCATGCCAAGACAAAAAATAAACACATGCAATACCATGCATGCCAAATCTAGCAAGGAAATAATACATGTAAATCAATAACTGCAAATAATCCTACAATAGCTACTTGATTCCCGCTTTTCCTTGCTTTCTTCCTTCTTCTTCTTTCTTTCTTGCTTTTCTTGTTCAAATTCCAAAGTGCTCCAAGAAACTATAAATGTCCAAGAGTATGAGAGAGAGAGAATAGAGAGAGAATCATTTTTATCAATGAGGCCATTATTTTCATTTATTTTCCTCCTCACATGCAACCTGTGACCTTTCATCTCCCTTTTCTCCTAATTTCCATTATTTTCATAAATAAATGTGCCAGATATGCCATTTTCCCTTTCCAAATCCTTTTCCTTTTCCTTTGCCAATTTTTTTAACCATAATAAACCAAATGAACACCCTCTAGGATGTGTTTCCCAACATTCAACTTGGAATAAGTGTCCCATGGACCATGGTTATTGTTTTTCCTTTATTAACATTTATTGTATGGAATTTTCACCAGGGTTGTTACAGAACCCTCCCCCTTGGGGGAACATCGTCCTCAATGTTCAACGACGCCTACAAACAAAAAAAAAATGATAAAAACAAAATATATTGCCTATGGAGCTTTATAACACAACTCATTGTAGTATTTACAATGACCCCAATTGAAAACATGACAATCATACCATTTACTGGAGCTTTATAACACAACTCATTATGGTATTTTCAGTAACAACCAATTTTTCTTCAACCAACAAATAAACATACTACCTATGGAGCTTTATAGATAATCTCCATACAATATTTACAATAATATACACATATACACATTTTCTCAACTAGAAAATAAAAGGATACGATGCACGTATCAGCAACACGGGAATCCATAGGCTCACACCTCCACCCTCAAAGTAGTACCATGATTCACCTCCTTCCCAAGAAGTCCATAATCCATTGTCAAAGTCAAAGCTGCATCTAATGTCCAACACTACAATCCTGTGCCACTTGTTCTCTTAGTGAACAATTACCGGCCCATTATTACAGGGCACACCCCCAATGTGCATCTGATTCCATATGGCAATGCTAATGACCAAAGAAAATCCATCCCAACCTTCCCTTCTCCGCTACACAGTCCCTTCGGAAATCCAATAATCCCCTTCAGTGTAGTCACACACCTTCCAAGTTCTACTGGCACCTCCATCCCTTGGCAAGGCTTCCTCGCATCAGAAGATATAAGAACCAAAGCATACACCTGCATCAAAACCATCATACTGGTCATAGCATGCTCATGGAAATTAATGGACACTATTGGGTACCGATTTCCCATGATGGCCCTGCTTTTGAAGTCTTTACCAACATATTGCTACATGTTCCAATTAATTTTGTTGACGCTACTAGTTCTTGCAGTTAGTTTCAACCATCCCAAACTGGGCATTACATGCTTTCCTATACCAAGCACATAATTTCCATTAGAGTTAAAATAAATTGAAATAACTTCAAATCATACTTCATTTGTAGCCTGTCAATAAGGTACACTTGCAATCATGTTCTCTTCATGTCACATAAGTCAAAATAGTTGTTTGATCAATCATCATGTATAAACATATCACATCTAGTTAGCTAAAAAAAACCATCATAAATTAAAATCATCAAATTCATGAAATCACCATAAACCATAATCATAAATCACTTGTAACCATCACAAGTAAGAATCACATAGTCACATGCATAATAAAACTGAAATAAAATACTGATACTTATCCTTTATCAATCCTTACTTCTTCCTTTATTATTTTGTACTCATGCCTGATTGGTTTCCATACCTGTTAAGCACCCAATGCCTTTGCTTCTCTTTAATCACATACACAGACACAGAGTGTACAACACGTACATCCACACAAGGCATACAACACCACACAATACACACACCCGCACTGGCATACGACAAATACAACTACACCCGATATAAAATACAACACAATAAATATG
This sequence comes from Pinus albicaulis, assembly GCA_034641835.2. Taxonomy (NCBI): domain Eukaryota; kingdom Viridiplantae; phylum Streptophyta; class Pinopsida; order Pinales; family Pinaceae; genus Pinus; species Pinus albicaulis. The sequence continues at coordinate 508,034,984 of CM076575.1, read as the reverse complement.
CCTACACTGGCATACAACACATACAACTACACCCGATGTACAATACATCACAATACATATGCCTACACTGAAATACAACACATACATCTACACCCGGTGTACAATATAACACAACACATATACATATACTGAATACAAAAAAATGAATACACATGTCATGATACCACGACTACACCATGCACCTACATAGTATCACATTCCTGCAACACAACATGTATGACATGCACACAATACCACATGTATACTAGTACCATATGCACAACATGTAAAAAATACCATTTGTATGGGACACTACGTGCACAACATGTGCACAACATCACATGTACATGGCACCATATGCACAACATGTACACAATGCCAAATGTACACCGCACTACCTGTACAATGTGTACACAATACCACATGTACACAACACCACATGTACACAACACCACATGCACAGAATTTACTTGATACCACATGTACAAAGCACCACATGCACAACATGTACACTACACCACCTGCACACAACACCACATGTACAACATGTCAGAGAACCACCTGCACACATCACCACATGTACAATCATGCACACAACACCAAATGAGCATAGCACCATATGTACATCACGCATACAACACCATATGTACATGGCAATGCATATTCAACATGTACATAGCACCATACATGCACAACATCACATATCCAACATGCACATAACACCATATGCACACCACACCGCATATCCAACATGCACACAGTACGATATGTACACATCATCGCATATCCAACATGTGCATAACACCATCTATACCTAGCAGTGCATAAGAAATATACACACAACACCATATATACAACATACATAAAACATCATATGTACACATTACTACACATGCAACATTACACATCACCATAGGTACGATCACTGAATATACAACATGCACAACATATACAAAAAAATAGCACTACACATCCAAAACTATACACTGACCCCGCAAGAAACCTTGATTCTAGTGTCTTTCCACTATCCATGCTTATCCTAGCATGTCGCAGATCACACTACTTCAACTTTGCTGATGTAACCCTCATAATTACCTACACATAACATAAACATAGGCATAGTAAAATCATATAATATCAATCTATATCCACATGATACTGACCTCATAGATCTATCAAGATTACTCTGCCACTTGATTCCTCATATCTGTAATATTCCAAAATTTTCCTTCAATAATTTGGAATATTAATTTTTGCTAATTTCACCTAGGAGGAGAATAAATGGGTAAGGAGGCCCATGCATAATGAAAATATCAATAAAATCCCTCATATTATGAAAGGGGATCATCATTGGAGTTGGTTTTCACACCCTCATGTGTGAACAAGGTTATTTGCAAGTGGACAAGGTCAAGTTTGACCAAGTCAACACACTTAGAGAAACAGCGCAGTATGAATGGGAAGAGGGTTATTTGGTTGAAGAAACCCTAAGAAGAGTGGGACCCATGGAGAGGGGCTTTCACTTGTTTAAAAGTAGGGCAAGGAAACCATTGTTTCTCATGCTTGTATTATTCATCTCATTGTATATTTAGACAATTGTGCATTCTTTGTTGTTTAGCAAGAGTTGCCGAAGGAATTCTTGCTTAGGATTCCTTCTCCTTCTTGAGAGGCCTCTTGAGGGATTGCACTGATTTTCCTCACATCTAGGCTTGAGGCCAAGCATCCTCCACCAAGACAGCGTTATTTCTGCAGCAGAATAATGTTGTGTTGTTGGGTGTTGCAGTGAGGGTTCACTACACCACCTCCATCAGCTATTCTTCAGAGGAGGAGTCTCTCTTCCCCTTGGGAGATCAGATTGGAGGCATTCTGGAGCTTATTGCAGAATTTTGCATCAAGGAAAACTCATTCCCTAGCCCTACAGTGTAGTTCCATCTAGAGACTGCGTTATTTTAGTGGAGCATTTGTAGTGAGGATCTTGCATATTGTTGGAGGGAAAGATCTTTAGTGAGAGGATCAACGTTTCACTCTAAAGATCTTGTATTCATTTGTTGCTGCTATTTATTAAAAACATAGCTATGGATTTCTCTCATGTTTTTATGAGCTGAGTTTTGATGCTACTCCATTGTTATGTTTTCATATTGCTGGGTCTCCAACATTAGAATATCTTGAGATATTCTCATTGTTGTAGCATTTTCCTGATTTGGGATATTACAGTGGTATCAAAGCATGATCTCTGGCTCAGCTGGTGGATCTTAGCCATCATGCTGTCAAGAAGAGAGAAGATAAAGTCTCCACTATGTGGAGAGAAAAAGGAAGATAAGCTTACAAAGCTTCTTCCAAGATCTGTACAGAGCATTCATGAAGAATTTGAGAAGATAAGGAAGGAGATATGTACAGGATCTCCAAGAGGGTTTGAAACTGATTCAAGCTCCAGATTTTCTTATAGGGAGTGTGAGCATGCAGCCACACCCTATGAGGTAAAATTCAGTCATATGGCCATTTTTTCCATAGGGAAGAAAGAAGAAGGAGGAATGCCGAAGAAAGGAACTCTTAGTAGTTTCTTGCATGAGTATGAATCTCAAACTCAGAAGTTTAGAGATCATATTACCTTTCCAAAGTTTTGCAAGATCATGGTGAGGAGGAGCAAGCAGCATAATATGGATATATTTCTCCTATCTATCTTTGATGGTTCCCCTACATGTTCAGCCAGGGCTTGGGTAGAAGAGCTAGACAACTTTCTGCAGCAGCATCAGATTTCCGAAGATGAAGACATCAGAATAGCAGCACTGCACTTGGGAGGTAAGGTCTATGCATGGTGGTTATTTGAGTCATTTAATTTGAAAAATGCAAATACCTCTTCCTATGCAATGTTCATTAGAACATTGATGAAGACATTTGGTAGGAGGAATTCTGAAACACATGTGGAGGGAACAAACACATTCAAACAAACAAAACCCTTGCATGTGATGAAGAAAACCATAGACTTAGAATCAATTCAGAGAAAGATGAAGGAGGCTGATATCTTGCATTAGACTTTGTTGGAGGCAAGACCTTCATCTTGTATGTTGGCACAAGGAGGCAAAGAGATCCCTTTTCCAAAAGAGGATCCAATCATTGGAGGGTTGCCCACTCATGTTGAGGAAGCTAAGGGCAACAACGCTATCATTTATAGAGTTGATATATCACCTCATGCAGAGGAAGGAGGAGATCTTGCTCCCACTAGAGGGATTCTTGCATCTCTGCAAGGAAGTCCGCAAGATCTCATACATGGAGGTCCAAGCACAATCAGTGAGCAACATGATTGTGCAGCATTGCAGCTGGAAGGAGAAGGAAGGGAGGAAGAGCAGCATCAGGTGGTGAGAGGTACACACCCTTCTCTATTTCAGAGAGCTAGTGCAAAGAGGAGGTAGACTGTATTGCGCTATGAGAGCAAGGGCAAGGTTTCCCAACCATATGTACAGTACCCTCTTGACATTGATGTCTCACTGCATAGAGGCATTCCACCAGGGAGGCCACCAGATCTATCATTGATGAAAGACATCTTTTCTTTGGATTCACCGCTCTTGTATTTTGGAGAGGTGAAGATTTTGGAGGAGAAATTTGGCATGGGGGATGTCAAATTAGCAGACAACAACAGGAGGAGAGCTTCACATGCCAGATCATCATCGTTGTCTCATAGGAGGATTGATCCTTACTAGAGATCTCAACTCTTGGTAGAGTACTCCAAGGATCTTGGTGCATGCATGATTCTCGATGACCCGGATAGAGATGATGAGTATATGGTGGATGATATGGTCATTTATTCACATGGAAGAGTCTTCTTGACTAGATATTCTAGTCTCAAGGAGACGTTGCTGCATGCAGCACATGAGGACTTCTTTTCCATGCATTTTGATGCATATCTTGCCTTGGAAGAGGAGTTCATTTGGGAGGGCATTCAGCTAGACATATTTCAGCATATGGAGAGATATAGAGCCCATATGATGATGGAGAAGATGTCACAGCCACCTTCCTACTCATTGGGAGTAAAGGAGCATTTCCAGTTGAGCCATTTCATCTCAAGTCTTCGAGTACAAAATGGAGAATGTACAATTTCACCTTATGTTTTGTACTTATTTCCTTTTTATGAGCAACATATTGTACCAAGGAGGATTATTCCTTCTTGCATATTGTATAATGATGTACTTGAAGCCATTTGTAGCATTGAGATTGGATATCTCATTGGTGGTTTGTGGGGGAAGCCACATGATTCTTGGTGTGCACCATTGGCACCAAATTGTACTTTCATATTTTTATCTTGTAAAATGATTGTGGCAGCAAACAAGTGGCTGGACGAACACTTGTTTTTGTTTGATTTGATGCAGGCAAGGGATGCACTGCACTGGTTCCTTGTATGGGACCTTGATCCACTTTCTGATTGTCATTTGGCAACTTGTTCTTATTGTACTTTTATTCCATGTATTGCTGATATGTTTATATTCATGGGGAGCTTTGATTGGAGATTGGGCTTGAGACTAAAGATGCCCATTGGGAGAATTATTCTCCCTACTGTACATTTTGTACATTTCAGGAGGAACCATGGGCTAACCATGAATGCCACATTACATTTCTTTTCTTCTTATGGGAGGGACCACTTGGAGAACTGGAGGAGGCACTCCATGGATCATGAGGAGATGGAGGAGTTAGCACAGTAAACTCTTTTCCCTTTGAGGATGAGGGGAGACTCATCTATGAGCCACTCCATTTTATGAGCAAAACATATGGTGAGAGTATTGTTGATTTGCATGATGATTTGTCTATATATATGCATCTCTTAACCATATATGTGCAGGGATTTGCTCAAAGAAGGATTATTCTTCCTTCTAGATTTGATGGTCTACATAAGGCCATTATGGATGATCACTCCCTAAGTGGATATGGGGAGGGAATTTCTTATGGAGAACATACTCACATTGCACATGACATCATTCACTTTCTCCAGGAGATTGGAGCAGCAAGCAAATGGTGGGGAGGCTACCCATCATTTTATTTTCTATGGCAGTGGAGAGTCAATTTACGTTGGCTACACTTGAGGGACCATTGTCCCTCTCCTTTATTTCACATGGCAGCCAACATGATTATCCTTATGGTTTCCTTGGTTGATATTGCTAAAACCTTTCTTGGGAGCATGATTGGAGGAAAGACACATTGGGTGGATGTGTCCTTGGAGGGAGAGAACTCCCACACACTTTGCACTACATGTTCTAGAGGGAGTAGGGGAGATGGTATGGCCACTACAGTAGCTCATTTGTTTCCTTATGATGTGAGCCATATGAGGAATGAGATGCCATATGATGATGAATTCCAACTCATCACATATGAGATGATTTTGGCAAACATGTTTCATAGTGTTGGAGGAGAGATCCTTAGAGGTCTAATCTCCATCTTGCCATTTGAGGGCAATTTAATTGCAGCCCAGGATCAACATACACTCTACATTTATCCTAAGTGGAGAGGAGGACAGCTTGGGGTAGGCTATTTTGTCTACTAGGATCAGATTTTTAGCCCACCTACATTGCTCGAGCCAGAGGTGGAAGATAATTTTCAGGAGTTGCCATGTTGGGAGGTAACACATTTTGCATGGATGATTGCTTGGGGGATGGAGGATCCACATGAGGAAGATATTACTCAACAAATTATAGAGTCCATGCCTTGAGGGGAGGCTTTCCAATTCTATCCTTGCAGTTGCTTGAGGACAAGCAACATGTGGGAGGGGAGGACTGTAATATTCCAAAATTTTCCTTCAATAATTTGGAATATTAATTTTTGCTGATTTCACCTAGGAGAAGAATAAATGGGTAAGGAGGCCCATGCATAATTAAAATCTCAATAAAATCCCTAATATTATGAAAGGGGATCATCATTGGAGCTAGTTTTCACACCCTCATGTGTGAACAGGGTTATTTGCAAGTGGACAAGGTCAAGTTTGACCAAGTCAACAACGCTGGGCCAAGAGGTGGAGCACACTTAGAGAAACAACGAAGTATGAATGGGAAGAGGGTTATTTGGTGGAAGAAACCCTAAGAAGAGTGGGACCCATGGAGAGGGGCTTTCACTTGTTTAAAAGGATGGCAAGGCAACCATTGTTTCTCATGCTTGTATTATTCATCTCATTGTCTATTCAGACAATTGTGCATTCTTTGTTGTTTAGCAAGAGTTGCCGGAGGAACTCTTGCTTAGGATTCATTCTCCTTCTTGAGAGGAATATTGAGGGATTTCACTGATTTTTCTCACATCTAGACTTGAGGCGAAGCATGCTCCACCAAGACAGTGTTATTTCTGTAGCAGAATAATGTTGTGTTGCTGGGTGTTGTAGTGAGGGTTCACTACACCACCTCCATCAGCTATTCTTTAGAGGAGGAGTCTCTCTTCCCCTTGGGAAATCATATTGGAGGCATTCTAGAGCTTATTGCATACTTTGGCATCAAGGCCAACTCATTCCCTAGCCCTACAGTTTAGTTCCATCTAGAGACTGTGTTATTTTAGTGGAGCATTTGCAGTGGGGCTCTTGCAGATTGTTGGAGGGCAAGATCTTTGGTGAGAGGATCAGCCTTTCACTCTAAAGATCCATTGGAGGATGCATATTTAGTTTGGGCACCATCTACAACCATCTCCATCCAGTTCTATTTCTGAGTTGTAGTTGCTACCCAGCAACTCCGGCATTTTGCTGATTTTGTATTTTATAGCCAATCCTTCCAGGATTGACATGAGGTAACCTTTGGGAGCTGAGATCTTCACTCCCAATGTTGTATTGGGCCATATAATTATACATCCATGTATTTGAAATATGTAGCATGCAGTTTCTCTATAAAACTACACTATCATAGCTTGAGCATACATGTGTAGTAGTGGTTTTGTCATGTATCTTGTACTTGTTTCTTGAGGCTAAGTATTGCCTATCTTGAGTAACCTTTTTCCTCAAGATCTTGTATTCATTTGTTGCTGCTATTTCTTAATAACATAGCTATGTATCTCTCTCATGTTTTTATGAGTTGAGTGTTGCTGCTACTCCATTGTTATGTTTGCATATTGCTGGGTCTCCAACATTAGAATATCTTGAGATATTCTCATTGTTGTAGCATTTTCCTGATTTGGGATATTACAATATCCAGGAACCTCTTCATGCCATTCGCCTGCATAATAAATCATTCCTCCACAAGAATGATCCCTGAAAACCCTATTAAAAAGTGACATAGATACATAGATACATACATATATAATCATTAGCATAAAACAATCATCATCTTGTCAAACAACGACAGACATACACACATATATACATATAAAAATCAACATTAAAAAATCACGACCCATGACGACCCTGTCAGACATGATATGCATACATACACACATGTATACATATATAAACACCAACATAATCATGATCACATCATAATTATGAGATAACATAAGGTCAAGGTTAAGAGAGCTTCCTTTATCTATGCACAATATGCACAACGTTGAGAACAATAATTCCAAACATAGCCAAGGCATCTAACATGTTAGATCCATTCCCTTTACCTATTTTTCCACTGTCCATTTACCAAATGGACTCAACCAATCCAACCCAATATAATATTCTTACTTTCCGTTACGCTTACTCATGCACCGAGCTTCATTCGACTCTTACATTACCTTTTAGGTTCCATTCTTCTCTTCTTGAGCTTCGTTGATTTTCCTCTTTCCAAAACCAATCCCCAAGACACTCAAAACATAAAAGGAAATAATAATAAAAAACAAGAGGAAGACCATGAAAAACAAAAATCAATACGACACTGTAATAAATTGGTATGGCGATGCACTAGACGCAATCAAGACCACAAATCAAGCGCAACCGAATCACAAGGGACCAAAATCAAAAGACTGGAAACAAACACCACATGCTACTACATATGCACCACATGTACAAAGCACCACATGCACAACATGTACACAACCACCTTCACACAACACCACATGTACAACATGTACACAGAACCACCTACAGACGTCGCCACATGTACAATCATGCACACAACACCAAATGTACATAGCACCATATGTACATCATGCATATAACCCCATATGTACATAAAACTGCATATTCAACATGTACGTAGCACCATACATGCACAACACCACATATCCAACATGCGCACAACACCATATGGACACCACACCACATATCCAACATGCACACATTACGATAAGTACACATCATCGCATATCCAACATGCACATAATACCATCTATACCTAGCACTACATAATAAATATACACACAACACCATATATACAACAGACATAAAACATCATATGTACAAATTACTACATATGCAACATTACACATCACCATAGGTACGATCACTGAATATACAACATGCACAACATATACACAATAATAACACTACACATCCAAAACTATACGATGACCCTACAAGAAATCTTGATTGTAGTGTCTTTCCACTGTCCATGCTTATCCTAGCATGTCACAGATAACACTAGTTTCACTTCATTGATGTACCCCTCAACATTACCTATACATAACAAAAACATAGGCATAGTAAAATCATATAATATCAATTCATATCCACATGATACTGACCTCATAGATCTGTCAGGGTTACTCTGTCACTTGATTCCTCATATCCAGGAACCCCTTCATGTCATTCGCATGCATAATAAATCATTCCTCCAAAAGAATGATCCCTGAAAACCCTCTCTGTAATATTCCTTTTTTGGGAATTTCGGTTATAGGGTCTTCAAGGATGCTGTATAAGGAAGGTAGTGTAAAAAAAAGTTAAACTGGGACTTGGATCCCTCTATTTACCCTTCATACATTACTCTCCCAGAAGATAAGCTCAAATAAATAAGCCTAGAGGGCTTATACAAATCTCCCCAAAGTAGATCTCTTAGAAAATGCTCAAATAGAGAGCTTACAACAATACATGAACATAATCATCAAAATCTGAAAATATGAATGCAACATAAGATGAAATATATTACAGCCATCATTTAAATTAGTGTATAAGCAACAATATACATAAATATCATGAGGAATAAACCCCTCATGCAATGGGAATCAACCTCCAATGAGTGAGCAATGAAATACAAGAGATGCAGCAACTGCATAAAATGCCGGAAAGAAATGACAACACTATCTCTAGGAGTGTAGCTACTGCTATAGATGTGAATACATGAAATATAACTGAAATATATAAAGAAATGCCTAAGAATAGGAGAATGGGCTCCAATACAAGATTTCTAGCCAATCTAGGAGAGATTGCTAGAAATGCCAGAAAAAGTACAATGTGACAAATAAATTGTCACTGAAACTGAACCAAAATGAGAATGAGGCTATGGAAGATCTAAAATACTCATGCCCTCCTCTGAAAATTTTCTCAAGCAAAAATGGTTGATCCCTTTCACTCAAAACACCCTTCTTATGAAGCTCTGAAGACCCTCCCAGCAACTGCCTGCATAAAATAACACAGTTTCTGCCCAAGACTGCACTGTGAGAGATGGTGAATGTTTGGCCTGGTGTCAAAGATCTGAAATAAATCCCGGGAGTCTCCTCTACTGCTCCTCCAAAGAATAGACAAGATCTCCATTGAAAAACAAGCCAAAGAATGACTCTATGACTTCCTCTGTTGCTGCACCCAGCAACACAACATTAATCTGCTGCAAAAATAATGCTATACTGAAGGTGGTAGCTTGGAAAAATTTTGGAATGAGGAAATGAAGTCCAAACCCTCTCCTTCCTTGAGGATGAGGTAGGGATTCTCGACCGGGAACACCCTTGGGTTCAAGAACACTACAACCCTGCTAAACAACCTGGGGATGCAAGTCTTTGCAGACCCTACGAAAATAATAAGCCAATGCATAAAGAAAATGGGTAGCCATATCCTCCTTATAAAGTAATTGAAATCATCTCACCATGGGTCCCATTCACACTTGCCACCTAGCTCAAGCAAGTGGAGCCTCCACTAAAATTGCGTTGTCCAAGAAGGTGCAATGTATCTATACAGTTTTAGTTGACTTGGTCAAAATGACTAGATCAAGCATGATCCAATCCTATTCACACCATGTAGCGCTCAATCCAACTACTTTATTATTCCTCCTTTCACACAAGGAGTGTTATTTCTCTATAAAAATGGGTTAAGGTGTATTCTTACCCATTTTATTCAACAAAATAAAAATATGCTAACTATAATGTTCCTTTTAGCTTGAGGCTAAAAATTGGGAACATTACAGTCTTCCCCTCCCACATGTTGCTTGTCCTCAAGCAATTACATAGAGAGAACAAAATTTCTCCCCCTTCTTCTCTTGTGGCCTCCTCATCAACAATCTCCACCACTGCTCAAGATATCCTATAACAAAATTTTCATCCAATACTTCCTCCAAATTATGCAAACCAGAATGATGCACATCATGGAAAGATAGAAGGTGTATGTGGAAACCTCCTGGCTGTGCTATGGCCTCTTCAAGGTAGGAGTGATGACATGCATGGGAAAAATGTATCCCCAATGATGATCCCCCTCATCCATGCTAACATCCAAATAGAAATCTCAACCCCTGGTATATGCAATGTGTTGGGGTTGAATGGAGAGTTAAAGGTGTTTCTCCCTCCATTTGTGGTACACTTGGGGCTGACTTTGCCCTTGGGCTGAAATGGCATGGCCTCCAAGAATGGCCCAAGCTTCCCCATCAAGAAATTCAACCATGAATTTCCCCCTCAAGTCCTCCAAGTGGTTTTTCCCACAAGAAGAGAAAAGTAGCAATGTGGCAATCATGGTTTGCCCATGGTGTCTTCTGCAATATAAAGCATGTACAATGGGGAGAATCATGCTCCCAATGGGCTGTCCCAAAATATAAAACACTCTCGTAATAGTGCTCCTTGTGTATATATAAACATCATCAATACAAGGAGGCAATATGCAATAGAAACAAGCTGTCATAAGACAACTAGAGAGTGGGGCGCTGCTCCATTCATGGGACCAACGTAGTGCACCTCTTACCTGCATCAAAACTAAAAACAACAAGTGCTTTTCCAGCCACTTTTTTGCTGCCACAAACATCTCATAAGGTGAAAACTTGAGAGTACAATTTGGTGCCAATGATGCACACCGAGAAATATGTGGCTTCCCCCACAAACCATCATAAAAATAGCCACTCCCATTGCTGCAATGGGCCACAAGTAAATCATAATAAGGATCATAAGGAGATGTGATCATCCTTAGCTCATCAAGCTGCTCATATATAGTAAAGGAAGGTAAACCAAAATGAAAACATATACCTTCTTTACCATGTACTCCGGTCCTTTAGTTGAAATGGCTCAACTGAATGCTCTCCTCACCTCCAATGAGTAGGTAAATGGTTGTGCCAATGTCTCCAAAATCATCGGGGCTATGCATCTATCCATATGCTGATATAGATCATGCTGAATGCCTTCTCAAGTGAACTCCTCTAGCAAAGCAGAGTATGCATCCAAGTGCATAGCTAGGAAGTCCTCATGTGATGCATGTAATAATTTCTCCTTGAGACTAGAAGCTCTAGCTAAGAAGATTTTGCCATAACAATAGATGACCATATCATCCACCATGTATCTGTCAACATCATCCGGGTCATCCAAAATCATGCATGCACCTGGATCTTGGGAGTACTCTACCAAGAGCTGAGTCCTCCAACACAGATCAATCCTCCTCATAGACAACGCTGGTAATCTGCAATGTGATGCTCCCCTCATGCTATTGCCTGCTAATTTGACATCCCCCATGCAAAATTCATCCTCCAATGTCTCCACCTCTCTGGAATCCAAGAGTGGTGAACTGAATGACAAGATGCCTCTCATCAAATCTAGATCAGGTGGCCTCTCAGGTGGAATGCCTCCATACAGTGAGACATCAAGCTCAAAATTAGACTATATGTATGAGTGGACTAATTTGTCCCTTTCTTCACTGCACTGAATAGTATCATTCTCTTGTGCCAAGACCTTCCAGAATAGATAAGGGTGTATCAACCCTTGATGTTGATCCTTCTCTTCCTCCTCCATCTCACAATCCCCAAAAACTTCTGCAAATGTCTCTGGAATTATGCTTTGGTTCCCACAAGTTGAATCTCTTGGAATCCCTTACATAGAAACAAGGACTCTTCCCATGGAAGTAATGGCTCCCTTCTCATCTCCATGTGGTGATGGCTCTTCCTCCAATGATACAACATTGTGGATCCTTTCATGCACATTCTCTTCATCAATATGTGAGTATGCCTCCCCTTCAATGAGAGACCATGGATTTTGGTCTTCTTCTAAAAGAGGGATCTCCATGTTATCACAAATAGAAGAGTACCCTTAATACAATGAGGGTCTTGCCTCTAGCAAGTCATCATTCTAGTTTTCTTTCCCTCTAGAAATATAGAATGGAGTTTGTTTCATGGTTCCCTCCCATGCATGCAAAGTGTTTGATGTTTTGGTACATAGAGATTCACAGTGATTTTCATTAGAATTTCTCACCAACCCTTTAGTGAATCCATCATATGATTCTACATTTGCATGAAAACATGAAACATAATTTTCAAACCAATCATCTTGAGCCATACCTTTGAGTTGCAACGCTGCTGCTCCAATGGCCTCATCTCCTTCCTCCATCCTTTCGGCAGTGCAAGTGGGCAATGGACTGTACTGTGGATCTGCATGTGTGGCTGAATGATCAAACCCATCATAATAATAGCTAGGGCTTGCTTCATCCACAAACCCTCTCAGAAAACCTTTCCAGTTTTCCCTTTCTATCTCCTCAAGATCTTCAATGATACCCTACAAGGTCTGGAAAAGAAGAAGGGAAACCTCCTCTTCTGTCATTCCTCTTTTTATTTTTTCTCTGTACATCTCCTCTTCTAAATTAAGAACTTCTCCTTATAATGGAATTTTATATTGGGTTGCACAGCTGTAAAGTTCCCTTTTCAGGAATATCAAAATTATATTCCAGAGATTTACTGCAGGGGCATTTACTGGATATGTCACCTTTGAAAAAAGGATGAGATCCAAAGGCTACCTGGCCATCTGAAAACTCTATCTATAGAGATTTAAATTTTCCTCCTTTAGGGAGTCAGCACTTTGGCTTGAAGCCACAGGCTGAGCCAAAGTTCATGCTCTGATACCACTGTAATGTTCCTTTTTCGGGAATTTCTGCTATAGGGTCCTCAAGGACGTTGTATAAGGAAGGCAGTGTAAAAAAAAAGTTAAAATGGGACTTGTATCCCTCTATTTACCCTTCATGCATTACTCTCCCAGAAGATAAGCTCAAATAAATAAGCCTAGAGGGCTTATACAGATCTCCCTAAAGCAGATCTCTCAGAAAATGCTCAAATAGAGAGCTTACAACAATACATGAACATAACCATCAAAATATGCAAATATGAATGCAAAATAAGATGAAATATATTACAACCATCATTTATATTAGTGTATCATCAAAAATATACAGAAATATCATGAGGAATAAACCCCTCATGCAATGGGAATCAACCTCCAATGAGTGAGCAATGAAATACAAGAGATGTAGTAACTGCATAAAATGCCAGAAAGCAATGACAACACTGTCTCTAGGAGTGTAGCTACTGCTATAGATGTGAATACATGAAATATAACTAAAATATATAAATAAATTCCCAAGAATAGGAGAATGGGCTCCAATACAAGATTTCTAGCCAATCTAGGAGAGATTGCTAGAAATGCCAGAAAATGTACAATGTGACAAATAACTTGTCACTGCAACTGAACCAAAATGAGAATGAGGCTATGGAAGATCTAAAATACTCATGCCCTCCTCTGATAATGTTCTCAAGAAAAAAGGGCTGATCCCTTTCACTCAAAACACCCTTCCTATGAAGCTCTGAAGACCCTCCCAGCAACTGCCTGCATTAAATAACGCAGTTTCTGCCCAAGACTGCACTGTGAGAGATGGTAAATGTTTGGCCTGGTGCCAAATATCTGAAATAAAGCTCGGGATTCTCCTCTACTACTCCTCCAAATAATAGACAAGATCTCCACTGAAGAACAAGCCAAAGAATGACTCTATGAGTTCCTCTATTGCTGCACCCAGCAACACAACATTAATCTGCTACAAAAATAATGCTATACTGAAGGTGGTAGTTTGGCCAAATGTCGGAATGAGGAAATGAAGTCAAAAACCTCTCCTTCCTTGAGGATGAGGTAGGGATTCCTGACCGGGAACACCCTTGGGTTCAAGAACACTACAACCCTGCTAAACAGCCAGGGGATGCAAGTCTTTGCAGACCCTATGAAAATAATAAGCCAATGCATAAAGAAAATGGGCTGCCATCTCCTCCTTATAAAGAAATTGAACTCATCTCACCATGGGTCCCATTCACACTTGCCACCTAGCTCAAGCAAGTGGAGCCTCCACTAAAACTACACTGTCTAAGAAGGTGCAATGTATTTAGACAGTTTTAGTTGACTTGGTCAAAATGACTAGATCAAGCATGATCCAATCCTGTTCACACCATGTGGTGCTCAATCCAACTGCTTTATTATTCCTCCTTTCACACAAGGAGTGTTATTTCTCCATCAAAAGGGGTTAAGGTGTCTCCTTACCCATTTTATTCAACAAAATAAAAATATGCTAACTATAATGTTCCTTTTAGCTTGAGGCTAAAAATTGGGAACATTACACTCTCAGAAAGTGACATAGATACATAGATACATACATATATAATCATTAGCACAAAACAATCATCATCTTGTTAGACAAAAACATACATACACAAATATATACATTTAAACATCAACATTAAAAAATCACGATCCATGACAACTTTTTCAGACATGACATGCATACATACACACATGTATACATATATAAAAACCAACATAATCATGATCATATCATAATTACTAGATAACATATGGTCCAGGTTAAGATATCTTCCTTTATCCATGCACAATGTGCACAACTTTGATAACAACAGTTCCCAACGTAGCCAAGGCATCTAACATGTTAGATCCATTCAATTTACCTGCTCTGCCACTATTCATTTACCCAATGGATGTTGATCAATGGTTGTTATTGATGTCAACCCAAGAAACACCATGGGCTACATCGATCTTGCATGAGAATTTTGACCTATCAAATTACTATATTCCGAGTCAAGGATATTTTTGATGGTTTTTACTTGTCGAGATATTTCCACTAATATATGGCATGCCACATAATTCTTCTCGGTTTGAGAGATATTCATGTTTGAAGTTAGTAACCCCATTTAGTGGGCTAAAATCCCATGGGGTTGTGGCATGACACTAACCATTGGTTGTGGTCATTGAACAATAAATAATTAATAGTTTCTAAGCTCCTAAAATCACTCCCATGTTCACTTGTTGAAGACCCCCTCAACCTAAGCATTTATATAAATTGTGATCCTTATATCCTCCTCATGTAAGAATTTCGCTACTGGAAATAGGCCATCGTGGAATTTTCTCTATAAATTTTTTTATACAAAGGTTCAGAAGCTGAAATTTTTACGAGGCGAAGATGAAATCTTAAGGAATCTCATGTAAAGATTTCACATCATGGTGCGCAACATTTTCGGAGATATGGTCTGTGGACATTAGGGTTTTTACAGGCTCCTGAACTTCATCTCAAAGAGGTGACATTGGGAAAATCGTCATAACTCTCTTGCTCAATATTGTTATATGATCCAAATATATTAATGTAAAGTTAGGATAAAATATTTATTAAATTAGAATATTTAATAAATATTAGAGAATAAAAATATTTATTAAATTAGAATATTTAATAAATATTAAGAGACACTTAGAAATAGAATATTGTTAGCAAAGATAGGACTCTAGAATTGAGTCGTATCTTAGGCTCTAAAATAGGAATAAAGTTAGTAGATTGGATAGAAGATCATTTATTGTAAATGGACAGTGGACACTTGTTATTTTTTCAAGTGATCCATAACCAAATTAAGTTAGGACATATAGCTTATAAATAGGTTAGTCTCCTAATTGCAAATTTAGTAGAATTTTACGTTTGTAAACTCTGCAAATTTTTATGTAATTTATTTTCCATTATTAATAAAATTACGTATCTGAGGACACTTCTGCCATTAATGTGGTATCAGAGCCACTGGTAATGCAGATGACGTGAAGGTGAAGATTTCAGCTTTGCAGACTCTTGGAAAATTCTGCTAAAGGATGAATTGGTATGCAATCTTGTCAATGCTTTAAGGAAAATAAATTTATTGGTTATAATCTGAAAATCAATTTTTTTATTTAAGATTCAGTTTGTTTTTAAATTCAATTTTCTGCGAGCTTCTTGTCGAGATTTTCCTATATTTTTTCTTCCCATTTAATTGCTTGTTCGTGAAAAGAGCCCCCAACCACTTGCAGAGATTTCTAGGCGGATCGATGTCCACTATCAAACTTGTTAAATGTTACTGTTAGCACGGAGGCTAACTAACGTAGAAACCACAAGGTGAACCAATGTAGCACCACTCCAAAGGACGCAGATTGAGCTTTCATGCTCGTTGAATATTGTCAATAGCGTGAATTAAAACAGATCTGCGTGTGCATGTGATGCTCAACCATTGGTGGACATGAGAAGTGAGACGTGCAGAAGTTGAGAGGATAATGAAGATTGTAGATATGGCAACATACAAAGATGTGGTATTTTCAAGGAAGGCGGAGTTAATTCGTGCAATAGAAAAGGCAAGACAGAGAAATCAGAAAAATGGAGTCGCATTTCCTCTTGACGCAAATTTTAAAACCAAGATCCGATCACCAAACGGAGGTATGAATGAAAGCCATGAGGTTTTGAAGCAGGATAAGGCCATGGTATTCGCAGAGTAAAGCTATGAGTTTAAAACGTTAAGGTATGGGCATCATTTGTAAACAAAACGCTATGTTTATAATGATATGTTGGTATATAGCCATTCATTTAAAGAAATACAGTTTGTGTCGTTTAAACATAACATTTGACTACCATCCATATTGTATGGTTTGTGAGATCGGCATTTAGATTCCACCCATATGTATTGCAGTCTCTGCGTAGATTTTTTAGCACTGAATTGTGAGTTAAGGGTTGCATGTTTATTGAATGGATATGTGAAACTATATGAACCAGTGTAGGGGACATAAATCCATTTTTGTGGACAGTCCATTGCTTTGTTATGGATTAATAAGAATTGTGGGGACTAAAATATATGTAATTGATAAAATATTGAAGAAGAACTTGTAGAGTTGCCAGCTAGTAGAAAATCAATTACATTTTTATGAAGGACATAAGCTCACTCTTAAAGAGTGATTTGGGAAAGATAAGGAGTGAATTTTTTTTTTTTGTAATTGGAGTTATAAGGGAGACAATTGTATTTTTTTTTGAGCAATAAGGTGAAGTAAAACTTTGTTTTTGGAGGAATAAGAAAAATTTATTTATTTATTTTTTATTTTTTATTTTTTTACTTTGGAGTAATAAGGATTTTGTAATTCTTGGAGCAATAAGGAGATTCTATTTGTAATTGTTAATTTGGTGTGACAAGAGTGATATTTTAACTCAAAGTATTTTTTTACTTTGAGGGGGGGTAGAATTTTTTTTTAAGAAGAAATTTGTAAAGCATTGTCAAATTTTGCAAATATTTCATTGTAAACACTCAATGAGAAATTGACTAGAGCCAAGTGCAAAGCTCAATCATTTTTCTCCTTTTCTCAACGACTATACGAGGGTCAAGGCCAAGCCCTGATAGATCATTTTTTGCGTGGCGTGTTTCGTGTGACGAGTTGCTCAATTTTTTGTGCTTGATTCTTTTGGTGCACTACTTCAACACTACAATGTTGAAGTTAATTAATCTATTATCTGAATCTGATAAGCTAGAAGGAGTGAGATCTTATAAGACATGGAAAAATCTAATTGAAATCACTCTCATATATAATAAATTGTGGCATGGAATTTGTGATGGCAACATTAATCCAAATAAACCAATAGATGCAGCTTCACTTGCAAAATGGGAAGTAAAAGATGGCAAAGCATTAGCTCTTATAAAAGCTTCAGTTAATAATGAAATGTACATACATATTGAAAATTCCTTAGATGCATGGACTACTTTACATACATTCAAAGATCTCTTTGATACACAACCTGAATCAAAGAAGGTTGATCTTCAATTAAAATTGCTTCAACAGAAATTAACTGAAGGTGGTGATGTCCTTGAGTATATTTCACGACTTAAAAATATCAAGCAAGAAATAATAAATGATGTTTTTCAAGCTGTTGATGAAAGCTTCTTGACCATGATTCTAATTGCTGGATTTCCATCATCATATACACATTTTTTGGAAAATTTGCAAGTCACTGGAAAGTTAGAGAAGATAACGTTTGATGAATTGAGTGACATGTTAGCTCAACATGATAAAATATTTGGGAAGAAGAAACAGATTGGAGAAGATGTCTTATTCACCAAAGCCTGCTCAAGTACCTCCTCAGCTGATAGTTCAAGAAACCGAGGAAGAGGAAATTTCAATCAAAATCAAGCAGCGCAAGGTCGTGGTCGCAGTCAAAGCAGAGGAAAAAATTTCAACAGAGGCTACAATTCAGGAAGGAGAAATTTTCAAGGAAGAGGCAACAATAAAAATAGAGGATATCATCAAGGCAGAGGACAAACTCAAAACAGAGGCCAAATAAGAGGCCGAGGACAGTATCAAGGTAGAGGACAGTCTCAAGGCAGAGGCAGCGATTTCAGTCAAATTGTTTGCAGGAGATGTAACAAAGTTGGCCATTATGCGGCAGATTGTAGAAATTCTATTGAGAAGATTCCCAAGTTTCATCCAAACTCTGCACAGTTTGCAAATGATGAAGATGATCCTGATGGTTCCAAATATGTCTTCACCAACACAGAAGCAACAACTTTACCAGTTTCAAGCTTTCTTAGAAGTGATTATGATGATGCATGGATTCTGGATACAGGCACAAATCAACACATGACATTTCGACGTGAATTCTTTTGGAGTTTCAAATAATGTCATCTGAATTCAATCTATCTTGCTGATAAAAAAAAACATACTCCTTCAGGAAAAGGTGTAGTTAAATTTTTTTTGCCAAGCATTGGAGAAAGAATGATTTCAAATGTATGGTATGTCCCAACATTCAAGAAAAATTTGTTATCTTTAGTCACGATTCACCAAGTAGGACATATGGTAATTATGGAAGATGGCTTAGTTAAAATCAACTCAGTCAAACAAAACATGAAAACAGTGATGACAGGTTATGAAGATGGAAAATTGTTAAGGATGAAAGGGATAGTTATTCCAATAAATTTTGACTTTACACGAGCAGCAAGTATAGATATTTCACCGATCAGGTTGTGGCATGTAAGATATGGCCATCTCAACTTTGACAGTCTCTCTCAGTTACAAAAACAGGGAATGGTTAAAGGACTTCCAACCTTCAAAAGGGAAAATGCAAAGTGTGAATCCTGCATTTTTGGAAAACAACATCTAGAGACTTTTCCTACAAGTTCATGGTGCACAAATAGGCATTTGCAGTTGGTTCACAGTGATATTTGTGGACCCTTACCAACTTTTCTTGGAAGTTGCAGATATTTCTTACTCTTTGTTGATGATTTTAGCAAGATGACTAGGGTTTATTTCTTGAAACAAATGTCAGAAGCATTTGAAAAATTCAAAACTTTTCATCAGCTTATTGAAAATGAAGTAAAGGAGAAGACTGGCACTCTTAGAACTGACAATGGCAGAGAATTCACTTCAAATGAATTCAAAAAGTATTGCATGGATAATGGCATAAAATGACATCTTACTAATGTCTACACTCCGCAGCAAAATGGAGTAGTAGAACGAATGAATCATACCTTGTTAGGAATGGCGCGATCTATGTTAAATTTCAAAAAATTAAGTCCTTTATATTGGGCCGAAGAAATTCATACTGCTGTTTACTTGAGAAACATATCTCCCATAGCTTCTTTAGATGGAATCACACCTTATGCAGCATGTTATGGCTTCAAACCTAGGGTAAAACATCTCGGAGTTTTTGGATCAGTCTGTTATGATTTAGTTCCAAAGGAAAAAAGAAATAATTTTGATGCACGAAGCTTGAAGTGCACAATGATCAGGTATTCTGATGAGAAGAAAGGGTACTAAATTTTGTCGAATGGGAAATTTATTGTAAGTAGAGATTTGATTTTTGATGAAAATGAGAGTAAGAGTATTGAAGAAGTTGAAATTCTTCTTCAAAAGTTAGAAACAAAAAGTGATAAAAGAAACAGAAATCTACAAAGTCAACCAAATTCACAAAATTGGTATGAACTTAAGTTTCCTTCATCTGAAAATGATTCATCCAGTCCATCTTCTTCATCAACGCCATCTGGGTCTTCTAGCAGTTCATCTAACTCTCCTAACAATGGCAGTTCTTCTAACAATGACTCTCTGTCCCCAGAACTTGCAGTTGATCAAAAAACATTAGTTTATATCAACCCTCTTTAAAATGATGGTGATTTTTCACAATCCCAAACCAGTGAACATCAATTGCCAAAATGGGCAGTTCAACTTTTGAAAGATCTAAGGCCTAAAGAACATAATAAAACAGGAACAAGGGGATCACAAAGACATGAAGGAGCCTTGATAGCAAATGATTTTACTGAACCTTCTACATACCGAGAGGCAGTAAAACATAAATAATGGCAACAGGCTATGGTTGATGAATATCAGGCAGTTTAAGACAATAACACTTGGAAACTTGTTGATTGTCCTCAACATGTTAAACCCATCGGATGCAAATGGGTTTACCACATTAAGTACAAGAAAAATGGTGAAATTAACAAGTAGAAAGCACGACTTGTTGCTAAAGGTTTTTCACAGCAGGAAGGGATAGATTATGAAGAAACGTTTTCTCCTAAAGCTAAATGGAACACCATCTGACTCACACTTGCCTTAGCAGCTCAACAAGGATGGAAAGTTCATCAAATGGATGTAAAAAGTGCTTTCCTCAATGGTGATTTATAGGAAGAAGTGTACATGACACAACCACCAGGTTTTGAAATTGAAGGATAGAAACATAAAGTATGCAAACTGATAAAGGCTTTATATGGGTTAAAACAAGCTCCCCGAGCTTGGTATGCCAAAATGGATGAATACCTTCAGAAAGTTGGTTTTCAACACAGTGAATATGATGATACCTTGTATGTATGCCAATAAGGTAAAAATATGGTGATTTTGGTTATGTATGTAGATGATTTGATTATCACAAGCAACAATGATGATCACATTGCATAGGTGAAAAAGGAGTTACATGCAAGTTTTAAGATGACAGATTTGGGACTACTTCATTACTATCTTGGAGTTGAAGTATTCCAATGTCCACATCATATCTTCATTTCTCAGAGTAAGTATGCAGCATAAATTATTCAACGATTTGGAATGAAGGATTGTAAGCATGTTCTCACCCCTATGGAACAAAACTTGAAACTTTCAAAATTTGAAGGGTGGGAAATGGTGGATAGCACTACTTATAGACAGTTGATTGGTAGCTTGATTTATCTGACAAATACTCGACCAGATCTTTCTTATGCCATTAGTATTCTTTCCCGCTTTATGCAGGAACGTCAAGATAGCCACTTGAATGCAGCTAAAAGAGTTCTTCATTATATCCAAGGAACAAAATATTTTGGTCTTCTTTACAAAAAGACTAAAATTTTGTACTTGGTGGATTTTCAGATGCCTACTTTGCTAGCAGTATTGATGATAGGGCATCAACCTCAGGTTATTTAATGAACATGGGGTCAGCTGCATTTTCCTGGAGTTGTGAGAAGCAAGCTACAATGGCCACTTCTTTAGCAGAATCAGAGTACATTTCAGCATGGGAAGCATCATGTGAGATTGGTTGGTTGCGTCTAGTTTTACAGGACTTGGGAATTCGTCGAGCAGAAGCTACTTCATTATTCATCGACAATCACTCAACAATAAAGCTTGCCAAGAATCCAATTTTTCATTCAAATAAAAAGCATGTGGACACCAAGTATCATCATATCATATCTCTCATTACAAAGGATGTCATCAAGTTGATTTATTTTCCTTTAGAATATTAGACCTCTGATATCTTCACCAAACCTCTTGGTAGAATAAAATTTACTAAGTTCAGAAATGAACTTGGTATATGTTGTAATGTATCTTTGGATCATAGGGGGAAATGTTATATGATCCAAATATATTAATGTAAAGTTAGGATAAAATATTTATTAAATTAGAATATTTAATAAATATTAAGAGACACTTAGAAATAGAATATTGTTAGCAAAGATAGGATTCTAGAATTAAGTCATATCTTAGGCTCTAAAATAGGAATAAAGTTAGTAGATTGGATAGAAGACCATTTATTGTAAATGGACACTTGTTATTTTTTTCAAGTGATCCATAACCAAATTAAGTTAGGAAATATAGCTTATAAATAGGTTAGTCTCCTAATTGCAAATTTAGTACAAGTTTACATTTGTAAACTCTGCAACTATTTATGTAATTTCTTTTCCATTATTAATAAAATTACGTGTCTGAGGACACTTCTACCATTAAGTATCAGATTGGAATTATGTAAAAAGTGGCAGATAGTGCACAGACTGTAGTTTTATGTGTATCAATTTCAGAGCTGAATGAGGAAATAATGACATGTGGCACACCGTACAAGTTCGCTCTACTACACCAGTTCATAATCAGGTAATTGTGAGAGATTTGGCATAAATTTGTCTTGAAGAATCCAAATTGGGTCAGACCTGTGGGATTGGAAAGAAGACTCAGAGGACTACTATAGGACTAAAAATCACATATTGGGGATCATAAATAACAGATTTACAGCAGATTCAATATCGTGCTCCTAGAAGGCAAGAAAACGTTAGATCATGTGCTGTCAAGGGTTGCAATGGACCAAAATTTCTAGGGAAGCAAAGAAAAGCAAGGTGCAACAAAGGTAAGCTCCGGGTAATTATAATCTGTATATGCATGTTCATCTCGTAATTTCATTAGATTATTTGTATTCTATTTTTTTTTTTAGCACTGGTATATGCTCTGCAAGATGAGGTAAGTTTTTCTCTTATCATGTCATGGGTATTTCCTTGAAGAATTTTTGTAGGTATTATATATTCATCAAGATAAGACTTAGTGCATGATCTAATGTTCTGAAGAGTGAGAAAGGGTAGAAAGATAAGAGCAACAATCAAGGTGCATAACAACAACAAGAATTTCACTACATGAAGTCTTCATGTGGGCAGGATTGCATATAGTCATTGTAAAGGTATCATTGAACTGAGTCATTGTAAAATTTGTACAAGTGTCTATCTGCCAAGAATTGAAGAGGTAGTGTCGGGAGGTCCAAGATCATCATTAGGTATTTGTGTCATAGTTGGGGTTATGGTCTAGTGTTTCTTCTTCCTCTAAATCATTCTATATCATTTTAAAGTGGACCATTATCCCTGGTACGAGAGTCCATTATTATTTTATTCTTCTATAGGGTGGTAGGGTGGTGCTAGGCTGGTGCATGCAGTCAACAACAAGTTCAAGCTTGTGAAAACTTCAGGGTGGTAGGTTGGTTCTAGGGTGAGCTGTAGCTCAGTTGGTGTTGGGGCATCCGTTCACTTGAATACTGAAGGATCTCTGGCGTTGGAGCGTCCATCCACTGGGAGATGGAGAAGAATGATTTTATAGATTCTAGGAAGTTGCATCTTTCTTTTCAATTGGATTTGAATATTAAAGAATTATTATAAAATAATTCATGTAGTTTTTGTCCCAAAGGGTGTTTCCACCTTAAAAACTCCATGCATTTGTGTTCCTTTTGTTTACTGCTATAATTGTACAAACACTTATAATAATTGAAGATTTACTAATGCTCTAAATGATTAATAATAATACTAATTGAAAGGAATATTGATTCACCCCCCCCCCCCCCCCCTCTCAGTATTTCCAAGAATTGGTATCAGAGTTTGGTTCCTTTAATAAAAATTTAACAACTGGAAGGAGGTCATGGAGTATACCAAGAATGGTGTACCTCTATTCAATGAAAATAATTATGCACTCTGGAAAGGAAAAATGGAGGTCTATCTCTTGGTGCAAGGTTATGAAATATGGGACACTGTTCAAAATGGCTTTAAACCAACCGCGGATGAACAAGGTAAGACAAATTTGGTAAATGATGCAAAAGCAAAGAATATTATTATGAGTGGACTTATTGGATCTGCTTATCATAAGGTGTTGGGTTTTAAAACCGCTAAAAATGTATGGGGCAAGCTTGAGAATATATATGCAGGTGACTCAAATTTCAAAGAACAAAGCTTCAAATCTACAAAGAAAAATTTGAGAACCTCATAATGAAAGAAGATGGCAACATTGTTGCATACTTCCAACACGTTGATGAAATAACCACAACTCTGGAAGGATTGGGAGAGCCTGTTGATGAGAAGACTATTATATGAAATATTCTTAGAACGTTACCAGGGAGATTCAACCCAAAGGTATCAGTATTAGAATATAGTGCAAATCTGGAAAAACTTAGCAAAGAGGAATTACATGGAGTTCTCATAGCATATGAAATGAGACTTGATTAAGAAGAGGGTACTTCGCATCTAGAAACTGCGTTCGCTGCATCTAAGAAAAATATTAAGGACAAACAACCTTCAAAGGAAAATAAATGCACCTGCAATTGTGAAGAAAAGGAAGATGATGAAGAAGGTCTTTCAGATGGAGAATATGCTTACTTTATGAGAAAAATAAAAATTGGACAGGAAAATTTCAAAGTTAAACTTCCATTGATATGTTTCAGCTGTGGTGAGGTTGGGAATTTCACAGAAAAATGTCCAAATAGAACTGATGGAAACTCGAAAGGAAAGAAAGGATTTAAGAAATTCAATAAGAAAGTAAAAAAGAAAGGATTCAAAAGGAACTCTCTCTAAAGAAGATAGCTCATCATCCGATGAAGATAGTGACATCAAAGAAGAAGCTAATGAGAGAGTATTGTTTATGGCCAAGCATAATAAACAAGAGGTATCAAACAACAAAGAAGAAGGGTTGACCATAGAAGAATTTTCTAAGGTGGCAATTAGGCTTATAAAAGAGCTCAAGGCTGAGAAGATCCATTCCAATACTCTTGAAGAACAAGTTCAAGGTCTCAAAATTGAAGTTGAAGAACACAAATGTATTGAAGAGTCACTTCAAAAGAAGTTAGAAGAAAGCAGCCAAGAAAGGGAAGCATTAGAAGCCGAAGTAGTCTCGCTGCGTAAGGAAGTGAAGAAGGGAAAAATTGTCCAAAACTATGCCAACATCTCAAGGGCATTGGAAGAACTCATCAACAATTATTGATATTACAAAGAAAGAACTGGCCTTGGTTACAAAGAAGAAGAAGCAGCACCTTCTACAACAAAATACAATGAATTTATGAGATCTGACATGCATGTAGAATTCATTGGACAAGATTCGAAAGAACGACCTTGGAAGACAATTCCTCAAAAAATATTTCCTTCCAAGTACCAACATATTTTTCATGGATATTGTTATTCATGTGGAAATTTTGTCATAAAGCTATAGAATGTCACACGTACCCTAGGAACCAATACAATTCCGAGAGATCTGTAAAATATGAACCCACCAGGGCTCAATGAAACATCAATAGTGTTATCACAAAATCGTACTTGATAGGCTACTCATCAAGTAAACCTTGTGTAACTATTTCAAACCAATATTTTGGCAGAGGCTTAGCCTCCTCAACCTAAGAGGGCTCTCTCAAGGGTTTATGAATTTTTGATAAATAAGTAGATGGCTAACTCTATATGGAATAAAATAGATAGATGATATAACTGGTTGTAAATCACATTAGCAAGCATTCATTGGGCCATGGAGTCTGTTATCACAAAATTTGACCTTGATAAGCTGCTGATCAAGTAGACTCTGAGTAACTATTTCAAACTAGAATTTTAGTTGAGGCTTAGCCTCCTCAACCCGAGAGGGCTCTCTCAATAGGTTTAAGATTTTGAATTAAGGATTAGATGGCTAACTCTAGGAATAATTTGGATATAAAGTGTATAACTGGTTGAATTACTGATTAAAAAACATCTATTGGGCTATGGAGTCAAGATATGTTTCCACAAAACATCAAACTTGGCTTATCATGGAAGTCAGGGCATTTCAGAGTTTTAGATATAATAGCAAAACAGTAACACAGTGAACAAAACACAGTTTACAAACATATGAAGGAAGTTAGAGCATTTTCCAATGAGTTTTAAGTAACACATGTTCATACCACTGCAAATAGGTAGATGAGGAAAGCCATAGGAAGATCAAACACCAAAAACTCTTTCTGAATCCTGAGTAGTAAAGCCAATATCTGTATTAATATGAAAACACGCAGTCTGCTATAGTAACATAGTTTGCTTGTCGATGAAAATTCCAACCTTGAGGAATTCTACCTCAAGCTACATATAGAGTCTTTACAACCTTGGATTCTATGATCCATCATTAGAGGAATTCGAATTCTATCTTTGACACCTATTCTATTCATTGAAACAAACTCTTAATTGCAAAATGACAGTTAACTGTCTTTTAGGAGTCCTAATACAAATAGGAGTGAAACTCCTAAAACATGTTTCAAAAACCTTATCTAAGACTTAAATACTTCCTTTGACAGTTGCAACTTCATGAGGTCAAATTTGGTGAGGCCTCCAGCCTTGTTGTAAACCTGCTGACTCATGTCTTAACTGACCTAAAAACCAGGGAACATATTTCCTGCATTTTAGCCTTTATCCTTCATGCTGATCTTTGAATCATTTTTTGCTAGAAATGTTGATTAATTTAGGATAAGTGACATGTGTTAAAATTTCCATGGAACTATGCCTTTCCACCTGTACAAAAACTAAGCCCTTGAAAAAGTATAAAGGGAGATGATATGGCTGCACTACGAAAATAGCAGTTGTTTTCGTAGCGCAGAATTTGTATCTTTGTAAACATCTCTCAACCATCCACTTTATTTTGCCTTGACACCTAAAATTTCATTTGTGAGCCCTTTCCATCCACTAGTAGCAACAAAATTTGGAAACCAAGTGCTTTTACCTCTTAAAACCTTTATAAAAATATTCAAAAATGCACCTACAGCAGTTTCATAGCGCGCTACGAAACTGATGTGTATGTTTTTTTTACATAGTTTTTTCACAATTCTCAGAATTTAAGAGTATTTACACCTATTAATGATTTCCATGATGTCAATAGACCTTAACAATCAAAATCATTCAACTTTTAAATGTCCTCAAAAAGTGATGTCCTTGTTTGTGACAAAACTGATTTATAATTTGTCACTTACTGCCCTGTTTTTATCTGAAAAATAGGCATTGAGACAGAGCTTTTATCTTCTCACTCATAATTAATTTGAAGAAACCGAGAGAGGTTTTTGTAGTTAAGTATTTTAGGAAGAAAATTTTCTTTCAGTTTTCAAAAATGAGTTTTTAGTTGCTCAAGAACCCCTTTGGAAGTTAACTACTAAAACATAAAACTGAGTTTTTCTCTCAATCACTTTTAGCAATTTCATAGCGCAAGTTGAGTGATCAATTTCTCCCACCTCATAATGAATTTGAAGAAAATGAGAGATTTTTTTGTATTTAGGTAGGTTAGGAAGAAAAACCTCTTTCAGGTTTCAAAAATGAGTTTTCAGTTGCTTAAGAACCCCTTTGGAAGTTGACTACTAAAACCATAAAACATAGTTTTTTGATGAAAAAGGTTGTTTCAACAGGTTCGTAGCACACTACGAAAACAACGTTTTCATAGCGCAAATCACCTTTTTTGAACTAGCTGCGCAACGAAAATGTGGATTCCTATCATGATTGCAAAATTTGACCCTAAACCTAATGGAATGACTTCTAAATGGATGATGGGACCTTTAAACCATGGAATAAGGTTGTTAAACTTTGTTTGGAAATAAAAATGACACTTTTGAGACTCTAACCCTATTAGCTACCCTTTAAAGCATGAAATGACCTAACACCTATCTAAGACCATGACTAAAACAAGGTAAAATTTCAGAGTTTATTGATCATGGAGTGGACCTAGAAGACTTCATTTGAACTTGTAATATGACCTATCCTTTACCAATGACTTAAATGACTTCTAAACCTCCTTGAAATCATGACCAAAAATAGAGTTGACACAATGATGTTTTCAAAAAATTTGGGTGATAACAGAGTCAAGATAACTTTAGCAAAAACATCACAGTCTATCTAGCATGGAAGTCAAGGCATTTGGAGTTCAAGTCAATGAGTAAAACATGTAGAACAATGAAACACACAGTCAGTTTATCTATGAAGGAAGTTAGAGCATCATTGATGAATTCTAAGTATCATAAACAAACACCATTGCAATAGGAATATTGAAAGGATGCCATGAGAACAATAAGACATAGGAACTCCTCATGAATCTTGAGTTGTCTAAAAAGAACTCTGCATTAAGCTAAAAATAGTCATACAAAACACAGTCCTTTGCTAAAATAATCTCCAACCCTTGTGGAATTCGACCTCATTCTCTATATAGAACATTTACAATATATGATTCTTTCATCCTCCACTAGAGAATTCGAATTCCCATGCTTTGACACCTTTCCTAATCTAGAAACATGCTATTAATTACAAAATGACAACTATACTTCTTTTGAAAAGTCCTAATTCTAATAGGAATAAAACTCCTAAATATGCTTCTAACAACCTTATCTAGTCTTTAATTCATCCTTTTCCAGCTGCAATCCCATGAGTTCAAATTTGGATGCTGACCTTTCACTTGAAGTAACCATGTTGTTGATGATAATGTTCTCCTAGAATCTAGGAAACATGTTTTCTTGTTTTTAGGCTTAGGATCCTTTTAGTTTCTCAAGATATTTTGACCACTTATAACTAATAAATTCGACGCTGATTAATGATAGGAACATAATTATAATAATTCCCAAGTCATCTCTTCATGCTAGCTATGCAAAATCCACTTTGAACTTCTCAAAACAGTGAAAACAGATCTGTGCTACGAAAGTAGCACAGTTTCGTAGCACAGTGTTTTAACTCCTTTATTCAACATATTTCAATATTTTTCTTTCATGATAGCCTTTATCTTCACTTGACACACTCCCACAAGAAGTTTCAAAACCAAACTCACAAAAATTCCTTCAAAATTTGCCGTGAAAAATGATGAAAAGACTGCTTCAGCAAATTATTCCTGTTTCTTTTCTGAAAATTAGGTCTTGGAAAAGAGCCTATATCTTCTCATCCATGATTTATTTTGTGAAAATGAAGGAGGTTTTTTTATTCCATTCCATATTGAATAAAAAAATCTCTTTTTTTTTTTGAAATACCTCTCCTACTATCCAGAAACTGTCTTTGAAGAACATGTCACTAAAACAGGAAAACTCTGTTTTCTGAAAATATGGCTTCAACGAAAGCCCTTTATCTCCCAACTGATAACACTTATGAAGAAAATGAGAGAGGTTTTTGTATTTAGGTATGTTAGGAAGAAAAACCTCTTTCCGTTTTCCAAAATTAATTTTCAGTTTCCCAAAAACCACCTTGGACATTGAGTACTAAAACTATAAAACAGAGTGTTTCTCTTCATGGTGAAAAAGCTGCTTCAGCAGTTTCGTAGCGCATTTGATCAAATTTGCACTAGCTGCGTTATGAAACTGTTGTGTAGGCGGTTTTTTTGAAAATTTCTTCAAAATTTGTAATTTGAAAATACTCAGACTTTAAGGGCATTAGTATCATTTCAAGAACACAGCATCATGACCCTGAAAACATAACCTTCATCAAGTTTTACCTTAATTTTGATTAGAGATTATCTTATGGGTTTATCATTCTATTTCACTGTTCCTTTAACTTTTCTTGAGACTTTGTCAACTGTATCTCTAGATCTTCCACCTAGCAATCTCATAGTTTTCTAATATCAACTTTTGCTCCAGGCTTTGATACTTTGTCATTTCCTCTTGTGATTTCAGGTTCAAACCTTAAACAATGTCCTGACCTATGATTCTTTTTCTCTTCTAACATACTTGCCTTCAAAAAATTCCTGTTTGCTTCTTTTAGAATTTAATAATCAGCCTCACTTGAATAAAGAGTCAGCCTCGCTTGATTAAAAAGGGTCAGCCTCACTTGATGATAGATGAGAATAGATTTGGTGTAAGATGACCATAAGCTTAAACTCAAAACAGAGATGTTTCACTGCTTGTTGTGAGTAAATGAAAACTGAAATGAGTAAAACATATTAGACTTTTCAATTTTGAAATATCTTTTCACAAATGACATCTCTGCTGTAGTAATGATGGATATGAATGGTTGAACACTTCGAAAATGACCCCTAACTGACTCACTATGATGTTATCATATCATACCCTAATGGACTCTGACAGTTTTTGGCATTTGACATGACATTTCTAAGAATCCGCACTTTCATAGCGCACATAGTGCAATTTTGCTGAAATGCGCTATGAAAGTAGCAGCGCTTTTGTAGCACAAAACTAGATTTTTGAACTGACCGCGCTACGAAACTGTGGTTTTGTGGCTAATTATAGAGGATTCATCTGAAAGTTAATAGCATGATTTCTAAATGAATGATGATACTTTTCAACCATGGGATGAGACCTAAAGACCTTATTTGGAATTGAAAAACTGACTTTTTAAGACTTCTAAACCTATCACCTACCTTTATGAAGAATAAAGTGACTCAAGACCTATTTGACACTATGACTAAAACAGTGTAAACTTATAGAGTTTAGAAATTGTTTTTAGTGTAATAACAGTGGCTCC
Source organism: Pinus albicaulis (assembly GCA_034641835.2). Classification (NCBI taxonomy): domain Eukaryota; kingdom Viridiplantae; phylum Streptophyta; class Pinopsida; order Pinales; family Pinaceae; genus Pinus; species Pinus albicaulis. The sequence goes on along the minus strand of CM076575.1, from coordinate 508,004,175 downwards.
ACTTGGGATAGTGTGCCCCTGTGGTACACTAAGAACTAGTAGCTCCAATGCTGCTATCCATTTTTTTTGAAAAAAACAGAAAAACTTTTTGAATCGGCAAGCTTCCTTCTCAAGCTCTAATGGCCTTGACCTTGAGCCCAAGCTTGATGATTTCTGCAAGAAGCACCCAAACTACAACTACTAAAAAAAATTGCTCAGTTAACCTTGAGCTTATTCATACACTCCTACCTACCCTAGCAGCTGCGATCTCCATTTTAAGTCAAACAACATGAAATTTCCAATGAAGCCAATCATTTGTCTTATCTGATATTTGAAGCTCTTGACTGCACTCGAACCCAAAGTAAACATGATATTGAGATGACCAATGCCAATGAAAATGTATCTGATCTTCATAATAAAAATGAAACTAAAACACTGGAGAGTAAAAATCTTCCATGTATTCAGCTATAGGTTCAAAGAAGACATGATCAGTTTGATGATCCTCATAACTTTCTGTAACTTCAGAAAACTGATTCATAGCCACAAAAGATTTCTTTTGTATGCTATCCAACTGCTGTTCAAAATGATTCACACAAATAATGTATTCTTGCTCATTAATATGATCATTATTTGGTGAAATCTACTGCAAGGAATGACATAAAAAATCAAAATTTTCCTGTACCTTAGGATTGTAGCAAGCATTTTCCAATATTTCCTCTTACTGTTTGAAATGATTCTCATACTCCTGATGATCAAAGGATTGAAAAAACTGCTCCAAATTTTCCACAAACTCAGAGGATGTGACATGACTTTCATAAGTAAACTCCCGCTGAGTTTCCTTTTCATATAAGGGAGATATTATCCTTTCTTCTTGGTGTTCTTCTTGTTGATGAAAGGTATTGTCATGAAGGGCTTCTAAAATTTCCTCATCCATGAACTCATCATCTTCATAAAAATTCTCCAAATATTCAATAAAACTCTCAGAGTGTTTACAACAGTCTTTGACCATCAATAAAGAGGGATGCCACTCTTTATACATCTCATAAAATACATCATGGAAATAAGCAAGAGAATATAATGAACCATTTGGAAAGCTTTCATACCAAGACCATAAACATCTTCATGAGACAATCTTCAGGGAACTGAACCTTAAGACTGTGTACATGCATATGGAACCTAACCAAATGCAGAGCAACATTGTCTTTCTTTTCATCTTTAAATATTGGAAGATCATTTAACCATTCAACCTTTGGCATAGGATTTGGAAAACCAGGGATATGAGGCCGATTCATAGGGGCATACCTGGAGTTTATTCTTGCAATGGAACTCATCTTGAAATTTCATCAAGCTACTGATCTTCAAGTAGTGGAGTCACCATCCAATTTGATTATTTGATGTGTGGAGTTGCCAAGGTAGATGCAGTCTCGAAAAACTTCCTAAGCTTCTGCTACCTTCAGAAGTTCAGCTTCTTGATTTCAGGAAAGAGTAATCTTCAGGCTCCCGGCAAACGTACCAAAATGTTATCACAAAATCGTACCTGATAGGCTGCTCATCAAGTAAATATTGTGTAACTATTTCAAACCAATCTTTTGGCTGAGGCTTAGCCTTCTCAACCTGAGAGGGCTCTCTCAAGGGTTTATGATTTTTTGATAAATAAGTAGATGGCTAACTCTATATGGAATAAAATAGATAGATGATATAACTGGTTGTAAATCACATTAGCAAGCATTCATTAGGCCATGGATTCAAGATAACTTCAGAAAAAACATCACAGTCTATCTAGCATGGAAGTCAAGGCATTTGGAGTTCAAGTCAATGAGTAAAACATGTAGAACAATGAAACACAAAGTCAGTTATCTATGAAGGAAGTTAGAGCATCATTGATGAATTCTAAGTATTATTAAAAAACACCATTGCAATAGGAATATTGAAAGGATTCCATTAGAACAATAAGAGACAAGAACTCCTCATGAATCTTGAGTTGTCTAAACAGAACTCTGCATAAAGCTGAAAATAGTCTAATACAAAACACATTCCTTTGCTAAAATAATCTCCAACCCTTGTAGAATTCGACCTCATGCTCCATATAGAACATTTACAATATAGGATTCTTTCATCCTCCACTAGAGAATTTGAATTCCCATGCTTTGACACCTTTCCTAATCTAGAAACATGCTATTAATTACAAAATGATAGCTATACTTCTTTTGAAAAGTCCTAATTCTAATAGGAATAAAACTCCTAAATATGCTTCTAACAACCTTATCTAGTATTTAATTCATCCTTTTCCAGTTGCAATCCCATGAGTTCGAATTTGGATGTTGACTTTCACTTGAAGTAACCATGTTGTTGATGACAATGTTCTCCTAGAATCTAGGAAACATGTTTTCCTGTTTTTAGACTTAGGATCCTTTTAGTTTCTTGAGATATTCTGACCTCTTTTAACTGATAACTTTGAGACTGATTGATGTTAGGAACATAATTATCATAATTCCCAAGTCATCTATTCATGCTAGTTGTGCAAAATCCACTTTGAACTTCTCAAAACAGTGAAAACAGATATGTGCTACGAAAGTAGCACAGTTTCATAGCGCAGTGTTTTAACTACTTTCTTCAACATATTTCAATATTTTTCTTTCATGATAGCCTTTATCTCCACTTGACACATTCCCACAAGAAGTTTCAAAACCAAAATCACAAAAATTCCTTCAAAATTTGCTGTGAAAAATGATGAAAAGAATGCTTCAACAAATTATTCTTGTTTCTTTCCTGAACATTAGGTCTTGGAACAGAGCCTATATCTTCTCATCCATGATGTATTTTGAGAAACTGAAGGATTTTTTTATATTCCATTTCATATTGAATAAAAACCTCTCTTTTTTTTAAATACCTCTCCTGCTGTCCAGAAACTGTCTTTGAAGAACATGTGTAAAACAGGAAAACTTTATTTTCTGAAAATAGGGCTTCAAAGAAAGCCTTGTATCTCCCAACTAATAACACTTGTGAATAAAATGAGAGAGTTTTTTGTAGTTAGGTATGTTATGAAGAAAAAATTCTTTTAGTTTTCAAAAATTCATTTTCAGTTGCCCAGAAACCACCTTGGAAGTTGACTACTAAAACCAGAAAACAGAGTTTTTCTCTTCATGGTGAAAAAACTGCTTCAGCAGTTTCGTAGCACATTTGATCAAATTTGCACTAGCTACGCTACGAAACTGCTTTGTAGGCAGTATTTTTGAAAATTTCTTCAAAATTTTTAATTTGGAAATACTTAGACTTTAAGGGCATTAGTATCATTTCAAGAACACAACATCATGACCCTGAAAACATAATCTTCATCAAGTTTTACATTCATTTTGATTAGAGATTATCTTATGGGTTTATCATTCTATTTCACTATCCCTTTAAATTTTCTTGATACTTTGTCAACTGTATCTCCAGATCTTCCACCTAGAAATCTCATAGTTTGCTGATATCAACTTTTCCTCTAGGCTTTGATACTTTGTCATTTCCTCTTGTGCTTTTAGTTTCAAACCTTAAACAATGTCCTGACCTATGATTCTTTTTCTCTTTTTCCATACTTGCCCTCAAAAAATTCATGTTTGCTTCTTTCAGAATTTAATAATTAGCCTCGATTGAATAAAGAGTTAGCCTCGCTTGATTAAAAAGGGTCATCCTTGCTTGATGATAGATGAGAATAGCTTTGGTGTAAGATGACCATAAGCTTAAACTCGAAACAGAGATGTTTCACTGCTTGTTTTGAGTAAATGAAAACTGAAATGAGTAAAACATATTAGACTTTTCAATTTTGAAATCTCTTTTCACAAATGACATCTCTGCTATAGTAATGATGGATATGAATGGTTGAACACTTCGAAAATGACCCCTAATTGACTCACTATGATGTTATCATATCATACCCTAACGGATTCTGACAGTTTTTGGCATTTGAAATGACATTTCTAAGAATCCGCACTTTCGTAGCGCACATAGTGCAATTTTGCTGAAATGCGCTATGAAAGTAGTAGCGCTTTTGTAGCACAAAACTGGATTTTTGAACTGACCGCGGTACGAAACTACGGTTTTGTAGCTAATTACAGAGGATTCATCTGAAAGTTAATAACATGATTTCTAAATGAATGATGAGACTTTTCAACCATGGGATGAGACCTAAAGACCTTATTTGGAATTGAAAAACTGACTTTTTAAGACTTCTAAACCTATCGCCTACCTTTATGAAGAATAAAGTGACTCAAGACCTATTTGACACTATGACTAAAACAATGTAAACTTATAGAGTTTAGAAAAAAAATTTAGGGTGATAACAAATAGATTTGAACATTTAAGAAATAATATGGAATGTTACAAATGTTGAAACTTTGGACACATAGCCAGAGACTGCAGACTTGAAATCCTCTAGAAGAATCTTTGAAGCCACAGAACGAACGAACATGGAAGAAGAAGAAGACTGATCATTATGCTCTCGCTCTCAAGGCTCAAAACAACAAAGATGTGTGGTATGTTGATACCTCATGGAGCATTTTAATATCTTCGCCAGAAGCTTGGGATTCTCCCAAGTTCTCATTAGATTTTCCTTATTCAGAATATAAAGGGGGAGTGGAAGTGTGTACAGGTCCGCAGGATGGTTGTATATCAGGGGGAGTTACCCTTTTCCATTGATGTCAAAGGGGGAGAAAATGTTGTAGGAAGAGGTGTCATGATCGCAGGGGGAGTACTTGTGTTTCCATCAATGCCAACGTGGGAGATTTTTGATCAGTGGTTATCATTGATGTAAACCCAAGCAGTACCAGGGGCTACCCATATCTTGCATGAGAATTTTGACCTACCAAATTACTATATTCCGAGTCAAGGATACTTTTGATTGTTTCTACTTGTTGAGATGTTTCCGTTGATATATGGCACGCCACATAATTCTTCTCGATTTGAGAGATATTCATGTTTGAATTTAGTAACCCTAGTTAGTGGGCTAAAAACCCATGGGGTTGTGGCATGACACTAATCATTGGTTGTGGTCATTGAACAATAAATAATTAACAATTTTTAAGCTCCTAAAATCCCTCCCACGTTCACTTTTTAAAGATCCTCTCAACCTGCATTTATATAAATTGTGATCCTCATATCCTCATGTAGGGATTTCGCTATTGGAAACAGATCATTGTGGAATTTTTGCTATAACTATTTTTTCTACGAAGGTCCCAAAGCTGAAATTTTTATGAGGGAAAGCCGAAATCCTGATGAAGCTCGTGTAAAATTTTCAAATCATGGTGCACAATATTGTTGGAGATATGGTGTGTGGAAGGTAGGGTTTTTGCAAGCTCCTAAACTTCATCTCAAAGAGGTGACCTTGGGAAAATCATCATAACTCTCTCTCTGAGTATCAGATTGGAATTATGTAAAAAATGACGGATAGTACACGGACTGTCATTTTCTTTATATCAATTTCAGAGTCGAATGAGGAAATAGTGATACGTGGTTCGTCGTACAAATTCGCTCTACTGAACCAGTCCATAATTAGGTCATTGTGAGAGCTTGGGCATAAATTTGCCTTGAAGAATCCAAATTAGGTCAGAATCATGGAATTGGAAAGAAGACTCAAAGGACTAATACAAGACCGAAAATCACATATTGGGGATTTGAAATAACAGAGATACACCAAATTCAATATCGAGCTCCTAGAAGGAAATAAAAAGCTAGATCATGTGTTGTCAAGGGCTACAAAGGACCTAAATTTCTAGGGCAAAAAAGAAAATAAAGGTGCGGCAGAGGTAAGCTCTAGGTAATTATATTTTTCATATGCATGTTCATCTCTTAATTGCATTAGGTTCTTTGTATTCTATTTTTTATTTTTTGTTTAGCACTGACATATGCTCTACAGGATGAGGTAAGTTTTGCTATTATCATGTCATGGGTATTTCCTTGAAGAATTTTTACAGGTATTATATATTCATCAAGATAAGACTCAATGCATCATCTAATGTTCTGAAGAGTGAGAAAGGGTAGCATGAAAAGAGCGGCAATCAAGGTGCAAAACAATAACAAGAAGTTCACCACATGAAGTCTTCACGTGGGCAGCACTACATACAATCATTGTAAAGGTATCATTGTACCGAGTCATCATAAAAGCATCATTGTAAAATTTGTACAAGTGTCTATCTGCCAAGAATTGAAGAGGCAGTCTCGGGAGGCCTAGGATCATCATTAGGTATTTGTGTCATAGTTGGGGTTATGGTCTAGTGTGTCTTCTTCTTCTACATCATTCTATATCATTGTAAACTGGACCATTATCCTTGGTACAAGAGTCCATTATTATTTTATTCTTATATAGGGTGGTAGGGTGGTGCTAGGCTGGTGCATGAAGTCACCAACATGTTCAAGCCTGTGAAAACTTCAGGGTGGTAGGGTGTGCTAGGGTGAGTTTTAGCTCATTGGGTGTTGGGGCATCCGTTCAGTGGACTACTTAAGAATCTCGAGCGTTGGAGCATGCATCTAGTGGGAGCTGGAGAAGAATGATTTCCTAGATTCTAGGAAGTTGGAGCTTTATTTTCAATTGGAGTTGAATATTAAAGAATTATTAGAAAAGAATTCAGGTGGTTTTTTTCGTGGAGGGGGTTTCCACCTTAAAAAATTTGTGCATTTGTGTTCCTTTTGTTTACTGCTATCATTGTACAAAAACTGATAATAATTGAAAATTAACTAATGATCTGAAAGATTAATAATAATACTAATTGAAAGGAATATTGATCCCCCCCCCCCCCAAGTATTTCAAACAATGGACTTATACAGTCCAACCCACTATCATATTATTACCTTCTGCTACGCTTACTCGTGCACCGAGCTTCATTCGAATCTTACATTACCTATCATGTTCCATTCATCTCTTCTTGAGCTTCGTCAATTTTCCTCTTTCCCAAACCAATCCCCAAGACACTCAAAAAATAAAAGGCAAGAACAAGAACAAACAAGAGGAAGACCTGCATGAAAAACCAAAAGAAATACGACACCGCAACAAAGTGGCATGGCCATGCACTAGACGCAATCAAGACCACAAATCAAGCACAAAAATCACTAGAGACCAAAAGAAAAATACTAGCAATAAACACCGTGCATTAATTCCCCATGGGTTCCCAAAGCTTCCAATGGAAAGCTAAACCTAAGCCTTCTCAAAGATTTCACGACAACCTATTTTTCCATGCAGTCCTTGCATCATACTGCAATAAACACATAACTTCCAGTGCATAAATAAACATAGCAACAAGCTAGTTACCTTACCATATTGTGCCGATCATGCCTCCTTGTAACTAAACAAACACATGTCATCCATATGTATCAACATCAAGACAACATATCTATAAATTCAAAATCAACATTTACCAAGGCTAACAACCATGCCATAATCCAAAATAAAATCACATTCATCAGTCATAATACATAATGCTACAACTATCACCTACTTACATTCAAGTAAATATCATCCGTCCCAACACATATGTGTTAGTACATCCATCTTAAAATACAATCATTTCTCAGATGCAATATTATAGACACATATATGCATATCCTGCAATTAATAAATCATTCAAACAACTTGAAAACATACCATGCTAAATATATTAGCTAGTTGACATAATCAAACATTCAAAATAGTCAAGCACCAAGTATACGACATAAGAAAAGTCATACCTTAATGTATCTTAGGGGAGGCTATCTTGTCTGCACAATCAATCTATATTAGCACGATATAAATTCATAACATATCAACCTAATCATAAATACGATCATGATATCTATAACAATATATAACTAACATGTTCAAATCATAAACCCATAACAAAATGTCATTCATGCATAAAATCACACATGCACAATCAATCTACACATAATACAACACACTGTCATAGTTATTGTTATCTGTAAATTGGTACTAATGGGCTGCTCCACCAGACAACTTAGAGTAACTCTTTCAAACCAACTTTTGACTGAGGATTAGCCACTTCAGCCTAAGAGGGCTCTCTCAACTTATCAAAATATTTACTCAATTAGTTCTTAAAACAGATGGCTAACTCTGTGAGTGTCTTAGCGTATGTGATTGCAAGTGAAAAATGGGGAAGATTCAACTACCATTGGGCTCATGGAGTCAATACAAGGAATTCAATGACAAACATTTATACTTATGGAAACTGAGGCTTTTTATGTTTCAATGATAGAACAACATTAACACATGGGAATAATCAGTAACTCAATGCTAAAGGAAGTCAAAGCATGTATGACATGAATCCCACGTAGTTTAACACCAAGACTACTGGAAGAAAGATATAAAATAAACACATAAACTCATTGAAAAATATTAAGAATCTCAGGTGAAGCATGAAATAGTCACTGTCTGTCTATTACTTATATGAAATTTTTTACAATAGTATCCGTGTCAAAAGCATTCTCAAACCTTTTCTCATTTGATTTTGTGTTTATAAATAGACCATTTTTTCTTACATAGGATCTACCCAACTGGCTTAATCGTCGAACCATGACTTTGACACCTAATCATAACTAAAAACTACTTTTATAGAACATAAAAAGACACCTATCCATTTAAGACTTACTCTCCTAATAAGACTCTACTTACATTTATTTCCTCCACTTCTCTAATAGTGGGACAATTACATAAATATAGATAAGATGCTCTAGTAGCATTTCTCCATGACCAAGACATGAATGTACCCCGAAGAATTTAGGAACAACTATCCTATTTTCTAGGAAAGGATTATCATTATCTAGAACTTTGTCTTCATGCTGATTTGTATGAATGACACACATGCCAAATAATGGATGTATGTTGGGATGGCTCAATGTCTGTTTGGATGCCTCCAAGTGGTTGGCTGGTCTTCATATGCCTTTAAAACCTTCAAAAAATCTTTAAAAGTACCTCACTGCAAAACATAGCATCTTTAGGTAGTTTCATAGTGAAATTTCGTACCGTGCCCATTTATACCCTTTAGCCTTCTCTTCTACCACCTTTTCTAGTCAAAAAGTGTTTTTCAGGTAAAAATAGATAATACCATCGAACTCCCTCCTTGGACCTTCATAAAACTGATTTTAAAGATAAAAAAACACTCTTTAGAAATTTCATAGCAAATTTCGGCCCTCAAGCCTGGAGCTCGTAATGAAACTGCCTGATATGGCTGAAACTACAGATTTGGTATTTTTCTTCAAAAATTCACCTTCTAAGCCAAAATTGGTGTCACCTGAAAGCTGTAAACTTAAAAAAAAATGCTTTGGATCAACTTCTTATTCCTTGGGTGCTTCATCTTCATTAACAACAAGCTGTACCTCAGGTTCATATACCAATCTCATTTTCAGCCCTCTTTTTTTTAGTTCATCTTGAATCATGTCCATTTGGTCTTCCAACTCTTTGACCTGTCCTTTGAGTCTTTTCCTCTCAGAATGTAACCAACAATTCCTTTTCCTTGTGATTTTTACCACCCTCCTCAAGTGAAGGCTTCTCTTCAGCATATTTTTGGCCTTTGACAAAGTCTTTTCATACTTATCTAGCTGCTCCTTCATCTCTTTCTCAAAATCAGCCATTAGTTGTTTGTCCACCTTGGATTCTTTTAATTCCATATTCACTTCAACTACCTCTTCCCTGACTCTTTTAATTGTTCTTACAGAATTTTTACTTCAGTCTTTTCTTCAACATGTTCTTTCCCTTTTCTCTGTACAAAGACTTCTTCTGCAGCTGGGGATAAATCTATGATATTCTTTGGCTTCTTACATTCACAAACCTTTTCTACTCCTTTGATTTCTATGGCATCCTTTGCAAACTATGACCTGGTCATTGGCTTCCTTGGCTAGAAAATGAAAGCAGCATCCTCTCCTGCAAAATCATACTTCTTGATAGACTTACCTTCAATATTATTCTATCTCCTTCATTGTCTTCTGCTTGTACAATCGGTGATTCTTCAATATCTATTGCCTGGAGGATGTCTTCCAGGTTTCCTTTGGAAAATGTTTGGATTCTTGTTACCATCATGTTGCTTTGCTTGATAATTCTCTGTTTTTTCCTTGCAAGTGATGGATGAGGGATATTAGTCTCTTGAAAACGTTCAAATCATGGAAAATTTTAGGGGCTAATATTCGTAGGTGGGCTAATTTTCCATGGTTTTTCCAAAAAAAAGATTCGCCAATTTCCATTTTTTTATAAAAAGGATTCGCCCAAATTTTACAATATAAAATTATTTTACCTTAAAAATCGCCAACATTATATAGAAAATATATATAATATCATTATAAATTTGAATAATTTTACAAATAAATCTATAAACATTTTAGAGTTTGCATATTAGGGACTAGTGAGATTCGCCAATTTTTTAAACTTCAAGATAATTTTCCATCCTTAAAATTATCCCTAAACTTCAAATTCAATGTCCATTGGTTCTACAAGAGGCTGTCCTGTTGCTTCATCAATCTCTTCTATTACAGTTGGAGATGGAGTAGTTTTGGTTTTGAAACTTTCTTTGGAGTCACTAAATCTACTTCATATCCACTCATAAAAAGCAAAGAGGCCCAATCTCTATTTAACCTTTTCAATTCCTCCGGTATTAACAGTTTGATCAGACCATGGTGGAAGATCGATGTTTCACTACCCTCTGCCTTGACATGGACTTACCTGACAAATTTCCAAAACTTCTATATAAAAATAAAGGTAGGTCAAGTGGTTGCTTACTAAAAAAATGAAGAAGGAGTCTAAAATGATAAGAATAAATCATGTGGAATCTCCCTTCGCAGGTGAAGTATTTTTGAACCACCAACAACATTTTTGCATAATTCTCTTTCATATAACCCCTAGGGATTCCATTTGTCATGTCAACTCCTCTATGCTCTTGTTTGAGAAATTATTCACATCTTTCCATTCTAAATTTTGTGCCTTTGAACCATTCTTCACCACCTTTGGGTATTTCTGTATCTTGGGAGATGACATCTGGTGACACTGTGAGATTCAAAACTCCAACTTTTGATGATGTCCCTGTAAAATTTTCTGCAAAGTCTTTGGATACCTGGACATGGAAACCCTGCAGTTCTTGACAAAATTGTAGGTAACCTACCTTCGTGAAAGCCTCCATAGCACTGGGATCTTCATTTAACAACATCAAATCCATAGGTTCATACCTTACACAATAACCACCCTTGTTTGCTTTCATATTTGATACCATTTATCCTTTATACTTCTCGTTTCCTCCTTGCTTATGACACCTGCAAACTGAAAACTGAACAACAACCTCCTTTGTGTGGTGAACTAGCTCTCGAACAGTGACATTAAGATGCTTTACATGTTAGAAAATTATATATTACAGAGCAATGCAACACATAAAATATGCGGAAAATACAAGCACACAAAACACATAAAACCAGAGAGACACAGATATATGTGGTTCACCCAGTTTGGGCTACGTCCACCCCGAACAGCTAGTCCTTCCTTCATTATCCAAATGGAGAGACAAACCTACAAAGAATTCATTGACATCCTCTATTCCCTCCTCACAGCCTTCCTATCTATTTCCTACTGTATAATACACATGTAATACTTAGCCGCAATACACAATTTCACAAAGAGATGGGTTGCTCTCTAAGGCAAAAACCCTAAACTAAACATAACTTCTACCGTCGCATCATTTTCCTAGGACCCGCATTGACTAGAAATTACTATACTTTTACAAGGCAATTTTACATCTGTTTTTAGCTTCGGGGGCACGACCCCCCACAACAGCAATTAATTTACAGGTTTAAGGTACAGGGGTCCAATGCTATGATACAAAGTAAACAGGATAATGAGGCTCCACACCCAACAATCTCCCACTTGGAGACTGATTGTAGCAACTCCACCACTGCTTTCTTTGTTGGAAAATGAATCCTCTTTGGACCTGTTTGTTTCTCATATTCATCGTCATCCTTGAAGACCAATTGAAACTAAGCACGTTCTAAGTTTCTCCCTGGTTACGACTTTTGTTAGAATATCTGCAGGATTCTGGCTAGTGTGTATCTTTTCCAGCTTCAACTCTCCATCTTCCAATACCGATCGTATGAAATGGTAGTTGAGATGTATGTGTTTAGTCCTAGAATGAAATGCTGAGTTCTTTGCAAGATGAATAGCACTTTGGCTATCACTGTATAGTGTGCCCATATCATGCTTCTTACCTAATTCATCCATAAACCTTTGTAACCAAATCATTTCTTTACTAGCCTCTGTAGCAGCAACATACTCTGCTTCTGTTGTTGAAAGTGCAACAACACTTTGGATTTTTGAAACCCAACTGACAGCTGTTCCACCTACAGTAAATACATATCCTGTAGTGCTCCTCCCGTTATCTCTATCACCTGCCATATCTGCATCAACATATCCCTGTAGAGCAATGTTTGAACCACCAAAGCATAATGCTTGATTTGTGGTACCTCTCAAATATCTGAGAATCCATTTTACTGCCATCCAATTTTCTTTTCCTGGATTGTTCATGTACCTGCTTACAACTCCCACTGCATGTGCAATATCAGGCCTTGTGCAGACCATTGCATACATTAAGCTTCCAACTGCTGATGCATATGGAACTTTAGACATATAATCCATGTCTTCTTGTGTCTTTGGGCACATCTCCTTACTAAGTTTGAAATGGCTAGCAAAAGGTGTACTAACCGGTTTTGCATTGTGCATATTAAATCTTTTCAACACCTTTTCTATGTACTCATACTGAGACAGTGTTAATTTGTGATTTTTCCTGTCTCTAGTTATCCTCATACCAAGGATTTGTTTTGCAGCTCCCAAATCCTTCATTGCAAATGAATTTGCCAATTTTCTTTTGAGCACATTTATTTCCTGCATGTTAGACCCCGCAACAAGCATGTCATCTACATACAATAACAATATAATATAGCTGCCATCATTTTTCCTTTTCAGATAAACACAATGATCAGAGTGACATCTAGTATAACCTTGTTCAGACATAAACTTGTCAAATTTTAGATACCATTTCCTTGGAGCCTGTTTTAAGCCATACAAGCTCTTCTTTAACCTGCACACCAATTTTTCTTTCCCTTTGACCTCATATCCTTCTGGTTGCTGCATGTATATCTCTTCCTCCAAATCTCCATGGAGAAATGTTGTCTTTACATGTAATTGTTCAAGATGTAAATCTTCCGCTGCTACAAGACTTAAAATAGTTCTGATTGAAGTCATCTTAACAACAGGAGAAAATATCTCATCAAAATCAATACCTTTCTTCTGTGCAAACGCCTTCACCACAAGTCTAGCTTTGTACCTTTGTTTTCCTCCATCTTCTTCCTTCAACCTGTAAACCCATTTATTCTGCAATGTAGTTTTACCTGTAGGCAACCTGACTAAGTCCCAAGTCTGGTTATGCATTAAGGAGTCCATCTTTTCTTCCATGGCTAGCTCCCACTTCTTCCTGATTTCAACCTGCATTGCTTCTTCATAACATTCGGGTTCACCAGAATCAGTCAACAATAAATAATATAAAGAAGGAGAGTATCGTTCAGTGGGTCTACTTATCCTGGTAGATCTTCTAACACCACTTTCAAGTGTTTGAGATGCATATTGTTGTTGTGGTGGTTGCTGCTGTTGTGCTTGTTGATTATTATTATTTTCAGGCACCTTTACTTTTTTAGTTATCTCATCAAGAACTGTGTATTCCTTGATTTCTTTTTCTTGTTTCTTTTCCTGCAACTGATTCTTATACAAGACCTTTTCATTGAATATTACATCTCTACTCCTAATGATTTTGTGATTTTCATAATCATATAAGCGATAAAAAAAATAATTAACACCATATCCAATAAAGGTACATTTCTTTGATTTTGCCTCAAGCTTTGTTCTATTTTCTTTATTAATATGGACAAAGGCCTCACAACCAAAAGGCTTTAAAAAAGAGTAGTTTACCTTTTTACCTTTCCATGCTTCCTCTGGAATACCACCATCCAAGGAACTTGAAGGCCCTCTATTTATTAGATAAATAGCAGTATCTATAGCATCTACCCAAAATTGTAAAGGAAATCCTGCATGCAATCTCATGCACCTTGCACATTCCATGATTGTTCTGTTCATCCTTTCTGACACACCATTTTCTTGTGGTGTTCTTGGAACTGTCTTCTCTCTACAAATTCCATGCTCTGAACAGTACCTATCAAACTCTTTGCTACAATATTCACCTCCATTGTCTGATCTGAGACACTTCAACTTCTTTCCTGTCTCAATCTCAACCAAACCTTTCCATTTCTTGAAAGTATCAAATACATCAGATTTATTCTGAATACAATAAATCCATGTTTTTCTAGTTGCATCATCAATAAAAGTAACATAATAACGAGAGCCATCGAGAGATGATACCTGAGCAGGTCCCCATACATCTATATGCACAAGCTCCAATTTTTCGCTCTTCTTTTCTTTCCCAACTCTGAGAAATTTGACTCTCTTTTGTTTTCCATAAATGCAATTTTCACAGAAATCCAAATCAACATTCTTCAAACTTGGCAACAAATTTCTTGAGTGAAGAATCTTCATCCCCTTCTCACTCATGTGTCTGAGCCTATGATGCCATAATGCTGCATCTGCTCCTTTGGAAGTTAAATAATTAAAAGAGTTAGAAATACCATTGCATAAATACAATGTACCAACCTTTTCGCCTTTTGCTATTACCAGGGCTCCTTTGGTGACCTTCCAAGCTTTATCTGTGAAAGTTGTCACACAACCTTCACCGCCTAACTGCCCTATTGAAATCAAATTTTTCTTTAGATATGGAAAATGCCTTACCTCCTTTAGTAGCCATTAGTTTACATTCTTTTGTTTTACAAGAACTTCACCCATTCCAAAAATTTTACAGGGTTTATCATCACCCAAACGAACTTGTCCAAAATCTCCTTGAACATAGTCATGAAAATATTTCTCATCAGGTGTGGCATGGAATGAAGCCCTTGAATCTACAACCCAAGAATCAGTAACATTTTCGAAAGAAAGAATCAAAGCATCTTGTAACACATCACCTGTCACATTTGCTTCATGATTGTTTTCTTACTGTGCATCTCCTTATTTTCCCTTCCGAGATCTACAGTCTTCTTTAGGTGTCCTTTCTTTCCACATTTCTAGCACACTATCCATGATATGGACTTGGATCTGTCTTTCCTCGATTTACTGCGATATCCTGAGCTCTTTTCTCTTTCCATTTTTCTTCCCCTAGACTCTACACTCAAAGCATTACCCGAGGTCTCAATTGTGAGATTTTCGTCGATTTCTAAGGATAGCACCGACAACATCATCAAACTTTAAAGTACTATATCCAGAGACAGAGTTACTAATGGCCATAACTAAACCATTCCAGCTTTATGGAAATGAGCACAAAAATAACAGACCTCTGACTTCATCATCAAAGTTTACCCCTACAGAACTTAACTGACCGGTAACTATATTAAAATAATTTAAATGGTCTGCAATAGATCCACCTTCCGGCATCTTCATATTAAATAGACATTTCATAAGAAATACCTTGTTTGAGGCCGAGGGTTTTTCATATAGTTTCACCAACATCTGCATCAAACCCTCTGTTGTTGTTTCCTTTGAAATATTGAAGATGACTGACGCCACAAGGCACAATCATACTATTCTGAGTGCCTCTCTATCAAGAATGTTCCATTCCGTGTCTGTCATGGCTTCCAGCTTCTTCTTTTTTTCGCTCAATGGTAGGTACAGATCTTTCTGATATAGATAATCTTCCATCTGCATCTTCTACAGCAGGAAGTTTTGGCCGTTAAATTTCTCGACCCTAAAATTACCATCTTCTGCCATTGCTCCCACTCGAACCAGGAACCCTTCTTTCCTGTGAGTTTATCAGCCAAATATACCTTCAGCTCTGATACCAGTTGTTAGAAAATTATATATTACAGAGCAATGCAAAACATAAAATATGCGGAAAATACAAGCACACAAAACACATAAAACCAGAGAGACATAGATATACGTGGTTCACCCAGTTTGGGCTACGTCCACCCCGAACAACCAGTCCTTCCTTTCTATTATCCAGCAAAATGAAGAGATAAAACCTACAGCAGATCCACTGTAATATCCTCTATTCTCTCTCACAGTCTCCCTATCTATTTCCCGCTCAGAGAATACACATGTAATACTCAGCCGCAATACAATACCCTCATACAAAGAGAGGGGTTTCCTTCTAGGGAAAAAAACCCTAAAATAAACATAACTTCTACCATCAGATCATCCGCCTAATGAACGGCCCAGATTTACTAGAAATTACTATACTTTTACAAGGCAATTTTACATCTATTTTTAGCTTCGGGGACGCGACCCCCCATGGCAGCGATTAATTTACGGGCGCTGTTGCCGCCCCATTTAAGGTACAGGGGTCCAATGCTGTGATACAAAGTAAACAAGACAATCAGGCTCCACACCCAACATTACATGCAAGAATTGGACGATGAATGATAAAGAGAATCTTGGGGGCAAGGTTTTAAAAGGTAATTTGACAATTCGAGGGGAAAATATGACACATGTAACCATAAGAGGTAATGATTACAAAAGGTACGACCTTGCATGCTTTAGAATTATGATAACTAACTTGCATGACCTCACCTTTGTCTTCATCCATCAAAATTTGACACCTCACACCACTCTGTCAATCTCTGCAAGAAAAAACCCAGTTTCACAGTGAAAATAATTTAACTGTTGATAGATTCGCTACAGAATTGTCAAGCAGTTTCGTAGCAAAATTTGCTAATTTTCCATATAATTCACAATGAAAATATGTAAAACTGACAAGTGGAATATCTTTCTAATTTAAAAGCATGGCAATGAAAAATAAATGATATGAGGTAGACTTGACTGATATGAAAAGGCTCGAGGTGGGTTTAGGCTTGGGGTAGACATCAACACATGTAATTTTAAAAAAAAAAAAATCATGAAACTAACTATAGACAACATGAACCTTGGTGAATGACATGTAGAAACCTATCAATGAAAGTGTTAAAACTAATGAGTGATAATAGTTAGGTTGACTCATGCCTGAATTTCATAACCCTAACCATATGCATGGGCGAGTCCAAATTAGCATAATACATATAAAATTAATATGTTAATGAAATAACCTTAATCATCAAGTCAATAGCATGTAACAACAACAAGTTATATATCATGCTCATCAAAAACAAGTAACCTAATCATCAAGCTACTATCATACATCAACAACAATTTAACTTATAACATGCTCACCAACAACATATAATTTATCTAACATAACAACAATAAAAATGCATACCACCACAGGTTTCTATCATTCATGACTATCAGACACGTGTACTTATAACCACACTAATCAACTAGCATCTATAATGTATGCAACCATAACATCAATAGAATGAAAGGAATACTCATAACCATAATGCATATTATGAATACGCTGATGAACTAGCATTTATCATACATGTAACCAAAATAAAAATGGAATTAAAAACATATAATTAACCCCAATGCTTACAACAACCATGAGTCACATGCATGCATGCCAAGCATACAAAATTGTATGACGATATGCTCTTACCCCAAATTCCATTGTTGTAATGTCACTTTAATGAACTGCATCTCCTACTCTATCTCAACCAACACATTAGCATCATAACATACCAATATCATCATGATGAACTAATTACATACAATGAAGTTATGCACAAAAACCTTCACTAAACCAATGCAAACTTGAACATATGCACCCACTCGACATGTATAACCAATCATGAACGAACAACGCATGTCCCATATATCACATCACATAAGCAATAATACATGGACAACACACAAGCATGACCAATATGTGACCTATCATAAACAAGCAATGCATACACAACATGTAGCAACATGTAAGAAAGTGTGCACACATGATACATAAGCAAGAACAACACATAACTAGTCATACACTCATGACAACAAGTTGAAAACCCCACCATCAACACTTCCATGGAAACACCACTTCCACCATGGCCAACACAACACGAATGTAACAAGCACATACATCATAGGTATGAGAAATACATATGCAACCAACAGAAAAACATGACCAACACAATGCCCATCTAGTACAAGGGTTGAGCCATGCTTTGATACCACTCCATGGTATCAGATATCAACCAAAGAGAACAAGAAATAGGCATCACTCAAAGAGAACGAAAACTAGACACCACCCAAAGAGAGCGCAACCATGCTTTGATAGCACTATGTGGTATAAGATATAAACCAAATAGAATGGGAACTAGACACCACCCAAGGAGAGTGCAACCATGCTTTGATGCCACTCTATAACAACCCATTCCAACATCTACCCAAGTAACCAACCAACCAACATGCGACGAGAGGATACAATAATGAGATTCAACCTCCTATGTGACCTGAGAAACTGGAACAGTTGGAAAACACAACCTACAGACCTTATACATCAACCACGACACCCTTAGGAGGTAACCCAACCATTCAAGCCTCTTACCCCTAGGTCACACTGACATTTTGACCCCCTTTTAGCCATAGCCACAAACATAACATTTCATTTCAGGGGCTAGGAGGTTATAACTGTAGCCACAACACTGCATGCCAGTGACCAAAGCCCCAAAAAATCAGCTCTGTGTTTGCAAATCCAGGATTTGAGCCACCTTTTCAGGCCCAAAGCCTAGGTCACTTCTCAGAACTTCATGAAAACTTAAGGGATGTTAAATAACAATACGAAAAATGATACATAAGCACTCACATTGATCAAGTGATCATGTCCTAATTGGAAAAATGCTCAAAAATATATTTTCTCAGAATTGGTTCAAACTAGAACGACAAGAAAGAGCTCGTCAAAATGATCATGTAGCTACAAAAGGCACTCAAATCTGTTACCATATGGAGAAGATATTGCATTTTGAAATCGCCCAATAACTTTCAATTTTGAAAGGAAATTTTTTTTTATTATGTGTTGGGATAATTTTATTTTTTATTAAGGTTTAATAAATTAATTAAATTATATATATTTTTAATATTTTATATGGTTGTTTTTATTAAATCATATATTATATTATTAAATATATGTTTTAATTAATTATTAATTTTTTTTTTAATTAAACCTTATTAAAATCTAAGTATTAAACCACATATATAATATTAAAATTTGAATTATTTATAAAACCCTTATATCAAAGGTTTCAATGGAAAATGTTACATCACATGGTTCATTCAACGTTTAAATCAAATATCACGTGGCTTGGTTAATGTGGTATGTTTTAAAAGGTTACGTGGAAGGTAAAGGCACGTGGTAATACGTGAAGGTGGGAAGAAAAGTAAAGGGCCCTACCCCATTCCTTTACCATAAAACCCAAATGCTAGAACCCAAGGCTACGTCAGAACCGGCGGGAAAGTAAACCGTTAACGATTAATGCTCCGATGGTTGCGGTTAGCATGTGACCGCTGGAGCTTAACATTTATTTCCCATTGAAACGGTTCTACCTACTTTGGAGGAGTCCACCTAAAAATGACGCCAGTGCCAAAATTAGTGGAGCTATCTGCAGTTAGCCAACAATTAGTGGGATTTTTGCTTAACATTGGACAAAAACTTCAGTTGGACATAATTTTGGCTAGGAAAGTCCAAATTGAGCGATTTTTTTTGTTTTTTTTGTTTTGGGGGTATTGGAGCATTCTGAAGCTACTAGAACAGGTTACAAAGCCATCAGGGCATTCTATCAGAGGTTTTATCAGCGGGTTAGCTAGAGGAGCCACTAGGGCTTTGGGAATGGAGAGCTGTATTGGGCTATTTTCATCTGATTGAGGTGAATTTTCTATCATTTCTTACTATTTCCAACACTCTGAATTCATTTATGCAGCTGTTTATGCCTGTTTAGGCTTTCTACACTTTGTATAACCAATTTAAGAGCATAATAAGAGCAAAGGCATGCCCATTTGGGGGCCTTGGACCCGGCAGATGTAGCCCAGGAGGGGTGAACTACCTAAAAATATGCTAAGTTATATTTTGTGTCAATTTTTCTGCTTATTTTCAGAATTACATGTGTTAAACAGTAAATTGAATTCAGCCTCCCATTCACAAAAGGACTAATACACTTAACAAAACACATTTTTTCCATTGCAAAACACTTCTAAAAGCTTGCACGCATCTATTAAAGGTTAATGAATACTTTGAACCAACATCAAATACTTTCATAAACAGATCATTGAGTGTTTACTGTTTATTTCTTTAGGGAGAGTCTGTTTGTGGACCAGATAGCCTCTAGTTTCATCCTTTTCTTTGAAAGGTGAAATAACCAGTAAAAGCCCCAACAGTCAATCTCTGTATGAGAAATAATTAGTTCTCACGTTTTCAGATCAGATTGGTATCAAAGCTTAGGTTGAACTCAGTTTTTGAGTGTTGCTTTTGTGCAAGATATATTTTCCTATTTTGCAAATTTGATGCTTACTAGGTTGAAACTGAAAAGAGGGGAAGGACAATTGGTTAGTGCACAAACTAATCCACAACCAAGGAGGGCTAGAGTGCCATTATCTCCACCTTCTATCTCACCCTCAATAGCCTTAGAAGCAGCCACAAGCATGTCTTCAAGAGAAGGTGAAGCTCATGAAGAAATGGATCCCACGGAAGAAGAGAGAGTCTTTAGAAAATCTTTCTTGGATATGACTGAAATGGTTAGGATCCTCTATCAAGAAAGAAATGATAGGATTGCTGGAGAAGGGTCTAGAAACCAAAGAGAAGGAGGATATTCTTCAGGAGGAAAGAAGGACAATGATAAGTCAAAGAAAGGGAATGGAGGAAATGGTGATCCACCATCTCCATCGTCATCATCTTCCTCAACATCATCCTCTTCAACTTCAGTAAATCAGTAACATGAGTAAAAAATAACTGGTAAAAATCTTTTGTTAAAGCTTGATGTCAAATTTGAATTGTCAATGTTTAATGGTGATGTTAATGCAAAGAAATTAGATAACTAGATTAGACAACTGGAAATATATCTAAGGATTCAAAATCTACATGATGATGACACCAAAATACAATTAGCCTCATTAAGGATGGATGGAGCAGCATTGGTTTGGTGGGAAGCCAAGACCAGGGAGGAAATCAAGAAACATGGTAAGATTTCTTTATCATGGACTGAGTTTATTACTGCAATCAAGAAGAAATTTTATCCTCTTGCTCACCTTCAGAAGGCTATAATGAACTGGCAAAACTTTAGACAGCTTAAGGGACAGAATGTTCAAGACTATACCCAGGAATTTAGGAGAAGAGCACTCTTACTTGGGGTATATTTACAAAGCCAAGACACTTTGTTAAAGTACATAGGTGGTTTGCACAGTTACCTTCAACACACTATTCTTATGTTTAATCCTACCAGCTTAGATGAAGCCTGTGTACAGGCTACACATTTAGAAGCTAGAGGAAAGAATACTTTTGATGACTTGAATGAGAATAGTGATTTTAAAAGCAAAAGAAGAAAAATAGTTGCAAATCCAAGAAAGGAAAAAGGAAATTTCTTTTGCAAGAACTGTTCAAAGACAATTCGTGATGAAGACCACTGTTGGAAGCTTCATCTTGAGCTGAAACCAAAAAAATACTGTTGTGTAACCAGCTCCAAAAATAGAAGAAAAGAGATATCAACGCCTTAGAAATAAGCCACTTCGAGGGGGCAACCTCCATTACATTACATGAATGAACAATTCTTGGATTATACAAATGAACAAAACCTCCTTCTATATATAGGAGTCCATGGGGCCACAATATGATCCTAGTGGGGCCACAATGTAATCCTAGCCGACCTAACAATAATAATGTAAGGGCACAATGATAACAATATGGGGGTTATAGGGGTACAAAAATAACAATAAGTGGGGCTACACTAACATAATAAGGGACTACACTATTCATATAGGGATTTAACATGCCCCTCTCCTTCAAACAAGTGTTGTCCTCAACGCATGATTATTTCTTGATGCTTCTGTATAAAATTCTCATCCTCCCATGTGGAATCTTCTACAGGAAAGTTCTTCCACTTGCTGAGATACTCTGAAATTGATCGTACTTGTCGAGTTCTTGTTTTTTTGACTGCTTCAGAACTTCTTTCGATGTGATGTTGATATTCCTGTTGTTTCATTAGATTTTGCACCAAAGTTAGGTTATCCTTTGAGAGTTGGAGAACTTGTTGTTGATGCTCAATGTCATCTTCCACTAATTTATCATCCATATTAGATATTAGTTTATCCTTCAAACCATCCAACATAGCCTCCATTTCTTCTTTTAAACCATCTATGTCATCTTCGGTTGCTCTTCGTAAGATCGAAATTTGTTGCACTTGGTACCGTAATTTTGATATCTCATACTGCAATTCTTCCACTTCATGCATCATAGTATAGATTTCTGAGGGCTTAATGGGTGTTGAATTATTTTTAGGAGGCATTTCAGAACAAAATACTGAAACATATGCTCAATAGGCCCTTGGAATCACTTCAAATTGATTCTTCAAACAAGACTTATGCAATTCGCAAAAAAAAATACACACCTTTTTCTTGCTTTTGAGGAGCTCGATATTGAAATTGGATTATCTTTGTAATTGTGACTCTTCAATATCTGAAATTCAGTAATGAAATAGCCCTCTTAATTCTCTTTTGAATGCCACAGGTCTGACCTGATTTGTATTCTCCAAGACAAAGTTGTGTCCGATCTCCCACAATGACCTAATTCTGGACTGGTTCAGTAGAGCGAACTTGTACGACTTACCACGTGTCACTGTTTCATCCTTTGTCTCTGAAATTGATAGCCAAGAAATTAAAGTCTGTTTTATTGCGACCAATTTTTACGGCACTCAAATCCGATGCCCAGAGAGAGAGTTATTGAACTTTTCCCACGATCACCTCTTTGAAATGAAATTCAGGAGCTTGAAAAAGCACTACCTTCCACAAATCATATCTCCAAAAATATTGCGAACCAAGCTCTGAAATTTTTTGACGAATTTCCTCAGGATTTTAGCTTCGCACCATATGAATTTTAGATTCTGAACCTTCGTAGAAAAAAAATTATAGCGAAAATTACAAAATGACCTGTTTAGGAGCCGCGAAACCCTAGAATCCAAAGCTCTAATACCAAATGTTGTGTAACCAGCTCCAAAAATAGAAGAAAAGAGATATCAACACCTTAGAAATAAGCCACTTCGAGGGGGAAACCTCCATTACATTACATGAATGAACAATTATTGGATTATATAAATGAACAAAACCTCCTTCTATATATAGGAGTCCATGGGGCCACAATATAATTCTAGTGGGGCCACAATGTAATCCTAGCCGACCTAAAAATAATAATGTAAGGGCACAATGATAAAAATATGGGGGTTACAGGGGTACAAAAATAACAATAAGTGGGGCTACACTAACATAATAAGGGACTACACTATTAATATAGGGACTTAACAAATACAAAACCAAAAACAAGACCAAAGAAAAAGGGAAAAATGTAGCAACAGTTGAGCAAGACTTAGGGTCAGACTCAGGTGATGAGACAAAAAGTATCGCCATGGTTTTAAAGAACATTAAGGAGAAAGAAGTGGTGCAAGACACAATTCCCAGTTCTAACTCATTGAATTGTCACAAAGATACTCAAGATGAAAAGAGGAGGATAGAGCTCTTCCATGTGAGAGTAATTTCAAAACATACAAAAATTGACACACTTTTTGATAGTGGGTCACAAGCTAATCTCATATCAGAAGATTTGGTCAAACAGCTAAAACTTGAGACCATTCCACATACAAAGCCTTATCCACTTGGGTGGATATGCAAGGATGCAAACTTACAAGTCTCAAGAAAGTGCATATTGCGCTTTACAATAATTGCACACTTTATTGACACAGTTGAACTTGATGTGGTGTTGCTTGATATCTCAGGAATTGTTTTGGGAAGTCCTTACTTATTTGACAGAAAGGTCATCTTCCATCGCCATGAAAACAAGTATCACTTGTTCAAGGATGGGAAAGAGTATATTGTGAGAGCACACAAGAAGAAGCTGGAATCTTCTTTACTCCATGCAGGTCAATTGAAAAGGCTGGTTAATGCAAGTCAAAGTCTAACTTTGTTGATGTTGAAACGACAAGATTTTGTGCATTTACCTTTTCATGATGTTGCTAATGATATGTCTCAATTTGATAACAGTTTGTCTTTGAAAGAATATGGCATTATGTTGCACAAGTTACCTTTGGGGTTAGTCAATGTAGTGAATGAAGTGTCAAAGCAAAGTAGTGCAAGCAAGGAGGACACACAATTCAACATCGGACAAAGTTGGTTTCAGAATGGTAGAATTCGTCATATGAAAAATTTGCAAGGTGAACGTTATTTTAAGTCTTCTTGGAAGTTTGATCAGTGTAGAAGCAATTTATTTTCTGCAAATTATAGTTGTTGTTCCGCAAATTTTAAGAATTTGCATCATGACTCAGTCAGTTTTAGCAATGGTCGATCAGTTAATTCCAAAGACAATTTATTATTTTCTGAAAAGCTCCATTTTATGAAATCGGGTAGATTTCAGTTATTCAAGGGTGGAAGAGTGGAGAATCAGTCTCCACATCATCAGTTTCACTAATCAGAGAGTTTTTGTGGGTCCAAAAGCTTCCCATTTGGGAGGTGTGATCAGGTGATCATGTCCTAATTGGAAAAATGCTCAAAAAATTATTTTCTCAGAATTGGTTCCAACTAGAACGACAGGAAAGAACTCTTCAAAATGATCCTATAGCCGCAAACGGCACTCAAATCCGTTACCGTATGGAGAAGATATTGCATTTTGAAATCGCCCAATAACTTTCAATTTTGAAAAGAAATTTTTTAATATTATGTGTTGGGATAATTTTATTTTTTATTAAGGTTTAATAAATTAACTAAATTATATATATTTTTAATATTTTATATGGTTTTTTTATTAAATCATATATTATATTATTAATTATATGCTTTAATTAATTATTAAAAAAAAATTAATTAAACCTTATTAAAATCTAATTATTAAACCACATATATAATATTAAAATTCAAATTATTTATAAAACCCATATATCAAAGGTTTCAATGGCAAGTGTTACATCACATGGTTCATTCAACATTTAAATCAAATATCACGTGGATTGGTTAATGTGGTATGTTTTAAAAGGTTACGTGGAAGGTAAAGGCACGTGGTAATACGTGAAGGTGGGCGGAAAAGTAAAGGGCCCTACCCCATTCCTTTACCATAAAACCCAATTTCCAAAACCCAAGGCTACATCAGAACCGGCGGGAAAGTAAACAGTTAATGATTAATGCTCTGATGGTTGCGGTTAGCATGTGACCGCTGGAGCTTAACATTTATTGCCCATTGAAACGGTTCCGCCTACTTTGGAGGAGTCTGCCCAAAAATGGCGCCAGTGCCAAAATTAGTGGAGCTATCTGTAGTTAGCCCACAATTAGTGGGATTTTTGCTTAACATTGGGCAAAAAATTCAGTTGGACATAACTTTGGATAGGAAAGTCCAAATTGAGCGATTTTTTGTTTTTGTTTTGGCGGTATTGGAGCATTCTGAAGCTACTGGAACAGGCTACAGAGCCATCAAGGCATTATGTCAGAGGTGTTATCAGCGGGTTAGCTAGAGGAGCCACTAGGGCTTTGGGAATGGGGAGTTGTATTGGGATATTTTCATCTGATTGAGGTGAATTTGCTGTCATTTCTTACTGTTTCCAGCACTCTGAATTCATTTATGCAGCTTTTTATGTCTGTTTAGGCTTTCTACACTTTGTATAACCAATTTAAGAGCATAATAAGAGCAAATACATGCCCATTTGGGGGCCTTGGACCCGACAGATGTAGCCCAGGAGGGGTGAACTGCCTAAACATATGCTGAGTTATATTTTGTGTCAATTTTTTTTCTTATTTTCAGAATTACATGTGCTAAACAGTAAATTGAATTTAGCCTCCCATTCACAAAAGGACTAATACACTTAACAAAACACATTTGTTCCATTGCAAAACACTTCTAAAAGCTTGCACGCATCTATTAAAGTTTAATGAATACTTTGAACCAGCAGCAAATACTTTCATAACCAGATAATTGAGTGTTTACTGTTTATTTCTTTAGGCAGAGTCTGTTTGTGGGCGAGATAGCCTCTGGTCTCATCCTTTTCTTTGAAAGGTGAAATTACCAGTAAAAGCCCCAACAGTCAATCTCTATATGAGAAATAATTAGTTCTCACGTTTTCAGATCACACATCAACAAGAGATCATCTGGACCCCTCCTAGACATGACAGGAAATTTTTCAAACATGTCACAAACAATGAATCTACAGGTGTAAACAACAGATTTAGGCATAGGGATCTAATACTTATCAGATAATTGCTAAGAGGAATTGTTCCCTTACATCATTAGCTGCAATACAATTTATTTGACCATAGATACATTGTGCATTCATTTACAAGTAAAAACATGGATAGATCCATACATTATCATTGATCGAATACATGCTTATAACCAACACAATAACTACAGAAATATAATGGATACAACAACAATAAAATCCACATAGAAACTAGTAAATTTTCATACCAAATACCCAAGGAATGAGCTCTTCATTACTGAATGTAAAAACAAACCGTAGATGGGAATTCCATGTTCCACCTGACCATAGATTCGCTGAGCCAAATCTCTCTTTAACCAATCAACCCCATATCATATTCCAAGCATGAATGTGGGACTCAAACTGAAAGAACCAACCAGGGGTTCACGAGGCTAAAACACCTCACCCTCATCAAATAGAAATCAAGATTTACCATGATCTACACTCGATCACTAGGCCAACACAAGCATGGATATCACCGTATCCTCTCCCCATAAACCATGAGGAATTTTCTTGTCTCTTATTCTCTCAGGATTTATCGCAACCCATAGTCTGAATCAAGGGTCACTAGGCCCTAAAATGAGACACACTCTCCAAGCTTTACCGTATATCCCAAGCTCATGACTCCTAGGCATGAATGGAGAGGAAACCACCTAAATGGTGAGAAACACATGAACTGGTTCCATAATCATTCAGAGATCCACCTTGTTCAGCTTTGAATCCATCCAAAAATCCAGCTAAACCAAAATTCAGAACTCCACAATATCATGGCTATCCGGAGATGGCAATACTAGGTTGAATACACTATCACACAAGGAAAAAACCCATGCCAAGACAACAAAGAACCACATGAAATACCATGCACGCAAAATATATAAAGGAAATTAGACATTTAAATCAATACCATGCATGCCAAATCTAGAAAGGAAATCATACACGCAAATCAATACCTGCAAAGAATCTTGTTGTAGTTGCTTGATTCCTGCTCCTCTTGGCTTTCTTCCTCCTTCTTCTTGATTTCTTGCGTTTCTTGCTCAAATTCAAAAGTGATCTAAGAAACTCTAAGTGTCCAAGAGTATCAGAGAGAGAGAGAATAGAGAGAAAAATCTTGCCAACTGATCCTCATAATCCATTTTATCAATGAGGCCTCTATTTTCTTCATTTTCCATTATTTTCCTTGATTTTCCTCCTCACATGCACCTCATGACCTTTCATCTCACTTTTCTCCTAATTTCCATTATTTTTATAAATAAATGTGCTAAATATGCCATTTTTCCTTTCCAAAGCCTTTACCTTTTCCTTTTCCAATTTCCCTAGCCATAATAAACCAAATGAACACCCACTAGGATGATTTTTGTTGGGCGTACAGCTTCATTATCTTGTTTATTTTGTATCGCCGCATTGGACCGTTGTACCTTAATGGGGCGATAATGCCGCCTGTAATTAAACACTGCCTGGGGGGTCCAAGGGGGGGCGGCTACGACTTTATGGAGCCCCCCCTGGCGGGGGGTTTCGGGGGCAGTGCCCCCGAAGCTAAAAACAGATGTAAAATTGCCTTGTAAAAGTATAGTAATTTCTAGTCAATCTGGGTCGTTCATTAGGCAGACAATCTGACGGTAGAAGTTATGTTTAGTTTAGGGTTTTTTGCCCTAGAAGGCAACCCCTCCCTTGTATGAGGGTATTGTATTGCGGTTGCGCATTGTATGTGAATTCTCAAAGCGAGAAACAAATATGGAGACTGTGAGAGAGAACAAAGGATATTACATTGGATCTATTATAGGTTATGTCTCTTCATTTTGCTGGATAATAGAAAGGAAGGACTGGATGTTCGGGGTGGACGTAGCCAAAAATAGGTGAACCACGTATATGTGTGTCTCTCTTGTTTTATGTGTTTTGTTTGCTTGTGTTTTCTGCATATTTTATGTGTTTCATTGCTCTATAATATATAATTTTCTAGCAACTGGTATCATAGCGGAAGGTCTATTTGGCTAATAAACTTACAGGAAAGAAGGGTTCCTGGTTCGAGTGGGAGCAATGGTGGAAGATGGTAAATTTAGGGTCGAGAAATTTAACGGCCAAAACTTCCCATTGTGGAAGATGCAGATGGAAGATTATCTGTATCAGAAAGATTTGTACCTACCATTGAGTGGAAAAACAAAGAATCTGACAGCTATGACAGACGCAGAATGGGAGATTCTCGAAAGAAACACACTCGGAACAGTACGGTTGTGCCTCGCGGCATCAGTAGCCTTCAATATTTCGAAGGAAACAACAACAGAGGGTTTGATTAAGGTGTTGGCGAAATTATATGAAAAAAATTCAGCCTCAAACAAGGTATTTCTTATGAAACGTTTATTTAATATGAAGATGTCGGAAGGTGGATCTGTTGCAGACCATTTAAATGATTTTAATACAGTTACCAGTCAGTTAAGTTCTGTAGGGGTAAAATTTGATGATGAAGTTAGAGCTCTGTTATTTTTGTGCTCATTGCCAGAAAGCTGGAATGGTTTAGTTATGGCCATTAGTAACTCTTTCTCTGGATATAGTACTTTAAAGTTTGATGATGTTGTCGGTGCTATCCTTAACAAGGAAATGCGATGGAAAAGCTCCGATGAGACATTGGGTAATTATTTGAGTGCAGAGTCTAGGGGAAGAAGAATAGAAAGAGAAAAGAGCTCAGGATATCATAGTAAATCAAGGAAAGGAAGATCCAAGTCCAGATCGGGGATAGTGTGCTGGAAATGTGGAAAGAAAGGACACCTGAAGAAAGACTGTAGATCTTGAAAGGGAAAGAAGGAGATGCGCAACAAGAAAACAATCATGAAGAAAATGTGACAGGTGATGTGTTACAAGATGCCTTGATTCTTTCTTTCGAAAATGTTACTGATTCCTGGGTAGTAGATTCAAGGGCTTCATTCCATGCCACACCTGATATGAAATATTTTCATGACTATGTTCAAGGAGATTTTGGACAAGTCCGTTTGGGTGATGATAAACCCTGTAAAATTGTTGGAATGGATAAGGTTCTTGTAAAACAACATAATGGAAAACAATGGCTATTAAAGGAGGTAAGGCATGTTCCAGATCTGAAGAAAAATTTGATTTCAACAAGGCAATTAGGCAGTGAAGGTTGTGTGACAACTTTCACAGATAAAACCTGGAAGGTCACCAAAGGAGCCCTAGTAATAGCAAAAGGTGAAAAGGTTGGTACATTGTATTTATGCAATGGTATTTCTAACTCTGTTAATGCTATAACTTCCAAAGGAGCAGATGCAACATTATGGCATCATAGGCTTGGACACATGAGTGAGAAGGGGATGAAGATTCTTCACTCAAGAAATTTGTTGCCAGGTTTGAAGAATTTTGATTTGGATTTCTGTGAGAATTGCATTTATGGAAAACAGAAGAGAGTTAGATTTCTCAGAGTTGGGAAAGAAAAGAAGAGCGAAAAATTAGAGCTTGTGCATACAAATGTATGGGGACTTGCTCAGGTATCATCTCTTGGTGGCTCTCATTATTATGTCACTTTTATTGATGATGAAACTAGAAAAACTTGGATTTATTATATTTAGAATAAATCTAATGTATTGGATACTTTCAGTAAATGGAAAGCTTTGGTTGATATTGAGACAGGAAAGAAGTAGAAGTGTCTCATATTAGACAATGAAGGTGGATATTGCAGCAAAGAGTTTGATAGGTACTGTTCAGAGCATGGAATTCGTAGAGAGAAGATAGTTCCAAGAACACCACAAGAAAATGGTGTGTCAGGAAGGATGAACAGAACAATCATGGAGTTTGCAAGGTGCATGAGATTATATGCAGGATTGCCTTTACAATTTTGGGCAGATGATGTAGATACTGTTGTTTATCTAATAAACAGAGGGCCTTCAAGTTCCTTGGATGGTGGTATTCCAAAGGAAGCATGGATAGGTAAAAAGGTAAACTACTCTTTTTTATAGCTTTTTGGTTGTGAGGCCTTTGTCCATATTAATAAAGAAAATAGAACAAAGCTTGAGGAAAAATCAAAGAAATGTACCTTTATTGGATATGGTGTTAATGATTTTGGTTATCGCTTATATGATTATGAAAATCACAAAATCATTAGGAGAAGAGATGTAATATTAAATGAAAAGGTCTTGTATAAGAATCAGTTGCAGGAAAAGAAATAGGAAAAAAAAACAAATAACATACAAGCCAAGGAGATCATTTATAGGGGTAAGCAGCTCTAAAACTCCCTTAATCTTCAAGATCCATTAACAACAACGACCACCATAACAATGAACAGCACCTCAAACACCTCAGTAAGTGGTGTTAGAAGATCTTAGGATAGCTAGACCCCCTGAATGATACTCTCCTTCATTATATTATTTATTGTTGACTGATTCTGGTGAACCTGAATGTTATGAAGAAGCAATGCAAGTTGAAAGCAGGAAGAAGTGGGAGCTAGCGATGGAAGAAGAGATGGACTCCTTACTGCATAACCAGACTTAGGACATAGTCAGGTTGCCTGCAGGTAAAACTACATTGCAGAATAAATGGGTTTACACGTTGAAGGAAAAAGATGGAGGAAAACAGAGGTACAAAGCTAGACTTGTGGTGAAGGGGTTTGGAAAAAAGAAAGGTATTGAATTTGATGAAATATTTTCTCCTGTTGTTAAGATGACTTCAATCATAACTATTTTAACTCTTGTAGCAGTGGAAGATATACATCTTGAACAGTTAGATGTAAAGATAGCATTTCTCCATGGAGATTTGGAGGAAGAGATCTATATGCAGCAACCAGAAGGATATGAGGTCAAAGGGAAAGGAAAATTAGTGTGCAGGTTAAAGAAGAGATTTTATGGCTTAAAACAAGCTCCAAGATAGTGGTATCTAAAATTTGACAATTTTATGTCTGAACAAGGTTATACTAGATGTCACTCTGATCATTGTGTTTATCTAAAAAGAAAAATGATGGCAGCTATATTATATTTTTATTGTATGTAGATGACATGCTTATTGCAGGGTCTAACATGCAGGAAATAAATGTTCTCAAAAGAAAATTGGAAAATTCCTTTGCAATGAAAGATCTAGGAGATGCAAAACAAACCCTTGGTATGAGAATAACTAGAGACAGGAAAAATCACAAATTAACACTGTCTCAGAATGAGTACATACAAAAGGTGTTGAAAAGAATTAATATGCAAAATGAAAAACCAGTTAGTACACCTTTTGCTAGCCATTTCAAACTTATTAAGGAGATGTGCCCCAAGACCCAAGAAGAAATGGACTACATGTCTAAAGCTCCATATGCATTAGCAGTTGGAAGCTTAATGTATGCAATGGTTTGCACAAGGCTTGATATTGCACATGCAATGGGAGTTCTAAGCAAGTACATGAAAAATCCAGGAAAATAATATTGGATGGCAGTAAAATGGATTCTCAGATATTTGAGAGGTACCACAAATCAAACATTATGCTTTGGTGGTTCAAACATTGCTCTACAGGGATATGTTGACGCAGATATGGCAGGTGATAGAGATAACAGGAGGAGCACTATAGGATATGTATTTACTATAGGTGGAACAACTATCAGTTGGGTTTCAAAAATCCAAAGTGTTATTGCACTTTCAACAACAGAAGCAAAGTATGTTGCTGCTACAGAGGCTAGTAAAGAAATGATTTGGTTACAAAGGTTTATGGATGAATTGGGTAAGAAGCATGATATGGACAATTTATACAAGGATAGCCAAAGTGCCATTCATCTTGCAAAGAACTTAGCATTTCATTCTAGGACTAAACACATACATCTCAAGTACCATTTCATATGGTCAGTATTGGAAGATGGACAGTTGAAGCTGGAAAAGATACACACCAGCCAGAATCCTACAGATATGCTAACAAAAGTTGTAACCAGGGGGAAACTGATATTACGCTCAATTTCAATTGGTATTCAAGGATAACGATGAAGATGAGAAATAGCTAGGTCCAAAGAGGAGTCATTTTCCAACGAATGAAGCACTGGTGGAGTTGCTACAATCAGTCTCCAAGTGGGAGATTGTTGGGCGTGGAGCCTGATTATCTTGTTTATTTTGTATCACAACATTGGAACCCTGTACCTTAATGGGGCGGCAATGCCGCCTGTAATTAAATGCTACCTCAGGGGTCCAGGGGGGGCGACTGCGACTTTATGGAGCCCCCCTTGGAGGGGGGTTTCGAGGGTAGCGCTCCCGAAGCTAAAAACAGATGTAAAATTTCCTTGTAAAAGTATAGTAATTTCTAGTCAATCTAGGTCGCTCATTAGGAGGATGATCTGACGGTAGAAGTTATGTTTATTTTATGGTTTTTTGCCCTAGAAGGCAACCCCTCCCTTGTATGAGGGTATTGTATTGCGGTTGTGCATTGTATGTGAATTCTCGGAGCGAGAAACAGATAGGGAGACTGTGAGAGAGAACAGAGGATATTACAGTGGATCTGTTGTAGGTTGTGTCTCTTCATTTTGCTGGATAATGGAAAGGAAGGACTGGTTGTTCGGGGTGGACGTAGCCCAAACTGGGTGAACAAGGTATTTTGTGTCTCTCTGGTTTTACGTGTTTTGTGTGCTTGTGTTTTCCACATATTTTATGTGTTTCATTGCTCTGTAATATATAATTTTCTAACAATTTTCTCAACATTCAGCTTGGAATAAGTGTCCCATTGACCTTGGTTATTGTTTTTCCTTTATAGACTTTTATTACATGGAATTTTCACCAGGGTTGTTACACTAATTTTTGATCTCCCTATATTATGCTCACATATAGCATAATTTGGAAAAGTAATTGGCCCATTATCCACACATAAGGTTTCTTTTCTTACAAAGAAGAAACATCACATAATGTAATTAGGGGAATTTTATTAAAGGATCATGAACCACATATCCACATACTTGCAATTCAAACACTTTGTGTGTGCACTAGATTCACCTTGTACACACCATCACTACTA
This sequence comes from Pinus albicaulis, assembly GCA_034641835.2. NCBI lineage: Eukaryota > Viridiplantae > Streptophyta > Pinopsida > Pinales > Pinaceae > Pinus > Pinus albicaulis. The sequence goes on along the minus strand of CM076575.1, from coordinate 507,970,791 downwards.
ACCAATTTTATTTACTAACTATTTTTTTTCATACAAGGTCAGTTATGATATATTTATCAAAAAAGGGGAGGAAGAGGGACTTCCTCATTACATGCTCACTCCTCTCAACTTACAAAACAAATCTAATTGCTGGGAGTGCTTGAATGTGTTGAGAATGCAGCAAGATGATGGAGCTTAGTGAAATGAAGTCGCCTTCACTAAGTGGGCCCGCAGGCAAATTCTGGCGCAAAGTCTATTTTTAGACTATGTCTATTTTTAGACATACGGAGCATAATTTGGGAATTCTACTTGGAGATTCTTGAAGTATGCAACATGTTGGTAAAAATAGATGAGACCCTATTTTTTAGGACCCAGACTATTTTTAGACTGATCTCCTAAAAATATGGAAGTCAAATATTATTTACCCTTAATAATATTTTGACTATAAACAGCAGTTTACTCTCTTGGCGCACTTCAGTTTGAGTCATGGAGGTGACTCATGCAACTGACACAAGGAATCACGTGGTTCCTAGGTTTTGATGGCATCTTGCATGGTTGGCTTCAGTTAGACTTCAGTGGCAGGAGTTTTGGAGGAGTTAACGGGACAGATAGTGGAGTTGTGTTCTGTTTGTTTTAGTTGAACTAGTTGGGATTAGTTAACTAACTAATCAACTAGATATGAGGGGAGTAAATTAAATAATATTTAATTTACTAAATATTAACTCATTAGTCAACTCAAGAACACTTCAGTTCACTACAGTGCATGATCAGTTCAGTGGAGACCAGTGGAAGAGGTAGATGAAAGGGAGAGTAAAGCTATCAGTTGGTAGATTTGTTTTGCATGAGATTTGCATTACACTTGGAGGAATTGTCCATGACAATTACGCAATCAAGGGAAGGGGATTCGAACCTTGAACCTCTTCATATACAGGCCATGATTGCGCAATAGAGGCAAGGTAATTGGCGGGGAGTTTTGAACCTCAGACTTGTTCAAAACTGAGTCAGATTGTGAGTAACTTCATGAGAGAGTACTGAGTACTTGTGAGGAGTATTGTACTTGTTTGGTTACTTGATTTCTCCATTATAATATACACAATAGCTGCGGGGTTTTCAGATATAGGCTTTCCCCATACATACTGAGTTAATGTGTGATTGATTTGATGTGAGATTGCTTCTATATTTCCGCATGTGACAATTAATTGTAGAAGAAGGTTATGTGTTATGCATGCAATTCGAAATTGATGTATGATCGGGTTAATCTTCATTGAATAAGTGATTTATTCAGCTAATTTCTACAGAATGTTGTTGCATTGCAACTTCCGCTACTTCTTACACGCCTTTCAACTATAGAGGCTATCACATTTAGACTATAGATTCTCAAAAACTGATTAAGTAAAAGGATACATTTTTTTTCATGTTAAACTATATTAAATCCTAAGCAACAATGGATTGAGCTGTGAGAAACAAATGGAGGAGGGGTTTCACATTTTGACAGTATTTTCACTCTTCCTGTGGCCACTTCCTTGGTCTAGGGAGTTGGAGCTGCACTCAGACTTTTTTGTGAGAAGGTCCTGCAGAAAGAGAATGGTTCCTTCAAGGTGGGTACAACAATTTTTGACATCTTCAGGTCTGCGCTACTTGTAAACTGTTTCTTTTGAAGGAATTTTATTTTCTATTTAGTGTGAGCCCTATTCTAGATCATTTGGTTCTTTGACTGCTCAATGAATATTTTATGATATTCACAAAAAGCATAGGGATGACTCTTCTCTTCAAAGGGATCCATATTCATATTGTGAGGGAAGGAGAAGGTGTTGTTGCCTTTATTCAGAGGAACAAAGGACACGTATTTGAAGATGACAACAAAGGTTTTGAAGATTGAAAAAGGGTTTAAAAATTTATTAAAACTTTTAACATCGCAAAAATTCTTTGGAGAGGGAGGCTTTGAAAAGTGTGATGGAGGGATTGCAATGGGAAGAGAAACTGTCAAATGCAATTTGTGATAGGGATGGTGTGGCTTAGTGCTACAGTAATGTCACAATCGGCGGTTGGGAGTGGTAAGAGTTAACGAAGTGGGAGTGAAATGTGCGAAGTGAAAAATGCGATAATGCCGAATTTGGGAAATGCGAGATATGAGGGGTGACGTGGCAACAAAGTAAGGTAAGAATATCACAATCGGGGCTTGGAAATGGAACACATTAACGGGAATCAAGTGGGGAATGTGATTTGCGAATGCGAAAGCACAAATCACAATGAAGAATGGAAAAATAAAGGAGGGAAAGGATTCTGCAAAGTACGAAATGCGATAATGCCAAATTTGTGAAATGCGAGATGCGAGGGGTGACATGGCAACAAAGTTGGTTATGATATATTTATCAAAAAATGGGAGGAAGAGGGACTTCCTCATTACATTCTCACTCCTCTCAACTTACAAAACAAATCTAATTGTTGGGAGTGCTTGAATGTTTTTACATTGCAACTGCTGCTACTTCTTACACGCCTTTCAACTATAGAGGCTATCACATTTAGACTATAGATTCTAAAAAAATGATTAAGTAAAAGGATACATTTTTTTTTCATGTTAAACTATATTAAATCCTAATCAACAGTGGATTGAGCTGTGAGAAACAAAGGGAGGAGGGGTTTCACATTTTGACAGTATTTTCACTCTCCCTGTGGCCACTTCCTTGGTCTAGGGAGTTGAAGCTGCGCTCAAACTTTTTTGTGAGAAGGTCCTGCAGAAAGAGAATGGTTCCTTCAAGGTGGGTAAAATTTTTGACATATTTAGGTCTGCAATGCTTGTAAACTATATCTTTTGAAGGAATTTTATTTTCTATTTAGTGTGAGCCCTATTTTAGATCATTTCGTTCTTTGACTGCTTAATGAATATTTTATGATATTGACAAAAAGCATAGGGATGACTCTTCTCTTCGAAGGGATCCATATTCATATTGTGAGGGAAGGAGAAGGTGTTGTTGCCTTTATTCAGAGGAACGAAGGACACATATTTGAAGATGAAAACAAAGGTTTTGAAGATTGAAAAAGGGTTTAAAAATTTATTAAAACTTTTAATATCGCAAAAATTCTTTGGAGAGGGAGGCTTTGAAGAGTGCGATGGAAGGATTGCAATGCGAAGAGAAACTGTCAAATGCGATTTGCGATAGGGATGGTGTGGCATAGTGCTATAGTAATGTCACAATCGACGGTTGGGAGTGGTAAGAGTTAACGAAGCGGGAGTGAAATGTGTGAAGTGAAAAATGCGATAATGCCGAATTTGGGAAATGTGAGATATGAGGGGTGACGTGGCAACAAAGTAAGGTAAGAATATCACAATCGGGACTTGGAAATGGAACACATTAACGGGAATCAAGTGGGGAATGCGATTTGCAATTGTGAAAGCACAAATCACAATGAAGAATGGAAAAAGAAAGGAGAGAAAGGATTCTGCAAAGTGCGAAATGCGATAATGCAAAATTTGTGAAATGTGAGATGCGAGGGGTGACATGGCAGTGAAGTACAGTAAGAATATTTCAATCGGGGCTTCAAAGTGGAATGTATTAATGAGAACCAAGTGGGGAATGCAATTTATGATTGCAAAAGCGCAAATCACAATGAAGAATGAAAAAAGAAAGGAGAGAAAGGATTCTGCGATGGCCGAGACTGATGAAAGCAAACGAATAAGGCGGCTAGACATTTTAAGTGCTTTTAGGAATAAGAGGTGGGTGCAGCAGATGGATGGGTTAGAGAGGAAATATATAAAGAGGGTAGATCCAGTGTACAAAGAGTTCTCGAGAATGAAGTTCTAAGAGAGGATACACTGGAAGTTTTTGCAGGATATCCTAAGAGGATTCGATGATATCCAATTCTAGATTTTTTGAATTTGATTGTAAGTATGCTTAGAGAATCGAGTCAGATCAGAGTTGAGTATAATCTATACTTCGAGGGAGCGAAAATCCATAATGTAGATGGGCTTGAGATGAGCCTTCATGGGATGGGAATTGTTGTGATGTGTCCATCAATGCAGGTCCGTCCAATTTCTCTGCCAACTTCCTCGTTTGCCTGAGAGTTCGCCAATTTGTTGTTATTTCTTAGAATGTGATAATACTCATTCCCATCAACTTGCATTGCATATTGGTCCACTCTACTGAGCATTTGACAGAGAGCTGCATTCTTTGGCCTGTTGCCACTTACCATTGCATGCATAATAATAGAAGAGTCTCCAAAAATAATTGGGTTGTGCATGTCTCTGTATTTTAAAAATTTTATGCCTAGAAGGAGACCATATGCTTTCGAATTATTGTTGGACATTATTACCATGCCCCAACTGTACTCAATGGGGCTAGAATTATCTCTGTTTATTATAACTCCACCAGCTCCAGCTTTTCCCGAATTCCTTTTGGAAGCCTCGTCGAAGAAAAGACATGGCCTGTTGAGAGATTTGATCCAGTTTTGGAATTCTTCTTCCTCTTTTCTACCTTTCCATTTTGGTTGTTCCTTTGTGGTTTTTGTCATCTATTGGGCATTAATCTTATTGAAGGCGAAGCTGATCCAACTCTTTTATTCATTCTGTAATTGTTGCATGTTAATTCCATTGATCCCTTTTATTGATATGTATTAGGAACTCTGTGATTTTTCCCTAGACCTTTGATGTCACTCTTTCTAAAGTTTGATTTTTTTTTTTAAACGCCATTCCATTCCTTGCAAGCCCAATCTGCGAGCAGAGGAAGGAGGAGATACTGGACCAATATCTTTGCAGAGTGAATTTGATTTTTAAAGTGTAGGGGTAAATTCTCTTCCATTTGTTTAAGAATTGATTGAGAGGGAGATTGTAATTCAGATTTGCTTCAATTGGGAACACGATTATCTTCCAACACTCTCTGGAGAAAGATTAGTCTGAGAAGAGATGTTGAATATTTTCTTCCTCCTGCAAGAAAAGGGGACATTGAGAATTTTTTATTTTATTTATTTATTTATTTATTTATTTTTATTTTTATTTTTATTTATTTATTTTTTCTTCAGATTTTCAGCAGTGAGAGTTTTTCTCTAGAGAAGAGTCCATAAAAATATCTTGATCTTTGGGAGAGTTTCCACTTTCCAGGCACACTTCCAATACTTCCAATCTTGTTGCCTTTGCTGATCTTGTATTGTGTCATATCCTGACTTAAATGTATAGTCTCCACCTGTAGGGATCCAAAAATGGGCATCGTGGATGTTCTGAGCTAACGAGGAAACTCCACTCAGTCGAAATATCATGGAGTTCCACTGGTCCATGAGTTCAATTGGAAAGTTGGGTCTATCTCACTGCTTCCAGGTGCCATCTTCCTCCCATTTGGAAATTTCCCCCAATTTTTCATAACCTTCCACTGTCATCCAGATCTTTAGATCGTGAATATTTGGGATACTACCCAAGGGGGGATTCCCCATGATGTCGTCAGTCCATAAATTTATTTTTCCCCCATTTCCTGGCCTTGTGGAGATATTTTTCCTTATCACCGGAATTGCATTGGAAATGAGCTTCAAAATTTGGGAGCATGGTCTTATGGGACTCATTTCCAAAAAAAGATCCTTGGAGCATTGAGGTATTTTGCTTCTAAAGAAATTTTCCACCAACATCTTTCTCTTGTTAGAAACCTCCATGCAATCTTAGTTCTGAGGGCCAAATTCATTATCCCAGGGGTTCTGATAGACAACCCTCCATTCTTGTAGTGGGCAGTGACCTAGTTCCAATTAACAAGGCTGAATTTTTTTGTTTGAGTTTTGTCTCCCTTCCATAAGAAGCCTCTAATTATGATTTCAATTTGTTTATGAATGCTAGCAAGAGCTGCTATTAGAGCAAACTGATATAGGGGCAGCGCTGAAAGGATCGATTTAAGGAGAGTGACTCTTCTCGCCTAATTTAACCATATCATCCCCCAATAATGGATTTTTCTTTTCATTTTTTCTACATATTTATTCCATATCTTGGTCTCTAAATTTTTCTTGGTGATAAACAACTCGAGATATTGAAAGTGGCTCCAATTTGTTTGGAAAGGAATTTCCAAAATTTGTGACATTATTTGAATAGTTCTTGGAGGGGTGTTCCAGCCATACAAAAAACTTTTTCCATTATTAAACAGCCCTCCCAAAACATCCATGAATTTGTCCAGAACAGATTTAAATCTTCTTTCCACAATATAGGATGCTCCCCACATAAGAAGGATGTCCTCTGTGAACAAGGAATGGTTGATGCTTTTGGTGCCCTTTCTTATAGTCAGGCCAGTTAAGGAGGAGTTTCTATAAAAATGTTCTAGATTTCTACTTAATGAGTCAACCATTAAAATGTAGAGGAATGGAGACAGGGGGTAGCCTTGCCTAAGCCCTCTTGAGCTTTGAAAATAATCACACAGTCTACCATTTACAAGAGGGGAAATCCAAGGGCCATTGGTACAAGCCTTTATGGCCAAATCTATTAAGTACAACAAAGATATAGGATAGATTAACTCTATCGAAAGCATTGGCCATGTCCATTTTTAGAATGAAGCCATGTTCATTGCGAGAAAAGATTGAGTGGAGGGCCTTTTGGACAAGAATGATATTGTAACAAATTTTACGATTTGGAATGAAGCCTCCTTGATTTTCAAAGATGAGGGAGTGAAGGAGAGGTTTAAGTCTTCCAGCTAGGATTTTAGAAATGATTTTGTAGGAATCATTGCATAGGGAGATGGGGTAGATTCTGTTAAGTGATGAGGGACGAGGGTCTTTTGGGTTGAGGGAAAGAAAGGTGGAATTTGTGAATCCTCCTGCTTTTTTCTTTTTGATAACATATCTTATCATTTTTAACAAGTCCTTATTTATTACATCACAGAAGGAGTGATAGAAGGAGATGGTGAAGCCATCCAGGCCTAGTGCCTTTTCTACATGTAGGCTCCAAACTGTTGACATGAATTCTTTTCCTGTTACTTCTTTGGAGAGTTCTTTATTTGCTTCCTCACCAATAATTTTTGGAATATGCATTAAAAATTCCTCTGAATTTGCGTGGTTGTCCACAACTTTTAGGAGAGTTTTGAAATGCTGAAATTTGTTTTCTTGATGTCTTCTTGGCCCTTTATCTCAAACCCTCCTTCTCCCATGATTTTTTCTATATTATTTTTTATGATTCTTGTTTTGGCTGAATTGTGGAAGAAGGTAGTATTTTTATCCCCTGCTTGGATCCAAAGCTGCCTAGACCTTAGCCTCCAAGTTTCCTCCTCTTTCCTGTTACTTCTATATATTTTCCAATGTATCTCCTTTTCCTTTATCTGATTTTTTGTTGTGTTATCCATGTTTTCCATTTTCTCTTTTATTTTTGCAAACTCTTGTTGCAACTCTTCTTTTTCTTTCTACAGTTCCTAATAGCTTGTCTTTGCCCAATATTTCAGTCTTGCTATGATTCTCTTTAGTTTTGTTTCCCATATATAGCTGGGAGATCCATTAATTTCCTGTCTCCGTATTCTTTCTTGACCTCTTCATGGATGCTCCACAACTGGTTATATTTGAAGGGAAGAGGCCCATAATTTTCTATTGAACCAAGCTCGTTGGAAACAGGTTTGCGGTCTGAAGTTGCTGATGGGATGATCTTGGAAGAGACTTTGCTAAAGCTAGACACCATGTTGTCCTTGATGAGGATTCTATCTAGCCTTTCTTTGATGTTGGCCTTTCCCAATCTCTTGTTTTCCGAAGTGAATTTCCCATTTTTGGGTGGGATGACCATAAGGTTGCATTGCTCTATGATTTCTTCAAGGGTTTCCCTGGATGGATCTGGCTGAAAGAGGCCACCTCTTTTTTCTTTTTCTTTTAGAATTAGATTTAAGTCTCCTCCAAGGATTATATCTTCTTCTTGATCTTCCATTGTTGTTTCTTTTAAGTTTTTCCAACAGATTTCCTTGTCTTTGTAGTGATTCGGGGAATAGATGTTGTATAAGCTTATTTGCTTTTCCAAAACTAAATTTTTTAGATTTTTTTTAATCTAGTGAACTTCCATTTTTTAATTCTGCAATTTCCACTTTCCTTTATGCCAAGAATGCAAATTCCATTGGATGCACCATTGGCTGAAAAATATATCCCTTCATAGTCTTTTATTTTTGCTGTGATACTCTCCATCTCATGACTGTTGATTTTTGTCTCTTGGATAATGAGGATGTCTTTTTTTTCCTTGTTGATGAGGTCTTTGATGATATTTAGTTTGGAGAGGTGACCTAATCCCTTGCAATTCCAAGATACTATTATCATTATTTATTGGGGATTGAGGATGAGGGACCATTTATTTTGTGAATTTGATGGGTTTTTTCTTTTCTCTTGTTGCCTTTCTCAAGGTAGCTCTCCATTGGTTTTTGTGTTCCTAGGGTGAGATCCTTCACAGCTTCCTCGTCTCTTAGTTATTTATTTGACTTCCTTCCTGCTTTCTTGGAATCATCGGTAGATATTAAGGATTCCTTGGATTGATTTCTTGTAAGGATCTGGTCAGAAGTGGCTCAGGGGGGGAGTAGACAGTGAGAAAAAGGCCCAAAGGGGGATGGGAGCTAGGGGGAAGAGAGGAGAGGTCAAAGGTATTCTGGGGGTTGAGGGGTAGGGAGAGGGAGGGATTAGGGGAATTCGAAGCAATGGAGAGAGGCTCAAAAGGGTTTGAGCCCAGGATGGGGGAGGATTCAGGGAAGGAAGGGGAAGGATGGATAGAAGATATATGGGTAGGGGAGGAAGGGCCAGATGGAGGAGGAGGGGGAGGGGTGAGCTAAGATTTGTTTGCAATATTTTTCTTTTTCACTTGTTCCCATTTTGGATCTTGGATTTCTTCAGTTTTCTTGTTATTTTCATTTTTTTTGTTACATATATTAGCGAAATGGTTGTATTCATGACATACCTTGCACTTGAAGGATATTTTCCTGTAGTCTAGCTGCTGAATATGCGTCTAGTTGTCGACTTTGAGCTTGATGGCTTCCGGGAGTCCTTCTCCTAGATCAACTTCGATATAAATCCTTGCACATGCCTAAATATTTTCTTTTGGTTTGCTTCTATCGATATACTTTCCAATGACATTCCCTATTACTCTTATAGAATCATCTCCCCAGTAGTGCAAGGGAAGTTGCAGAAGCCTGATCCTGACCGGAACCACATTAAGACATCCAGTTCCAGATTGAAGCCCGATGTCCATCCGTTCAAATATAGACCTCTAGTGTCCATGAAGTAAGGACTGTTTCTAAAGATTAAGTCACGATCATCGTTGGATTCGAAGTGGAAGGTGTAATAACCTCTGCTAGAGAACTGAATGGGGATATTTCCCTGAGTAACTTGTGCCCAGTTTCATTCCACCCATTTTGGACCTTTTTGGGGGAAGGCCAAAGTCAAATAAACTATCCAACAAGCCCTTTTTTCGACAGGGATAGCGTTGCTCTACATGGAATATTGGGGAGCAGATTGATCTTGGGGATTGCTGTGAGTTTTTTGATGAATTTGGAGATAGCTGGATGATTTATCTGAGGGCCCATTGAAGCGATCATAGAGGAAAATGTAGAGGCGGCCTCATCAGGTTGGGATTGATGGGAAGATTCAAGGGCGTCACTGGAGGGAGCCCCACCCAGATCAGGCTCCGGCTGAGCCATGGTGGTGGAGGGTCCAGGCATTGTGCAGTCGGGGAGCCACTAGCTCAGGTGTAGCGCGGGATCACAACAATACTTTACTAACTATTACAAGAATAGTAGTTGAATCTTATATTTTACTTTGAATATTTTCACAAAAACATATTCTCACATAGTATAATTAGGAAAGAAGCAAGTGGTCCATCATCCACGCATCATTTATTTTCTTCAAGGAACAAACACTACATAGTGTAATTAGGGGAATTGTATGAAAGTATTATGAACCACATATCCACATACTTTCAATTCAAAACCTTTGTATGTACACTAGATTCACCTTGCACACACCATCACTATTAACCAATTGTTTTACTAACCATTACACGTAGAGTAATTTCTTATATTTTACTTTGAAATTTTGCATACAAACATATGTTCCCATATTATAATTAGGAAATAAGTAAGTGGCCCATCATACACACATAATTTGTTTTCTTGCAAGGAACAAACATCACATATTTTAATTAAGGGAATTGTAAAGGATCACTGTTGAAATTCCTTGTAGATTCAAAATTTCTTATGTAATTTTCTAAAACAAAATACATGAATCTACTCTACTCTTCAGCAGAGAACAAATAATTGATCGATAATTCACAACATAAACATGAGACAAGATTCAACACATATGCTCAGATATTTATCTAGGGAAAAACAACTACTCGAGACCCCTTCCTATATGTATTTCATTAGTCAGAAAATAGAGAAGAAATACAATGCTTTCTCAAGCTCGAGCAACCTCTGCACTAGTATAATCTATCTCACTGCTTCACAAGATAGATTTGGTCAATAATTAACCAAATTCCTTCTTGCTCAAGTCCCTATTTCCTTGCACTGTTAAATAAGGAATTGGACCCTACTAATTAGGGAAATTTCTCATTAGGAATTGCGCAATTCCTCTAGGCCCTTCTCTGACTGCATGCACCACTTGTAGAACTTGGAATTGTCTACAACTAATAGTACACTACCCTTGAAATCCAATCTCAACTGGGTAACTAGATTTATCTGCATGCATCATTATCCTAGGATGATTGATGATTTAACTGGTTGGTAACAAGTGAACACACCCCACTACTAGACCTTCCACTAGTTCTTAATCAGTTAGAACTAGTTAAACTCATAATAACTCAAATTAACTGAAACAATTTGCTAGAAATTTGCAATCAATCATAACTAAACATAGCTCAAGTGTCTCCAAATCGAATTAACTTATTTAACTAAGTGATAAGTGCCATATCACCTCAATTAAATCCCTCCAAGTATATTACTAAAATTAGAATTCAAAATTTCTCCTAATTTAATTAAGGAAAAAATAAATTAAGAATTTCTTGCTGCATTTCAACAATCACCGCATATTGTTACACAACATTTTGGCATCGTCCCTGAATTTCCTATTCCAGATACTGGAGGACCATCATAAGGACCCCTATGTACTATCACATGTTATTTTGAATTTCATTGCATCCCTCAACATGCCAAGAAAAAAATCTTTGTGGACCATTCCTGAAGTAGGCCCTTAAAAACATGTACTTTTGGTTCGACATGGTGGTGTAGTTATGTCCTCGCGCCGATGGCCAGATTTGCACTAGGCCTCATGCCATGGTCGCTATTTCTCTGAAGAGCCCCCGCGCCGAGATACTTCTGAAAGGTTTTTAAATATGGAAACGAAGCTTCTAAGATCTAACATCTTCATGAGCGGAGTCATGGATGTTTGTTCGACTGGATGTCACTACAGAATTTGGCGGAAATTCCGACGGCCAATTCGTCGCTATTCCGACACATATCCGTCGCAAGAGCGACAGTTAGGGGGCGGAAAAACCGTGGTTTGTCCTGCCGTCGCCGTTCCGACGCAAGCAAAAACTGTCGCACTATCGACACTTCTTCCGACGTTACGAACCGGCGTCACTCTTCCGACGTCTCACAAACCGTCGCGCCTCCGACGTTTGAAAACTGTCGCACTTCCAGTGAAATGTGGTTCGACGTTTTTGACATCGTTCTTCCGACGCTCATAAACCGTCGCAGTTCCGACTAAACGTGGTCCGACGTTTTGGCGTCGCTCTTCCGACGCTCGTAAACTGTCGCAATTCCGACTAAACGTGGTCCGACGTTTCGGACGTCACTCTTCCGACGTCTGGAAGATGTCGTAATTCCGATGATATGTGGTCCGACGTTTGGAATGTCGCTCTTCCGACGTTTTCATGCTGTCTCTCCTCCGACGTTTCTGGGTTGTCGCAGTTCCGACGTCTACAAGGCGTCGGTAGACCGACGGAGGGTTCAATTTTTAAAAAAAAAATTAAAATTTTGAAAGTCGAGAAACGTTGTTTTGAAGATATTATATGAAGTAAAACAGTCCATGAAAGTGAAATAGCAGTATGTAGAATAGTAATGCAACAGATAGAGTACCGACGTCCATTATTCCAAATACAAATTAAAGTACCCAAAACCCTACAACAGTGAAGTAAAACAGTCCATGAAAGTGAAGATATTATATGAAGTAAAACAGTCCATGAAAGTGAAGATATTATATGAAGTAAAATAGTCCATGAAAGTGAAGATATTATATGAAGTAAAATAGTCCATGAAATTGAAGATATTATATGAAGTAAAACAGTCCATGAAAGTGAAGATATTATATGAAGTAAAACAGTCCATGAAAGTGAAATAGCAGTATGTAGAATAGTAAAGCAACAGATAGAGTACCGACGTCCATTGTTCCAAATACAAATTAAAGTACCCAAATTCTACAACAAAGAAGTTGAAAATGTACCATGAAAGTGAAATAGCAGTATGTAGAATAGTAAAGCAACAGATAGAGTACCGACGTCCATTGTTCCAAATACAAATTAAAGTACTCAAAACCCTACAACAGTGAAGTAAAACAGTCCATGAAAGTGAAGATATTATATGAAGTAAAACAGTCCATGAAAGTGAAATAGCAGTATGTACAATAGTAAAGCAACAGATAGAGTATCGACGTCCATTGTTCCAAATACAAATTAAAGACCCAAAACCCTACAACAGTGAAGTAAAACAGTCCATGAAAGTGAAATAGCAGTATGTAGAATAGTAAAGCAACAGATAGAGTACCGACGTCCATTGTTCCAAATACAAATTAAAGTACCCAAAACCCTACAACAGTGAAGTAAAACATTCCATGAAAGTGAAATAGCAGTATGTAGAATAGTAAAGCAACAGATAGAGTACCGACGTCCATTGTTCCAAATACAAATTAAAGTACCCAAAACCCTACAACAGTGAAGTAAAACAGTCCATGAAAGTGAAATAGCAGTATGTAGAATAGTAAAGCAACAGAGAGAGTACCGACGTCCATTGTTCCAAATACAAATTAAAGTACCCAAGACCCTACAACAGTGAAGTAAAACAGTCCATGAAAGTGAAGATATTATATGAAGTAAAACAGTCCATGAAAGTGAAATAGCAGTATGTAGAATAGTAAAGCAACATATAGAGTACCGACGTCCATTGTTCCAAATACAAATTAAAGTACCCAAAATCCTTGAACAGAGAAAAACGCTAATCATGTGAGGAGTGTGATATGTCCAAAATATAAAAGACCATCAGACCATATCAATAAACCAGCAACATAGACCAGCATCGCTAGTTTTGAAGGCAGAGTGATAAACATTAATCATTTTTTTCACAACAGAAAAAACGTTGTTTTGAATATATTATATGAAGTAAAACAGTCCATGAAGTCATTACATTTTCACATCTGAAGATTGGAACCCAAATATCCATCCATAAAAGTGGAAGTCCCACCCCAGAAAATGATAGAAAAATACCCCATGTCACATACAGGGACATGATATAAAACCCAGTAACGGTCCACATGGAGATTATCGACAATCCGAGAAAGCATCCAAATATGCCCGAGGCATCTATAAGAAAGTGAAATAGCAGTATGTAGAATAGTAAAGCAACAGATAGAGTACCGACGTCCATTGTTCCAAATACAAATTAAAGTACCCAAAATCCTGCAACAGAGAAAAACGCTAATCATGTGAGGAGTGTTAATTGTCCAAAATATAAAAAGACCATCAGACCATATCAATAAACCAGCAACATAGACGAGCATCGCTAGTTTTGAAGGTAGAGTGATAAACATTAATCATTTTTTTTTCACAAGAGAAAAAACGATGTTTTCAATATATTGTATGAAGTAAAACAGTCCATGAAGTCATTACATTTTCACATCTTAAGATTGGAACCCAAATATCCATCTAGAAAAGTGGAAGTCCCACCCCAGACAATGATAGAAAATACCCCATGTCACATACAACGACTTGATATAAAACCCAGTAACGGTCCACATGGAGATTATCGACAATCTGAGAAAGCATCCAAATATGCCCAAGGCATCTATAAGAAAGTGAAATAGCAGTATGTAGAATAGTAAAGCAAAAGATAGAGTACGTACCGACGTCCATTGTTCCAAATACAAATTAAAGTACCCAAAATCCTTGAACAGAGAAAAACGCTAATCATGTGAGGAGTGTGATATGTCCAAAATATAAAAAGACCATCGGACCATATCAATAAACCAGCAACATAGACCAGCATCGCTAGTTTTGAAGGCAGAGTGATAAACATTAATCATTTTTTTTTCACAAGAGAAAAAACGTTGTTTTGAATATATTATATGAGGTAAAACAGTCCATGAAGTCATTACATTTTCACATCTGAAGATTGGAACCCAAATATCCATCCAGAAAAGTGGAAGTCCCACCCCAGACAATGATAGAAAAATACTCCATGTCACATACAGGGACATGATATAAAATCCAGTAACGGTCCACATGGAGATTATCGACAATCTGAGAAAGCATTCAAATATGCTCGAGGCATCTATAAGAAAGTGAAATAGTAGTATGTAGAACAGTAAAGCAACAGATAGAGTACCGACGTCCATTGTTCCAAATACAAATTAAAGTACCCAAAATCCTTGAACAGATCAAGAAAAACGCTAACCATGTGAGAATTCAAAGTAAAGTTAATCTATTAACATTGCGAATAAAATTACACCGAAGTCAAAAACATTGCCTGGCCATACTCATGGCAAATTTGTCATCAAAAATCAAAAAATTAAGAAGACTGCCCTCATACGGGGAAACCAGTCTTGAACGTTTAATTTACAGAATTCAAAAATATTACTTAAAGGTCCAGCACAGTAAAATAAACTAAAAGCAGCCCAATTAACTGGGCCTGCTAAGCAAGAAAAACAAATTAACCAAACTAATCCACCGCTGGTTCCTCCATGATTCGGCACCATCCTAATTCGGAAGGTCCAGGATCGCTAGGTGCTACCTCCTCATGCATGCCACGGCTCCCCTCCTGAAGGCCCGAATGCTGGCCGGCTTTTTCCGAGCTCAGACCCGCCGGACGGGTGCATTCTTCCTCCGTTTGGGCCTCCTCGCGGAAGACCACAGTGACTAAAGCCGTGATTCTTGGGCAGTTGAGAGAGCAATTAAAGGAAAATTGCGCAGTGCGCGTCGTGGGAGAAGGTGAACTAACGATGGGGAAGCCAGGAGCAGGGGAATCCATACGGTGGCCAGATGCTACAAGCTGACCCCGCCCACTCCTAGTATTTGGATATCGACCTAAGTAATAATCACTGGACTGGCCGGAAGTCATCTCTGTTGAGGTGCTGGAGGGAGCGCGTCGGGATTGACCTCTAGTGCTCCCCCTGCGGCAACGCATCCTATGACGCACGCGAGGCATGGGTGCAATCTCAGGCGCAGGCGCAATGGGCACAAGAGACGAAGAAGCAGAATTCCAATTAACAGAGGAAGACAGACAGAGACAGAACCGAGAGAAATGGAAATATGCAGCAAAGTCTAGGCAGAAGTTCCGTTGGCCACTTCTCCTTATCATCGCAGTTACCAGACAGTGTAATCCAGCAACCGGCTTGTCTGAAATACCATGGCTAAACGCCATTTTTTATGTCGACCCGTCTGCAATGCAATCAAAGGACGACCGTCATAATGAATCTCTGATCATTAATAATGAGAGCCGAAGGCCGGATCAAATTGGAGCGTGCGAAATCGCTCAGAGGAGTGGAGGTCTGATCTTGAACAATGTTAAAAATTAATTAATCTAGATTTGATGTGAAAACTTAATTGAATAGCGTTAAATGTTAATGCGAATGATATGAAATCGCCATATCCATGTCCCATCACCTTAAACGCCATCGAATGCACCCGCAGCCGGGAGCAGGGCAAGTTTTTATTGAGGACACGTGGCAAAAATCGATTGGAGCGGATCTTTGTTTGGGCCGCTCGCGCAGTGGAAATCCGGACCCGTAAAATATTAGGGCGAATTTGATAAGAAATTCGCGTCACAAAATTGGCCGACGTCAACAGGCTATTTTGGAACGCGAATTTGGTTTGAATTATGGTTTATCGCCGTTTGAAGTCCGGCGGGCTCGACTTTTGAACAATTCTCTTATAAAATTTGTGTTGGTTTTCTTTGATAATACACATATTAAAATCCCGCTTAATAAAGAGACAAAATTGTTGTGCTTTCGGAACCTGACCCGAGGATCGGACATGAGTTAACAAACAAAAGGATAGCGGAACCAGACATGCACCCGTGGTCAAGCCCTCTACCAAAACCACGAGCGGAATCACAAAAGCTGGTTGCCCATATCGCACCGCTTTTGCGGAGTAGGCGGTATTTCCTATTCACGAGCGATTCCATAGGGAATGCGACACGTGGCGAAGTGACCCCGGCAAACAACCGTTTAACCCATGCCATCGCACGTTAAAGCCCGACGTTGGAAGCCGAGCGAAATTGCCAAGAGTCGTTGATTTGGAGAAGGGCCATCGGACGGTGGTCACACGTTGAACTTGCCCGAAGGTTAACTAAGGTGTGCGGAGGATAGCCAGGTACGATACGAGTGTTTGATTGGTTATTGATATATATAGGTGGGGCCGGAGTATAATGAAATTGTTTAATTAAACGATTGGCGGATAATTAGCATAAGTCTGGAGGGTGATTGTTGTAAGGCTGGGTGGTGAAATATATAGCCGAAAGTTCACTACAAGTTATTTATTTAAAAAGAAACGTGGAGTATAAATACAAAGTGTTGAAAGTTAAACATTGGTTATAAGGATTGGAGATAATATAAAGCCGGGAATATAAATTAAAGTCCAACCATTGTGGATAGTATTTATTTATCAAATTCTACGAATTTGATAAATAAACCCGAAGAAAGAAGAAGTCAATTAAGACTCAGGCTGGAGGAAAAGAACGGGGTACACCAAGGGAAAATGCCGACAGAGCGATTGTAGACACACCAGCTCTCCTTGGGGGTCCAATTTCAGTTTTGTTGCGTCACACGATGATCTCTCTTCTCTGGCATTTACTTGTATTGAATATCACTATTCTAGGAATAAGGAGTTATTTTCTCCAAAAATAACCCTAGCCAAACATTGACAATGCATCAAGGATATCTTTCTATGCTTCATAAGCACATTTGTTCTACTTCTAAATCATGTCTTCGAAGTGGTTGTTGTGCTGGAAATTATTCACCAGTTGGTTTCATACCAAAGTCTTTTTCACATTTTCAGCATCCAATACATGAAAAAGATAATGGTTTAAAACAACCTAAATATTTGAAATTTTGCAAGAATTGTCCGGCACACTTTGAATATAAATTTTGAAGTCAAGTGCATGATGCTGTATAGGATCAAGTGTCATTTTGAATACCAAATGTTTCACAAAAAACTTCTCAACATGCTACCCCGCAGTAAGGATTAAATGACAATATTGCATCAACTATTTCCATAATAAAAGTGCACCTCGGCCATAAGACTAAACAACTACAAATGTTGTAGATCTAACAGGACCACAAAATCAAATGTATTCCACAAGGCCAATACTGTATGAAAAATGAAAAGGAGTTTGCAACCAAAAATACCTTAGGCAACTAATTCAATTAGATACACCAAACCATCAGCAAAAAGGAAAACCAGCCTACTCAAAAGGCAAGCGTTTACCTCCTTCGACAAAATTTTGAGTTCCGAAACAAGGGCCTTTATTGTCTTGTCAATGCCCCTAGTAATTTGAACGGGGTTTGCACCTGCTGCAACAACCTAAACAAAAAGGTTTCATTTCAAATTATTTTCCACAAATTTAAGATACAACCATTGTCAGCTTTGTATTTCCTAACAAGCTCATAAATTTTGACAAAAGAACCAAAATTTTTTAATACCTGATAGCAATTTTTTCACTCAAAAACTATCTTAGACTCAATAAACCCAACCCAAAACTAAAAAACCAAACACCATAAGACCCTACAAAAATGAATAGATGATCTTAATCCAGTACCATCGACAAAAAAGTTACCTTTACACCCTCACTTATTAAACCCTGTGCTGTTGAATTTTAACTTCAACTGCTGCAGCAGAAGGACGGATGCAGCAGCAACATTTTTTTTTGGAGGTTGCTTGCATGCCATCCAGAAATTTAATTCAGGATTTAAAATTCCTGCAAGTTTTTTTTGTAGACGGCCGCAGCCATATTTCTGTACAGGATTGTATTTAAACACAACAACCAGCATTAATGCAATTCACCAACCAGAAATTAAACAAACAGAAATTTACCCGATAGTTTTGTAAATTCAAAAGGAGGACACGTGGAGCATTAATATTGGATCACATGAAATTGAAGGGAATCTGAAAACCTGAAAACCGGACCCGAATTTTTTATAGGGCACATTGGATTGAGAATTCGAGTTAAAATTAGGCAGACGTCAACATTTCATTTTCGAACGCGAATTTGGTTTGAAATTCAATCTATTTAGACTTTTGAAGTCTGACGGAAAGGGTTCTTTAATGTTTTGATAGTTTAATATATACATATGTTATATATATATCATATGCGAAATGAAAGGTGGGCCATAGAATTTAGTTTTAATTTTATTTTTTAAAAAGAGGGTTTATTATAATATGTTTTATATGTTCTGGCATATAAAAATAAAAAGGTCGAAAAAGCTTGGTAGTTTTTTTTATAGACAGTACGTAAATTTTTTATTACATAGCAGTGTGTAAAAAGTGAAAAACCGAGTGTAACTTTTTAAGTGTGTATGCACAGCAGTGCGAAAGGGAAAAACACAGCAGAGTGTTTTAGAGACAGAGTATGTTTGTTTTGAACAGACAGTGAGCTGGTTTTATGCACTGCGTTTTGTAGTAGTCATAATTTTGTAATCCCTCTCAGTGAAGAAGTAGTGTAATAGTTTTTTTTTGAGTTATTGAAGGGAATAGAAGTTTGTTTTCAAAGTATTGAAACTCCGTCTCCTGTCAAAGAAATTTTTATTTTCTGTGTGTTAGAGGAAGGGAGATTTATGGGTGGTTCTTATGAATCAACCAACCATTCAGAACATGCTCATCAATCCAAACCATAAGTATTATGTGACAATATTCAAGCAGGCACTCAATCGGATTTCTCAAGCTATGTTAGAGAAACCCTAAACTCTCACTGAAAATAGGTGAAATGTGGCACCACTCAGGGATTGACATGTGCCAATTGGTACAAGTGGTAGAAAATTGGCATGCTCAAACAACGAGGTGATGCATGAATGACATGAGGGAGAAAATATCAGAAAAGCCCCCAATCTAGAGAACTAAAGCTCATCACCAACCTGAGATTGACAACTTTACATGATGTAACCTATGAAATCGTAAATGGAGAAATCATAGTAACAATAAAGTAACCTATGTAACAATAAAGTCGGATTCATCCCGGGAGTGGTAATGGGAGAAATCATAGTGAACAACAGGAAACATGCATAGTTGCTTACAATCAAATAGATGAAAAAACACATACAAAAAACCTAGATAATAATCGTGCACAAGCTTAATATTGAATTATGAACCGTAAAGGAACTTACAAAATGTCAAGCGCACAAGCAAAAATATCCTGGACATGACCCTGGTTGACAAGTTGTATTGCTCATGATGCAAGAGGATTTGTACCGGCACTGCCAAGTCAATCAAAATCCATCATTATCTATACAATAAATACAAGTAATTGATGTAGTATTTTTTACTCTAAGATGCATTCTTATGATAATGTTAGAACATATGTTGAAAATGTCAAAACATACCTGAATAAGCTCCTCTTCGTTTCAAGAACAATTTATTGGAGTCGGATGAACTTGGAACAAGCCTCCCACGATCTCAAAGAGTAGCAACTAAGTCAACAGTGACTTTTTTGTTGCTACGCTGGATCAAGGGAGGTTTGCTCCAAGATTAAATCGCTCCAATAAATTATTCTCTACTAAACAGGGCCAACCACGTGAAGGTGGAAGCTCTTATGGCCCTCCCCCCCCCCTCACATCACTCTCAATTCCCCAATACCCAATCTATATTTCAATTTTTACTTTCATGAGCATAAAAAAAAATATTCAATAACTAGTAAAAAACAATTCAACAAAAAGTACGCAAGGAAACATTGCAATTAATGCTTGACATAAAAATAGTATGATAAATGAGTTTTTTATATAACGCAAAAAAATGTTCCAAGTATGGTAACGTTTGTCTTATAATAATACAATATTTTACATTGTCAAATTTTCTTTTTCTTCTTCCTATTTTTAAAGCTCCTAATTACATCATCAATATCATCGTGCTCTGCTCCTTTTTCGTGCCTTTCAACCCGCACTGCTGACCTAGTTGTGTATTCACGATGTCTGGGCTCATCCAGTGACGGGGCATCGCCTACAAAAACAGATAATATTAAATTTTAATTGTCAGTTTTTAAATATCATTGAACTAGTTCGGTAATATTAATAAAAAAAATTACAATGAGATTATTTACCTGGTGCACCAGTTGTCGCCGCTGACCTAGTTGCATTGTCACGATGTCTGGTCTCATCCAGTGACGGGGCATCGCCTCCAAAAACAGATAATAATTAAATTTTAATTATCAGTTTTTAAATATCATCGAACTAGTTCGGTAATATTAATAAAAAAAATTGCAATGAGATTATTTACCTGGTGCACCAGTTGTCGCCGTTGGGACTGTTGCCCTGTCTTCCTCTCTGGTGGTAAGATCCTCAAGGGAAACATTCTCTGTCATTTAAAAAAAAAACGTTATAAGGACAACCATCAAGGTATAATTAGAAAAATTATAAGTGGAAATTAATTACCGTCACGACCCTCACTGATAGTAGCATTGTCGGCCTGGTCCCCACTACAATGATCAGGTTGCACGAGAGGATCATCTACATCTGGCTCTAAAACTGGGTTATTTACCTCGTCGGTAGTGTTGCTCCCCCGATTTAAACAAAGTTGTTAGACATTAAATTTATGGACGAAAACAAAAATATTGAAAGGTTAATGTTTTACCTTATCAGGCATTGTAGATCTTGGGACCTGCCCCAAGCTTCTGCGACGTTCAACTACAGCTTGATAGCCAAAACGAAAAGCAATATTTTTATCTTCCTCTGTAGTTATTGTTCCAAAGTCATCACCCTACATGATATATGATTGTGTATTTTTAATCATATCTGATAGGATTACAAAAACGTTGGAAGGCGATACAATTAATTATAAGATGTTTAGCTACTTAATTACAATTCTTGCAGCTAATTTCAAGTAGCCACCCTGGCCGAGCTAGTGATGGCCCTTTTTCTCTATCCTAGCTTTGGTTGCCTTTGAGGTGTCAGGCAACCTAGCATCAAAAGATTGAAGTCAGATATGACGTAGCACACTTTTATTTTAGACATAAAGAAAATTAAAGCTATTGAATTAAAGTTGTAATTTACCTCGCGGGTCCAGTTGGCATTTTTCCTTCTTTCTTTGCCCTTTTCTCTTTTCCGTCATGGATGAGTGCTCTCCACTCACTCTCTGAAACTGCGAGAGGACACTCATATCTAGGGTTAAATTGCAATTGCGTCCTATAGGTGTCCTTGGTATATTTCAAATATTTGCCGGCTACCTGAGCCACCGCTTTTCTGTCAAATGTGCCGACCCCAAAAAGGGCTTCTAGATAATCTAAAAGTTCTTTTTTCAGGTTGGAATTCTGGGAATTCCACCCTGTACGTATGGTTGGGCCAAAAATTACCAACGCATGGCTCTCCGGAATCCTGTAGAACTCATTGTTTCCTACACAGAATAAAACCAAAAAAAGAAGAAGATATTATCATTAATTTAAAAATAAAAATCATGATAAATATGTTTTAGATAAAGTACATGAAATAGTTAAAATATTAAAATTTACTTGGGAGTTGTACATGCTTTATAGGGACACCTTCATCGTTCACCAACAACGTGCCATTAATGGTCCTTGTGGAGCTGACACATGTAGCTCCAGGAAACGCAATAATGTAGTTGGCCATATCAGCCTCATCATTGCCAACACGTTCAGCGGTTGGCTGGGTGTCTGCTTGGGCAGGGTGTGTTTCTTGGCTAGCACCTAAAGGAGTAGAAGGTGTACAAGAGGGTTGTTGGGCAATCTCTTGCCCTTGTGTCCCACTACCACCAACACCGGTTCAGCAAATGCCAGAAAACGCTACATACAAAAGAACTTTTTGTTAGTTTAGTCAATGTAAAAATTAAAAATCAAACTATCACAATTCATCTCATGCAGAACAAAAAAAATATCCTTTTGAATTTTTATTATTACCTGATATCTATTTAGTTGCCTCATAAGATGTTGTATCCTCTCTTCTGTTTCAGGTGTTTGAGGCGCGTCTATCAAAGCATTAAATTCCGACCTTGCATCTCGTGCCTTTTTTTGCAACAACAACACCGGAGATAGGGATGAAGAAATCTCTTCCTCAAAGAGGGAATCATCAGGCGTACCATGGCTAGGTGTCTGCATATTTGAACAAAATTAATATTATTTCAATTATGTAAATAACTAAAATACCTGAAGATAGAGCAATGCTGGCACTTTAAATGTTCTTCCGCTGGCCTCTTTCCGCGATCATCCCGTCTCGGGGTTGTTCCTGCACTGCTCTGATCAGTCTGCCACATTGCAATAAAATTATAAATGTAAAAACTTGAAAACAATATCTAACTTGAAAACACAAAATGAAAACTGAAATAATTTCTAATAAGACAACAGAAGACAGAGTTAGAGTTTCAAATATGCCTTGCATTGAATTCAGTCCTGGAAACATGTCATTGCACATTAAGGCACCCAAACATTCAATCCACGAATGATATATTTAAGTAGGCTTCTCCTATTCGGGAAAACACCATACCTATAATGCATTCACTTGCATGTATAAAGGGAAAGGAAAACATGTTTTCATACAACGGTGACAAAGGCATCTTGGGGAAAGGTATCTTCACTTTTTATTTATGTTGTTCACCCACACCACTCTCGTGTTTTCACTAATCCTATTTTGTCATTTTTGGATTCAAATTAAGTTAAGGCCTTAAGTATTTTTTGACCTTTCCGTGTAGTTTTTATAAGTGGCATGTATGGATTTTCCATTAATTCTGCACTTTTTCTCTTCATGCGCATGTTTCCCTGGAAATCAAATGCATGATTTAGTCCCATACATTTAACAAGTTGTTGGATCAACTCCATAGGAAATATCATGTTTCCTATTCAATCAAAATTTATCTCAGTTAGGGTAGGTAGGAAGGTTTTTCCTTTGTATTAATAGGGCACTTCTAGCTTGCATTTTTATTATATCTTTCAAATTTAGTGTCGTTTCAATTAGGGCATGATTTTTTGCAACTTTCAAGGTGAGAATGAACAAAGACAAATTTTTGTGATGGATGACTGTATATGACTCCATGGCCAGAGGAAAGGCACTAATCTACTTCTTCAAATATCTATAGTTCTCATTCACCTCATACGGAGATGGTCCCTGATTTTGAGCCAAATGTTGCAGCAAAAAGTTCCCCCCCTCCATAATTTGATATTCAATGGAAATTTCTTAAATTGATGATGGGGCAAGGTTATGGAACATTGGCACATACATATGTAATGGAATTCCAAGATCATGATATATGTTTGCATATGTTTATGGTAATGTTCCACCAAGTCCCCTGGAGGTGGGAGCGAGGGGACGAGGGAGCGCGGGAGCGGCCTATGCAAAAGCTCCCTACCAATTTTCAGGAAACGTGGGGGGACGTCGGGGTCATAAAAATTATAAAATTTAATATTTTAAATGTAACTATATTTTTGCAAGGAATGTATATACAGTCATCATACACTTGCATCATGAAAGATAAATCATAAATGATAAAATTACAAATCGATGAATGATGAATCATATAATTGAAACAAATTTAAAAGTTAAAAGTTAAAACATACATCATACAATCATGCATGTAAGTTCGTAAGTTTGTAACTATATAATCATTAATGTAACTACTAACAATGTACAATGAAAATAAAGTTTAAGATATCATATGACATATTATATCAAGATTCAAAATAGAGTTTAAACTGAAGTTTACAACTCAAGTCTGAAACATAAAACTTAAACGCAAATAAGTTATGTCCGAAACATAAAACATAAAACATAACATATGAATATCAAATGATATCATCATACTGATAAATGAGCATAAATGCTCAAGTTAATGCCCCACTAGTCTCTGCATCCAACTTCTGCACGAATATATCAAGATCAACCATGTCACCATCCGAATCAGAATCACTTGGATTCTCAAATATGCTAAGTGGCACATCAAATTTTAACACGAAACCATAAACTAAAAGGGGCGGTGAGGGGACGTGAGGGGGCGTGAGGGAAACATCCCCTAGAAGTCCCCAAGACCTCGGAGCGCGAGGGGGCGAGGAATCTAGACCCCTAGGTGGGGGGGCGAGACCCCATGTAACACTGGTTTATGGAGGTGGTGGAGCAAAAAAGAGCTCAAATAGAGCCGAAATTTTTCACATAAAAAGGACTGTGGGCTTGACTAATGGTTCCATTTAAAAAATGATATCTAGACAGAGAATAAGTGTAGCATGCAAACATGCATTGAAAATCCATCCGAGTTTGCATTGTATTACTTATGATGGATTAAAATTTGGGTTTCAAAATGCCAGGTTATGGCATGATTTTGTCGAGAAACCCTTAGTTGGATTCTCATGTTGGTTTAATTTATATTTTAAGTTTGTTTTGCAATCTTTGGGTGATTGTAACTCATGAACTAGGTTACCAATGTGTAACAATCATATTTCAAGAATAAAGTTGTGATTTTTTTATATTATTATTATTATCTATTAGCTACGAGTATTGACACCTAATGCCTGGAATTTTGACATCTTGATAGCATGGATAATTTCGAAATGTTTCTAGTAATGTTAACATAATAACTATCATTACATGTCTTCACTTTTTTCACCATAATAGACCTGTGATATGGACTCATCACACAACTTCATATGCTATGTCCCAACAAGTTCAAACTGGTTGAACCTACCTCATAGTGTGGTTATTAAGGACAAGTTGCTTAATATATAACTCGATAGCATAGACCACGTTGCAGTTCTAAAAAGAATCCTCAAGTGTCAAAAAAACTTCACAATATGTTCTACTATAAAGCCTTTTGGGATACCTGAAATAATATATGTATCATTGATGACTTTTAAAGTATGACAAGATCCAGGGGGAAAGGAAATCAATGGAAGAGTGATCCACCAATGAGAACCTAGAATTTAGCATCAGATGAGTTAGAGTCTAGGAAATTGAAAGCCTATAATTTTAATTAGTGATGAAGGACATCACATAGGTAATTATATTTTCATGTAGAATAATCTGTTAATTCAAATTTAATCTACATAATATGAAAGGCATACCATAAATTTTTCCACGTAAGTCCAAACAACCTATAAAAAGGGAAAACCTTCTTTTTCCATGGGAAATAATTTACCTTTCCTTTTTCAAGACAATCTAAATCACAAAAATATGAACTATACTGCACACATTCTTGGATAATGTGAAAGTGGAAAAGGAATACCCTACACAAGTGATGCACACATGTACATTTGAACACTTATATATTTTTGTAGTTGAAATGCAATGCTTGTTTTCATTTAAATGTAGGGTTTTTAAAGCAGGGAGAAATAATGGCTGCCAAATTAATAAGCGTTTCTTTGGGAAAAATTTAAATCTTGTATTGGGTGATGAAGATAATAGGGGGTATTGAATCTTGATTCTTGACATCTAGAGAGAACCCTACAGCCTAACACAATCCAATGGAATTGACCAAAAAAACCCAAATAGAGTCAACCCTACTATAGGAGGAAGGGCCTGCAGTAAGAACTTACCATTTTGCAAGAGCCGAGGGCGAATGTTGTTCTGCAAGAGCTGAGGGCGAACGCTAAGGGCGAATGTTGCAAGAGCTGAGGGAGAACGCTGAGGGCGAATGCTGAGGGAAAATGCTGTTCTGCAAGAGCTGAGGGCGAATGCTGTTCTGAAAGAGCTGAGGGCGAATCTAGGGCGAATGCTGTTCTGCAAGAGCTCAGGGCGAATGCTGAGGGCGAATGCTGTTCTGCAAGAGATCAGGGCAAATGCTGAAGGCGAATGCTGTTCTGCAAGAGCTGAGGGTGAATGCTGACGGCGAATGGTGTTCTGCAAGAGCGGAGGGCGAATGCGCGCGTGATATCAGAAGTTAATGTAGCACACATGTACATTTGAACACTAATAGATTTTTGTAGTTGAAATGCAATGCTTGTTTTCATTTAAATGTAGGGTTTTTAAATCAGGGAGAAATAATGGCTGCCAAATTAATAAGCGTTTCTTTGGAAAAAATTTAAATCTTGTATTGGGTGATGAAGATAATAGAGGGTATTGAATCTTGATTCTTGACATCTACAGAGAACCCTACAGCCTAACACAATCCAATGGAATTGACCAAAAAACCCAAATAGAGTCAACCCTACTATAGGAGGAAGGGCCTGCAGTAAGAACTTACCATTTTGCAAGAGCTGAGGGCGAATGCTGTTCTGCAAGAGCTGAGGGCGAACGCTGAGGGCGAATGCTGAGGGCAAATGCTGTTCTGCAAGAGCTGAGCGCGAATGCTGAGGGAAAATGCTGTTCTGCAAGAACAGAGAGCGAATGCGCGCGTGATATCAAACGTAGCTATTGCGACAAATACGAAACATTTTTATGTAGCGCGCATATAAGTTTCTAATTTTTATGTAGGGCCCATATAAGTTTGGTATTTTTATGTAGCGCGAAAATAACTGTCGCTATACCGACGGCGGAAAAGGCGTCGCTATTAGGACGGTGCCTCCAAACGTCGCAATGGCGACACCTAGATATTGTGTCGCAGTTGCGACGTTTAGAGTCGTCTCAATAGCAACGCTTTGGGCCATGGTGTCTCAATTGCGACGTCTTCCTTTAAACGTCGTAATTGTGACACTAGTTTAAGTGTCGGTATTGTGACACCTTTCTATAGACGTCGGTATAGCGACGGTTTCGGGCGGGATGGAAAAAATTTGGGAAAATTTTCGACATTTGGTCAAAAGCGTCGGAAACAGGTGTCGGAATTTCCGCCAAATGTAGTAGTGTGTGGTCGAGTTTCTCACTTTGGCCTTCTAGTTCCTACAAAATTCAACTTCCCAAAGGGATAGACCTTTCCTCCACCATAAGTGGATCCCAAAGTTCTTCCTCCACTCCTATAAATTCCTCTTCATCCCATTGATTCTGCTAGCTAGAATAGACCAAGAGCTAATAGCAGATAATAGTCTATAGTTGTGAGGGAGATTTTGAACCTTTTGCCTCTTTAAGCCAATCGACAAATGAATGCCTGGAGACATGCCTGACTAAACTCATCAAAGGAGGTCTACAACATCAAGGCGCAAGTTGTAAACTCCTGTTTAGATGTTAATATGACATGACTGATTTCTAGTTCCATCTTTGTCTATGTTAATATTCAAAGTTTTTGACTCTCCTTGACTAGTTAGATAGTTGTAAATGAATATGTATGCTCATATGATTTTAGTGTTTTCTTGATCTTTGTGCAGGTGTGTAAACATCGCCATGAATGGAGCACAAGGATTAAAGGACAAAGATCGAGGGATCACTACAATGTATTATGTCAAGAGCGTTGGATTGAGGTAGGACATCTATTCCAATCTGCATTTTGTTTATGAACTAGGAATTTAGAAACCAACCTGTTCCCTTGTTGCTAGACCCACCCTAGGGTTGGAGGGATTGCCTTTGTCCGCAGAGGGGATTTTCCTACAACACATGTTGGCGACTCCGCTGGGGAAGTCAATGCCTGTTGTCTCTTATTGTTCATTTTGAATTTTTGATTTTCTGTCCAACTTTGGCCAAATTTTCGTTTCTCTATTGTTCTTGGCTTGTTTGATTGCTTCTAGCAATTTAACCTTTTCCTAGAGTGGCAAGTATGGTTTTTCTCAACAAAACCTTTTCTTTTTCCTTTCTTTTCTTGCTTGACACTACTGGTTGTCTAACAGTCATGCCCATTATCATGATTTTCCATTTACACGGGCACGACTTTGCCTGCTCGGCGCTAGATACTGATGAATAGCCATGTCGATTCCTATATGATTGCATTTTGGGCCTTTTCCATTGAGTTTCTAGTGTGTCTTATCCTTTAGGTTGGTTTTTCTGCTTGGATTTCTCCATCTAGCTCTTGTTTCTTGACTTGGTTGTCTTATTCATTCTAGTTTTTGTTATCTCTCATTCGAATAGTGTGGCTTATCCATCCTAAGATTTCTAGGTGTTTCGAACCAGTTGCTTGGCCGCATGTTCGTTGGGTGTCTGATCTGTTTATGAGTTAGTGTGGTCTTTCATCTTCAACCTTTCATGTGGTTGCTTGGTCTTCATTCCATGTTGTCAAGCTTTCATTCCATGTCTGTTTGATTCTCCCTCCATCACCCTGAGCATAGATCAAATTGCTCATTTTGTAGACTTAAAAGCCCTTTATTTTGCGTAAGGAATGGATGCCTAGTTTTGAGTGCATGTTTACGTTTTCTTGGAGTTGATCTCTTCATGTTTTGATGATCTCATTTAAAGCTACTCGGAACTAGTATTTGTTTTTTTGAGTGTAACATTGCATTGTTGCTTATCACTTATACAAAAGAACACAAAATTTGCATTCTTCCTTCTCATTCGGAAATGAAAAGTGTTCTTTTGCATTATTACTTTCCCTTTTCATTGGAAAGTGAAAGAAAAAAGAAAAAAATTTGTTTTCTACTCTGGCTGTGTTAGTGGAATAGGGGAAAGTGTCATTCTTGTATTTGCTTGACTGCTACTTTGTTGCGAATCTCTATCCTTCACTTAGCTAGCTTTTCATCGAAATGAAATGGTATCATTTCTATCATATAGTTGCATATTAGAGATTTGAGGTAACATTTGGGAGGGCCTTGAAACCAAAACTTAAGTTCAAGATAAACCATAAAATTGACCCAATAAAACTAAGCAAGCATTGAAACTTAACACTCACACTTAGAGGTCTAGGCTAGTGATGTGTTCCGGCGTCATTAAAACTAGTAGTTGTCCCTCAAAATCTTACATTAGGAAGCGCTAGTACAGACTTGTGCTCCCCATACCTTTGTGTATATAAAGGGATATCCTTTTAGGTTGCAATCCTTTATCTATAGGAAGCTGAGTCTGCCGCCTTGTAATCGTGATACACCGAGCACATCATTCGGGGAGACTGTCTGCACGTACATTAAGTCCTTTTCCAAGGTGTATATTGTAGTTCACGGGAGCTTGGTACACCCTTTTTCTTAGAGTTCTTGAGTAGTCATTTTGATATTTTTGTGACTCTTTAAATTTGAAAAGATCATAGAGTACTTGTCCTTTCGATCTCATTCAAACTGAAGGTGACTAGAGTCACGTTTTGTCCTTTTATCGACTCTGAAAACATGAAAAGGTAGAGTCTTGTTTCAATGTTATAAAAATTAATTTCCCATGATTACATCACACGCCCATTAAGCTATTTCTTCGCCGGATCATGAGTAATCCATTAATGATTATTGTCAAAGCCTCGAATTAATCATATCTTTTCTCTTCTTCTTCTGAGACAAAGTCGCTGTGGCAGAACCACCTATTTCATCCTCCTCTTCATTACCTCATGGTGAAGAATCTCTCCCTAGAGTATCTTCTAAGACACCCCCGTCTGTTGGGACCCAGGACCTAGAGCATGTCGTTATCCCGAGCATTCAACCTCTTGCCACTGGGTCTCCCCCTGAGGAACCGTTTGATATCAACTGGCAGCCCCCGGATCCTTTTTTATTTTTGAGAGAAGATCCCCCTCAATGCTCGGACTCGCCTGTGACATCGATATCACATGATCCCTCCACCAATCGACATGTTTTCTTTGAAAGCATGTATCTTCATCTGACATGGATGCCTCGAGTCCTATTAGTAGTGAAGAGACTCTAATATCTAGTGGGGAATATCAATTCCCTCCCAAAATTTTCCTTATAAGGTGACTCAGTCCTCCTCACAGTCACTCCTGACTGGTTACCATAATTTGGGATAGTTGATTTCTTCTGCTTCATATTTGTACCGGAACCCACTATGGTCAAGTAATGTGGCTCCTTCTTCAGGGTTACTTGTGTCGGGTCCTTCCTCTTTGATTCCCATTATTTCGACAGCTGTCATGGCTGTCGCAACACAACCCACTATTTGTGTGGCTTCCTCTGCACCATCTGTTAGTGTGGTTACATCATTGTTGTTGGTTACTACTGTTTGAGGAACACATCCCAATGCTTCCGTGATTTCTATTGGGCCCATTGTGAGTGGATCACAACCTCACGTATGGAGAGTCAATCAACCTATTGGTAGTGTGCCTATCTCTTCTAATCCTATTCCTGGAGGTTTGTCGTATGGCCAATATATGATGGTTGTTCAACATTAGAACTACCTCCCTTAGGGTACTTAGTAGGTTCAGGCTCTGATCAATCCACCACATCTCTACGATGAGTTCAGGAATCACATATATTACCATGGGCTTGTCCAGCAAGGTCCATTGTATGTTCAAACATATCAACCTCTGGTTCCTCAGAATCAATTCACGTACCAATAGGGATAACCCTATGGCCCGCAAGGAAAACCCTATCACGCTAAAAGGAAAAACGATTGATGTCGAGGTTGAAGTCATTGATGCAAAAATTTACTATAATCTCCTCCTCAGTCATAGTTGGACTCACGCCATGCTATGCGTACCGTCCACTCTCTTTCATGTTCTTTGTTTCTTGCACGAAGGAAAGATTATCATTGTTGATCATTTATCATTTTTCACTTCCACTTCTTCAGAGATAAATGTTTTGTACATAGACCGCATTCCCATAACTTATGAAATTGAGGGGCCAAGAATTTTCAAAGATCCTGCCCTTATGTGTCTTTGTTCTCTTCCTCCGCCCAACACGTCTCATGTCAATATGATCTCCACTTCTTATGATCCCTGGATCATCCCTTCGCCTGATCAGGTTGATTCGATTGGTGACATAATGTTGTTAAGCCCGATAGAAATTGATTATTGTGAGCTCATTTTGGCTTCAACTTCTCCTTCTAATCATACTTCTTCAAGTATGCCTCTCAACATGTATTCTCAATCCCCTTGGCTCAGTGCTTCGGATTCTCCAGATCCCTTGAACGAGATGTTTTCAACTGATGAAGCCATCATGGAAACCATGCATCTGGAGGATCCTCACTGGGACAATAATCATCATTGTTCCTCCTTTTTTCCTAGTCATGGGGAAATGTCTACCTATCTTGAGAACTTTTCTTCCCAAGCTCCTTCCCCACCACTTCAAACGCCTATTTTGACATGTGAAGTTTTTACGGAAGGCACATGGGAAATATCACTAATACAATGCCTATTGACATCTTCGTTAAACCGGGGGTTGTCGAGAACATCCATATTGGGGTGACCTATTCTCGTGATGAGATCGAGGTCTATACCATTCTCTTCTACGAATTTCGAGACATTTTCTCTTGGTTCTACGAGGAAATGCCCGGCATTGATTCGAGTATAGTCATGCACGAGTTACACACTTACCTTGACGTTAAACCTGTTCACAAATGTATTCGTCCCATGCACCCTTGTTGAGGAGGTAAATCCCCTCTGCGGACAGAGGCGATCCCTACTAGCCCAGCAGGGGTCTAGCAACAAACAAACAATGCTATGACGCAAGCTCCTAGTTACGAATGAAATACTTGGGATAAAAGCCTACCTGGATTCCAACGCTAGATCTGAAGAAGAAGATGTTCCCGTCCTTCAGCCCTGGCAGATCACAATCCTTCCACGATCTCCTTCGTGGATGAACCCTGCACACGTAAGAAACGAATGTGAGCATAAAGCATAGGAACCAGCATACGTAACTAAATATCGGTCAGAAAAGATATTACTCGCATTAACATGATTGCAAAAGGAGTGGAACCATAATCATATTCATCTATTAAAGTGATAAACGAATAGAAGTTACAACCGAGTTCTGACGTCGCAGCCTCCTTCGTACGGGTCCCCGGTCGTCCACGTCTCGCAAAGCTCGCCAAGGAAAGGGAAACCTCTCCAGAGTCTCGTAACAATGGTCTCCTCGCTTGAATGGGCCTTAAGGGAAAGAAGGGATTCTTTACAACACAAAGGCACTTGGGAATAGGGAGATGCAAAGCTTCAGCACTTCAAGACTAGCTTTCCATGGATCTGAGCAAGCTTTTATAGATGGGGAAGGAGGGAGTTGGGATCCCTATTATTATGGGATTGGCCCTATCAACAAGGAAGGTTCCATAGAAGGTGGCAAAACCACTTCCCTTCCATAGAACTCCCGCAGCCAAACCTCCCAACTCAAGATAGGCAATGGTTGTGAGTTTGTTTGAGCTCAACTTCCGCCATCCATATTTAAAAAACAGTCCCTAAAATGGGTGGCGCGATTGCTGCTCTATGACAGAGCGCCAAGTGGCGCGACCTCTTTACAGGATTTCCCTGATTGGCGCGATCACTGAACTGTCTACCCGCGCCAATGCAAAAAGAGTTGTTTTTCATGAGTTTTGCAAGGAGATGTCTCAAGGGGAAATGAAGCTCATACTCAGAGGGATGCATTGATGATGTTTTCAAGGCATGACAGTGTTCACAGGTCACATAATGGGTCCTCCATTGTGCGGGACGGGGAATGGTAGGAACGGTGACAAATTACTGTGTAACAGATGCCCCCTAAAGCATGAGGCCCGAGAGAGAGAGGGGTGAAATGCTTTACGAGAACATGTCCAACTGAAGGCCCGCCGTCGGAAAACCTGCACAGCAAGATACAACTGATATCTCAAGTACATGATGTATATATATGGTATGGGCGCAGCCATCCGAAACAGAGTATGCTATAATCCGGATCTAGGGTATGGGCGCAGCCATCCAACTAAGATCAAACAAATAGACTCAGGTATGGTCGCAGCCATCCAATCAATGAGTCATGTACATAATGATAATAATCCACAATCGCAGCCTGGATTACAACAGACACAATCCAGGGTCTTGCGCTCCATCTCGACCCAAACGAGTACAAGTTCGAGCATGTGAGTATGTGAGCTGATGTCGAACATGCAAGAAAATCGTCTGATTACCAGCCAATGATGAAAGCTGTTAACAGACGCGAGAGAAACCACCAATAATGACAATGGTCCTCAAGGTACTATAGGTACAATCTACGGCGTGTGAATAAATGAGTTGACGTCGAACACCCGCAGAATCATTCGATCGGAAGTCAATGATGTAAACTTCACGTCGAATGCGACGAACCTGCCATTGAGGCATGCAGGCTCCAAGGTACCATCAGGAGTCTCTAGACCAACTTCCTGGATAATGAGTTGAAGTCGACGGGAAGTGACCTTGATCGAAGGTGGGCCATAATGATTCCCACATCATCGACACGAGACAGAGGAACATAATGTTTTGTTGTGAATTAGGACCATATGAGAAACAGAGGAAGGTTGATATTTGCAGAGGCCAACTTCTCTTGAACATATAAACGGCACGGCAATGGACTTGGCAGTATTTGACATCAACAGATCAAAGGTCATGGCGACGAGGCAGTGAACAGATGAGAGGTCAAAGGAGATTACCCAAACCCATGGAAGCAAAGTGAAACAACGAGATGAGATGTCCCCAACCCGACACGAATGCAGACAAGTGCCATGTTCAAGAGCGACATACTGCCGACGACAACGACAATGGTTCCATTTTTCCCCCACCATTTCTGGCGAGTACCCCAATTATTTTTGATAACAAGCTTGAAGGGGATATCATAT
Source organism: Pinus albicaulis (assembly GCA_034641835.2). NCBI lineage: Eukaryota > Viridiplantae > Streptophyta > Pinopsida > Pinales > Pinaceae > Pinus > Pinus albicaulis. Next base: position 507,936,951 of record CM076575.1, on the reverse strand, counting down.
GCTTGTGATATAAGTCCGCCCTTCGGGCGAATCCATCCTAGTGCATTTAACGAGTCCTAGGAAGGAGAAACTCGGAGAACGTCATTTCGACGGAATCCAATGTCATCAGGGTTTAACGAGTCTGACAAAGGAATAACTCGGCGTCTTTTCATGTTTAGAGAGTTTGAAAAGACAGCGGAAAAGAAGACTCCACAGGTCCCTTTTCGTAAATAGTTTCCCAGATCCGAAAAGGTAGAAAACAATATCCGGGAAAACCTCCTAGTCGCGATAGGCTAGGGTATTCCTTTTTCGTAATCGATCCAGCCCAGCCCGAAAAAGGGTTAAACTTATAATGGGTGAATGTCGATTCGTGTCCATTTTAACGAGATCGAAACGACAAGGGCCTCGGCGATCTTTTCATATTTAGAGAGTCAGAAAAGAGCTGAAAGATGACTCCAGAGTGACTTTTTCGTGTATTTACCGAGTCCGAAAAAGTATAAAATATAACTCGTCTCCATCTTTTAAGTCGCAAAAAACCTGCCGCTGCACATACCCAACAAGCGTAAAATCCACTTTCGACATAATACATGCAAATATTTGACAAAAAATAACTTTTAAAGCTCATTTTAATGTCGAAAAGTTATAAATATGTCTAATGTTAAAAAATGAAATTACTTTTTACTATTTACCTTGTGGAGAGCAACAGTGGTCCATTTGGAGCAGAATCTTCTGACGGTGATTGCGACCAATCCAGGCAACCATTCAGCGTCTCGTCTGTGACAGGTAAGAGGCGCTCCTTTTCTCTTTCTTTCCATGCATTTTTTAATGATTTCCCCTTAGAAATCAGCTCTGTAAGGGCACTCTTGAAATTTTAGGGCCGGGCCCAATGGCGCGGGTATCGGGCACGGACCCGCGCCACTGAGCTCTTTTTACCAAAGGGCTCGCGCCATATGGCGCGACTGTCAGCAAAACAGTCGCGCCAGCGGCGGAACCCAAATTTCCGCCTAAAATTCCGCTATTTATGCCAAATTTCTTGAATTTTGAAGCTCACAAAAGATCTAATCAAGGGTTTTGGACCATGTGAATGCAGATAAACAGTCAGAATGGCAATCGAATGGAAGGAACGAGAACATGGAGATGAGGACGAAGAGGCCATGCAAAGCCAAGCATGTATGAATGCTCTGAGAGACTGTGGCTTAAAAAAGTTCTTCCTCATGCCATGCTTACGAGCTCAGCCTGAGCTCCTCCAATATCTGATCAACCTCTGGGATGAAAATGACCAAGTATTCAGAATACGAGACCAGGTGTTGGAATTGGAGGTCACTGACATTTATTTCGTTACTGGATTATCCCGTAGGGGTCCAATCCCTGTACTGACTGGGAGCAGACCATCAGGGGAAAATATGGAAGAAGTAATGGCGCGGGTGTGTCGTGGGGCACAAACAGGAACAGGGAGTAAGAAGGTATACATCTCAACCATCCCTGATCTAGCACTGAGAGTTGTACTCCACACCATTACGCGGGCTGCTGGATCGCAGGCACCGCACGAGGCTACAAAGACTCAACTCTTACTGACCTCAGAATGCATGGGTCCCCGACTGTATGATTGGGCAACAGCCGTCACGATCAACATGAAAAGGCAGCTCACAAAGTGCAAACGGGGCAAACTGAAGCAGTTTGGGTATGGTTCCATCTTGGTATCGTTCATTCTGAAATGCATACCAACCTTCCAGGGCCAAGAGGCCCCTGTGGCGAGTCCGGTACCACGAGAGCCGAGAATGGCTCGCTGGGCAGCACTGATGCCCAGATCTGGAGGCGGGAAACAGATGTCCTGGAAGCCTGAGTTCTTCAGGTGGCTACGGCGCCAACTGATCGTTGTGGAAGATTGGCCCTATTCGGGAACTGACTTTACAGGGGACCCAGATCTCCCGCTACCAGAAGGAGACGACTGGGATGAAGAGCTGGGTAAGACCTCATATTTTTTATTTTATGTTTATATGTTTTTTTTTGTTAATACACACTTGTCTTAACACAATTATATATGCATGCAGATGTAGGACCTGAGAGACCAGCCGGGATGTCTCCTATCTCCCGGAGGACACAACTCGCCCCTGAGATTCAGGGGGAAGGCACCGGAGGAGAGGCACTGGTTCAGAACCTCGAGGGGATCGTCCATGGGATCCCAGACTATGCCCGACTGTCAGACGTACCGATGGAGTACCAGCGCCATACGGTGGGAGTTCCAAACCGGCTCCACCGAATCCTGAGGCGGCTAGTGCGTGCAGTGACGTGCTATCATGAGCACCATGCTGATTAGTCTTTAGGATTTAGCCACACCTATTTTTGAGAGACACAGTGTCTCAGGATGTATTAAGACAATTATGTATATTTTTTGAGTTTTGTGACGCGCACCGTGCAAACATTTCGACACACATATATATATATATATATACATATGACTATTTTGGATGGATATTTCTTTACATGTGATGATGTTTTCTATATGTCATGCAAATGTCTAATACAAATGTAATATAATGTATCAGTTACATAACAAACGACCCAATGCGAAATGTATTCACACAATGTATCTAATCACACATTTCATTTTTACGCAAGCTTAAAAGCACACATGAACACACACATATGCAAACTATGCTTGAAATGAGTTTTATTTTTACGCAAGCTTAAAACACAAACTATGCTTGAAATGAGAAAGACGGGCATGCCCCCCAGCATTTTGTCTCAAATCGAGGCACATGCCCCCCAAGCTTCACTCGATTGAAAATGGAGTGAAGATTGAACACACACGAGATTTGAGCTGAAACTGACAAAACTCGAATTGAATATGCTCGTGTTTCATTATTTTAACGAGGTTGACACACTTAAAAGAACTATCCTCAAACAACTTGTTTCATGTTTTAAGGAGCTTGACACAAATGAAGGAACTATGCTCCGAGATCCTGGTTTAATTTTTTAAAGAGCTTGACCCAGGGAGGAAATCGTGCTCCAACCGACTTACATCAAAATGAGCAAGAAGGCGGTGCTTCCAAGAGTTCCACTCCTGATGGAAGGGAAACATCCTGGAAGTCAGGACCCAATGCCCCCAGCACATTATGCACAACGGCATCATCACTGAGCACAGGCACGGGGTAAGTAGCCACATAGTTGACCTGCGGTGGGGCAGATACAACGGGTGGATAAAAACCAGGAGGGGGTGATGCCGGACCGGATGCCACATTGGGACCAAAGAACGACAGCTGATCAATGGTCACAATCCGTCCTTCATGTGGAAAACAGGCCACACGAAAAAGGGAGGAGACAAGCGCTCCCATGGCATAGGTGTAATCGCGCCCCAGGAGCAGATGGAAATCCAAGGGGCCTGGAACGACCATCACATCCATATGGACGGTTTTTCCTCCCAAAGTAATTGGTAACCTTGGAAGGATCCCCAACGGTTGACTGGTCCTTCTATTGAATGACAACAGATTCTGCGTAACAGGCGCAAGTGGCGGCGAACCGAAAGCTTGCCAGGTAGTTGAAGACAGAATACTAACATAGGCACCTTCGTCTATAATTATGCTGGGTACAACCAGACCAAGAGGCTGTACTGTGATCTCGAAAGGCACATAAGATGGAAGGTGAAATCCCGCAAATCGATTCCAATCAAAGGAAGCGACCAAACTACTCGGAGGGGCCACCATCGAAATGCGAAGGTCTTCCCCTGATGTTACGGAAGCAGAAGCCTCCTCCATGACCTCCATCTCGAAGGCGGGAGGAATATCCTCCGTAGCCTCCATCTTGGGAGGCGGAGGAGAAACTTCTTGAAGTACAGGGACAGGAGAATCTTTCTCCAAGTCTGAAGAATCTGAAGAGACCAGAAGGACATGAGGGGTGTGAGATCCACTCTCGACAGAAAAGACCTGGTGCACCGTGGACGGGGCCAGTTCAACCGATCCGACGACCAATGGTTGGTCAGGGACAGATTCATGAATTCGAATTTCTGAGGGAGTGGGATCGACCAAGGATGACTCTTGACCAATCGTAGGATCAGCTGGCGGAAGACTCAAAGGAAGCCGATTGTAACCAGGTGGAAGGCGTGGTGTAGAACCGACTGGGTTGTCCAAGATTTGTCTGGCTTCATCCATATAAGGACAAAGGTGAATGGCATGGTGCCCTTCACACAACTTACAGGGATTGGTGATCTTACCCTGCTTCTTAGAATTCTTATCAACAGCAGCTGAAGACGTGCCCCCAACTTGACTCCCGGAAGTCAAAGACAACGGTGGGTGGCCGTTGGACCATACTTCGAGCACCTTGGGAATGCCAGGGCAGTCTCGAAGAAGATGGTCTCCCGTGCACAACATGCACGGGAACTTGACTTTCCGAGGAGGGTTGGAAGGACTATCGAGAGGAGATTCCTTAGGGATAGTAGCTGTACATTTAGCCTCTCGCTTATCGGAATTCTTCTTCTTTGTCTTCTTCTTCTTCTTCTTAGCCACCTGGTTACTTGAATCCAGACTTTCACCAGGCGAAGTAGAAGAGGAGGACGAAGAAACAGGCGAAGAAGGGGAGAGGTCCACCTTGGAATCAATATGAGGTTGTTCAGGTGGAGGAACTGATTGAACAGTAGTGGAGACATTCGGGACAACAGAGGTTGAGAACAACCAAACAGGCAACCCAACAGTTAACCCAGGAAGGGACAACGTCACCATGTAAGGAGCACCAACATTTCCAAAAGGAGGAAAATGACCAGGATTCCCTTCTGAGGGGATTCCTTGGTTGGTAAACTCTGAAAAAGTTGCCATCAAACTCAAAACCACACACGGGCTGAAAACGAGTTAAGACACACGATCAAACGGTCAACAAGCAAAGTCTAAACGGGTGTGTAATCGTGGGCGATTAATTTTACCACATTGGAAAGTAAGAAACTCTACCGTTTCATATTTTAAGAGTCGAGAAACGATAAAAAGATGACTCTATCTCTTTCAGAGTTGACACAAGCGTGAAAGGACAAGCGCTTGACGGTCTTCTCAAGTTTAGGGAGTCAGAAAAGACCAAATGACTGCTCAGGAAAAAACTAGGCACAAAGGGTGTACCAAATATCCGTGAACTGCAATATACACCTTGGTTTCAATAATGAAACAGAAATCGACCAAGGACTTTCCGTATGTGCAGGTAGTCTCCCCGAATGCTGTGTTCGGTGTATCACGGGTATAGGGCGGCAGACTCGGCTTCCTATGGATAAAGGATTGAAAACCTAGAGGGGTCTCCCTTTATATACGCGACGGTACGGGGAGCGCAAGTCCGTACTAGCGCCGTCTAAAGCCAACAGGCGAACGACAGCTGCTAGGTTTAACGACGCCGGAACACGTCTCTAGCCTAGACCTTCTAAATATGTTTCGTTAAGTTCCAATGCTGCCTTAGGTTAATTGAATAAATTTTACAATTGATCTTCAATTAAGTTTCAATTTCCAGGCCTTATCGTATGTAGTGTCTCCTAAATGCAAGCTATATGCCACGATGCAACATTTCGTTCGATGAAAACTAGTTAAATGAGAGTTGAGAGCTTTTATACAAACGAAATGAACGGAATACAAACAAGAATATCTCTAATGCAACTAATGCAATTGCACACTTTTCATTCAAACACTAATCACTAGCAATATGGAAAAGATCACAATTTGCACTAATTTAACAAAAGCAAAAGAGATTATATATATATTTTTTGATTTTCAATGTTTAATGGCTAATGTGCACTGAAAACAAAAGGAACAATTTGAGAAATGATATCTAAGAGAGCGAAGTAAACAACATTCACTCAACGAAGCAAGCAACCAAATCTCTAAATCGACCCAAAGTCCCTCAAAGCAAAGAAAGACTCGAAAACTTCCAATGGACCGTGTGATCTAGGTCCAAAGTAAGGGCAAACGAATTTCAAATGAAGGAATGAACAATCACTCAAAAGACGCAGCAAAACAATCAAAGACTGTTAAGAGAGCGTGGAGAATCAATCAACAAGTTGACAGGACAATCAAGACACCAAAACTCCCGAGGAGGGCTCGATTCACTAAGCCACTAGATGCCCTAGGGCTCCAAACGTGAAATCGGTAGATAGAGGCAAACAACCAAAGGATAGCGGTGAATTCCAGCCAAACAAGACTCCAACACACTCAGACAATCAGGAAATCAAGAAGAAAAGTACTGGTCAAGCTCAGAAAGCCAAAAAATGAAGAAACTCAAAAAAGTCACAGGGGTGGCGCGACTGTGGACTTGAAACTGGCGCCAGAGGCCGATTGGCGCGAGACAGACAAATGCAACAAGCGCCAAGTGGCGCGACTGTCGGGTTAAAACCCGCGCCAGTCGAGTTCTTCAATAAAAATTAAAAAACAAGCTAATCTAAAAGCAGACCAATACAAGCTAAGCAAACCAAGAAGCTAAAATAGTGAAAGAATCCAACCCAGAAGGTTCATCAAGCAAGGAGAAACAATCAAAGCGAACCAATCATAAACGGGACAAGGAAAACCGGACGATCCCCAGCGGAGTCGCCAATTTGTTGAGGAGGTAAATCCCCTCTGCGGACAGAGGCGATCCCTACTAGCTCAGCAGGGGTCTAGCAACAAACAAACAATGCTATGACGCAAGCTCCTAGTTACGAATGAAAGACTTGGGATAAGAGCCTACCTGGATTCCAACGCTAGATCTCAAGAAGAAGATGTCCCCGTCCTTCAGCCCTGGCAGATCACAATCCTTCCACGATCTCCGTGGATGAACACCTGCACACAGAAGAAACGAACAGATACATGCATAGGAACCAGCATACGTAACTAAACATCGGTCATAAAAGATATTACTCGCATTAACATGATAGAAAAAGGAGTGGAACCATAATCATAGTCATCTATTAAAGTGATAAACGAATAGAAGTTACAACCAAGTTCTGACGTCGCGGCTTCCTTCGAACGGGTCTCCGGTTGTCCACGTCTCGCAAAGCTCGCCAAGGAAAGGGAAACCTCTCCAGAGTCTCGTAACAATGGTCTCCTCGCTTGAATGGGCCTTAAGGGAAAGAAGGGATTCTTTACAATACAAAGGCACTTGGGAATAGGGAGATGCAAAGCTTCAGCACTTCAAGACTAGCTTGCCATGGATCTGAGCAAGCTTTTATAGATGGGGAAGGAGGGAGTTGGGATCCCTATTATTATGGTATGGGCCCTATCAACAAGGAAGGTTCCATAGAAGGTGGCAAAACCACTTCCCCTCCATAGAACTCCCGCAGCCAAACCTCCCAACTCAAGATAGGCAATGGTTGTGAGTTTGTTTGAACTCAACTTCCGCCATCCATATTTAAAAAACAGTCCCTAAAATGGGTGGCGCGATTGCTGCTCTATGACAGAGCGCCAAGTGGCGCGACCTCTTTATCGGATTTCCCTGATTGGCGCGAGCACTGAACTGTCTACCCGCGCCAATGCAAAAAGAGTTGTTTTTCATGAGTTTTGCAAGGAGATGTCTCAAGGGGAATTAAAGCTCATACTCAGAGGGATGCATTGATGATGTTTTCAAGGCATGACAATGTTCACAGGTCACATAATGGGTCCTCCATTGTGCGGGACGGGGAATGGTAGGGACGGTGACAAATTACTGTGTAACAACCCTAGAAAGGCGGTTTCCATAAAGAGAGAAGTTGAAAATTTTCTCAAAACAGGCTTCATTTATCTGATCCCGTTGACAGATTTTGTCTCTAACATTGTCCCTGTGGACAAAACGTAGGGCACCATTCGATTTTGTGTGGATTACTGCGATATCAATGGTGGTTTTCCCAAGGATAACTATCCCAATCCCTTGATCGACCAGATTATTGACGAGTGTGCTGGGAGTGAGATTTTCTCCCTTATGGACGGGTTCTCTGGTTATAGCTAGATTAATATACTACTGGCTGATCAATATAAAATTACCTTCATATGTCCATGGGGCACTTTCGCGTATAAAAAGCTCCCTTTGGCCTACAAAATGTTGGTGCCACGTTCCAACAGGAAATATAATATGCTTTTCACAATATTAAGAACATTGTTCAGCCTTACCTAGATGACCTCCTAGCTCATTCCGCTAAGCGTCAGGACCACTCGGAACACCTTCGTCAAATTTTTCTTCATTGCAGATGTTACAACATTAGGCTTAATCCACACAAACGTGTCTTCTATTTCGATTCCAGAAAACTCCTTAGGTTTTTTGTTTCTAAAGATGGTATTCGTCTTGATCCTCTTAAGGTCGAAGCTATCATTAATCTCCCCTCCCCTTCTTCTTTACACCAGTTGCAGATTTTGAAAGGGAAAGCTAATTTCCTGCGTCGTTTCATAATAAACTATGCTGAGGTAGCCAAAGGTTTTACGTGGTTACTTAAGAAAGGCATCCCATTCCTATGGGATGAGATTGCCCAAAAATATTTCGACACACTGAAGCCCATTCTTGTCAATGCTCCTCTTTTGCATCCCCCCAATTATCATCGTGATTATTCACTCTATCTGGTTGCCAATTTTAACACTATCGCCATGGTTCTGGTACAAGACGATGACAATGGTAATGCGCATGTCATCTATTATCTTAGCTACAATCTTCTCGACACTGAAACGCGTTATGCTCATGTCGAAAAATTAGCGTTGGTAGTTGTTCAAGCCGTTCAACTTTTCCACCATTATATTTTAATCTGCACTACGACCGTGATTTCTGATTGCAACCCCATGACCTATATTTTAACTCGACAGTTGTTGGGGGGAAAGTACTCTAAGTGGGTAGTTATACTCCAAGGGTTCTATTTGGAGTTCACTACCACCAAATCAAGGAAATCATTGGTTTTTTCTGAGTTGATCTACTCCTTACCCTACACCTCTGCTCCCAGTTTTGAGGAACACATTCCAGATGATACTCTTTTTCTGATTAGCACCCTCGATCCATGTGGTGATATCATCGTTTACCTCCAGACTTCTACTTTCCGGTCTGAGTTGACAAAATATGCTCGTTGACGTATTCCTCATAATTCACAACCCTATCACATTGTCAGAGATACTTTATACTGCATCAGAGCTAATTCCGTCCTCTATCAATGTTTAACCCTTGAGGAAGCTAAAAAAGTCCTAAATGACTACCATTCTAGCGCATGTGGCGATCACACGTCTGGGTATGCTACTGCTCAAAAAATAATTCGTGCTGGGTATTTTTGGCCTACCATTTTCAAATATTGTATCCTCGTTGTCTGTAATTGTCATGAGTGCCAGATCTACCAACACAAGATACATGCGCCACCCACTCACCTCCATCTCGTCATTACTGTTGGTCATTTTGCGTAGTGGGGTATCAATTTTATGACATTTAAGCAATGCCTACACTCACAGCTGAAGGTAAGACTACTGCCCAATTTCTCTTCAATCACATGATTGCCAGGTTTGGAGTCCCTTAAGCCATTATCCCTGACCATGACTCCCATTTTCGCCATTATATGATTTCTGAGTTGACTACTCAGTTGGGTTTGCGTCACGACAGCTCAACGTCGTACTACCCCTAGGCCAATGGCCAGGTCAAAGCCCTGAACAAAGTTTTAGTCACTATGCTTCAACATAATATTGGGATTCACAAGTCCAATTGGCATCTCATGTTGTTTTCAGCTCTATGAGCTTACTGAACCTCGGTGAAGGATGCAACTAGATTCACACCATTTGAAATTTTTTATGGTATGGCAGCTACCCTTCCGATTGAATGTGAAATTCCTTCACTCAAGATAGATGTCGAATTACCGCCGAATACTTTTCTAGAGGAAGAACGTATTATATATTTGGAGAGTGTTGTGTAATTAAATCCTCTCTGTAGATAGAGATGATCCCTCTAGCCCTAGGGTGGGTCTAGCAACAAGAGGACATGCTAATGTGCTAGTTCCTAATTAATGAATGAAATGAGTTGGGATAGATTGTCCTACCTGTAGTCCAATGCGATCATTGTAGCTGCAAGATAGGTCTCTTGATCCTTGTCCCGACATGTCGTGATCCTTCAGCAATGGTATTCAGGTGCCTGCACAAATATTAAATGAAAAAAGCAACATACATGATAATAATTGCATTCATAACTAGCTAATTATTCAAGGAAGATTAAACATATTGCATAATCTAAATCACATTGACACAAGATGGGAACTAGAAAATCAGTCACGTATATATTAAGAGAAAGAAAGAGCTTACAACAGGAGCCTAGATGTCACAGCCTCCTTTAGTGGGTCCAGTAGAAGTGCGTCTCGAGCATTCGTTAGGGAACTCAGATGTAGTGAGGCAAATGACTAAGCTCTCTCTCGACAAGGGTCTCTCTCTCCGCTTCTATCTCACCAAGATGTCCAACAATTCCTCTTCAGCTATTCAACTATAATTGTTCAGCTAGCTACATCAATGTGAGATATATTTATTTATAGAGGAAGAGGAGGAGGTTAGGATCCCTCAAATGGTGGAAGGGAGGCCTTATCCTTTGGGAGGTTCCCCCAATATATGGAAACAAGAGGCAAAAGGAAGGTGTTCATGGTTATCCAGTCGAACAACCCAAGTTGACTCGCTCACGAAGCAGTTATCATGGAAACTTCACCTCTATATTTAAAAAACATTCCAAAAATAGCTAGGCATGGGTAGCTCACTAGGACAGAGCACCAATGGGCATGAGGCTCAGTGTTAATTTCCTTCATCGACGCGAGGGTATAATGGTTTACCAGCGCCAACCCAAAAATATGTGTTTCTGATGGTCTGCTCAGGGAAGCGTTAACAGAGGAAATGTTCTCCTCATGGAAAGGGATACAATGATAGTCTTTGTAAGGCATGGCAGTTGATATAAGTCACAGAAATGGTCCTCCAATGTGCGGGATGGGGATTGTAGGGACGGTGAAAAAATGTTGTGTAACAGATGCCCCCTAAAGCATCAGGTTCGAGAGAGAGGGAGGGGTGAAATGCTTTACGAGAACGTGTTTGAACCAAACACCACTGTCGGAAGACCTACAAGTACAAATACAACTGATATCTCTGATACATGAACATGTGGCATGCGTACAGCCATCCATAATAGAGTACATACAAACTGAGATCTAAGGTATGGATGCAACTATCCAGCAATAAGGATTAAAAAATAGACTCAGGTATGGTCACAACCATCCAATCAAAAGAGTCATGCATATAATCATGATAAACCAAAATATCCCATAGCCTGGATCTTATCAGACAAAACCTAGGGTCTTGCGCTCCATATCAACTCGAACAAGTACAAATTCAAGCATGCAAATATGTGAGCTGAAGTTGAACATGCAAGAGGGTCTCCTGATTACCAGCCAATGATGAAAGATGTTAACAAGCACAAGAGAAACCACCAATAATGACAATGGCTCTCAATGTACAACAGGCACAATCCACGAAATGTGAATAGTGATTTGGCATCGAACACCTGCATAACCACTCGATTGAAGGCCAATGATGTGGACCTGTCGTCGAATGTGAAGAAATTTCCATTGAGGCATGCAAGCTCCAAGGTACCGAAAAGGAGTCTCTAGGTCAACTTCCTGGATAATGAGCTGAAGTCGACAGGAAGTGAACCGGTTGAAGGAGGGCCATAATTTTTCTCACATCATCGACACGAGATAGAGGAACATGATGATAATGAATCAGGACTAAACAGAGGATCAAAGGGAGGTTGAAAACTACAATCGGAAAATTCTCTTGAACATATCGGTGACACGAATCTAGATTTGGCAGTATTTGACATCAAGGGATCTAAGGTCATGATGATGTGGCAAAGAGTAGATGAGAGTTCAAAATAGATTACCCAAACCCATGGAGGCAATAATGACGAAATGAGATGTCCTCAACTCGACACGAATGCAGATGAGTGTCATGTTCAAGTGTGACATACTGCATACACGACTGAGAACTGGTCCCATTTTCCCCCACCATTACTGGTGAGTACCCCAATTTTTTTTGGAAAACAAGATTGAAGGGGATAGCATATGCTTGTCATGTAAATTTTTCCTTCGGAAAAATCCATCCTAGTACATTTTACGAGCCCTAGGAAGGAGGAACTCGGTTACATCATGGTGATGATTTCCGATTTCATTTAGATTTTAATGAGTCTGACAGAGGAAGAACTCAACATATTTTCATGTTTAGAGAGTTTGGAAAGAAGCGGAAAAGAAAACTCTAGCAATCCCTTTTCGTAGATAGTCTTACAGATCCGAAAAGGTAGAAAACTATGTTTGAGAGAACCTCTTAGTCGTGATAGGATAAGGTATTCATTTTTCATATATAATCTATCCCAGCCTGAAAAATGGGTAAACATATACTGGGTAGATATCGTTTCGCATCCATTTAATGAGTTCAAAACAAAAAGAGTCTCAACAATATTTTTAATTTTAGAGAGTCAAAAAAGAGCTGAAAGTTGACTCCTCCTGGAGGAACGAGTGGCATTAAGGGTAGCAACTGGTTTCGGTCATGGTGGAACTATTCAGAAAAAATATAAAAGTCAAGAGGCTGGCTAGAAAGACCACTCATTCCAATGGTTCCCCAGGAACAGGTAAAAAAATTAAGTAAAGGCATATGATCGATCGAGCTGATGGTAACGATAGAATGAGAAAAACAAGGCTTATCTGGAAAAACAGGCTAATAAAATGGAAATCACGAGAGGTAAAATAAGAATGGTTTCATTTTTACAAAAGCTTGAAATCAGGAAACTCTGCTTTAAATTGGTTCCATTTTTACACAAGCTTGAAACAAAGATAAACTGTGCTTGAAGTTGGTTTCATTTTTACACAAGCTTGAAACAAAGATAAACTATGCTTGAAAATTTTTTGCATGCCCACAACATGGTGACTCAATTCGAGGTACATGCCCCCCAAGCTTCAGTCCATGCACTTGAGTAGACTACTAGTTACTAACAGGTGGATGGAATGAAGGTTCAATTACGATATCAAGTGAAAGACATGACTGGGATTTTACGAGATCTGATCAAAGACTCGAATTGAAAAGGGAACCCGGTTCATTTTTTAACGAGGTTGACACAGTAAAAGAACTATCCTCATGACCTATTTCATTTTTTTAATGAGGTTGACATAGTAAATGAACTTTCCTCATAAGAAATTGTTTCATTTTTTAAGGAGCTTGACACAAGGAAATAAACTGTGCTCCAAAAGAGGCTTATTTCATTTTTTTAAGGAGCTTGACACAAGAAAACAAAATATGCTCCGAAAAGCTTGTTTCATTTTTAAGGAGCTTAACACAAGACAAGGAACTTTTCTCTGATGACCTTGTTTCATTTTTTAAGGAGCTTGACACAAGAAAAATGAACTATGATTCGACGACCTTGTTTCATTTTTTAAGGAGCTTCACACAAGAAAGGAAATCTTCTCTGATGACCTTGTTTCATTTTTTAAGAATCTTGACACAGGAAAACGAACTCTGCTCCAATGACCTTGTTTCATTTTTTAAGGAGCTCGACACAAGAAAATGAACTATGCTCCAATGACCTTTTACCAAAACGAATAAGATGTCACGACTTCCAAGAGGTTCGCATCTGATGGGAGAACAACATCTTGGAAATCGCGATCGAATGCCCCCAGTAGATGGTACTTGATGGCACTATCACTGGATGAGGGAAACAAACAAGTGGCCACATAGTTAACCCGTGGTGGGGAAGATACAAATGGCAGATAAATATCCAGTAGATAAGATGGTGGGCCAGCTGCCACCTCAGGACCAAAGAACGAAAGTTGATCAATGGTCACAATTCAACCTTTGTGTGGAAAACAGATCACCCGCAAGAGGGAGGATACAAGTGCGCCCATGGCATAAGCATAGTCGTGCCCCAGTAGTAAATTGAAATCTAAGGGGCCTGGAACAACCCTCACGTCTATACAGACGGTTTTCCCTCCCAAAGTGATCAGCAACTTTGGAAGGATCCCTAACGGTTGACTGGTTCCTCTATTAAAGGCCAACATATTATGTGTAACAGGCATAAGCGGTGGAGAACAAAAATCTTTCCAAGTTGTTGAAGACATAACACTAACAAATGCACCTTCATCTATAATTGTGCTAGGTATGGCCACATCGAAGGTCTGTACCATGATCTCAAAAGGCACATAAGAAGGAAGGCGATATCTCACAAATCGACTCCAATCGAAGGAAGTGACCAAAATATTTGGAGGGGGTACCATTGAAATGAGATGGTCATTCCCTGGTGTTATCGAAGGAAGAGGAGCAGGGAAACTTTTAGGGGCTAATATTCATAGGTGGGTTAATTTTCCATACTTTTTCGAAAAAAAAGATTCAGCAATTTCCATTGTTTTGAAAATTGATTTGCCCAAAATTTATAGTATAAAATTATTTTACCATAAAAATTACCAAAATTTTATATATACTAATATAAAATAATTATAAACCTAAATTGTTTTACAAGAATATCATAAAAAAATTTACAATTTACATATTGGGGACTAGTAATATTCGCCCAGGTTTCTAAAATTTAAGATAAATTTCCATCCTTAAAATTTTCCCTAAAGAGGAGCATCTTCCTAGACCACAAACATGGGAGCAAGAAGAGAAACTTCTTGAGTCACAGGGATGGGAGGATCTTTCTCCAAGTCTGAGGAATCTAAGGAAACAAGAAGACCGTGAGGGGGATGAGATCCACTCTCAACGGAAAAGACCTGATAAACCATAGGCGGAATCCGATCCACTGATTCCACGACCAATGATTGGTTGGGAATGGATTCATGAATTTTAATTTTCAAGGGAATGGGATCTACCAAGGATGAATCTTAACTGATCATTGAATCAACTAACGGAGGACTTGAAGAAAGCTTTTGGTAACCAACCAGAAGGCAGAGTGTAGAAACAGTAGGGTTGGCCAACACTCTCGTGGCTTCATTCATGTACGGACAAAGGTGAATGGGATGATGCCCTTCACACAACTTACATGGATTGGTGATCGTACCCTGTTTCTTATCAGTCTTATCATTGTTAGTCGAAGATGTGCCACCAATACGACTTCTAGAAGCCAAAGGCAACGACGGACGGCCATCGGACCATGCTTCAAGTAATGCCAGGGCAGTCTCGAAGAAGGTGGTCACTTTTGCACAACATGCAAGGGAATTTGAATTTTCTTGGAAGGTTGGATGGTTTATCAAGGGAAGGTGTCTAAGGCGTGATAGCTACATATTTGGCCTCTCTCTTATTTTACTTCTTATTTTTCACCTTCTTCTTCTTCTTCTTAGCCACCTGATTACTAGAATCCAGACTTTCACATGGCGAAGTAGAAGAGGAGGACGAAGAAATAGGCGAAGAAGGGGAGAGGTCCACCTTAGAGTCAACATGATGTTTCTTAGGTGGGGGAGATGGTTGTACAATGGGCAGAACACTCGAGACCACAGAGGTCAAGAATAACCAAACAGGGAACCCAACAGTTAAGCCAGGCAGGGACAATGTTGCCATATAAGGAGCACCAACATTCCCAAAAGAAGGAAAAGGACCAGGATTCCCTTTGGAGGGGATTCGCTGGACCAGGACTCAACTTTAGCTCAGGAGGCTCAGTGAGGAGAAGGCAAAACAAATAGCATAAGACCTATAAACCCTAGGGCTTCAAAACTTCACCAATGAGATAATAGAAAAACAACTGAGAAAACCCTAGACTATAAAGTCAAAAAAATCCAAAAGACCAATTGTAAGTCAAAGGAACAACCCAGAGCCAAGAACTACTGACCAAAGACTCAGGAAAAAAGGTCAAACCAAATCCTACAGGATTCAAAGCGACTGTCAGGCTGCAATCCATGCCTAACAGGGGTTGGCGCACCTGTAACGAATCTGGGCCTAACAGGGGTTGGCGCACCTATTTCCAATTGGCGGGAATGTTCAAAGAAAAAATGTGCCAAGTTGGAAAACTATGGGAGAAGGAGAAAACTACTGAGTAGAGGTCAATCCTGACACTCTGGAGCTGAACAAGAGGATTCAAAATAGTCAAGGAAGCCAAGTAAGGAAGAGAAACAATCAAATGACCGAAGTCGACTTGAGAACGAAAACTCTCAACAAACAATGAGACAACAAACTCACACTGATCCCTAGTGGAGTCGCCAACTTGTTGTGTAGGTAAATCCTCTATGCGGACATAGATGATGCCTCTAGCCCTAGGGTGGGTCTATCAACAAGAGGACATGCTAATGTGTTGGTTCCTAGTTAACAAATGAAATGAGATGGGATAGATTGTCCTACCTATAGTCCAATGCGATCATTTTAGCTGCAACAGAGGTCTCTTGATCTTTGTCCCGACACGTCGCGATCCTTCAGCAATG
Organism: Pinus albicaulis; assembly: GCA_034641835.2. Lineage (NCBI taxonomy): Eukaryota > Viridiplantae > Streptophyta > Pinopsida > Pinales > Pinaceae > Pinus > Pinus albicaulis. The sequence continues at coordinate 507,920,627 of CM076575.1, read as the reverse complement.
GTATTTGGTACTTGCACAAAGATCAAAGGACAAAAGCATCATACATGATAATAATTACATTCATAACTAGCTAATCAATCAAGGAAGATTAAACATATTGCATAATGTAAATCACATTGACACAAGATGGGAACTAGAACATCAATCAGGTATATATTAAGAGAAAGAAAGAGATTACAACCGGAGCCTTGACGTCGCAGCCTCCTTCAGTGGGTCTAGTTGAAGTGTGTCTCGAGCATTTGTCAGGGAATTTGGATGTAGTGAGGAAAACGACAAAGCTCTCTCTTGACAAGGGTCTCTCTCTCTGCTTCTATCTCACCAAGATGTTCAGTAATTCCTCTTTAGCTATTCTATAATATCCCAAAATGGGAATGCAACAGTGCATAAGCACAATAATGGAATAGAAGGGTGATATTAAGTCATAAAATGTGTTGATAAACACATGGCCATCAAATTAGTGAAACAACAGCAAAAAGACGCACTTCTACACCTTCCCAAGTGGGGAAAATGCAGCAATTAGACCCTGAAAATGTTATTTCTGAATATTTGCATTTTAAATGGGTGAAATAACACTTGTTTCCCTTATCATATGGTATTAGGCCCTCACATAAAAAAGGGGATCAGAAATAAATCCATTTTGATATGTTAAACGGACTTCTCGGCCTCATACCAGCGTAAAAATAGCCAAATCCCATGACTTAAGTTATGAAGAAAAGACTGAAGCATGTAAAACGTTATTTTATGAGAGTTTCTACATCATTACAATAGAAAATCATAAATCTGGAACCTTATAGAACAATATTCCAAGAAAATGAAGATTTGGCCTCCTTAATGCATTATAAAGGTAACCCGGCAAGGGTTTCTTGAAAGCATGAGTACAAAAAGAGCATATCTAAATATTCAGCTCTAAAAATTCAGTCTTACTGCAAAATTATAGAAATATGGATAAATAATACAAAAGAGGGATGCAGATCCCTTCCTCTAGCTTTCCGGGAGAAGGGTTGGCCCTTTCCCTAGGAAACTAGCTCAGAAACAAGGGTCTTAACCTTGCTGCAGCAACTCCATGCAAAATGACATAGTTCTTGCAAGGGAATACACTATAGGAGATGAGGAATACTTTGGCCTGCTTCCAAGATGTGAAATGTTCTTAGAAATCTTCCTATCTGATCTCTCAAGAGAAGGAAGGCACCCTCTACTGAGAAACAGACCCGGAAGTGGTGTTAACAAACCTCCACTGCAACACCCTGCAACACAGCAATATTCTACTACAGAAATAACGATGAGGCTAGAGAATGGTGCTTGGCCTCAAGCCTAGATGTGGAGCAATATAGGACAAGCTCTTCCAAGAGGCCTCTCAAGGGAAGAGGTGGGATTCCCGCTCAGGAACACCCTGTGCTAAACAACACTACAACCCTGCTAAACAGCAAGAGGAAGCCAAGTATAAACAAAAAAGATCAAATGATCGAATCCAAAGCATGCACAAAAAAGGATCCCATATTATCCATATATAGCAAGTGGACCTCTTCACATTGGGTCCCATCCATATGTGCCATCAAGCCCATGCAATTTGTCCTCCACCAAAACTACGTTGTCCATCAAGGAGGTTCAATGTATCTAGACAAGTTTGTTGACTTGGTCAAAGTTGACTAAATCAACATGATCCCATCTCTGTTCACACCCAAGGGTGCTCAAATTAGCTACTTATTCTTACTCCTTTCACATTAGGAGTTTTATTGATCCTTCTAAAGAGGCTAATGGGCCTCCCTACCCATTTATTCACCTACTTAGTGATAAAACAACTCTAATATTCCATTTAGTTTGAAGGCTAAAAATTTGGAATATTACAGTCCTCCCCTCCAAAATGTTGCTTGTCCTCAAGCAATTGTATAAGGAGAGCGCAAATCCTCTCCTCCTCTTCTTGTGGCCTCTTCATCAAATGTCCCCACCACTGCTCAAAGTGATCTGCTACAAATCTGTCCTCCAATGTTTCCTACCGATCTTGCAAAACCATAGGGTTACATCATAGAAAGATGGAAGATGTAAGTGGAAACCTCCTTGTTGTCCAATGGCCTCCTCAAGGTAGGAGTGATGACGAAAATGGGGAATACTATTCCCAATGAGTGACTTCCACACCCATGCTATCATCCAAATGAAATGAGCCAATCTAGTTAGCTCAAAAATATCCTCAACCCCCAGTTCATACAATGTGTTGGGGCTCCATGGAGAGATTGGATCCTCCCAACCAAGTGGTTTCCCTCTCCATTTATGATAAGTATGGGGCTGCTGCTGATCTTGGGCTGAAATATCATGACCTCCAAGAGTGGCCCAAGCTACCCCACCAAACAAATAAACCATGAAGTGCCTCCTCCAAAAACTCAAGTTCTCCAAATGGCTCCTCCCACATGAAGAAGAGAGATGTAATTTGGAAATCATGGGCTGCCCATTGCTACTCCTGAAACATGCATCATGCTAAGTAGGGAGAATCATACTCCCAATGGTAATCTTCAACTCATATCCCACTTTCCAAACAAATCTCCCCATGAACATAGAAATATCAGCAATACATGGAAGCAAAAACCAATAGAAACAAGCTGTCATATGACAACCAGAAAGTGGATCAAGGTCCCACACAATGAACCAGCATAGTGCATCCCTTGCCTGCATCAAATCAAACAAAAACAAGTGCTTTTCCAGCCACTTTTTTGCTGCCACAATCATTTTAAAAGATAGAAACATGAAAGTACAAAGTGGTGTCAATGGTACACACCAAAAATCATGTGGCTCCGCCCACAAACCACCAATGAGATAGCCAATCTCAATGCTACAACTGGATTCAAGTACATCATCATACAATATGCAAGAAGGGATAATCCTCCTTGGTACAACATGTTGCTCATATAAAGTAAAGAAGTAAAAAACATAATGTGGGATTATATATTCTCCACCATGTACTTGGGACCTTGAGCTGAAATGGCTCAACTGGAAATTCTCCCTCACCTCCAAAGAGTAGGGAAGTGGCTGTGACCTCCTCTCTATCATCATCCAAGCTATGCATCTCTCCATGTGCTGGAATATGTCATGTTGGATGCCCTCCCAAATGAACTCCTCTTCCAAGGAAAGATATGCATCAAAATGCATGGAAAAGAAGTCCTCATGTGCCGCATGTAGTAGCTTCTCCTTGAGTTTAGAAGCTCTAGTCAAGAAGACTCTGCCATAAGAATAGATGACCATATCATCCACCATATATCTATCATCTCCATCAGGGTCATCAAGAATCATGCAAGCACCAAGATCCTTGGAGTACTCTACCAAGAGTTGAGACCTCCAATATGGATCAATCCTCCCAAGAGACAATGCTAGTGATCTCCCATGTGAAGCTCTCCTCATGCTGCTGCCTGCTACTTTGACATCCCCCATGCCAAAGTATCGCTCCAAACTCTTCACCTCTCCAAAATCCAAGAGTGGTGAACCAAATGGCAATATTTCTCTTACCAACTCCAGATCTGGTGGCCTCCCCGATGGAATGCCTCCTTATAGTGAGACATCAATGGCAAGAGAAGACTGTTCATATGGTTGGGAAACCTTGCCCTTGCCCTCACAGCGCAAACCAGTCTTCTTCCTCCTTGCACCAGCTCTCTGAAATAGATAGGGGTGTGTGCTCCTCATCAAATGATGATGCCCTTCCTCCCTACCTTCTCCTTCCATCAATAATATCTCACAATCATCCTGCTCATCGATTTTACTTTGCCTTCCATATGTGAGATCCTGGGAAACTTCTTGCAAGGATACAAGAAATCCTCTGGTTGGAGCATGTGCTCATCCTTCCTCTACAAGAGGCACTAGATATGCTCTAGATGTGACACCGTTGTAACCCCCATCCTTCTCTTCATCTCCAATATGAATAGGAGGTAACTGCTCAATAAGAGGATCCTCCTTTGCAAAAGGAACCTTCATTCCCTCTTGTCCAAGGTTATGAAATAGGGATCTTGCCTCTATTAAGGTATCATGCAAGATGTGAGCTCCTCCAATAGGTTTCTGAAGTGGTTTTGAGTTTCTAGGTCCTCCCAACTTATGCAAAAGTTTCATTGGTTTTATTGTTTCATGTTTTTTTATCAGACCTTTCTACCAATATCTTAGTGAACTTTGCAACAGAAGAATTATTAACATTTTTCAATGAATATGACTCAAACATCCACCAAGAACGGGCCTTACCTTCAAAGTGCAGTGCTGCAACTCTGATGGATTCATCTTCAGAAACTTGGTGCTGTTGCAAATAAGTATGCAACTCCTCCACCCAGGCTTTGGATGAACAAGTTGGGAATCCATCAAAGGTAGATAGAGAAAATCTATCCATGTCATGAAGCTTGCTCCTCTCCACCTTGATCTTGCAAAACTCTTTGAAAGTGAGATGATCTCTAAACCTTTCAGTTTGAGATTCATACTCTTGCAGAAAATTACTAAGAGTTTCCGTCATTGGAATTTCCTCTTCTTTCATCTCTTTCATAGTAGATTTGGGCATTTTATTGCATTGTGCATAATAGGGTGTAGCTGCATGCTCCCACCTATCATGTGTCAATCTAGATCTGGCTCTAGATTCAAACTTCTCTGGAGATTCCATTTCCTCTCTCATCTTCTTAAGTTCTTCATTGATGCTCTGCATAGATTTTGGAAGAAGCTTTGTGATCTTCTCCTCCTTTCTTCCTCCACATAATGGAGTCTTATTTCTGTTCATGTCTCCTTCTCTTGATAGCATCATGGCTAACTTCCACAGGCTGAGCCAAGACTATGCTTTGATACCACTGTAATATCCCAAAATGGGAATGTAGCAGTGCATAAGAAAAATAATGGAATAGCAGGGTGAAATTAAGTCATAAAATGTGTTGATAAACACATGTTCATCAAGTGAGTGAAACAGCGGAAAAAAGAAGCACTTCTACACCTTCCCAAGTGGGGAAAATGCAGCAATTAGACCTTGAAAACGTTATTTCTAAATATTTGTGTTTTAACTGGGTGAAATAATGCTTGGTTACCTTAGAATATGGTATTATGCCCTCACATACAAAAGGGAATCAGAAATAAATCCCTTTTGATATGTTAAACAGACCTCTCGGCCTCATATCAGCTTAAAAATAGCCAAATCCCATGACTTAAGTTATGCAGAAAAAACTGAAGCATGTACAACGTTATTTTATGAGGGTTTATACATAATTACAATAGAAAAGCATACATATCGAAACTTATAGAACAATATGCCAAGAAAATGAAGATTTGGCCTCCTTAATGCATTATAAAGGTAACCTGGCAAGGGTTTCTTGAAAGCATGAGTACAAAAAGAGCAGATCTAAATATTCAGGTCTGAAAATGTAGTATTACTACAACATTACAGAAATATGGCTGAATAATACAAAAGAGGGATGAGGATCCCTTCCTCTATCTTTCCGAGAGAAGGGTTGGCCATTTCCCTAGGAAACTAGCTCAGAAACAAGGGTCTTAACCCTGATGCAGCAACTCTATGAAAAATGACACAGTTCCTACAAGGGACTGCGCTATAGGAAATGAGGAATACTTTGGCCTACTGCCAAGATGTGAAATGTGCTCAGAAATCTTCCTAGATGATCTCTCAAGAGAAGGAAGGCACCCTCTATTGAGAAACAGACACGAAGTGGTGTTAACAAACCTCCACTACAACACCCTGCAACACAACAATATTCTTCTACAAAAGTAAAGCTGAGGCTAGAGAATGGTGCTTGGCCTCAAGCCTGGATGTGGAGAAATACAGTACAAGCTCTCCCAAGAGGCCTCTCAAGGGAAGAGGTGGGATTCCTGCTCAGGAACACCCTGTGCTAAACAGCAATGCAACCCTACTAAACAGCAAGAGGAAGCCAAGTCTAAACAGACAAGATCAAATGATCGAATCCAAAGCATGCATAAAAAAGGCTCCCATCTTCTCCATATATAGCAAGTTAACCTCTTCACCTTAGGTCCCATCCATATGTGCCATCAATCCCATGCAAGTTGTCCTCCACCAAAACTACACTATCCATCAAGGAGGTTCAATGTATCTAGAAAACTTTGTTGACTTGGTCAAAGTTGACTAAATCAACATGATCCCATCTCTGTTCACACCCAAGGGTGCTCAAATTAGCTACTTATTCTTACTCCTTTCACATTAGGAGTGTTATTGATCCTTCTAAAGAGGTTAATGGGCCTCCTTAACCATTTATTCACCTACCTAGTGATAAAACAACTCTAATATTCCATTTAGCTTGAAGGCTAAAAATTTGGAATATTACATATTCAGCTATAATTGTTCAACTAGCTACATCAATGTGAGATAGATTTATTTATAGAGGAAGAGGAGGAGGTTTGGATCCCTCAAATGGTTGAAGGGAGGGCTTATCCTTCGGGAGGTTCCCCCAATATGTGGAAACAAGAGGCCAAAGGAAGGTGTTCATGGTTATGCAGTAGAACAACCCAAGCTGACTCCCTCACGAAGCAGTTAGCATGGAAAATTCCCTCTATATTTAAAAAACATTCCAAAAACAGCTTCACGCGGGTATCTCACTGGGACAGAGCGCCAATTGGTGCGAGGCTGAGTGTTAATTTCCTTCATCGGCACAAGGGTATAACGATCTACCAGCACCAACAAAACACCGCATTTGGAAGACATGAAAGTACAAATACAACTGATATCTTTGATACATGAACATGTGGCATGGGCATAGCCATCCATAATAGAGTACACAAACTGAGATCTGAGGTATGGACGCAGCCATCCAGTAATAAGGATCAACAAATAGACTCAGGTATGGTCGCAACCATGCCATCAAAAGAGTCATGCATATAATCATGATAAACCAAAATATCTCGCAGCCTGGATCTTATCAGACAAAACCCAGAGTCTTGCGCTCCATATCGACCCGAACAAGTACAAATTCAAGCCTGCGAATATGTGAGCTAAAGTCGAACATGCAAGAAAGTCACCTGATTACCAGCCAATGATGAAAGATGTTAACAAGCATGAGAGAAACCACCAATAATGACAATGGCTCTCAATGTACAACAGGTATAATCCACGGAATGTGAACAGTGATCTGGTGTTGAACACCCGCAGAACCACTCGATCGAAGGCTAATAATGTGGACTTGTCGTCGAATGCGAAGAACTTGCCATTGAGGCATGCAAGCTCCAAGGTATAAGAAAGGAGTCTCTAGTTCAACTTCTTAGATAATGAGCTGAAGTCGACAGGAAGTGAACTGGTTGAAGGAGGGCCATAATGTTTCCCACATCATCGACGCAAGATAAAGGAACATGATGATAGTGAATCAGGACTAAACAGAGGATCAAAGGGAGGTTTAAAACTACAATCAGAAACTTGTCTTGAACATATTGGCAACATGACTCTAGATTTGGCATATTTGACATCAAGGGATCTGAGGTCATGATGATGTGGCAAAGAGCAGATGAGAGGTCAAAGCAGATTACCCAAACCCATGGAGGCAATAATGACGAAATGAGATGTCCCCAACTCGACATGAATGCAGATGACTATCATGTTCAAGAGCAACATACTTCCAACATGACTGAGAACTGGTTCCATTTTCCCCCACCATTACTGGTGAGTACCCCAATTATTTTTGGAAAACAAGCTTGAAGGGGATAGCATATTCTTGACATGTAAGTTTTTCCTTTGGACAAATCCATCCTAGTACATTTTATGAGCCCTAGGAAGGAGGAACTCGGTTATGTCATGGTGACGATTTCTGATGTCATTTAGATTTTAACGAGTCTGACAAAGGAAGAAATCAACATATTTTCATGTTTAGAGAGTTTGAAAAGAAGCGGAAAAGAAAACTCCAATAGTCCCTTTTTGTAGATAGTCTCATAGATCCGAAAAGGTAGGAAAATATGTCTAAGAGAAACTTTTAGTCGCAATAGGCTAAGGTATTCATTTTTCATAAATAATCTATCCCATCCTGAAAAAGGGGTAAACGTATACTGGGTAGATATTGTTTCGCAGCCATTTAACGTGTTCAAAACTACAAGAGTCTCGGCAATATTTTCAATTTTAGAGAGTCAGAAAAGAGCTAAAATTTTACTCCTTGTTGAGGAACGAATGTCATTAATGGTAGCAACTGGTTTCAGTGATGGTGGAACTACTCAGAGCAAGACAAAAGTCAAGAGGCTGGCAAACAAGATCAGTCATTGCAACGGTTGCCCGGGAATGGGTAAAACAATCAAGTGAGGGCATATGATCAGCCGAGCAAATGGTAACGATGGAATGAGAAAAACAAGGCTCATCTGGGAAAACAAGCTAATAAAATGGCAATCATGAGAGGTAAAATAAGAATGGTTTCATTTTTACACAAGCTTGAAATCAGGAAACTCTGCTTGAAATTGGTTTCATTTTTACACAAGCTTGAAACAAAGATAAACTGTGCTTGAAGTTGGTTTCATTTTTACACAAGCTTGAAACAAAGATAAACTATGATTGAAAAAGTTTTGCATGCCCCCAACATGGTGACTCAATTCGAGGTACGTGCCCCCCAAGCTTCAGTCCATGCACTTGAGTAGACTATTGGTTATTAATAGATGGATGGAATGAAGGTTCAATTACGAGATCAAGTGAAAGACTCGACTGGGATTTTACGAGATCTGATCAAAGACTCGAATTGAAAATGGAACCCGGTTCATTTTTTAACGAGGTTGACACAGTAAAAGAACTATCCTCATGACCTAATTCATTCTTTTAATGAGGTTGACATAGTAAATGAACTGTCCTCATAAGAACTTGTTTCATTTTTTAAGGAGCTTGACACAACAAAATGAACTATACTCCAAAATAGACTTGTTTCATTTTTTAAGGAGCTTAACACAACAAAATGAACTATGCTTCGAAAATCTTGTTGCGTTTTTTAAGGAGCTTGACACAAGATAATGAACTCTGCTCCGACGACCTTGTTTCATTTTTTAAGGAGCTTGACACAACAGAGGAACTCTGCTCCGACGACCTTGTTTCATTTTTTAAGGAGCTTGACACAAGAAAACAAACTCTGCTCCAATGACCTTGTTTCATTTTTTAAGGAGCTTGACACAAGAAAACAAACTCTGCTCCAATGACCTTGTTTCATTTTTTAAGGAGCTTGACACAAGAAAATGAACTATGCTCCGATGACCTTTTACCAAAATGAATAAGATGTCACGACTTCCCATAGGTTCGCATCTGATAGGAGAACAACATCTTGGAAATCGCGATCGAATGCCCCCAGTAGATGGTACTTGATGGAACTATCACTAGATGAGGGCAATGAACAAGTGGTCACATAATTAACCCATGGCAGGGAAGATAAAACTGACAAATAAAGATCCGACAAATATGATGGCGGGCCAGCTGCCACCTCAGGACCAAAGAACGAAAGCTGATCAATGGTCACAATCCGACCTTTGTGTGGAAAACAGATCACCTGAAAGAGGGAGGAGACAAGTGCACCCATGGAATAAGCATAGTCACACCCCAGGAGTAAATTGAAATCCAAGGGGCCTGGAACAACCATCACGTCTATATAGCCGGTTTTCCCTCCCAAAGTGATCAGCAACTTTGGAAGGATCCCTAACAGTTGACTGGTTCCTTTGTTAAAGGCCAACAAATTTTGTGTAACAAGCATAAGTTGTGGCAAACCAGATGCTTGCCAAGTAGTTGAAGACAGAACACTAACAGACGCACCTTCATCTATAATTGTGCTAGGTATGGCCACATAGAAGGTCTGTACCATGATCGCAAAAGGCACATAAGAAGGAAGGCAGTATCGTGCAAATCGAATCCAATCGAAGGAAGCGACTAAACTACTTGGAGAGGGTACCATTGAAATGAGATGGTCATTCCATGCTATTACCGGAGCAAGAGGAGCAAGGAAAATTTTAGGGGTTAATATTCGTAGGTGGGCTAATTTTCCATACTTTTTTGAAAAAAGATTCGCCAATTTCCATTTTTTTGAAAATTGATTTGCCCAAAATTTATAGTATAAAATTATTTTACCATAAAAATAGTCAAAATTTTATATATATTAATATAAAATAATTATAAACCTAAATTTTTTTACATATTGGGGACTAGTAATATTCACCAAGGTTTCTAAACTTTAAGATAAATTTCCATCCTTAAAATATTTCCTAAAGAGGAGCATCCTCCTAGACCACAGACATGGGAGCAGGAAGAGAAACTTATTGAGTCACAGGGACGGGAGGATCTTTCTCCAAGTTTGAGGAATCTGAGGAAACAAGAAGAATGTGAGGGGGATGAGATCCAATCTCGACGGAAAATACCTAATGAACCATATGCAGAATCAGATCGACCGATTTTACGACCAATGATTGGTTGGGAATGGATTCATGAATTTGAATTTCTGAGGGAATGGGATCGACCAAGGATGAATCTTGACTGATCGTTGAATCAACTAGCAGAGGACTTGAACAAAGCTTCTAGTAACCAATTGAAGGGCAAGGTGCAGAAACAGCAGGGTTGGCCAACACTCTTGTGGCTTCATTCATGAATGGAGAAAGGTGAATGGGATGATTTCCTTCACACAAATTATAGGGATTGGTGATATTACCCTATTTCTTATGAGTCTTATCATTGATAGTCGAAGATGTGCCACCGATATGACTTCCAAAAGCCAAAGGCAAAGACGGACGACCATCGGACCATGCTTCAAGTACCTTGGGAATGCCAGGGTAGTCTCGAAGAAGGTGGTCACCTTTGCACAACATGCAAGGGAATTTGAATTTCCATGGAAGGTTGGATGGTTTATCAAGGGAAGGTGTCTGAGGCATGATAGTCGTATATTTGGCCTCTCTCTTATCTAACTTCTTCTTTTTTTCCTTCTTCTTCTTCTTCTTAGCCACCTGATTACTAGAATCCAGACTTTCACCAGGTGAAGTAGAAGAGGAGGACGAAGAAATAGGCAAAGAAGGGGAGAGGTCCACCTTAGAGTGAGCATGATGTTGCTCAGGTGTGGGAGATGGTTGTACAATGGGTGGAACACTCGAGACTACAAAGGTCGATAATAACCAAACATGCAACCCAACAGTTAACCCAGGCAGGGAAAATGTTGCCATATAAGGAGCACCAGCATTCCCAAAAGAAGGAAAAAGACCAGGATTCCCTTTGGAGGGGATTCCTTGGTTGGTAAACTCCGGAAACATTTCCATTGGAAGCAACCCTCAAAAAATCACTAAGGAATATAACTTTAACAAGGAATATTTCATGGGCAGTTTAATATTTTAAGACATTGAAACAAAACTTTGTTGTTTCATGTTTTAAGAGTCGAGAAACAGGCAAAAGATGAATCTATCACTTTCAGGTTTAAATGAGCATTAAAGGACAAGAGCTCGATGATATTTTCCTTTTTAAGGAGTCACAAAAAGATCAAAATTACTACTCAGGTAATCTAAGCAAGAGGGTGTACCAAGTTTCCATGAATTGCCATATACACCTTGGTGATAAAATGAAAGAGAAATGACCAAGGACTTGACGTACGTGCAGGTAGTCTCCCCTGTTAGTCATCAGTAATTTTTTCCTTCATAGATGACTAAATGATTTCCCTAGATTTCTAGAAACAAAGTTTGTAGACATTGTGAGTTCTAGAAATCTCACTGCCTTCATCATCCTTAAAAATATTTTTTCATTATTTCATCTTTCCATCATGTCCAGCTCTGCTTACCAGTCCTAGAAAACCTATTAGAGATTTTTCTCACTCTTTCTATCTATATGCTTTCACCTTTGGCCCAAATCCTCTATTTTGTTTTTCCTAAAAAACCCCCCACTACTACCTAGGCCCACCAATCAAACAACTTTGTTGTGTATTCAAAAATACTCCCAAACACTGATGGTCTCAAACTATTTGTAGACTCTTTAGATAAATCAAGTTTATTGGATTTTCGATCTTCAGTACATTAGTTTATCATAAACTCTATCTTACACTTGATGATCGAAACATCTAAACCTCAATCCAAAAGCCAAGTCCAAGAAATCCTCCACTAGGTCACCTAGGGTTTCACAAAGTCATAGGGTGGATTTGGTGCCCTACAAACTCTATTTTTCCTATATGAAGAAACTGCATTCAAAGAAGAAAAGGATAGGTGATCTTGTCCAAACTAATCAAAAAGGTTTTTCAAGGAAGGTTTTTTGGCCTAAAGCATGAATCTTGCAAGGGGACAACTTTCGTTTGCTTACATTTCTGCAAGAGGATCAAATGGCCATCAACCTGGCATAAGGTAAGGTAATGAGAAAATGATCACAAGAAGACCATTCATAGCAAGAAGAAATCAGAAAGCATATGTTCGATGAAAATCAGGGTTTGTGACTGTTTTGACCAAGCAAGAATCAATACTAGGGTTACAAGGGCAAGGGCCACCTCAACTCCTTCAAGAGCACATTGAAGAATTTTAGAAATGATGAATGCGTTTGAGAAGTTTCAGAGAACTTAGAATAAAACACTATCTACTTTTTTCTAAGCAACCCTAAAACCTAGGAGTTTGGGGAGATGGACAAAAATGGTCAAATAATGACAAAGATCCTCCTTCATAACAGTAGATGGCTTCAAAGGGTTTCAAGCTGCCCTCTAGGGTTTGGCAAAGAGGTACTAACTCCACCTCATCAAAAGGTAAAATCAGAGGTCTTAAATAGATCAAAGGAGGTAGACATAAAAACCAATACTCTACTACAGCAAAGGAATAAAGATGATAAAGGGTATCAACAAAAGGGACAGAAATATCAGTTCAAGGTTTGACTTCTCAAAAAAAAAGGACAAAATCATTTTTAAAGGGTCAAAGGAGACAAGCATGAGGGAAAAAATTGCCAAAGGAGGCAACCTTGACAAGCATAGGTTCATTGTTGATAAAAATGAGTTGTCCAACTAAAAAATAACAGCGATTAAGGCAGAAGTTGTGTGGGCACCTGCAAGAACAGAAGTGGCCCAAGGAAAGACACAAAAATGGTGTAAAATAACTCACCTCTCTCACTAGACATACATCATTTGCAAACTGATCAAAGGAACAAACATGTAGCTGGTTTAAGGGTAATAAAACCCCAACAAAGGTTTCCTTACCAAAGGTATATTCTACAAGAGATAGGTTAGCCATAAATGACACTTCTACAGGACTATCAAAATGATTACCTACAGGAAAATTGGTAAGGATAAACAGAACAAATGATTTTCACAATGATGGCCCACATAAAGACTAAAGGGACTAGTGATGCTTGCTACTAGGGTTTTCATACTGGGAGGTTGTTCACTGTTCTAAGGAGAAATACATGACATATGGTTAGTTGAAGGAAGTGTTGAATTCTTAATTAAACTGAGAGGGGGGGGGTGAATCAGTTTAATACATATTTGAGCCTTTTATAATTTCACCAAAAATTTTACAGCTCAATATGTGAACAGTCTTATTTGCAGCCAATATTAATTTATAGTGACACCATACTTATGTTGAAAGCAGCAAGCAATTAAGCAGATTGAAATAAACACATCAACATATAAGAAGCACACATAGAGACAGCAGATGTAAGTGGAAACCCATAAAGGGAGAAAACCACATCTTATTATTGTTGTGATGCAAAGGAAAGCTCCAACTCCCTCTCACCACTGTTTTCTGCAGGCACCAACCTACAGGAGGCTTCAACCTCAGTCAGCTACAACTGACAGCTATCAAGCTGCAACTTGATAGGGAAGCTCCAACTTCCTCAATTTATCAAACTGAATGTTTGTTGATTTACCTCAAATATCAGCTCTGTTCTGTAGCTTCTCTTTCTGCTCTTCTTTTCTTGATCTTCTCTGCCTCACTCTTCTATATTCTGACTTCTCTATATTTACTCTCTCTAACCTCCTTTTTTCATATCATGATGATATTATTTATATAATTTTCTCGTGACTGTTAGCATTCCTCAAAGAATTTCGAATGGACAGCCATACCTCTTCGCGTTCTGCCTTTTCATTTCTTTTCCAGCTCACTCAGAAAAATGTAACTGTAGGTGCTTATTTTAATATTACAGTGGGATCTTTGTTTTTCTTCTGGAGACTTTCCAATGCATCACAAACAATAAAAAAATCAAAAAACATTTACATTCAAATTACAATGAGAGCTCTAGCTCACTCATACAGCCTTTTGGATCACTGCGCATTTTTCTTTTCTTTGACTGTGTTTGTCCCTTTCTCTGTGACTGAGTTTTACCAACTGACTGTAAATCTAGCATTTTCCAACGCTTTTGTACTTAGCAAGTGTCTTGTTGATGTGGAACATGTTAGTCATCAGTATTTTTCACTTGTTGGTGTTGACTAAATCCATAGATGAGTTTTCTAGAAGCTGATCTCCATATGTCAATTTGTCATCTAGAAAACCCTCATAAAGCTTTTTTTCGCCCTCCTAATTTTTAGCCTGCCCATGTCAAGGTGAAACCTCATTATCACTATCATATCTAGCTTTAGCCCTACTAGTCTTCCCATCAGCTCTAAAAAGACAATCCAAGTCTATCTAAAAACTTCCCCTAAGTTAGGAAGTGGCGCTTTAAGGCATTTTTACCCTTGGCAACCATCAAAAGGCCAAAAACCTTCATCTGATACAGACCAGTCATAACAGACCTTCCACTCTGCTAATGAAATTGATCACAGCCCTAAGTCACGCCACTTAGACACCCCTAAGTCTCAGCAATGCATAGACCACAGTCTCAAGCTGATTTTAGGTGTTTTACAATGTTTTATGGATTTTACAAAAACATGAAACATGTCATCATCTTAGGAGAAAATTCTTGAATACACATTTAGAAGAATAGCTGCTTCCCAATGTGAACATAAGCCTGAGATATATCTACAGGACAAAGAGTTTCTCATCAAGACCTTGCAGCTTCCATTCAGCATGAAATCACAGTAGAAGAAAGACAAAACTGTCAAACAGACTTGTAATTTGTCATGGACAAGAACCTCCTTCATCTATAAGCAGAGGGTTAAGGCGCCTCCTTCATCTACAAGCAGAGGGCGATGGCTAATATTGATTTGAAGAAATTACAAAACTGACTATAAGCACAGGTTTGTTTTTACTAGACAGTGAAACAGTGACTCAAGGTTTCTGAGGGAAAGTGATGATCAAAACAGGGCTAAGATCTGAAATGTGCAAGACAAAACAAAGCAGATTTTTTGGTCTTATGTCCTAAGAAAGAAGATAAATTGAAATTTCCAGCATCATCATCATGGCGCTACAAAAAGAGACTCCATTGATCAAAGCTATCATAACAAAATATCTCTGCAGGGGTGTTAATATGAATGGCTCAAAACAGTCTTGAGCAGGAAAATACTTCAATAAAAAGGACCTATGTGTGCTCTTATGTTTCTGTTGAGCTGTGGGATAAAGTCTATGGTCTCCAGATAAACATAGAGAAAATTCAGGCAAGTAGTACACAGTCCCAGACATGAGACATCTTGATATCATTCAAAGCACCAGTGCAAGTTCAGGTGTTGCGATCTACACTCCACCACAAAGACAAATGTATCCTTCATATGCAGTAGGGTTGGTGATTTCATAGCTCCATTAGAAAGAAAATGACTAATAAAAGCCTTGGTGTCTTGGTGATTGGAAAACTGAAGTAAAAGCATCAAGGTTTTCACTGTTGATTGCCTGCCATCATATGTAAGAAAACCCTTGTCAATATGCTCATCAGATAGTCTACATGTAGTTGGGACAGAAGGTTAAAGAACATCAGACTGCAGCTACATTTTGTACCCACAGTCAGAACATGAAGTTAAAGGATACCTATAAGTCAAGATTAGTTTCACACTGGCCATCATTCGACTCCAAAGCTAAGAGAAAAGTGTTAGTTTATGTTGGAAAAGGGAAAGAGAACCTCTGTCAAAGTGTCAAAGAATACCTCCTGCAAAATGAAAAATCCTCTACAGGTGTCCTCTTTCCATAGCAAAGTACCAGAAGTATTAAACGGTTATTGAGATGACAATTTACCTTTTTTCCTTAGCCAAGCGCATTGCAAACAGGCATACAAGCTCACGAAAGGCAAGAAAGACTTTGGCATATTCCTTCAGGTTCTGGAACTCATTAAGAGCAAAGTAGGCATGCCACTGTCACAAAGGTATGGCACTTGCCCTATGAACACAAGTCAAGACACTCTACTATTACGTTTGGAATAGAGGTAAAGCAGTACATTCTAAGTTAGTTTGCAGGAGTTTCATTACCTTTGAAGCACAAAGCAGAACATATAAACTAACAGGTTTCATCCCCATGGAGAAAGATTATGAAGATAGATCAGTCAAGAAAGTAAAGGGAAGTCCTGGCATATGGCAAAGGCTCTGAATAGGCTGTTCTTCGAAAAAGGTGAAATAAATGAGCATTCAAGTTTTGTGCAGACCCCTTCACAGAAGAAACGAAATAGCAACGTTTCCTTGTTCAAAATTCAAATCTATCAAAGATAAGTAAACCACTTTTGAACATAGTTTGGCAGTTCGGAAGATAAGTTAATAATTTAGGTTGGATGACTCTTTGTAGAATAGTGTTTGTGCTTATGACATCCAACAAAGTGTTATCCACAGTCAAAAAGGGAACCCTCCCTTGTTAACAAATGGTTTTTACTATGGTGGCACATATCCAAACAAGAAGTATCGGATTGTGTTTTGAAAATGAGGTTTCAAATTTGGATTTAAAGACAAAGGTTTTCTCAAAATTTTTGAAAGAACCCTCTCAAATCAAATTCACAAAGTGACCGTTGGGGTTCATGTTGTCAAAAGAATAAAACCATGGCACAATCATTTGAAAATCTCCCAAGCAAGCAAGACGCTCCTTCAAAGTTCACAAGGCTGAAGGATCAGTTCCAAATCGGTTTGCAGAAATGTTGCAGGGTTTTGAAGTCTTTTAACACTGTGCGGCACTCCTGGCAGAGCACGCGGCGCTCCTGAGCATGATTTTTACACTGCTCAAACGCGCGCGCGGCGCTCCTGTAGCCGCGCGCAGCACTCCTGTAGTCACGGTTACGGGCGCCCGACCACGACCCGACAGGCCACCCGGTTGTGTTTGCGCGGCGTTCTTTTTCTCCAAAGTGCCGCACACTTGTTGACCTCTCAACACGCCTCAAAATTGCTCCTGAAAGCTACCATAGCTCTCCAAAAGGTCATGCCACGATTTGAAGAGGTATTTTTGAAACTGCCCTTGAATTTTTCAAAAATATTGAAGTGGTATAAGGCTAGTTGTTACATACAAAGACCGTGATGAAATAGGTCAAACTCTGTCTACCATGAACCTTGTTGTGAAAACTATAAAAGGGTTGATATGCACAGTTTGAGGGTATATGATTCGAATAAGTGCAAAGGATGAAGAGTTAAATAAGGCAGTTTGTTGAGTTTGACTAAGTTTATATACCATCATATATCTGTTGAGCTGCATATGAGGTTTAAAGTTCGATCAAAGGGGAGCTTATCCACTTTTAAACTGCTACATCACCATATATGAAAAAACAATGCTTTGCTGTGTGAATATCCGTTATTTAAAACTGTGCTGGAGTGGTGGATATGCTGATGAGGTCCTCTACAGAGAAATAAATTGTGTTGAGCTAAAAACTGTATGTTTTCACCTTTCTTAAATCAAAGAACAAGGGTGTGTTTTATTCTTCAAAATACCAAAGGGCAAGGTTACCCCTACCACCCACAGAGAAAGACAGTTGCACTGTGTACACTTTTAAATGCCTTTTATTCTTCGACCTCACTGTCAAGTTGCTTTTCAGAGGATACAAAGATATTTTCTAAAGAGACAGGTTTTCCATACTAAAAAGGAGCTTTGATTGTGTGAAAGGATAAACTCCTACAGCCTTTATTTGAAACTTTGGAGCATTTTTAAAACTCTGTCACCTTTGTTCCATAAACTGTGAAATTGACTGTATGCCCACACTAGAGGTTGACTGCATGTGGTGTAATTTTTGTTGAAGTGATTGGCATACTAGGCAAGGGCAAGATTGTGAAGATTGGGAAGTTCACCATTGGTCAAAGATACAAAACAGGTTGTTGAGCTCCAAACATCACAGAGCAAGGCGATTTTGACACTATACACAGCAATTTCACCTAACAGCCTGTCTTCACTTCACTGTATTGTTTCTTATTAAAAAGTCTGCTGGCTGAGATACATATTAAAGGTGGAAAGGCCACTTTCTAAGGAGCAGGGGTTTTATTGTGAGGGAACATTTTGAAATCATTCAAAGACATTGTTTCTCTATCAAAACAGTGAATTGACAGGGTTTAGTTTAAAGAAGGCAGTTTAAAGGCAGTGAGGCTGTTTGGTTCTTCAATAGCATATTTAGCCCAAAATGCTGCCCAGGCAAGACAGCAGAAGTGGTTTACATAAAATATATGAGCCAATCTCTACAGAGGAGGTCAATGCACATCCATCCATCCTCTTCAATTTTCATGAAGTAGGTTGTTTAGATTTCTGCCAGAAAGTACAGGAGGTTAAAAGTTTCTCGCCCTTGACACACCTATGCGCCTTGAGGTTCCAAAGCAAACATTTCCAGTTAGAAAACCTTGATTTCAAGTTTTCCCTGAGGTCAGTGTATAAAGCCACCAAAATTCCATATCATGGCAAGAAATGGTTCAAACAGGCCCATGTAGACTTGGATGACTATAAGCCTTTCATCAAGCCCGAGCACAGAGATACATGCACTGCTATTTTTCCTTTCTCTTATCTTCTTGCCAGCTATGCTCCTCTAATGAAGGTCATAATGAAGTATTTTACTTGTGAAGGGAGATTTACTCGAGTTTATGCATATCATGTCCGACTATTGATGCATTTCACTAGAACTAGGCAGCTCAATCTCCCTTACTTTTTACGCAAAAGCATCGAGAAGATGGCATCCTTAGTCCAGAAGAAGACTCCATCTCTACAAATAGCTTCCCTTTTCCATCATTCTCTGATCAAAATTATAATTCTACATCAATTGGAGAAGAAAGGGGTTTCTTGGGATGTTTTTATCAGTCACCCGAATTTCTCCACTGTTCCTCCTGTCCATGTATCTCCCACCCAGCCTATTCATTGCCCTGTACCTTTGTCCAACAGGCCTACTCCTAGAAGGCTCAAGATTACCACAAAACAGTCAGGACAGCATGAAGAAGAAGGACATGAACAAGTAGAAAAAGAAGAAGGGCATGAGCAAGAAGAAAGGGATGAAAAGAAGCAAACTGAAGATGAAGAACAGCAGCAGGACAGTGGTGAAGGTCAGCAGCAGGAGCAAGAAGAAAAGAGTGCTGAATAGTAGCATCTCAGTGAAAATGAACAGCAGGGACAAGAGGAAGAGCAGCAGATTGATATTGAAGGTCATGAACAGCGGTTTGGGCAGAAATTTGAGCAGCAGCTTGAGCCACAAAATGAGCAAGAAATCCAAGCACAGCAACAGCATGATGTTGATGATCAAGGGAAACAAGAATTTGAGACAGATCAGCATCATGACATTGAAGAGCAGAAGCAACCTAAAGAAGACACACAGCAGCCTCAAGGAGAGCAACAGTTTCAAGAAGATGACAAGGGCAAAGAAATTGTGCCTCCTTCTCCTAAAAAGACAAATCCCATCACAGCAAGAAAGAAAGGGCCTAAGGCTGCCACTCCAAAAGTGACAAGAGTTGTCCCTAGCAAAAGAAAATTGCCAAAGAAGTCTCCCACTAGCATGCCAAGAAGGAAGAGTGCAAGGTTAGCTTTCAAGGGCAAAGGGAAAGGCAAGATAGAAGAGAGTCAAGAACATGGAGGTGCATTGGTTGTCATTCCAATCCAAAGTGATGACAGCGATAATGAAGCCCGCATTCTTGAAAACCTTCTAATCCATCAAGAGGGTCAAATTGAAGCATTGGAGAATGACCTTCATCGGGCAAAGAACTTCAATCATTTCTTGGAGATCCAAAATAGACAGATGAGTGTTCACATGGCAGTTCATGAATCACGGGAAATTAAATACAAGAATGAGGCTACCAAAGCACAAGAAAAAATAGAGGAGCTCATTGGTGAGTTTTATGAAGATGAAGAAGAAGACCAGCCTAGGCAGAAGAGGCCTAGAACCATAGGGCTTAAAAGAGCCTTGGAAAAGCAAAAGGAAGAAGAACAAGCCCATCTTCAATCCTTTCCCCTCACTGCACTATTTGAGCAAGAAATTGAAAGTAATAAGGAGGCATGGCTAGAAAGAGCCAATAAACACTTGGAGATGAAGCTTGAAAAGGCAAACAGAGACCTGGAGCTAAAAAGGAAGATGACACAACACTATCAAAAGCTAAATCAGTTTGCCCGGCGCAAGCTAAAGGCCACCCAAGAGAAACTGAAGGAAGCAAAGGAGAAGCGCCCGGCACGGAAGCAGAAGAAAGGCACATAAGCACTCGACATTTTGGCTTCAGCTTTGAAACACATTGCTAAGGACCCTTGAGGGTCATGCACCCCAATTTTGAGCCCATTTAGACAATTTTTGGTTTTTTGGCATTTTTGGGTTTTTGGTCAAAAACTCATAAATTCGCCATTTCATTTTGAGGATTCGTCAAGGGAGGAGAATGGTATCATTGAATGCCATAATTTCATGATCATGTCCTCAACGATTTTCAGAGCATTTGGAGATCATCTGCCCCCTCAAAACGGCAAAAAAAGCTCGCATTTTCCACACTCTGCCCGGTCTATCAGCAGACTATAATTTTCCGGCTTTTTACACACAGGTGCAGATTTGGAAAACTTCTGGGCATTAGATTGGAGAAATTTCAGTGGCGTCGGAAAGTAGACACTCAGATCTTTCCAACGAGCTATCATGAGCCTCGTTTCAACACTGGGAAGGCTGCCAAATGTTTCCAGCAATTCAGGGGACCTTTTTCTGATGTAAATTTGAAGTATTTTTGTAATTTTTGAACCTCTAAAATCTGCTTTTTCCAAATGTGCGTTTAGCTATTTTTGCACATGAAAAATGATGTAAAGTCAATATAATTTCCATTTTTAGCATTTTCTTAGATATTTTATGAGATATTTTGTGCCTTGGGCTTTGCAAAGCCTCAAGGATAAAATTAGATATTTTGATTAGGCCAATGGGATAGCTAGTTGAACCATGAGGTTTTCCTCACTTGAGCCTATTTATTCCACAAGCTCTCATTGTAAACAAGGCTGAACTTGAGAAGAGAAGCAATATATTGGTCATATGATCTTTGAAGGAAATACTTGTGTTATGCTTTTGGATTGACTCTTGGATGTTCTTGGATGAATGAGGAAGGATTGTTGATGGATTCCATGACTTGGTAGAATGGTATAGTGTCTCTTGCTTTGTTGTTGTCTTCTAGTTTTCATTCATGATACATGTTTCTTGCTTGCTATAGATCAGTAGAGAACAAGTTTGAGATATGCCCATGGAGGCACCCCAAATTTCCTGAATCTTCATAGCTTTCATGTTTTCTTCCTCCTTAGTCATACTAAAGAATTCTTAACTGCTCTTTAGTAACTTAAGGATATTGTTCCTAGTTTCGTTCATAGTTCTATGCATGTTAAGTAGGATGTATGGTGTGCCCTGCTTACCTATGACTGCCCATAGTCCCATCCATGAAACTATCTCTTTGACTGATTAGACTATCATCTTGTTGAACCAATGAGGCCTAGTCTCGATCTAGCCCTTTGTCTAAAACTATGTGAATCTTGTTGTTCAAAGTGCCCAATAACTTGAAGTGCTGTGTTTAGGCGTTCCAGCATGGTGTTTTGAGTTGTTAGTCTGTCTTATGTGTTTTCCCCAAAGTCTGATATCCATTTCCCAAAGTTAGAGGGTCTTATACTTCTATGCATGGCTTGAATGTTTGTTTCTATGTATTGATTAGTTTATAGTTACATTTTGCATGATTAATGGGTTACCCTACCATGTCTATGTCTGCTATCAAACTAGTTATGCTCGAAACCCTTTGTTATTCACAAACTTGATGTCCACTTACTCCATTTTGCCCAAAGATCCTTTCTACCTTGAATCAAATCGGCCCTACAGCAGCCTTGTATCATCATCTGATAGCTTCCTTGACCTTTTTGACCCCATATCCCAGTTGATCTAACTTCTTGTTACCCATTTTATATCTTTGATCAGTTTTATCCCTCACAACTAAAAAAAAACCAAAACCAAAACTCACTTCATAACTAGCCTAAAATCAGAACATAATAAGCAAACATACCAATATCTTTTACATATAATAGACAGAGCCCTCTCTGAGTCTAGGAAGGCTAGGTCCTTGGGCTCCAAAGACTGGTTTGATGTTACACTGTCATTTGGTTTGCCAATCAGCCAAATCACGGGACTCTAACATAATGGCGATCACGGTGGGAATTTTCTGAGTTCATTTTAATCTAAATATCTTACAAGACTCACGGAAAGCCCCTTTTTGAACTAATTACACCTACCATTGAGCCACCTCATCGCCACACTAACATAATGGCGGTCACGGTGGGACTTTGAGTCAAAACATCCTAGGTATCCCTTAGTAACTCTTAGATCTCAGTCAAACTTAGAAGAGTAGAATCTGGTTGTCTCACCATCCTAGCAAAATGATGACTCAGCTGTAGGACACTCTTCCAAACCTTAGGATTACATAAAAACTCAAAAAACCCCAAAAACTCCCTTAGATTGGTTTTTGACAGTATTGGTGGTGGACCATACACATATACCTCAAAACAACTAAAAATCCACCTGGTGACTCCACTAGCCTCCAGTAGGCCTTACTACCTCGCTAAATTTTAGAATTCCATTTGATTTAGCCACCTCATTGCCACACTAACATAATGGCGATCACGGTGGGACTCTGAGTGATAAACAACTTAGTCTCCCTAAAATCTTTCCAGCAGCCTTAAGAATACTATTTTATTGACTTATCCCACCACTCTCTAACATAATGGCGATCACGGTGGGACCTTCTGAGTTAGTGACAGTCTAAGTGCACCTTAGATTTCTCAAAGTCTCAATCAAACTTAGAAAACTTAAGCGTTGCTTGAAGAGTAGAAGCTAGCTCTTTCATCATCTTAGCAAATTGATGATTCAGTTATAGGAAACTCTTCCAAACCTCATAGGCACATAAAACTCAGGAAAACCCCAAAATATTCCTAGATTGACTTTACCTTAGTTACTGGTGGTGGACCATAGCTGAGCTTTTCTAAATTAACTAAGTTCCACCTGGCGACTCCACTAGCCTCCAGTAGGCCTAAAACTCCATAAAAAACCAAAAAATTCATAAACCATACCTTTCTGCTCACTCATCCTTCCAAAACTCAAGCTTAGGGTGGAAACTCTGTAATCAGTGACAATCTAAGTATAACTTAGTGATTCAGAAAACCTCACCTAAACATAGGAGATCAGCAAAAACCCTCTTGCCAAGAGAACCATTAGCTTGTACATGCAGCCTAGCAAACTGTAGAAACCAATTGAATCACTCTTCTTTGCAAGTTGCCATCTTAAAGTTGCTACTAAAACTTTTTCCATAAGCATTTTTGTCAGTATTGGTTGTGGACCATACACACATACCTCAAAAAAACTAAAAATCCACCTGGCGACTCCACTAGCCTCCAGTAGGCCTTACTATTTTACCGAACTCTAGATTACTATCTGATCAACCTATCCCATCGCTCACTAACATAGCGGGAGATGGTGGGACATTGAGTACATGACAGTCCAGCAAACTCTTATAGACTCTTAGTCCTTTAGATACCATAAACAAGCAAGCAGTCCATAAGATCATTTTAGAGTAAACTCTTTTTGTTATCACCACCCTAGCAAAGTGTTGAAACAAAGTTTAGAATACTTTAAAAACACAGGCTGCATATAAAACTCAGAAAATCCAAAATATTTCCAGACTGGCTTTACTTTAGTTACTGGTGGTGGACCATAGCTAAATCTTTTCAAAAACAAACAAGTTCCACCTGGTGACTCCACTAGCCTCCAGTAGGCCTTTTTCCCCACTAGTCCTTATAAAGACTCCTAGGAATACAGTAAGTAAACCCAATCATCCTGATGGAGGAAGACATGGTTCAACACCTGAGGACACAAAGGAGATATGCTCCGATGAGCAGAGAACATATCCCTGGTTTCCCACACAAAATGCCCACAGATGTAAATTGGTTCCAAGACCTACCTGTCTTTCGAGATGAAAATATTGACAACCCATTTTTACACCTCATCAAATTTCATAAGCATGTATGGAACTTAAAGGTTGAATGGCATGAGGACTGCCTCATGAAAATTTTCATGGGTACATTAGAAGAAGAGGCAAGAGAATGGTATGAAAATATAGAACCTCGCACCTTGTTTTCTTTAAAGGATTTCCACAAAGTATTTTGTAAACGCTATATAGGGCATTGTCCATCTATATCATTGGCTGAAAATTGTTGTGATCACTCTGAAAACCTTATACAACACCTTGTAAGCATTGAAGAAGACTACAGAAATTAGCATCCTGAAGATTTTTTAGAGGATGTCCATAATTTTCTTACCCAAGCTAACAATCAAGATGACCAAGAAGAGTTGATCCTAGATGAAATCCATCAAGAAATAAGAGAGGATCCACAAGAACTCTTTGAAAAGGTTGAAACA
The DNA here is from genome assembly GCA_034641835.2 of Pinus albicaulis. Classification (NCBI taxonomy): domain Eukaryota; kingdom Viridiplantae; phylum Streptophyta; class Pinopsida; order Pinales; family Pinaceae; genus Pinus; species Pinus albicaulis. Next base: position 507,896,023 of record CM076575.1, on the reverse strand, counting down.
AATAACAATCCATCTGCCCTTTCATATAAAATACAAGAGGACATTCAACCACAAGATCAACTTCCACAAAAGATGGAAAGAAATTGTTGCCCCATCCAAATAAAACAAAAAATACCTTCTCCCTTAACTGAACAGGAAATAGATCAAATAATAAACATGCAGACAGTCTCTGAAACTTCATGTAACCAAAACTTCACTGATTTTTCTCTTTTAAACCCTGCATATCATAAATCAGAAAATAGATTTGTAAATCAAGTTGATGAAAAGCAATCTGATTGTCCAATATACATGGCTGGTGACATTACTTATGTTAATGATTCTCCAATGTTTGATCAATATGTTGATGATTATGACTTCCAAATAGAAACTAACTTTGCAGAAGACTCAGTTTTTGATTGCCAAGAGGAAGCTCAGTTTCATGAACTTGAAGAAAGTAAGCAGCCATTACAGGTCATCTATGACACTGATGAGGAGAGCTTTGAAAGTTCAGAAGCAAGTGAAGAGTCTCAGACTCTTTGCTCTACTTCACTTCAGTCCATCAGAGATAACATTCACATAATTGGAAATCAACAATTTTTCAGCTTTGATGATGAGGTTGAGGAAGATGGTGAAATTCTTGAGCATGTTGTAAATGAGAAGCCTTTTGTTGAAATGGTTGAAGAAATCATTTTGGACATGGAATCTTCCTTAACTCCAGATTTGCAGCCACCAAGTTCCATTGAGTTACAAATTGCAGATGATGAAGTAAAGGTTGAGAAACAAATGAGAGTTGTCACGCTATCCTTTGAAGATAATTTGCTGTCAAAGTGTATCCCTGCTCATCGACCTGATGACCTTCCCACAGTTTTCATCCCGCCCTATCAAAACACATCAGCTTGGCAAGAGAACTACACTGCAATATATGATGAGTCTGATAGTTCAAGTGATCATGAGCAAAGGGAAGGGTTGCTTTACCAGGAGAGTCTCAAATACAGCCAAATGGAAGAAAAAATACTCCTGAATGAAGCCCATATATCAAATCCTCTAGATCAGGTATTATTCCAAGATCCATTTGTTTTTTTCCTTGAGAAGTCTGAAAGAGTAATCCTGAATGAAGCCCATATCTCAAAACCCCTAGATCAGGTATTATTCCAAGATCCATTTGCTGTTTTCCTTGAGAAGTCTGAAATAATAATCCTGAATGAAACCTATATCTCAAATCCTCTAGATCAGATATTATTCCAAGATCCATTTGTTGTTTTCCTTGAGAAGTCTGAAGGAGTAGTGGGTTCTATCATGAACAATTTGCTGCCTAGAATGGGGAAAAACTTACACACTACTGTCCGAAAACAAACCGAGTGGGAGTGGCCTTTTCATTATTTCTGCATCATGAAAGAACTAAACCAGAATCACCCATGTGAGCATCTACTTGACTGGTTGCATTGGAAAACAGAGTTCACCAAACAAATGTCTATTGTGTACAGATTAGATTAGGATAGAAAGACAACAATAGAAAATAAGCTCAGCCTTGTGAGCACCTTTTCATTTGTAGTTTGTTTAAAAAAAAAGTAGAAAAATAGAAAAGTCAAAAATAGTAAAAGATAGAAAAGAGGGCGAGTGAAGATAGAACAAAGGCATCTTATTCCAAAAAATAGTCTTTCAGAAAGCGCGCAAGTCCAAATGCCGCTACTAGCACTTCAATGTCTTGTTCAGCTATCTAGCCTAATCATAGCTGAGCATGTTTAAATTTATTTGCTGATAAGTTAGTGAGTGAAAAAGATGGTCAACATTGTGTAATATTGACTTATCACAGAGTATAGATTAGGGAGAGATTCTGGTTCCACATGCCTAAAATAGAACCAAAGAGAGAAGCGAGGGATGAAAAATACATTGTACATCTTAGCCCCACTTGTCTAGTTTTCCTTTCATTGCAGAATAATATTTGTGTGCAGTTTGTACTATCATGCTACAAATACATGACAAATCAGACAGTCTAATCCTGATTTGATCATCTTTTAAATTTCGTGTTTTAGATTAGAGAACAAAATCCTGTCAAACTGCTTAATCTTGACAGTTGATCTAGCATAGGTACAGTAATGAAGGAATTCATCAGTTTAATCTAAACTCCCGACAGATATAAGAGTAGAAATAGATAGGTTCATTTTGCAAAAAGAAAAATATACATTGTCAAAAGGCTGCTAGTTCAAATGCACCAAAGAGAAGAAAAAATGTTAGGAAAGATAGTGGGGTAGGTAGAAATATCATTGATGTTAACCATGTTGTCACTTTTCAGAAATAGCATCAAAGAAGGGTGAAATTTTGCGCCAATGGGTAAGGCACTGGTCTTCATAAGCCAAAGATCTGCATTCTGGACACCTCCTGACGAGGAGCTACCCTCCCCAAATGGAGCCACTGTTAGTCATCAGTATTTTTCACTTGTTGGTGATGACTAAATCCATAGCTGAGTTTTCTAGAAGTTGATCTCCATATGTCAATTTTTCATCTACAAAACCCTCATAAAGCTTTTTTTCGCCCTCCTACTTTTTAGCCTGCCCATGTCAAGGTGAAACCTCATTATCACTATCCTATCTAGCTTTAGCCCTACTAGTCTGCCCATCAGCTCTAAAAAGACAATCCAAGTCTGTCTAAAAACTTCCCCTAAGTTAGGAAGTGGCGCTTTAAGGCATTTTTACCCTTGGAAACCATCAAAAGGCCAAAAACCTTCATCTGCTACAGACCAGTCATAACAGACCTTCCACTCTACTAATGAAATTGAGCACAGCCCTAAGTCACGCCACTTACACACCCCTAAGTCTCAGCAATGCATAGACCACAGTCTCAAGCTGATTTTAGTTGTTTTACAGTGTTTTATGGATTTTACAAAAACAGGAAACATGTCATCATTTCAGGATAAAATTCTTGAATACACATTTAGAAGAACAATTGCTTCCCAATGTGAACATAAGCCTGAGATATATCTATAGGACAAAGAGTTTCTCATCAAGACCTTGCAGCTTCCATTCAGCATGAAATCACAGTAGAAGAAAGACAACACTGTCAAACAGACTTGTAATTTGTCATGGCCAAGAACCTCCTTCATCTATAAGCAGAGGGTTAAGGTGCCTCCTTCATCTACAAGCAGAGGGTGATGGCTAATATTGATTTGAAGAAATTACAAAACTGACTATAAGCACAGGTTTGTTTTTACTAGACAGTGAAACAGTGACTCAAGGTTTCTGACGGAAAGTGATGATCAAAACAGGGCTAAGATCTGAAATGTGCAAGACAAAACAAAGCAGAGTTTTTGGTCTTATGTCCTAAGAAAGAAGATAAATTGAAATTTCCAGCATCATCATCATGGCACTACAAAAAGAGACTCCATTGATCAAAGCTATCATAATAAAATATCTCTGCAGGGGTGTTAATATGAATGGCTCAAATCAGTCTTGAGCAGGAAAATACTTCAGTAAAAAGGACCTATGTGTGCTCTTATGTTTCTATTGAGCTGTGGGATAAAGTCTATGGTCTCCAGATAAACATAGAGAAAATGCAGGCAAGTAGTACACAGTCCCAGACATGAGACATCTTGATATCATTCAAAGCGCCAGTGCAAGTTCAGGTGTTGCGATCTACACTCCACCACAAAGACAAATGTATCCTTCATATGCAGTAGGGTTGGTGATTTCAGAGCTCCATTAGAAAGAAAATGACTAATAAAAGCCTTGGTGTCTTGGTGATTGGACAACTGAAGTAAAAGCATCAAGGTTTTCACTCTTGATTGCTTGCCATCATATGTAAGAAAACCCTTGTCAATATGCTCATCAGATAGTCTACATGTAGTTGGGACAGAATGTTAAAGAACAGCAGACTGCAGCTACATTTTGTACCCACAGTCAGAACATGAAGTTAAAGGATACCTATAAGTCAAGATTAGTTTCACAGTGGCCATCATTCGACTCCAAAGCTAAGAGCAAAGTGTTAGTTTATGTTGGAAAAGGGAAAGAGAACCTCTGTCAAAGTGTCAAAGAATACCTCCTGCAAAATGAAAAATCCTCTACAGGTGTCCTCTTTCCATAGAAAAGTACCAGAAGTATTAAAGGGTTATTGAGATGACAATTTACCTTTTTTCCTGAGCCAAGTGCATTGCAAATAGGCATACAACCTCACGAAAGGCAAGAAAGACTTTGGCATATTCCTTTAGGTTCTGGAACTCATTAAGAGAAAAGTAGGCATGCCACTGTCACAAAGGTATGGCACTTACCCTATGAACACAAGTCAAGACACTCTGCTGTTACGTTTGGAATAGAGGTAAAGCAGTACATTCTAAGTTATTTTGCAGGAGTTTCATTACCTTTGAAGCACAAAGCAGAACATATAAACTAACTAGTTTCATCCCCATGGAGAAAGATTATGAAGATAGATCAGTCAAGAAAGTAAAAGGAAGTCCTGGCATATGGCAAAGGCTCTGAATAGGTTGTTCTTTGAAAAAGGTGAAATAAATGAGCATTCAAGTTTTGTGCAGACCCCTTCACAGAAGAAACGAAATAGCAGCTTTTCCTTGTTCAAAATTCAAATCTATCAAAGATAAGTAAACCACTTTTGAACATAGTTTGGCAGATCGGAAGATAAGTTAATAATTTAGGTTGGATGACCCTTTGTAGAATAGTGTTTGTGCTTATGAAATCCAACAAAGTGTTATCCACAGTAAAAAAGGGAGGCCTCCCTTGTTAACAAATGGTTTTTACTATGGTGGCACATATCCAAACAAGAAGTATCGGATTGTGTTTTGAAAATGAGGTTTCAAATTTGGATTTAAAGACAAAGGTTTTCTCAAAACTTTTGAAAGAACCCTCTCAAATCAAATTCACAAAGTGACCGTTGGGGTTCATGTTGTCAAAAGAATAAAACCATGGCACAATCATTTGAAAATCTCCCAAGCAAGCAAAACGCTCCTTCAAATTTCACAAGGCTAAAGGATCAGTTCCAAATCGGTTTGCAGAAACGTTGCAGGGTTTTGAAGTCTTTTAACACTGCGCGGCACTCCTGGCAGAGCGCGCGGTGCTCCTGGGCGTGATTTTTACACTGCTCAACACGCGCGCGCGGTGCTCCTGTAGCCGCGTGCGACACTCCTGTAGCCGCGGGTACGTGTGCCCGACCACGACCCGACAGGCCACCCGGTTGTGTTTGTGCGGCGTTCTTTTTCTCCAAAGTGCCACGCACTTGTTGACCTCTTAACATGCCTCAAAATTGCTCCTGAAAGCTACCACAACTCTCCAAAAGGTCATGCCACGATTTGAAGAGGTATTTTTGAAACTGCCCTTCAATTTTTCAAAAATATTGAAGTAGTATAAGGCTAGTTGTTGCATACAAAGACCGTGATGAAATAGGTCAAACTCTGTCTACCATGAACCTTGTTGTGAAAAATATAAAAGGGTTGATATGTACAGTTTGAGGGTATATGATTCGAATAAGTGCAAAGGATGAAGAGTTAAATAAGGCAGTTTTTTGAGTTTGACTAAGTTTATATACCATCATATATCTGTTGAGCTGCATATGAGGTTTAAAGTTCGATCAAAGGGGAGCTTATCCACTTTTAAACTGCTACATCACCATATATGAAAAAACAGTGCTTTGCTGTGTGAATATCCGTTATTTAAAACTGTGCTGGAGTGGTGGATATGCTGATGAGGTCCTCTACAGAGAAAGAAATTGTGTTGAGCTAAAAACTATATGTTTTCACCTTTCTTAAATCAAAGAACAAGGGTGTGTTTTATTCTTCAAAATACTTACTCTCAAAGGCAAGGTTACTCTACCAACCACATAAAAGACACACCGTGCACATTTTCTTCGTTTTTGTTCTTCGAGCTCACTGCCAAGTTGATTTTCAGAGGATACAAAGACATTTTCTAGAGGGACAGGGTTTCCATATTAAACAGGAACTTTGATTGTGTGAAAAGATAGACTCCTACAGCCTTTGTTGAAACTTTTGGAACATTTTTAAAATCTCTGTCACCTTTGTTCCATAACTGTGAAATTGACTGTATGACTACACTAAAGGTTGACTGCATATGATATGAGTTTTTTTGAGTGATTGGCATACTAGGCAAGGACAAGATTGTGAAGATTGGAAAGTTCACCATTTGTCAAAGATACAAAACAGGTTGTTGAGCTCCAAACATCACATAGCAAGGCGATTTTGAGACTATAAACAGCAATTTCACCTAATAGCCTGTCTTCATTTCACTGTATTGTTTCTTATTAAAAAGTCTGCTGGTTGAGATACATATTAAAGGTGGGAAGGCTACTTTTTAAGGAGCAGGGGTTTTATTGTGAGGGAACATTTTGAAGTCATTCAAATACCTTGTTACTCTATCAAAACAGTGAATTGATAGAGTTTAGCTTAAAGGAGGCAGTTTAAAGGCAATGAGGCTTTTTGGTTCTTCAATAGCATATTTAGCCCAAAATGCCTCCCAGACAAGACAACAGAAGTGGTTTACATAAAAGATATGAGCCAATCTCTACAGAGGAGGTCAATGCACATCCATCCATCCTCTTTAACTTTCATGAGGTAGGTTGTTTAGATTTCTACCAGAAGGTACAGGAGGTCAAAAGTTTCTCGCCCTTGACACACCTATGCGCCCTGAGGTTCCAAAGCAAACATTTCCAGGTAGCAGACCTTGATTTCAAGTTTTCCCTAAGGTCAGTGTCTAAAGCCACCAAAATCCCATATCATGGCGAGAAATGGTTCAAACAGACCCATCTAGACTTGGATGACTACAAGCCTTTCATCAAGCCCGAGCACATAGATACTTGCACTGCTATTTTTCCTTTCTCTTATCTTCTCGCCAGCTATGCTCCTCTAATGAAGGTCATAATGAAGTATTTTACTTGTGAAGGGATATTTACTCGAGTTTATGCATATCATGTCCGACTATTGATGCATTTCACTAGAACTAGGCAGCTCAATCTCCCTTACTTTTTATGCAAAAGCATCGAGAAGATGGCATCCTTAGTCCAGAAGAAGACTCCATCTCTGCAAATAGCTTCCCTTTTCCATCATTCTCTGATCAAAATTATCATTCTACATCAGTTGGAGAAAAAAGGGGTTTCTTGGGATGTTTTTATCAGTCACCCGGATTTCTCCACTGTTCCTCCTGTCCATATATCTCCCACCCAGCCTATTCATCGCCTTATACCTTTGTCCAGCAAGCCTACTCCTAGAAGGCTCGAGATTACCACAGGACAGTCAGGACAGCAAGAAGAGAAAGGGCATGAGCAAGAAGAAAGGGATGAAGAGCAGCTTGATATTGGTGAACAGAAACAGCAGCAAGACAGTGGTGATGGTCAGCAGCTGGAACAAGAAGAAAAGAGTGCTGAACAGCAGCATCTCAGTGATGATGAATAGCAGGGACAAGAGGAAGAGCAGCAGCTTGTTATTGAAGGTCATGAACAGCAGTTTGGGCAGAAATTTGAGCAGCAGCTTGAGCCACAAAATGAACAAGAAATCCAAGCACAGCAGTAGCATGATGTTGATGATCAAGGGCAACAAGAATTTGAGACAGATCAGCATCATGACATTGAAGAGTAGAAGCAACCTAAAGAAGACACACAGCAGCCTCAAGGAGAGCAGCAGTTTCAAGAAGATGACAAGGGAAAAGCAGTTGTGCCTCCTTCTCCTAAGAAGACAAAGCCCAGCACAGCAAGAAAGAAAGGGCCTAAGGCTGCCACTCCAAAAGTGACAAGAGTTGTCCCTAGCAAAAGAAAATCGCCAAAGAAGTCTCCCACTAGCATGCCAAGAAGGAAGAGTGCAAGGTTAGCTTTCAAGGGCAAAGGGAAAGGCAAGATAGAAGAGAGTCAAGAACATGGAGGTGCATTGGCTGTCATTCCAATCCAAAGTGATGACAGTGATAATGAAGCTCGCATTCTTGAAAACCTTCTAATCCATCGAGAGGTTCAAATTGAAGCATTGGAAAATGACCTTCATCGGGCAAAGAACTTCAATCATTTCTTGGAGATCCAAAATAAACAAATGAGTGTCCATATGGCTGTCCATGAGGCACGAGCAATCAAATACAAGAATGAGGCTGCTAAAGCACAAGTAAGGATAGAGGAGCTCATCGGTGAGTTTGATGAAGATGAAGAAGAAGAAGACCAGCCTAGGCGAAAGAGGCCTAGAACCATAGGGCTTAAAAGAGCCCTGGAAAAGCAAAAGGAAGAAGAACAAGCCCATCTTCAATCCTTTCCCCTCACTGCACTACTTGAGCAAGAAATTGAAAGTAATAAGGAGGCATGGCTAGAAAGAGCCAATAAACATTTGGAGATGAAGCTTGAGAAGGCAAACAGAGACCTGGAGCTGCAAAGGAACATGACACAACACTATCAAAAGCTAAATCAGTTTGCCCGGCGCAATCTAAAGGCCACCCAAGAGAAACTGAAGGAAGCAAAGGAGAAGCGCCTAGCACGGAAAGAGAAGAAAGGCACATCAGAACTCGATATTTTGGCTTCAGCTTCGGAACACATTGCTAAGGACCCTTGAGGGTCATGCACCCCAATTTTGAGCCCATTTTGACAACTTTTTGTTTTTTGGCATTTTTGGGTTTTTGGTCAAAAACTCATTAATTCACCATTTCATTTTGAGGATTTTTCAAGGGAGGAGAATGGTATCATTGAATGCCATAATTTCATGAGCATGCCCTCAGCGATTTTCAGAACATTTGGAGATCATTTTCCCCCTCAAAACGGCGAAAAAGGCTCTCTTTTTGCACACTCTGCCCGGTCTATCAGCAGACTGTAATTTTCTGGTTTTTTACACACAGGTGCAGATTTGGAGGACTTCCAGGCATCAGATTGGGGAAATTTCAGTTGCGCCAGAAATTAGAGACTCGTAGCTTTCCAACGAGCTATGATGAGCCTCGTTTCGACATCAGGAAGGCTGCCAAATGTTTCCGGCAAGTCAGGGGACCTTTTGCTGATGAAAATTTGAAGTATTTTTGTAATTTTTGAACCTCTAAAATCTGCTTTTTCCAAATGTGCGTTTAGCTATTTTTGCACATGAAAAATGATGTAAAGTCAATATAATTTCCATTTTTAGCATTTTTTAGATATTTTATGGGATATTTTGTGCCTTGGGCTTTGCAAAGCCTCAAGGACAAGTTTAGATATTTTGATTAGGCCAATGAGGATGGAAGTTGAACCATGAGGTTTTCCTCACTTGAGCCTATTTATTCCACAAGCTCTCATTGTAAACAAGGTTGAACTTGAGAAGAGAAGCAATATATTGGTCATATGAGCTTTGGAGAAAATACTTGTGTTATGCTTTTGGATTTCCTCTTGAATGTTCTTGGATGGATGATGAAGGATTGTTGATGGATTCCATGACATGGTAGAATGGTATAGTGTTTCTTGCTTTGTTGTTGTCTTCTAGTTTTTATTCATGATACATGTTTCTTGCTTGCTATAGATCAGTAGAGAACAAATTTGAGATATGCCCATGGAGGCACCTCAAAATTCCTGAATCTTCATAGCTTTTATGTTTTCTTCTTCCTTAGTTGCATTAAAGAATTCTTAACTGCTCTTTAACAACTTGAGGATATTGTTGCTAGTTTCATTAATAGTTCTATGCATGTTGAGTAGGAGGTATGGTGTGCCCTGCTTACCTATGACTGTCCATAGTCCCATCCATGAAACTATCTCTTTGACTGATTAGATTATCATTTTGTTTGAACCAAGGAGGCCTAGTCCCGATCTAGCCCTTTGCCTAAAACTATGCAAATCTTGTTGTTCAAAGTACCCAATAACTTGAAGTACTGTGTTTAGGCGTTCCGGCATAGTGTTTTGAGTTGTTAGTCCGTCTTATGTGTTTTCCCCAAAGTCTGATAGCCATTTCCCAAAGTTAAAGGGTCTTATACTTCTATGCATGGCTTGAATGTTTGTTTCTATGTATTGATTAGTTTATAGTTACATTTTGCATGATTAATGGGTTACCCTACCATATCTATGTCTGATATCAAAGTAGTTATGCTCGAAACCCTTTGTTATTCACAAAATTGATGTCCATTTACTCCATTTTTCCCAAAGATCCTTTCTACCTTGAATCAAATCGGCCCTACAGCAGCCTTGTATCATCATCTGATAGCTTCCTTGACCTTTTTGACCCCATAGCCCAGTTGATCTAACTTCTTGTTACCCATTTTATATCTTTGATCAGTTTGATCCCTCACAACTAAAAAAAACCAAAACCAAAACTCACTTCATAACTAGCCTAAAATCAGAACATAATAAGCAAACATACCGATATCTTTTACATATAATAGAGAGAGCCCTCTCTGAGTCCAGGAAGGCCAGGTCCTTGGGCTCCAAAGACTGGTTTGATGTTACACTGCCATTTGGTTTGCCAATCAGCCAAATCACGGGACTCTAACAGAACATTCCGTAGGCTGAACATACATATATCACAATTGTCTTAAACAAAGAATCGCCCTCCACCTTGAGCCAAGGCCCGTGGGTCTACAGACCACGTGGCATATTTTAATACCACCATAACAATTTTATATATATACATATAACACCGCCCTTTCATATATACATATAAGTAATTTCAACACTCGACGTACATACAAACTTCCTTTTAAAAAGACTTAAATCAATTTTCGGCATAATATAATAAAAACTCTTTAAACATATAAGAATTCCTTTCAGGCCCACTCGCTGATCTTTCTGATGCGATGTATCACTCCTCAACCTCTTCCGATTGCGATTATTCACTGTTATGACGAAACTTCAAACATATATCAATATTGGCTTATAAACCCATCGGGTCCGGCCTTTCAATCGCAATCGCAAATCTTTGTTAACAAGTTCCGGAAATCAAACCTATCAAGTCACAGTTTATAAGTCTATCGGGTCCGAATCTCAATCGCAATCGCAACTTTCTATTGTGATGTTCCGATGCTCCACTTTACCTCCGATGCGATTGACCAATTTTCACTGCATTTTGCCGATGCGATTGGAACATGGAACTGAAACATTTGTTAATCATTATTTATAAGCCCATCGAGTCCGGGCTTCAATTGCAATCGCAAGTCTTTTAACATGTGTTCCAATGGTTTGTTTTGTTCCGATGCGATTGACCAGTGGCGATGCGATTTGACCGTAACTCAAATATGTATTAACCACCGTTTATACACCCATTGGGTTCATACTCACATCGCAATCGCAACTCTCTGTTGGTTACATGTTCTGATGCCCTTGCGATCTCCGATTGTGATTGGGGAGGGGTCTCACCTTATAAAACTTTGTTTTATGTGCTCCATAATATAAATGCCTTGGACCTTTGGTTCTTTTGTTTTTGAGATTAATAATATGAAACTTATAATAAAGCGCTCCTTATAATGTACATGCTTGTAACCTTTGCGTGTAAGGCGCCGAATATGTAATGCACTGTATGTATACTCCTGCGTGGGTAATGATTCCCGAAATGAGATTTGTTTTATGTATCCTTTCGCCTGGGGTTAAGCGATTCCCGGAATTTTCTGTGTTATATGCATTACATTGCCGCTAGAGTTAAGCGATTCCCAGAATATGGTTATGTATTAAATGTGTAACTCCCGGCTTGGGGTATGATTCTCAGAATTATATAACGGCTCTGCCTCTGCCTCTGCCTCTGCTGCTTCTGTCGCTCTGCCTCTGCTTCTGCCTCTGCTACTTCTGTCACTCTGCCTCTGCCTCTGCCTCTGTGATAACGGTTCTGCCTCTATTATATTCGCTTCCTTTGCCTTCATTTGCTTCTTTTCTACCTCCATTGTATTCGCTACTTCCTTTTTATGTCTTTGCTTCAACGCTGCCTCCTTTGCCATCAATGACAACATTTCCAACAGTCTCCCCCTTTGGCATTGATGGCAATCCACTTTTCTCTGTTTGCCTTCTCTTTCTCCTGTTTCTTGCTCTTCCTGTTTGCCTGCTCTTCCTCCTGTTGTTCGTTCTTCCTCCCCCTTTGACATCAATGGCAAAGGGTTGCTTTTTGCATTTCCTTTCTCTGAGTTATGTTTGGGCCCTCTTCCGCTGACTTTGTACCATGCTGCTCCAGAGTGATGTATAAGACTTGTTGAGAGAACACTTTGAGGATTATCGAACTTGAATATACGTTTTTGTGTCTGTCTGATATAGTGAGTCGATATATGTCGTATAGTTGTGTTTCATCTGTTAGTGCCTGTAATCTGTGCTAGATTGCAGACAGGGATGATGCATTTATCATGCTGAATGCTGATAATACTGAGAATGTGTTGATAATACTGATATTTCTGATAATACTGATAATGCTGATCCTGTGGACCTGTTTTATGCTTCCCTTGCTTGCTGATCTGCCCCTAAGAATGATATTTTCGTTTCTATTCTCCCCCTGAAACTGTGCTTTCTCTTCATATTAGAGAGTAGCATCTACAGATACTACCCCTAGTCTGTCTCTCAAGTATTCGAAAGGTTCTCTGGCAAGTGGTTTAGTAAATATATCTACTATCTGTTCTTTTGTTGGTACATAGTCCAGTTTAACTATCTTCTGAGCCACTTGTTCTCGGAGAAAATGATACTTGATTGGTATATGTTTAGTTTTTGAATGAAGCACAAGATTTTTAGATATATTTATAGCACTTGTATTATCACATTTGATTGGAATAGGTTCATCAATGCTTACCTTCATGTCTTGAAGAGTTTGCTTCATCTACATGACTTGTGTACAACATGCTGCTGCTGCTATATATTCTGCTTCAGCTGTAGACAGAGAGATGGATGTTTGTTTCTTGCTTAACCATGCCACCAGACTTTCTCCTAGATAGAATGCACCTCTACTTGTACTCTTTCTGTCATCCACACAGCTGGCCCAATCTGCATCTGTGTATGCTGTTAAGGTGAAGCTCTTGCCTTTAGGATACCAAAGCCCATACTGTGTAGTTCCTTGTAGATATCTGAATATTCTTTTGACTGCAAGAAGGTAATTTTGTTTAGGCGCTGCTTGATATCTGGCCACTAGTCCTACTGCTAGCATGATGTCTGGTGTTGATGCTTTCAAATACAGCAGGCTTCCTATCATGGATCTGTAGAGTTTTTGATCTACATCTGCAGACCCATCATCAGCACATAGCTTGCATCCTGTGGTCATGGGAGTTGACACCGGTTTGCATTCATCCATTTTGAACTTTTTCAGCATTTCCTTTAAGTATTTTTCTTGTGAGATGAATGTAACTGTGCTCCTTTGCTGAATTTGAAGTCCTAAAAAGAAACTGAGCTCTCCAATCATGGACATTTCAAACCCTGATTTCATCTCTTCTGCAAATCCTTTTGCTAGCTCATCTATGTTGCTTCCAAACATAATGTCATCAACATATACCACAACAATAAGGAGTTCATTTTCATGAGCTTTTATGTACAAATTTCTATCCACTCCCCCTCTCTTAAAGCCTTGTTTTTGGAAATATTTATCTAGTCTTGAGTACCAAGCACGAGGGGCTTGTTTCAATCCATAAAGAGCCTTCTTTAATCTGCACACAGTCTTCTTTGTCTGTCAATGAGAAGCCTTCTGGTTGTTCCATGTAGACTTCTTCTTCTAAGTCTCCATTCAGAAATGCAGATTTAACATCCATTTGATATACTTTGAAGTCTTGATAGCATGCAAATGCTAGGAACATTCTGATAGCCTCCATTCTGGCTACTGGGAAAATGTTTCATCATAATCAAGTCCTTCGACTTGTGAATATCCTTTGCAGACTAGCCTGGCTTTATTCCTAATTACTTTTCCTTGCTCATTCATTTTGTTTTTGAATACCCATTTTGAACCAATGATATTCTTCTCAATTTGTCTAGGAACTAGTTCCCAGGTATTGTTCTTTTCAATTTGGTTCAATTCCTCATTCATTTCTTTTACCCAAGACTTGTCCTTGCTGGCTTCTTCAAATTTCTTTGGTTCTATTTGTGACAACATGGCTATGTATACTTCTTCAGCTTCTTCTGTTAGCTACCTTATTGTCTGGATCCCTGCTTTATTATCTCCTATTATTTGATCTTCAGGATGATTCTTCTGAGTGTATCTTGAGGGGGTCTTCGAGCTCAGCTCTGCATCTTCTGTTGTATTGCTTGTTTCATCATCATTCTGGTCTTCCTCTTCATGGTTGTCTGATGGACTGCAGAAGTCTGTATTTCTTGAATTTTTTGGAAGTTCTTCATCAAACCTCACATCAATACATTCAACTATTTTCCGAAGAGTCTTGTTGTAGCACCTGTACCCTTTACTTTTGGATGCATATCCTAGAAATATCCCTTCATCAACTCTTGCATCAAATTTTCCAAGATTTTCATCATTATTATTTATGTAACACTTGCTACCAAAGATCCTAAAATGTTTGATTGAAGCTTGCTTTCCATGCCACAGTTCATAGGGTGTCTTGTCACTGCTTGGCCTTAAGTGAGCTTTGTTAAGGATATGTACTGCTGTGTGCACTGCTTCTACCCAGAAGGTTTGAGCAATATTATTCTCTTGCATCATGGCTCTGGCAATTTGTTGAACATATATGTTTTGTCTTTCTGCAACTCCATTATGCTAAGGTGTTCCTGTAATAGTAAACTGTTGTTTTATGCCATATTCATTACATAGATCTTCAAAGTCATAATCTGTGAATTCACCTCCTCTGTCTGATCTGATGCATTTCAGCTTGCATCCTGTCTGATTTTCTGCTAATGCTTTAAATATTTTGAATTTTTCCAAGGCTTCTGATTTATTCTTGAGAAAAGCAACCCATGTCATTCTAGAGAAATAATCTATTATCAGCATAAAGTATGATTCACCACTTGGTGTTTTTGTTCTTGCAGGTCCACACAGATCCATGTGCACAAGTTGTAGAGGTCTCCTTGTTGATAACTCCTCTTTGGCCTTAAAGGATGTGCGAGTCTGTTTACCCAATTGACAAGATTTGCATATGGTATTAGAAGGCCTCTTTATTTCTAGCATGTCTCTGACAGCTTTCTTTTTACTTAGCCTGATGATGTGATCGAAGCTTAGATGTCCCAATCTTTTATGCCATAACCATCACTCCTCAAGTTTGCTAAGATGGCATGCTTCATCTTCCTCTTTCACGATGTAGACATTGCTCTCTGTCTGAACTCCTTTGAGTAGAGTTTTCCCTGTGGTGCTTGATCCGACTTCACAATCCTATGCTCTAAAAATAACTTCACAACCTTTATCACACATCTGGCTAACACTCAGTAAATTTTCTTTCAGCCCATCAACAAATAGTACATCTTGGGCTTTTCCTCTGCCATTGTCTATGCTGACTGTCCCTTTTCCCTTTATCTTTCCTGATTTATCATTGCCAAAAGTAACATTGCCAGATTTCCTTTCATCAAGAGTTATAAACTTGCTTTTATCTCCAGTCATGTGTTTTGAGCAGCCACTGTCCAGGTACCACTGGATTTTCAGGTCTTGAGCCATTAGAGCCAAGTCACATTTATTCACCTTCTTTATCCACTGGAGGCACCCTTTTGTTTGATATCTTTTGTGAGGTGATGAATTACATTCTTTTAGAGGACATTTGGAAGGCATATGTCCAACTTGATTGCATATACAGCATTTGATTATATTTTTTGCAGAATTATGAGTATGAGCAAAATTTCTTTGATTCATAAACCTCCTTGAGGTGTTGAACATCAATCTTTGTCCATACTTTCTACATTCAATAATTTTGTGACCAAATTCCTTACAGTAAAATCAATAACCATAGAAATTATTTGCATACCTGATGTAAGGTTGTTTTCTCCATTTATTTGTTTGAGGCAGTCTCTTCACTGTTTGCATTTTTTGCAGGTTTGAATTGCTCCTCCTTGCATGACAGTATGCAGCAATGTGTCCCAGCTTATGGCAGACATAGCAGGTGGCATTCTTCATAGGAGGGAAGAATCTCCTTTGATGACTTCCGAATTTGACATATTCAGAGACATATGCCCCCTTTTCTGTGGTCTTAGGATTTATTGCCTTCTTTGTTATTGGAGGTTTCTTCTTTTCTTTGTCTTCCTTATTACAGGTTTCTTCTTTTGTAAGAATAGTTTGAGTTGCTTCATCATATTTCTTTGCTTTTATAAAGATAATTTCTCTGTCAACGTTTTCTTTGCCTTTACTTGATTCTCCTTCATAGCCTATTCCAGTTTTTATCAAGGGAGATCTTTGAGCAACCAGAATCTCATCCAAATTACTAGAGCTTGTTGTTTGAGAAGAATTCATAATCACTTGCCTTTGTGCATTTTCTAATTTCTTCCTGAGACATACCACTTCTTGTTCCAACTTCTCTTGTTCTTGATTTTTCTCCTTGATTTGCTTAAGTAACATGTCCTCTATCTTCTTGGCCTCTTCAAGTTCTATCTTTAGCTGCTTAAGGACTTCTGAGTTTTATTCTTCTTTCACACATTTTAGGAGAATCACTTTTTGTTTTCTGCATTTAGTTTTGAGTCTATCAATCTCCTCCAGAGCACTTCTTAGCTCCCCCTCAAGGTTGACTTCCCCTTCTTCTTCTTCTTCTTCTAGTAAGAGTCCTTCAAGATCTTCTATGGCCATTAGTAAGAATTCAGAGGTTCCCTCTTCACCGGAGGATTCATCTGAGTCTTCAGATGTACTGCTATCTTGTTGAGCATAGAAGGATTTTCTGCTGAATTTCTTTCCTTTCTGCTAGTTCTTTGATGTGTTTTTCTCTGATTCTTGACCCTGATTCCTTAATTTTTTGTGAGGACACTTAGCAGCATAATTTCCAACCCTTCCACAGTTAAATCATTTGAAGGGAAGTTTACCTTTGTATCTACCTGAGCCTCTATCCAGTTTCTTGACAAATTTAGCCTCTTCTTCATCAGAGCAAGAGCATAGGTCTTATTTTTCTTCTTTCTTCTTTTCTGTTCTAAAGGCTGCCTCCCTCGTACTTGGCTTCTTCTATGGGAGCCTCATCTCATATGCTGTTAGATTTCCAAGTAGCTGGTTCATGGTCAATGTCTCCCAATTAGCTGTTTCTTATATTGCAGACACCTTTGGATTAAATCTGGATGGAAGAGATCTTAGAATCTTTTGTACAATTATACTTTCTGGCATTTTTTCTCCAAGAGCTTTCATATTGTTAATAATTTCTGCAGCTTTTAGGAAGAAACTGGTAATGTCTTCATCATCATTCATTCTTAAGTTCTCAAACTAGGCTCTATACACTTGAAGTTTGGCGGTCTTTACTTTCGTGTCTCCTTCATGGATGTTCTCCAGAGTATCCCACATTTCCTTGGCAATGTCTTTATGCATTACTTTGATGAAATCTGCTTCACATAATCCATTCAAGATGGCATTCATGGCTTTTGCATTAGCTAGAAAATCTTGTTTTGTTTCTTTCTCTATGTCAGTTGCCTTTGGGGCATATCCTAATTCGACAACATACCAGGATTCTATTCCTAGAGACATTATGTATGTCCTCATTCTGATTTTCCAGAAGGCATAATTTTCACTAGTGAAAAGAGGGGCTTTATTGGTTGAACATCCTTCTTTACTAGCTATCTTGGGAACCTAGGATCTCCTTTCAGTTGTTAGACTGGTACAAAGGAACCTTGCTCTAATACCAATTTTTGAATCCTTAATTAAACTGAGAGGGGGGGGGGGGTGAATCAGTTTAATACATATTTGAGCCTTTTATAATTTCACCAAAATTTGTATAGCTTAATATGTGAACAGTCTTATTTTCAGCCAATATTAATTTATAGTGACACCATACTTATGTTGAAAGCAGCAAGCAATTAAGCAGATTGACATAAACACATCAACATATAAGAAGCACACATAGAGACAGCAGATGTAAGTGGAAAACCATAAAGGGAGAAAACCACATCTTATTATTGTTGTGATGCAAAGGCAAGCTCCAACTCCCTCTCACCATTGTTTTCTGCAGGCACCAACCTACAGGAGGCTTCAACCTCAGTCAGCTACAACTGACAGCTATCAAGCTGCAACTTGATAGGGAAGCTCCAACTTCCTCAATTTATCAAACTGAATGTTTGCTGATTTACCTCAGATATCAGCTCTGTTCTGTAGCTTCTCTTTCTGCTCTTCTTTTCTTGATCTTCTCTGCCTCACTCTTCTGTATTCTACCTTCTCTATATTTACTCTCTCTAACCTCCTTTTTGCATATCAAGATGATATTATTTATAGAATTTTCTCATGACTGTTAGCATTCCTCAAAGAATTTGGAATGGACAGCCATACCTCTTCGCGTTCTGCCTTTTCATTTCTTTTCCAGCTCACTCAGAAAAATGTAACTGTAGGTGCTTATTTTAATATTACAGTGGGATCTTTGTTTTTCTTCCGGAGACTTGCCAATGCATCACAAATAATAAAAAATCAAAAAGCATTTACATTCAAATTACAATGAGAGCTCCAGCTCACTCATACAGCCTTTTGGATCGCTGCGCATTTGTCTTTTCTTTGACTGTGTTTGTCCCTTTCTCTGTGACTGAGTTTTACCAGCTGACTGTAAATCCAGCATTTTCCAACACTTTTGTACTTAGCAAGTGTCTTGTTGATGTGGAACATTCCGCAGGCTGAACATACATATATCACAATTGTCTTAAACAAAGAATCGCCCTCCACCTTGAGCCGAGGCCCGTGGGTCTACAGACCACGCAGCATATTTTAATACCATCGCAACAATGTTATATATATACATATAACAACGCCCTTTCATATATACATATAATTAATTTCAACACTCGGCATACATACAAACTTCCTTTTAAAAAGACTTAAATCAATTTTCGGCATAATATAATAAAAACTCTTTAAACATATAAGAATTCCTTTCGGGCCCACTCGTCGATCTTTTCGATGCGATGTATCACTCCTCAACCTCTTCCAATTGCGATTATTCATTGTTATGACGAAACTTCAAACATATATCAGTCTTGGCTTATAAACCCATCGGGTCCGGCCTTTCAATCGCAATTGCAAATCTTTGTTAACAAGTTCCGGAACTCAAACCTATCAAGTCACAGTTTATAAGTCTATCAGGTCTGAATCTCAATTGCAATCACAACTTTCTGTTGTGATGTTCCGATGCTCCACTTTACCTCCGAGTCGATTGACCACTTTTCACTGCATATTCTCGATGCGATTGGAACATGGAACTAAAACATTTGTTAATCATTATTTATAAGCCCATCGGGTCCGGGCTTCAATCGCAATCGCAAGTCTTTTAACATGTGTTCCGATGGTTTTTTTCATTCCGATGCGATTGACCAGTGCCGATGCGATTTGACCGTAACACAAATATGTATTAACCACCGTTTATACACCCATCGGGTCCGGACTCACATCGCAATCGCAACTCTCTGTTGGTTACAAGTTCTGCTGCCCTTGCGATCTCCGATTGCGATTGGGGAGGGGTCCCACCTTATAAAACTTTGTTTTATGTGCTCCATAATATAAATGCCTTGGACCTTTGGTTCTTTTGTTTTCGAGATTAATAATATGAAACTTATAATAAAGCGCTCCTTATAATGTACATGCTTTGAACCTTTGCGTGTAAGGCGCTGAATATGTAATGCACTGTACGTATACTCCTGCGTGGGTAACGATTCCCGGAATGAGATTTGTTTTATGTATCCTTCCGTCTGGGGTTAAGCGATTCCCGGAATTTTCTGTGTTATATGCATTACATTGCCGCTGGAGTTAAGCGATTCCTGGAATATGGTTCTGTATTAAATGTGTAACTCCC
Source organism: Pinus albicaulis (assembly GCA_034641835.2). Taxonomy (NCBI): domain Eukaryota; kingdom Viridiplantae; phylum Streptophyta; class Pinopsida; order Pinales; family Pinaceae; genus Pinus; species Pinus albicaulis. The sequence goes on along the minus strand of CM076575.1, from coordinate 507,876,275 downwards.
GGCTTGGGGTATGATTCTCGGAATTATATAACGGCTCTGCCTCTACCTCTGCCTCTGTGATAACGGTTCTGCCTCTATTATATTCACTTCCTCTGCCTTCATTTGCTTCTTTTCTGCCTCCATTGTATTCGCTGCTTCCTTTTTCTGTCTTTGCTTCAGCGCTACCTCCTTTGCCATCAATGACAACATTTCCAACAGGAAGGTTAAGAGTCTCCTTTTCAGTCTCTCAACCAATCAATTTAAGGTATAAACCTGTAGGGCTAAACACCCCAAGAAAGGTGCCAACATGATCAAAAGATTACAGTTACAAGTGTTGAAGTTCATAAATAGGATAAACTGAAGTTCAAAATAGAAGCACTAATTCCACTATCTCTCTATTTTCATCAAAATTGGTCAAAATAAAATTCTTTGAAAGGGCTCATGGCTTCAAGTGTGGGTTGAGGGCACATGTTTGAACTTGATGAAAGTTTTTTTAGTACAAGAAGAACATTAAGAGGCTTCCAGCAAAGAAAAGAAACATATTTTTGTCAAACTGCCACCTAGAGGACCAAAAGGAGCCAAAAAGAGAGTGAGATAAATAAAAAGAGAAATCAACATTAGGAAAGTGGGTTTGGGCTCATAAATTTATTTTTTCAAAAGACTATAAAGCCTCCTTTCCATTTCCCTCAACCTCATTGTCATTGCAAAAAAGAGGGAGAGCTGTTAAAAGAAAGTTTTGAGGGTTTTTGTGCAAGTTCGAAGAAAAATTTTAGGCGCTGTGCACCGAGGCCGGCGCCACGCACCTGGCCATCGGCGTTATGCATAGAGGAGAAAATGGCAGTGTAAATTAACACTGAACTATGCACCGGGAGGGCGGCACTACGCACTTGAGCGGGCGCTACGCACAGTCCCATAATAAGCCGACTGCTGCCATTTCATAATGGCGCTACGCTCCGACCGGCCTAACTCGACCAGGTGCTATGCACAGACAACCTTTTTTCCAAATTGCTCCAAAGGGCCAAAAATTCAAGTTTTTTGCCTCTAGATCTCCTGCAATCAGTCAAGCAAGGTTGGTGGCTCTTTTCCTTACCTTCCAAGCAGTCTTTTTCATAAACAAGAAGGTATTTAAAGGCCTAATCTGACCAAACCCTAGTCTCCATAAAAATCAAATATTGACCTCCTAGGGTAGGGTTTGCAAAATTAGGAGTTGTCATAGGTGTAAGGGCACTCACTACCAGCAAACCTACTTCTAAAAATTGAAAACACTTATTGAATGCTTCATCTTAGCCCTCATTTACAAGAAATTTTCCCTCATTTCATTCATTACCCTCTCTAGACCTCAAAACTCTCAAACAAGCTAAAACCTTTTGTTCTAGGCTAGTCACCATGTCTAAAGAATAAATCCATACCAGTAGTGATGAAAACCAAAGGCCTATCAAGCCAAAGCACAAGGGAGGAAGGGTTTATAGGTTTGAGCCTTTAGAAACCATCCAAATCACTTCTTCTCCCATGATCCTTGCCTGTTTTCAAGATGTTGGATGTTATCAGTTTTGTGAGAAGGTTAAACAAGTTCAAAGCCACTCAAACTTGACTAGGTTGTTCATCCTCAGCTTACAAAACCACCAAGTCAACCTAGCAAGAGTGAATTTTTAACTCTCAACTAAATCCATTGCTAAAGCAACAAGAATACCAGATATTAGTGAGAGATGGTTTAAATAGAAGAAATTGGACTTGAGTTATTATATGCCCTACCTCAAACCTAACTATCAACAAGGCTACAAGGTTGTTTTCCCCTTCTCCCACCTGCTAGAGAGGTATGCCCTATTGATGAGGCAGATTATTAAGTACTTCACCTATGAGGGGAGGTACTCCAAGTTTTATTCTTATCACATAAGGCTTTTGATGTACTTCACCAAGGTTAAATTGCTAAACCTACCATACTATCTCTACCAGAGCATTGAAAAAATGGCTTCAGTGGTCAAGAAGAGGAGTTATGCCCACCAAATGCAGAGCCTTTTTCATCACTCCTTGCTTAAGATGATTGTTTCACACCAACTGGAGGAGCAAGGAATCCCTTGGGAAGTTTTTATCTCACATGATGTGTTTTCAAATCCCCAAGCCTTCATTCAGCAAAATTTTCCTTCCACTTCACACCCACCTACCTCCACTCCTCCACCATCTCCAAATATGCCTTCTCCACAAGGAAAATCACCTCCTATTTCTTCACCTAATGCATCAAATGAAGATGGTGGCAGTAGCAATAATGGAAAAACAGATGATAGTGAAAGAGAAGAAAATAGTGAGGAAGAAATAGAGTTAAAAGAAGAAGAAGATGATGATAGAAGCAATGAGGAGAGAGATGAAAGTGATGAAAATGATAAAGGTAGTAAGGCAAATACAGAGCATAGTGAGCAAGAAGATGATGATAGCAGCAATGAACAATAATATGATGATGACATAGAGGAGGAGGATGAACATGGCAACCATGAAGGGAAAAACAGTGATGAATTTCAGCAAAACAATGATAGTGATGACACCCTCAGAACAATCTCAAGTGAAAAAAAGAGTGTTTATGATGAGCAAGATGAAGACCAAGGGGATTATGAAGAAAACAATGAAGGTGACAGTCAACAAGAAAGTGCACAAGACAACCAAGAGGAAGACGTGTTTGAGCATGAAAGAGAGCCCAATGATAGTGAAAAAATTGTTGAAAACAATGAAGACAATGATCCTAAGGAAAATGAAGGAGAGGATGAAGAAATTGAAGACCAAGGGCAGGTAGATTATGAGGCTAAAACAAAGTTTAGAGGGGCAGAGAGTGACCAAGGTAGTGGCACAGATGAGACAGTCCATGATGAGAAAGGAAATAATCACAGCTGTCATGACTATCATGACACAAATCAGCCTCTGAATGACCAAGGAAATCAAAGTGACAGTGCAAAAAGTGACAGAGAAGAGGACCTTAGTAAAGGGCAGAGCCAAAATGAGGCAAGTGAGGAGGGTAGTGATCAGTTTGAAAGCCAAAAGGACAGCATGGAAAACAGTGAGGGAAATGAAGATGATAATGAAGCTCAAGGTCAAGAAATCAGTGACCCAATGGAGCATGAAGTGACTCATGACAGCCATGAAAAATATAAAAAGGCTTGTGAATTCATCAAGGATCAAGGCACCCTCATCACTCCTCTCACATGCACCTACCACAGAGGAAAAAGAGATGTGTTTGATGCCTCAAAAAGGAAAAGGGCCATCTCTCCTCTAGCTATAAAACACAAAGAAAAAGGCAAGGAGAAGATAGACCAAGGTGAGAAACAGGTAAAGGTAAGGAGAAGAAAAAGGATCAAGAAGACTTCTTAAGGGCCTCAATTCAATGATCTAGACAGTGACAATGAGGACAATGAGATGACCACTAGATTTCTTCTCATGGAGAAAGATGCACAAATTCAGGAGTGGGAAAGAGACTTTGAGATGGCACAATGTGTCATCCACTATTACAAAGAGGAGCATAAGCATTTCAATGAGGTAAAGAGAGGCCTTGCCCTACAAAATAAAATTACCAAGCATTATGCAAGGAAAAACATGCTTGCTTGTGCCAAACTAAAGAAGGCCCTCATGGAGCTAGAAGACCTAAAAAAAGAAAAAGTGCAAGATGGCCTTGGAATTTTGGCTGAGGCTTCTCAACAGGTATCCAAGACCTCTTGAGGGACCTCTCCGCAAAGTTTGGGGCAAATTGGACAATTTTTTGTTTTTTCCAAATTTTCACCCCTCTGTGCGCATCACCCTAGGTTCTACGGACAAAATGGGTGCATCCCCAGCTCTCAAAGTTTGTATTTTTGGATTTATCACATCACCAGTAGTCTGCTCACCAATTTTCAAATCATTTGGAGCATTTTTACCCCCTGAATAGGTCAAAAAACATAAAAAATTTGACCTTTCTGCTTCATTTTCAGACTAGGCGCTGCGCACAGAGCTATGTTGGGGAAATTTATTTTTGAATAGTTATGTGGCATCCATTAAGAAAAGCTGAAGAATTTCTGGAAATTATACTCATCAGGCTTTTCAACGAGCCATCACAGAGCCAAATCTGGTGTCAGGAAGGGGTCCAAAACTCAGCTGCAAGAGACCCTATTTTCTGTTGAAGTGGCGCTATGCACAGAGGCTGCCTAGTGTGTTTTGGACCAAAAGTCAACAAAACACACTCATTTATTGCAAATAGATATTTTTTAGTTTTTTGAGGCAAATTAAGCTAGAATTAGGTGCAAATAGTTATTTTAGCATTTACTTCTTGGGATATTATGTGCCTTGGGCCTTGCATGGTCTCTTGGCCATAAATGATATTTATGACTATATTTGACATTTTCCTACTGTTGGGTATGTGTTATATTCTTTCCACGACTAGCCCTAGGCACTGTACATTGTGCCGGGCGCAGCAGGGGGGTCACAAGGGGGGCAGCAGCCCCCCCTGTCAGGGTTCAGGGCAGCGCCCCAGTGAATTTTTATTTTTTTTGTGTGCAGTCCCACTCATAGGTGGACCCACCCATGTTTTGTGCATGAGTTTGCACATGGTTTTTGGGGTATTATGGTTTTCGACCCTTGGTATTTTGTAGATCCGATCAAGGGAACTACGGTTATGTTCTAATCCAGGGTTAAAGGATTGGGGTTTATGTATGCTTCGGCATGTATATATATGTGTTGTAACACTAAAAGGAATATATGAAAAATCAAGCTGGTCATCCCGATTTGGGATCCAGGGGAAAATATCTGTGTTTATCTATTTTATGTTTTATGCTCTCGCTATTGTTTAAGATTCGTGTGTAGATAATTTATGTTCAGGGTTAAAACCTACATTTGGTATTGGAGTTGTTTCGGCTTCAAGGGGACGCCTTTGCTGCTGAGGATTTTTTGCTCGGGCCTGAGGTAGACCCTGTTCGGTGGGAGATCTGCGGGATCGCTTCTTGCAGTGAAAGAAGATGGCGAGCGGCGGGAAGATAGAGATCGAGAAATTTAATGGTCAGAGCTTTGAGTTATGGCAGCTCAAGATGGAGGATCTGCTGGTGGATAAATATCAGTGGATCGCAGTAGATCTAGGTACTAAACCAACGGCAATTTCAGATGAAGACTAGAAGAAACTGGATTGAAAGGCTAAGAGCACAATACGGTTGTGTGTCTCAGATTCAGTATTTTTGAATGTATCTAGGGAAGCTACGACGAAGAATTTGTGGGAAAAACTTGGGACTTTGTACCAATCTAAGTCTCTGGTGAATAAGTTGTTCCTGCGGAAAAAGCTGTATAACCTGAGGATGAAGGATGGAGACTCGGTGATAGAGCATCTGAAGACACCTTCAATACGTAGTGAGTCGGTGTCATCTATTGATATTAAATCTCAGATGAAGATAAGTGCATCAGTTTGTTGTGTTCTCTACCAGACTCGTGGGACAGTCTAGTTATTGCAATAGGTAGAAATACAACTACCTTGAATTTTGATGACATTGTCTCGGCCTTGTTGTCGGAGGAAATGAGACGGAGAAATATGGAGGACCAGAATGGAGATGCCTTATCTGTATGAGGAAGGTCCCAAAACAGAAACAAGAATAAGGTTTCGAGTGGGAGATCCAAATATAGAGGGAGATCTAAATCTCCTGGAAAGTTTGTAAAGGCATGCTGGAAATGCGGAAAGGAAGGGCACTACAAAAAGGAGTGCAAATCTAAAGCTCCTGAGAAAGGAAAGGGATCTGATGATGCTCCTTCGACAGAGGCAAAAACCACCTCGGATGAAGGTGGGGATGTGTATTTGGCTTCTTCTTCAAATACACATGTAGATCATGAGTCATGGTTGATTGACTCAGGTGCATCCTTTCACTTCACTTCCCATAGGGAGTGGTTCTGCGAGTATGAGAAATATGATGGTGGTGATGTCTTCCTAGGGGATGATAGGAAGGCCAGAATCATCGGACGTGGAAAGGTCAAGCTGAAGCTGCAAGGTGGGAGGATTAGAACACTTCCCGATGTTCTGCATATTCCTGCATTGGCCAGAAATCTGATTTCTGTAAGCAAGATGGATGATGCAGGTGTAAAAACAGTGTTCGAGAAAGATGCCTGCAAGATGGTTCGAGGAGCACTGGTATTAATGCGGGGAGTTCGGACTGGAACTTTGTATAAGCTACAAGGTAGCACTGTTATTGATGGGTGTAACAATTCTATGGTTCCTGAAAGTGGAGCGGAAAGCCTAGCTGTCTCTGGAGAAAAGACCATGTTATGGCATCAAAGGCTTGGACATATTGGAGAGAAGGGCCTTCGGATACTGCATAGAAATGGTATGGTAGAAGGTATGTCTAATTTCTCTCTGGATTTTGATTTCTGTGAACATTATGTATATGGGAAGCAGAATCGGATGAGTTTTCCTTCTAGTGCTAAGAGGGCGAACAAGATATTAGAACTTGTGCACAGTGATGTGTTTGGACCTGTGTCAGTTCCATCACTGGGAAAGTCTGTGTACTATGTTTCATTCATAGATGACTTCTTAAGGAATACATGGATATATTTCTTGAGGAATAAATCTGAAGTCTTTGACAAATTTAAAGAATTTAAGGCTCTGGTGGAAAACCAGACAGAGAAGAAGATAAAGGCACCGAGGACAGATAATGGTGGGGAGTTCTGCAAGAAGGAATTTGAAGAGTTCTGTAAGAAGTGTGGTATAGCACAGCAGAAGACTACTCCATACACACCTCAACAAAATGGAGTTGCAGAAAGAATGAATAGAACACCGATGGAAAAGGCAAGAAGCATGCTCAGTGGTACCGGGTTAGGACAAGAATTCTGGGCAGAGGCAGTGGAGACTGCATGTTACTTAGTTAACAGATCACCTTCATCAGCGTTGGAGGATAAGACTTCACATGAGGTATGGACTGGTAAGAAACCCTCTCTTTCACATCTAAGGGTATTTGGATGTGATGCATATGTACATGTTCCAAAGGAGAAAAGGACCAAGTTGGATAATAAATATGAAAGGTGCATCTTTATTGGGTATAAGGATGGTTTAAAGGGTTACAAGCTTTGGAACCCATAAACAAGGAAGGTTGTGTACAACCGAGATGTGGTGTTTAGAGAGGTGAAAGATGTTGTTACACATGAAGTCCTACCAAAGGAACCTGAGAAGATAGAGTTTGAGCTAAAGGAGGATGAATCAGACTCTACAACAGAAGGAGGATGAGCCACAAACTCCAGCTGTGAGAAGATCAGTTTGGGAAAGAAGGAAACCAGAAAGGTATAGTCCACCTGCTTTCTGTTCAGGTTTTTCCTTAACTATAACTAATGATGATCCCAGAACTATCAGGGAGGCAGTAGATTCAGAGGATGGAAAACTCTGGAAGGAGGCCATGGTTGATGAAATGGCATCCTTGCATAAAAATGAAGCATGGGATTTGGTGGAGTTGCCAGCTGGAAGGAAGCCCATCGGGAACAAATAGGTGTTTAAGAAGAAGAAGAATGCAGAAGGCAAGGTGGAGAAATACAAAGCTCGGTTGGTAGAAAAAGGTTATTCCCAGGTGCCGGGAATTGATTTTGGTGATATTCTTTCTCCTGTTGCCAAAGTTACTTCTATTAGATTACTTTTATCTGTTGCTGCTGCATTTGATTTTGAGATAGAACATATGGATGTGAAGACAACATTTCTTCATGGGGATCTAGAAGAGGAGATCTACATGAAAAAACCTGAAGGCTTTATGGTGAAGGGTAAGAAAGAACTAGTGTGCAGGTTGGAGAAGTCTCTGTATGGGTTAAAACAGTCACCAAGGATGTGGTATCAGAAATTTTATACCTATATACGGGGACTTGGCTTCACTAGAAGCAAGGAGGATCACTATGTTTATTTTAAATTAATTGGTGATCGTGTTATTTATTTGGTCTTGTATGTGGATGATATGTTGTTGATTGGAAATGACAAAGAAATTATCCAAGATTTGAAGACCCAACTCTTCTCCAAATTCGACATGAAGGATCTTGGTGCTGCAAACTATATTTTGGGCATGGAAATTAAGAGAGATCGGGCAAAGAGGAAGCTCTGGTTAAACCAGAGGAATTATGTCGAGACTATATTGCAGAGGTTCAATATGCAGGATAGTAAACCGGTGAGTGTTCCTATTCCTGTAGGTGCAAAGCTGTCTGCTGAACAGTGTCCCAAGACACAAGAAGAAGAGGAGGATATGTCCCATGTTCCATATGCAAGTGCAATGGGTAGCCTGATGTATGCAATGGTCTGTACTAGACCAGACATTGCACATGAAGTGGGAGTATTGAGCAGGTTTATGTCAAACCCAGGGAAGGAGCATTGGACAGTAGTGAAGCGGGTTTTCAGATATTTACGTGGCACTAGTGATTATGGCTTGTGCTACCAGGGAAGACCAGGATTGGAAAGAATGTTGGACATTCTTGGTTTTGTTGATGCAGACTGGGCTGGAGATCTGGACCAAAGAAGATCTACAAGTGGGTATGTGTTTAGCCTATTTGGAGGTGCAGTCAGTTGGATGAGTAAAAGACAGTCTGTAGTGGCGCTTTCAACTATAGAGGCAGAATACATAGCAGCCACTCATGCAAGCAAGGAAGCAGTTTGGTTGCAGAGATTGTGTTCAAGTATGGGGTTGGTACAATAAGCTATAAGGATAGACTGTGATAGCCAAAGTGCAATTTTCTTGGCTAAGAACCCTGCTTATCATTCAAAGACAAAGCACATTGATGTTCAATATCACTTTGTTAGAGATATGGTTGAGGCTAAAAGGGTGTTTCTGGTAAAGGTGGACACTTTGAAGAATGTTTCAGATGCATTGACGAAGTCTGTGAGCACTCAGAAGTTCTCTTGGTGTAGAGAAAAAATGGGTGTTGAAGAATTGGCCCAATGACTAAGCTCTCCTGTGTCCCCCTATGGAAGAAAACAACAAGTGGGAGAATGTTGGGTATGTGTTATATTCTTCCCGCGACTAGCCGCACGCGCTGTACGTTGCACCGGGCGCAGCTAGGCTTAAGGGGGGCGGGGCAGCTCTAGGTCCGGGCGCGCCTGCCGAAATTTTTTTTTTGGTGTGCGATCCCACTCATAGGCGGACCCACCCATGTTTTGTGCATGAGTTTGCACATGGTTTTTGGGGTATGATGGTTTTTGACCCCTAGTATTTTGTAGATCCGATCAAGGGAACTATGGTTATGTTCTAATCCAGGGTTAATGGATTGGGGTTTATGTATGCTTCGGCATATATATATATGTGTTGTAACACTAAAAGGAATATATGAAAAATCAAGCTGGTCGTCCCAATTTGGGATCTAGGGGAAAATCTCTGTGTTTATCTATTTTATGTTTTATGCTCTCGCTATTGTTTAAGATTCGTGTGTAGATAATTTATGTTCAGGGTTAAAACCTACACCTACCACATTTAGGGTTTTAGTCCTCATTTTCTCCATAAATAGAGCATGAGGCCCCTATGTATTTTGTTGGCATTTTATGAGCTTGAAGAGCAATATACATGGTTTTATGAGCTTGGAGAAGAAATTGGTTTTGTGAAGTGGATGAATGGTTTGTTTGGCTTGATGATGGAGAAGCTTGTTTGCAGGATTCCATAGCTTGGTGAATGGTGATGTCTTCCTAATTTGTCTATTGTTTCCTTTGTTATCATTATGTTTCATGTTTCTTGTCTGCTATTAAACAGAAAATTATAGGTTGAGAGATGTTCTTTGAGGCACCTCAGTTATCCTGTTTGTTATAGCTTTGATGTTTTCTCTTTTGGCCATCTTAAGGAACCCTTGATTGATCCTTAGGTCCACCAAAACTTTTTTTTGTTTCATGTATGGTTAGTATTCTAGCTTACAAGTATGATTCATGGTATGCCCTGCTTATTTGAAGTTTTCAAAACCCTATCTTGAAGCCTTTCTGTGAAATATTGATTGTTAGGTTAAGTCAAATAGGTCTCACTCGATCTTTCCCTTTGTCCATGCTTACAAAATTGTTTTAGAGTTCCCAATAACTTGATATATTCTCTTTAGGAGTTCCCTCTCCATAAATTGAGTTATTTGTATTGTCTTATGTGTCTTCCCAAAATCTGAAGGTGAATTTCTAAAGTTAGAAGCTCTTATGCTTTCTATGTTTCACTGGAATGTGTCTCTTGGATGTTTATTATTTTAGAGTATTGTTTATTGAGCTTAATGGTTTGCCCTACCTCATGAATTCTATATTTTAAACTATATATGTTTAAGACCTCTTAGTCTTTCCCAAACTTAATGTTCACTACACCTCATATAGCACCTTAAGGATCCATTAACCTTGCTAAATCGGCCCTGCAACACACTCTGTTTCAAAATTTAGACACTCTTGACTTTCACTTGACTCCATAGCCCAATGGCTTTGACATACTCTCACTCCACCTATTCCATTTGACCGTCTTACCCAACCAAAACAATCAACAAACCCTACACCCAATAACTAGCCTAAAATCAAAACCCTAGAGCAAAAAGAACACATCCTTTACACTCAATAGAGAGATCCCTCTCTGAGTCCAGGAAGGCTATGTCCTTGGACTCCAAAGATTGGTTCCCTGTTACCCTGTCATTTGGTCTACCAATATGCCAAATCACGGGACCCTAACATCCCCGAATGTTGTGTTCGGTGTATCACGGTTACAGGACGACATACTCAACTTCCTATGGATAAAGAATTTGAACCTAGGATGATCTCCCTTTATATACACGATGGTACAAAGAGCACAAGTCCGTACTAGTGCTATCTAAAGCCAGATGGCGAGCGACAGTTACTAGGTTTAATGACGCCATAACATGTCACTAGCCTAGACCTCTAAATATGTGCGTTAAGTTTCAATGCTTCCTTAAATTGATTAAGTTGATTTTAAGGTTGATCTTGAATTAATGTTTCAGATTCAAGGCCCTACTAAAGGTGATCTCGAATTCCTAAATGCACACTACATGTGAAAGAACATCATTTCCGTTCGATGAATGCTAACTAAGAAAAGGATAGAGATCTTTAACAAAGTAGAAATCAATGACAACACAAGAAGAAGTTCACTAATGCATCTAATACAACCAAATGAGAAACGAAAAACTCTTTCCTAGTTCACTAAGAGCTAGTTATGCAAAAGAACTTTTCATTTTTTATTCAAGTGAAAGAATGCAAATTTCTTTTTTTTTAAATGAATGAAGCACACGATGCATTATTACACTAAAAAGCAAAGCGAACACTAGTTTTGAGCACTATGAATGTAAAGATCTAAATTGAATAAATCAAGAGCAATACAAACATTAACACATACTCAAACCAATGGCGCACTCTTTTAAGCAAACCAAAAGCTTTCAAAATGATCCAAATGAGAAATGTGATCTATGCTCGAAGCGACGAAATGGAGAGTTAAACGAAAACGTAAGTGATCATTCAACAAGCCAAAGACACGAAGGATCAAGAAAGACTAACACAATCGACCAACGAATTGAGATGACAGGGATCAAAGTGACTCGAATTCAGCTCAAGAGGTTCAGTGAGGAGAAGGCCGAACAAACAACACAAAACCTAGGAACCCTAGGGCTTCAAAACTTCACCGATGAGATAATGGACAAACAACTGAGAAAACCTAAGACTACAGAGTCAAAACAATCCAAAAGACCAATTGGAAGTCAAAGAAACAACTCAGAGCCAAGAGATACTAACCAAAGACTCAGGAAAAAAGGTCAAACCAATTCCTACAGGATTTGGCGCGACTGTCAGGCTATAATCCGCACCTAACAGGGGTTGGCGCACCTGTAACAAAGGAAACTAGCGCCAATTGGAGCGACTGTTCAAAGAAAAAATGCGCCAAGATGGAAAAATATGGGAAAAGGAGAAAACTACTAAGCAGAGGTCAATCCTGACACTCTGGAGCTGAACAGGAGGATTCAAAATAGTCAAGCAAGCCAAGTAAGGTAGAGAAACAATCAAATGACTGAATTCGACTTGACAAGGAAAAATCTAAACAAACAACGAGATGACAAACTCACACTGATCTCTAGTGGAGTCACCAACTTGTTGTGTAGGTAAATCCTCTTTGCGAATAGAGATGATCCCTCTAGCCCTAGGGTGGGTCTAGCAACAAGAGGACATGCTAATGTGTTGGTTCCTAGTTAAAAAATGAAATGAGTTGGGATATATTATCTTACCTGTAGTCCAACGTGATCGTTGTAGCTGCAATAGAGGTCTCTCGATCCTTGTCCCGACACATCGCTATCCTTCAACAATGGTATTCGGGTGCCTGCAAAAAGATCAAAGGACAAAAGTAGCATACATGATAATAATTGCATTCATAACTAGCTAATTAGTCAAGGAATATTAAAAATATTACATAATGTAAATCACATTGACACAAGATGGGAACTAGAACATCAATCACGCATATATTAAGAGAAAGAAAGAGATTACAACCGGATCCTTGACGTCATAGCCTCCTTCAGTGAGTCCAGTAGAAGTGTGTCTCGAGCATTCATTAGGGAATTCAAATGTAACGAGGAAAAAGACTAAGCTCTCTGTCGACAAGGGTCTCTCTGTGTGCTTATATCTCACCAAAATGTTCAACAAATTCCTCTTCAACTATTTAGCTATAATTGTCCAGCTAACTGCATCAATGTGAGATAGATTTATTTATAGAGGAAGAGGAAGAGGTTGGGATCCCTCAAATGGTGGAAGGGAAGCCTTATCCTTTGGGAGGTTCCCCCAAAAGGTGGAAACAAGAGGCCAAAGGAAGGTGTTCATGGTTATGCAGTTGAACAACCCAAGCTGACTCACTCACGAAGCAGTTAGCATGGAAACTTCGCCTCTATATTTAAAAAACATTCCAAAAACAACTCGGCATGGGTAGCTCACTGGGATAGAGTGCCAATGGGCATGGTGCTCAGTGTTAATTTCCTTCATGGGCGTGAGGGTATAACAGTCTACTAGGGCCAACCCAAAAACATGTGTTTATGATGGTCTGCTCAGGGAAAAGTTAACAGAGGAAATGTTCTCCTCATGGAAAGGGATGCAATGATAGTCTTTTCAAGGCATGAAACTTCATATAAGTCACAGAAATGGTCCTCCAATGTGTGGGATGGGGATTGCAGGGACGATGAAAAAATGTTGTGTAACAGAGAGGATTGATGAAACTCGCTGCTTCGCTGCTCTAGTAAAAGAAGCATAGAAAAAATAAGTCAAAGCCCACTTTGACTAGACAGTTTCACATCGTACCTTCGTAGAAGGAGACTTAGTCCTATTGTATGACCAAGCCCATGATAAGCTGGGGGTAGGTAAATTCGAACCCATGTGGCATGGGCCCTACATCATTAAACTATCTTGCAAAAAGGGGCCTGTGAGCTTATTTATTATGCAGGCTATCCCCCGGATTAGCCCCGGAACGGGCTGTATCTCAAAAAATATTATGCATTATCTTTCTCGTGCATTTATTTTGTACATAAGTGTGTTTTTCCTTTTTGTACATTTTTAGCTTGGTGTGCTTTGCGAGCAGTTTTTCATGCTTATTATGTCTTTGCTTACTGTGCAAATGTTTGTCACTCCTTACATCGGTTTCGCTGACAGTGCCTCCTGCAGTACCTGGAACCTATCCTCCGTGGCTTGGGTAATTTATGATCCTAATGGTGAGTTAGTAGACCTTCAAGGCATTTTTATAGGATGTACAACTAACAATGTCACTGAATACAATGCAGTTATCGAACTTCTAACTGAAGCTTTTTCCCTCGACATTCATGAATTAATTGTAAACCTAGACTCTCAACTTGTTGTTCTCCAGCCCAATGGGCATTATTCTGTCAGAAACCCTCAAATTTGAAGGATGTATTTATGTATTCGTTTGTTAGAAAGGAATTTTGATTATATTACATATCAGCATATTCCCATATGAATGAATACGTTAACTGATGTAGTAGCTAATATTGTATTAGATAGACATTTGTGGAATTTGTAAAAGCAATCATTATCACATAGTAAGATATATATATATATATCCTGAGATGCCATCTCTCTCAAAAATGCAGAAATAAAACCTAGGAGTCTAATTAGCATGGTGCTCATGGTAGCACGCCACTACCCATACAAAACGTCTCAGATGCAGTTAGAAACTCTCGCAGTGTGCCGCTGGTAAGCACAAGGAATGTCCTCAAATCTCACGTACTCTGGGATCTCGTTCGTGAGTCCCTCCAAGTTACGTGCAATTTCTTCCTTGTCATCACCTCCCTCACCATGAGGGGCCACTTTGAAATCTCTTGGGACCCTCCGAGCTATTGGAGACATCCCCGTGGGTCTCTCTGGTCCAACATCTGTAACACATGAGAAAATATCAAGACACATATATATTAAAACAAAAAAAAATCGAAATACTCATAAAAAATCAAAAAACGAGTTTTTACCTCTGTCCTCATCCCAGTTGTCCCCTTCTGGAAGTGGAAGATCTAGTTCACCCCTGAAATCGATACCGATATATGGCCAGTCCTCCACTACGATGAGTTATTGTCTCAACCAGTCAAAGAACTCTGGTCACCATGACATGTGTTGCCCACCTCCTGATCGAGGCATCAATTTAGCCGAATAGACCATCCGTGTCTCTTGTGTTCGTGGCATAGGTACAACTACCTCCTGATGTTGGAATATCGGTAATCATTCCAAAATGAACGGTACCAAGATGGACCCATACCCAAACTGCTTCAGCTTACCGTTTTTACATTTGGTCAACTAACGTTTCATGTTGATTATCACCTCTTCTGCCCAATTGAAGATTGTTGGAGACATGCAATCTATCGCTAATTGGACCTGAGTCTTTGTGGCTTCATGGGGAGCCTGAGATCTGGTAGCCCGAGTAATGGTATGTAACACTACCCTCAAAGGCAAGTCGGGCACTATCTGAATGTCTAGTTTGCCACTCTTGTGTGCTTTCCTTGCTGCAGGACAAGCCCTATCTATCAACACGCCCATACTCTCTCCAAGGACCCGAGTACCTGTCATTAGTGCTCGCTCTCCCCTCCACGACAATATTGTCAATAAGTAGATATCAGAGACTTCTATCTCCAATTCCTGGTCATGAGTGATGAATCTCTCTTGGTCAATGTCCCATACACTTATCAAGTATTGTAGCAGCTCTACTTGGGCTCTCAGACATGGGGTCATGAAAAAATTGAGCCTACAATTCCTCAAAGCATCTAATCATGCATCGTTCTCCATGGCATGTGCATCTTCTGCCCCATGCTCTCGCTCTTTCCACTCTATCACCATGGCAACTGTTGATTCTTCTTGCAAAACGCCTAATCAAATTTCAGCTGGAGATGCACCTCATCAAATTTGACATGGGGAACCTTAGCTTTAGTCAAGTCTTCAACAACAACATATTTCTTAGATACAAAATATTGTCATTTTGTTTTATGATTGAACAATATAATGTATTTAGTTTTAATTAGAGATTTACTTAACTATTTTTGGACTTTGTATTTAAGGTTTTTTCTAAAAACATGGTTATTTTTTGTAATTAATCTATAAAGTTGATAATGAAAAAAAACCAAGGGTTGGATTTTTCTGAAAGAAAACCTTCTTGTGTATTGTGTGTATGTGATCATATATTATTATACAACAGTTTATGTGAGCGGTGGAAAATATTCACGTGTTTATGACTCCCTATATATTTTCTAAGTTTTTATATGTTCTTCAATATTTGAGTACGAGGTTATTGAGTTGGAGTTCATGCAAGTGTGCTCCAGATTTGTTTATTCAAGTATATATTACCTATTTTTTCACCCAAATATCACATTATTTACTTTATGCTATTCTGTGATTTCTAAACTTGTCAAAGGAGTTGTTACTATCTTTTTTTTTCTTATACTCGCTCACTAAACATGTGGTTAACATAAAACTGATTGGGTCAGACTCCATGCCCAATGGTGAAATTTTCTACAATCCAACCAACCTTAGTTCTTCTCAATTAAATCTAGCCAATGAGCTTATTAACCAACTACTGAGGTGACACTGGGTAGTTGAGTTTAAAGAGAGATCCATCTCTAGATTGAAGGGTAAGATTTCAATCCAAAGTGGTTATAGGTTACCTTAGTTCATTCCCTCTACAATCGAGGCTTTTTCTAATTTATAACACCTCCCACACGAATTTATCCTCCCTTAGGTGAGTTTCAACCCTAGCATTCATTTGTAGGTAATATGCCTCAATAACAAGATAGGTCCCACAAAGGAGTGGCCTACTACTACAAGGTGGGATCTCAAGCTAAATTTTGTGTAGAGATCTTAGCAAGGTGTTATAGAGATCATATCCCACCTCAAATTCAAGAAGAAAATACATAAGTAGAACGAGCAATAATGGTGGAACATGAATGTTTTCTAAATATGGAAAATCGGAGATGGATTAGCTGTGTAGATTATGGATGTTGGGCACACAAGGGGAAGAATTAATCAATATATGTATGCCATTGATATCTACTGGCACCTAAATGTTGTTAAGGAGAGTTTGTTCAGATCGAAATGAAGCTCACGAAGAAATCTTGTCGATCTTAGATGAGTTTCAACTCATAGCCCAAGGACTGGATCAATGACTACAAAGGATTGAAGGCCACATGGGTCTCCCTATAGACCCAAGATATTCACCGGGGAGTAGGAAAGAACACATTGCTATTGAAGAATTTGATTCTCTTGAAGTGGTTGATGAACTCTGTTCACTCGAATGTTGTTTACTTTATCTTTTGCTTTTTTGATATTTCGAGTATGTTAGTTTTAGAAAGCCACATAGTTTCTATGGTGTAATTCTAAATTGTCAAAACAAAATTATGATTTGGATGCTAAAAAAGCTTTGGTTATACCATTGATTCAGTTTCCCTAATAGCCATGAAAGACAAACCAACTTGTATATCTTATTTTCTTTCTAATGAAATGAATCTCTTACTTACAAAAAAGTAAAATGAAAATCCAACTACTTTATTTGAAATGTTTATATATATATATATATATATATATATATTATTATTATTATTATTATTATTATTATTATTATTATTATTATTATGCTCTAGCAATTTAATACTTTTTTCTTTCTTTTTCTTTTTTTCTTTTTTTTTTTTGTATCTAGAGGAATCAGCAACGGCGGAGGTATTGTACTCGCGTAACATGGGGTCAAATCCCCCCGGCTACCACTATAACCCCTAGGGGAGCGATTGCAGGGCCCGCACACACGGCTCCCGGGTTATCGGCCTTACGACCGGGGATTGAACTCATGACCTGCACAACGGCACGAACGCCTTAACAGAACGTTCGCTAACCACTAGGCCAAGCCCCACGGGCTCTAGCAATTTAATACTTGTATTTAATGTAATTTGGAATTAAATCTATGATTACTTTACTCTGTTTTTATAAAACCTAAAACTACACAAGGACACATATATAAAAGTTATGTTCTAATTAATTTCATAATTAAAATTAATTAAAAGAAAAAAAAAGTAATAAGTTTAAAAGAAACACATTTAAAATTAAATTATATATATATATATATATATACCCTTGTTACCCTTGTTACTTTATATAGATGTGAAGTTTGGGGTTGCAGTATATCTAAAGAGTCATGGAAGAAGATTGAGATGATTCAAAAGCAATTCATAACCTACAACCTTAAGATCAAGGGAAATAATCCCCATTCTATCCTCTTGATCGAATCTGGTTTGTCCCCCATTTAAAGTATGACTATGTTTAGATATCTGATGTATAAGAAGAAGCTTGACAACATGGAATAAAAAAGGCTCCCTAAAATTGTTTCTGTAGTCAAAACCCTCACCTTTGCCTCAAACGCGAGTGGCATAAGGATGCCCAATCCTGGTTCAACCATTCGGGAATTAAGGAGGAGCTCAGTATGGGAAGCAACGATAATATCAAAAATACTATTACCTCCAAGTTTAAGGAAAAGTTGTGGGAGGATCAGGAGCTAGAGGGTAAAAGGAAGCTAAGATACTATAAGGAAGTGATCAACCCCACCCTTGATAATCAAAATTATCTCTCTGTGTTGTCCAGCAATAAGAAAAAAATGAACATCACTAAGATAAGAACTAATTTCCATGAGCTTCAGAGTGAGACTGGGCAGTGGTCTATTCCCAAGACCCCTTGGAATGATAGAATTTGTCTTATTTGCGATTCTAAGCAGGTGGAAGATGAAAAACACTTCCTTTTAGACTGCTCGACTCTTACTCACATTCGCTCTCAATTCCCTACCATTTTCCACACTTCCAATCTTCTTGACCTATTAAGCCAACCCACCTATAGCAATCTTGGAGCACTTATTTCCCTTCTCTTTGACCATAGAAACAAGATTTTGAAGAATCAAACTTAGATTATTTCTCCTCTCTTAAGGTTCGATAGACCGCATTGGTCTTAATAAATGGTAATCATCATCATCATCATAAATAAAATATATTTAATTTTTAATTTATTTACATTTTTAATATTTAATATTCATAAAAATAAAAAATAATAATAGAAATATGTTAATTTTATATATATATATATATATATATATATATATATATATATATATACACTTTATCAAAATACAAATATAACTCTAAAATCTCATAAAATATTAATAAAAATAAATTTATAAACTTCGTGAAACTCTCTGATAAATACTTTGCTACAATGTAAAGAGAAGAATATAAAAAACATTGGATGCAATTCCAAAAGAGAAAACAGAATTTTGAAGTCGTTAACAATGCAATTCTCTAATAAATGTTCCCGATAATGTGAAAGAACTTGTTTACTACCCTTAATAACACGTAACTCTGCACTCTCACAAAACATGCTTAACAATTTCCGACTTGCCACAACCAAGACACTAGTAATTATACGCGATTCTATTTATAGCTTTAAAAGTTTGAAATGAACTGACAGCATATATTAGTTTATAAGGGATGGAATTTGTAACATGGGTCGAAGTTTACGATTATATTGAATAACCATTTGAATCGTTTTCGATTTATGAAACTAATATCGAAGAAAAAATCAAACCAAAATATAATAATGTTTTTTAAAAATTAATTGACAACTTATTATTCAGCGGTGACGATATTTAAATAGAAATTACTTTATTATTTTCTTTTCCATTTAAAGATTGAAATGACACAAAGAAAATTCAGATGATTCTTATTTAAAGTATAGATACACAAATCAAGAAGTGGTCCATTTTTTTTTGTTAGCTAAATTTAACTTGGTGTAAGAAATGTTTTCACCTAGATGGTTTTTATTTAAAGGATAGATACACAAATCAACAAGTGGTCCATTTTTGTTGTTAGCTAAATTTAACTTGGAGTAATTTAACTGTGCAGGTGGTCAAGGCCTAATTGGATGAGGTCTTAAAGTTTTCTCAAAGTGCTTTAATCTGCCAATTTAATGGCTTTTGGGCTTTTGGTCGCGGTTGATAGCTCTCCACAACTGGATCTCGGAGGTATGGAAGCCTGTCATTTCTAATGAAATTAATATCTACTCTTGTGCTAAGGGTTTCTTTATAGTAGATTTTGAAAACTCTGAAAGCAGACAATGCATTTTAGATTCCGGCCCTTGGTTTTGGAAAAACTCGAGCCTATTCATGAAGCCATGGAACCCATCATTCGATCCCTCAACAACAGTCATAACCTCAGCACCAGTTTGGGTCAGATTTCCAAACCTACCTTTGCATCTCTAGAATCTCTCCTCGCTAAAAGCCATTGGAAATGCAATTGGGAAATTTTACTGCAGGTGCCCAGAAACAAAGGAATATGTCAGAACCACCTATGCACGCATCTGTGTAGAAATGGACTTTAGCACTGGTTTCACAGCTGAAATGATCCTAACAAGCAAAGACTATGTTTGGAACCAAAAACTTGACTATGAAAGTGTCCTCTTCAGATGTCGATCTCGCTTTGAGACAGGCCATCTAGCCAAAAATTGCCCCAAAGTCTCCCAGAAAAATTTTGCTAGAAAGAATCACCATAGATCTACATGGTGGGAAGGAGCACAAAAGGAACATTATACTGTCATCAAGGAATAATACTCTCCAAAAAACTCTGAATCGCAAGAAATCAGGCAAGAAAGAAACAACCCTCAAGAAAAGCAAGGGGAAAGCCCTGCCCAACAACAAAAAAATGAACTCAAGAGCCCCTCAAGCATAAAAAACTATAAGGATTTGAATACCGCGCAAAAGAAATCTTCATTTAGCAGCAAAGCAGATCTCTCAGATCCCGAAAATAAGACACCAGTGTCCCAAGGATCAGAATAGATGAAGGAGTTGCAAGATAAATGAAGTTGGAAGACCGTAGAGAAGAAAAAGAAAGCTACAACACCAATCTCGCCAAGAAAGACTAGAAGCCAGAAAATTAAGAACTAAGAAAATTATAGGTCTGATAGACCAAAGTTTGGTCTCAGTGGATGTTAACCAGCATCATCATCATCATCAAGAAATGTTTTCACCCGATGCATAGTTTACTTTTAACTTGTCCTTTTAAAAAAAATTAAGTTCTTTTACTAAATTATAGATTATGAGAAATATTTTAAAATATTTAATGTATAATTTAAAAATATTTAAAGAAACATAATATTTACAATTTAATAATTGTGAAATGAATTCAAGAGAAAAATTAATATATAATTATAATTAAACAAAAGTTATTAGTCTAAGTAATGTCTAAATAATTTTTTTAGAAAATCTAAAATTCTACTTATTATTACTTTATTTCTTCTTATAAGTGTTAGTGAGGGGATAGGAAGAATGAGGGATTGGCCAACCCTCTCATATGTCATTATATTAAAGGTTTGTATATAGGTTGGCGAAGGTTTACATTCCATGCAAAGATTGTGGGTTAGCCCTATTGCGTTCTAATATTTGAGGTCTCAAAATTCATGCCAAAGAGTGGATTTGTAAGTGGAAGGATCAAGACAAGGCCCTGATTATCATTATCAGCATGGTGTAACATGCAAATTTGTCATTAAAGGAGGTGGAGAATATGCGGTACTAAACAAATTTGGCTTGAGCTACATTCTAAGCTTCAATTTGATTTCGTTTATGACAATTAATCATTGATATTCATAGGTGCCAGATCTAGTGTGGGGAATTCATTACAAAGTGACAAGAATTTTTAGTTTAAATCTCTAGCGGAGCAGGGAAAATCTTTGTTACTTCGTTGTTTCTATTTAGAAACAAGATCCACTCTAGTTGTCATGTTAGTCTCTCAATATTTTCATCTATGGTCAAGAATTCGGCTCCTCATTTGTCTCCCTCCATTGCTCAACTTCCACTCTACCCTTCCTATTCTATGCCTTCCTTTTGATCTCAACATATGGTAGGTCGTGAAGGCTAGTCTTAGGTATTACCTATTTGTCTTGCTACTAGGTCCGCCTCTCTCTCATCCAACCTCACACATCTCCTCAACCCCACCCTATATTCAATACATGTCTATCCAGGTCACTTCACTAGCCCAACCCTACCCCTACATCCCACATGGCTTTACACTCCCTCAATTATGTTTCAACCTTGGCATTTATCTGTAGGTAATAATTATGCCTCAACAACAAGCTAGGTCTCATGGAGGAGTGGCCTAGTACTACAATATGGGCTCTCGAGCTCAATTACATGCAAAGATCTCACAAAGGTGCTATAGAGATCACACCCCACCTCAAATCGAAAAAGAAAATTTTGAGCTAGAATGAGGAATAATAGTGGAACGTGAATGCTTTTCAAATGTGGAAAAATGTAGGTGACTTTTCCGACTGGATTTTAGATGTTGGGCAGACAAGGGAAGACTCAATCAATATATGTACGTCATTGATATCTATTTGAACCTAATTGTTTCTCACGAGAGTCGTTTTGGAAAGAAATGAGGCCCACGAAGGAATATTTTTTATGTTAGATGAGTAGAAACTCATAGCCCAAGGACTAGATCAATGTCTGCAAAGGATTGAAGGCCACTTGGGCCTCCCTCTAGATCTAGTCTACTCACCATGGAGTAGCAAAGAGCCCATTGCTATCAAAGAATCATATTCCTTCGAGGTGGTTGATGAAATCTTTTTACTGGATTGTTGTTTACTTTTATCTTTGATTTTTCTAGTATTTTCAGTATGTTAGTTCTAGCAAAGCCAAGAGCCTCATAGTTTCTATGTTGTAATTTTGAATTCCCAAAATAAAATAAAATTTTGGATACTCAAAAGGTTCTAGTTATACGAGTAGTTTGGTTTCCCTAATGGCCATCAAAGACAAACCATCTTATATATCTTATACATATTTTAATGAAATGAACCTCTTTTACTTACCAAAAATAAAATTAAAATCTAACTATTTTATTTTTATAAAATTTTAAATTATATATAAAAAATTAGGTTTCAACAATTTGATATTTGGTATTTAGTACAATTTGAAGTAAATATATGACTACTTTACTATGTTTTTGTAAGCCCTAAAACTACACACAAATATACACATAAACGTTAAATTTAAATAATTTCATAATTAATTTTTAATTTTAAAGAAAAGAAAAAGAAAATTAAGTAAATATATTATATATTAAATAAAATAGATTTAAATATTTTTTATTATTTATATTCATAAAAATAAATATTCTATTATAAATTTCATTTCACTTTAATTATATATTTTATATTCATAATTTAAAACTCTATAATAGTAATGTTAAAATTAACTTCTTCATATAATTACAATTAGATATATAATTTTGAATTTATTTATTTTTCGTGAACTCATTTTTATGTTGAAAAATTTTAGAAATTTTGAATTTATTTATTTTTCTGGAACTCATTTTTATACTGAAAAATATTAGAAATCTATCTTTTTTAAAAATTATATTCTTATTATTTATAAATCTTCAAAAACAAATGTATTTACATCCTTTATTTATATTACAAGTTTAGATTTAATCTAACCGAATTTATGATAAATTTTTAAATGTGAGAAGAAAACATTGGAAACTTAAAGTTCCATGTACTCGGGGAAAAAAAATTAACGTAAAACTTCAGCATTGGAATTATAAAGTTCCATGTACTCGGGGAAAAAAAATTAACGTAAAACTTCAGCATTGTAATTATAAAGTTCCATGTACTCGGGCCCAAAATAGAAATTTAAAGTGTAAGTCAAGCATGGGAATCATTAGATGGCAGGAAATTTTAAGTTTGCGTCAAAGAAGGTTTAGAGGAAATAAGGAGATGCTAAACATCTTTCTTAAAATTGAGATCGGAAAAGAAAAAGTGAAATGTGAAGGAAGTTGATTCGCATTGGAATTAGATGTTGGGAAACTTTTAAATGTGCGTGAAAGACGGTTTAGACGAAATTCGAAGGTGCAAAACATCCAAGAAATCAGAATAGAAAAAGTGAAAGGTAAAGGAGTGGGAATGGAATTAGATCTTGGAAACTTTGTTGGTAGGACTGTAAAAGACAAATGATGAGATGTGAACTTTACTTCTTAAATATTTGGAGGCAAATGTTTGAAGACACACAATAGAAATTTATCGGAGAAATTAGAGTTTTGGTTATCACAAGTTGGGTAGACTTTCTGTTGGAATTGTAATTTGAAATGGGTTTATTCAAGAAAGGGCAAGGAAGTCGAGGCTTCATGCGATTGTTACTGATACAGTTGGTGTGTTGTTTGGGTTGGGAAAATCTTTTGTCTAAAAGTTAATCAAACCACATTGAAGGTCTTCAGCTAGTTTCTAGGTATTAGCTTTAGGTTAATTGTTATCAAATCATCTCCAGTGTTGTTATGTGTTCAAGAGGACACTTCAAATAAACCATTCATTGCAAACATTTGTCTCCATTTGTGTTGACCATCCCTAAGTCGGTCCTTGCTAAAAATTTCTTCAAAACTTGATCTAATGGTTTCGTGTCGTGGGCTTTCCTACGACGGGTCGCTTTCTATCAACGACAGTTCATCATCTAGAAAGTTGATCTAGAATCCTATTAGTACCTTGGGATCTGCATGCTCTAATGGCAGATTTCTCGCCTTCGACGATAAGTTGTGTCTTTGACCTTCGATCGAATGATTCTACGAAGTGTTCGACTGCAAATCATTCATTTACACTTCATGGATTGTACTGAGTACTTTGAGAGCCATTGTCATTATTGGTGGTTTCTCTCACACTTGTTTACAGTTCACATCATTGACTGGTAATCAAGTGGTTTCTACCATGTTCGACTTCGACATAATCAATCGCATGGATAGAATCGTACTAGTTCGGGAAGCGGAAATCAAGACCCTGGATCGAGTTTCTACCATCCAGGCTGTGAGGAGTTTTATTATTCATGATACAATAAAATACTTATGATAGATCGCTACACTCATACTGTGTATACTATTGATGTAATATTAAAATCATATATGTACCAAAACATTTAGTTAGTTTTGATTTGAGTACAAGAATGCCTACCTCAACAATGATATAAATATATATGTTTGCATTGAATGTTTTTACAGGTTTTGACTAGTATGTCTGCAACCCAATCCTTAGAATGATAAAGCACTTCATTCTTTAGAACTACTTCAGACTTCGTGCTTTAGGGGGCAATCTGTTACACTAAAATTTGTCACCATGACATTTAGCTGTCTATATGGGTTCATCATTACCTATACGATGCTCTTTTACAGGTCCAAAACCATAAAGTTCCTAAACCAAGTCTTGGAATTGGAGAAAAGCTCATTAAAACCCTAAAATGCCTAACTCCACACTTTTCCTAGTTCTTACCTGCGGTACCACGGTTTCTTGCTCTATAACCTTTGGCACATCCTGCACGTTTTGCTTACTAAAACTGCGGACCCCCATAAAAGGTAAAATAAAAGAAAAAGTAAGTTCTAGAAGCTGAGCAGGTCGAATATTCTCCCATATGGAGGCTTCTATTAGCGTAATCAGGTCGAGCTTCACCACTTCATTCACGAACCTCTATCCCTTCATTAATGGAGATTATCCCTTGGTATTTGGAGCTAAAATCTCTTTATGAGAGGAATTTATTCCCCTCTTTATGGAACTGAAACCTCCTTCATTCTCCTATAAATTGAACTCATGTTTCAATCTCAAGGGTAGACTGTAGATTAATAGACTTTGGTGGATTAGAAAATTGCTGAAGAAATCATACTCTCTATACTTGGCATCATTGGTATGAGAATGATCACATACTCATATCTATAGTTTTATGCTAGTTCATAGAGGAGAAGGCTTGTCAAACTGAAGGAAAATGGTTGTTCAGGACTTCAGAAAAACCTGTATGACATCAAGGCGACAAGATTGTAAGGTTACTTCTTATCATATAAGTTAATATAAATGGATTCTATTTTCTCATTAAGTTGTTCATATATCTCTCTGAATAATTTAATTCTTGGATTCCTTGATCACTTAGATAGATTAGTGTTTCTGAATTATTATATCGTGCAAGTGCTTTTAATCTTTTTCCTGTCTTTGAATGCAGGTCTTACATGCTGAATTGACCTCTTTTGGAGCGACTGGATTGAAGATTATAACAAGCGTTGGAATTCAGGTAGGAGCATGTCCTCATACTTTGTTATTTAGTAATTTTGAATCACAAATGATCTAGAGAAAATGGTTTGCATTTGGATGTTTGTTTCTAGATATCCTTAGGATACTAGGGAGATCGCTCTTGTCCGTAAGAGGGATTTATCCACATAACAAGTGGACAGAAAACACTTTTCTAGATACAGTTAAGCAAGGTGATACTAGTCACACCTTACAAATTGCTAATCAAGGAGAAAAATCCACCAAGAGAGTCAGAGAATAAGGTAGTTATGTTGTTGAAACCACCATTGAGACTAGGTTCAATTTAAGATACAATAGAAAGCCTAAGTTAAACTCAGTTGACAAAGAAAAAGTAACTATTGAAGTTGAAGACACAGATATCCCAGTGACAAATACAGATGCTGCTACAGTCATTACAAATGAGCCAGTTACAGAGAATTTGAATGAGGGAAATCCATATAATTCCAATACACAGGTGATAGAAAAACAACAGAACATGGAAGCATCATCCTCACAGATAGCAAAGGAAAAAGATCTTGATATCAAAGAAAAATACAAGCAGATTAAGATAAATAATGAAAAGATTAAAAATGAGATTTACTTTCAATATTTGAAGCAAACACCAAGTGTTAAAAACAGACTTTTATCAGCCTTTGATTACTCAAATAAAAAGTTGATCATGTCAGTGTTATAGCCTACAGTGAAGACTCCAAAGACAGTTGCAGACTACAAAAAGGTTGATCTAGAAGTGCCAACAAAAAATATTCATGCACTAGATCAAATAGAATTTCATAGACATAGTTCAGAGATGTTGTATTATACATTAAAACCTAGGCTATGAATGTCCAAAAACTTCAAATATACAATCATAAACATGAGAGATCAAATAAAAGTAGACAAAGCCTCTTCTTATGCTAAAGATCTCAGGATTAATCTTTATAAGAGTTGGTAATTCAAGTTTGATATGATCCTGCAAATGCCAAAGCAGCAGAGGAGTTAGTGAAAAAAAAGAATGTTGACATTGCAGCATTGAGGAAACAACTCAAACTTCTATCAACTGAACATCCTCAAGCCAAAGAAATTGTACAAGAACAGACTCAGAAGGATGACATGATGAACTTAATCTTCCAATTAATAGGACAGATCAAAGAAATGGAGACTCAAATGGACAAACTTGTCCATGAAAGGAAAACAATAAAAGCACAGGAAACCCCTAAAGTAATTCCCATGGTTACTACAGATGTGTCTTCAACTCTGACAGAAGAGTTGGCACCCAAAGTACCACTGGCTATTGCAGTGCCAGTGACATCATCTACAACCTCAGCTAAAAAATTATCTACTACAACAGCTCAACATTCAGATGAGGCTAGCAAATTAGTTAAAGCCATGGAAGAAATGAGACTACAAACAAATGAGATTAACAGATTGAAAAAAGTGATTGAAAATCTTGAAGATACAAAGAAGTTAGCCCAAATCAATGCCAAAACTCATGAGCTAAGGGCTAATAAGTTAAATGAAGAATTGAAGAAACTACAAAAGGATTTAACCTTGAAGGAGCCAATTTCATATGTGAAAAACTAGTTATGGAACAAAATCATTGAAGCCATCAATGATGTGTGGCCCTCAATCCAAGTAATCTATGAACAAAAAGATTTACTGAAAGCAGCATAAGCAAAAATTCAGAAAACTAAATATGAGCTAGGTAACAGACCTGAGCAAGCCATAGAATTGATAAAGTTTCTCAACAGTAAAAACAAGCAAGAGTTAGAAGAAATTGAGATCACTGACAGGACTAAAAAAATCCTTGAAATAAGGAAAGTCATCACCAAGAAGAACCTGATGAAACAACTTGAAGAGAAATGTGAAAATATGAACACAACCATAACCAATTTTATGGTTAAATTTGAAAATTTGAGGCAAAGAAGTTTGCATAATATTTTGGTCATAAATGATAAACTCATGCCTCAGGAGGATTACAATAAGAAAATCAGAGAATATGTAAAAGAGCAAGTGAACACAATAGAAGGACAAGGAATCCCCACTGGAAAAGTTTTGCATAGAAGTTTTGAAGATTTATTTTATCTGCAGCATGAGATAAGACATTTATTTGTCATAAAACCAACTTTTTCCAGATATACTGAGACAAATGAAAATTTCAGGAAGCTAAAAAAGATACAAATTCCAAATGATGAAGCTTGGCAATCACTTACTCATTTACTGTGAAAGTTAAAAGGCAGATAAAATGATAAAATAGTTGGCTGATTTTTTCACAATCAAAACAAAATTATTTACAACAGTAAGACAATTTTTACAGAGGTTAAAGAGAAGCAGAGTTAAAGAGTATCAAAGTTAAGGGGAATCAAAGTGAAAGAGTATAAGATAAAGAAGATCATATTTCAAAACAAACTTGAAATATCTGAGCCAACAAAGAGGACACCAAGGCAGCGAGTTGCACCTAATCCACAATTAGTTTCTATTTTATTTGGATAAATAGGACAACTAGTTGATTTGTTAAGCAACTGTCACTATTTTGTTGTAAAGATATTTCTATTTTCCTTAGATAATTCCTAGAAGCATTCTAGGATATTTTGTAAACATTTTTGTATAAATACTTCACTCTTTGAAATATTATCGTTGAATAAATTGCTGAAGATTTCTATAGTTTTTTTTGTTGTACTTGAAGGCTTGTATGTTTCAAATTCGAGTAGTAGACTGAATCGAATCAATTAGCATCATATGTCAGGATTTATGTGTTGATCCATTGAAGTGAAGTACTTTCCACTTGTCATTGTTTACATTAAGGGAATTTTGAGGTCTAAAATGGGCCTCCTAAGGAAAATGTACAATCAAAATTCACTTTATGAGAACCAATCACATTTTAGGGGATGACATCATCCCTAATGGTTGAGGTGGCATTACTTGGGTTAAAGGTATTTACTTGTCACATTCTCAATGGTGGATAAAAACTCATGGTTAAACATGGTAGTGCTCTAAGTACTTTTAAAGTCAAAGTAAAGTACTCATAATAAATGTCATTTCACACTTTTTGAATAAAAATGTATTATTGTCATTTCATATTTCTTGAAAGAAACAATGCATATCCATATACATTTATTATATTATATTATATCATATTATATTATATTATTTTTATCTAATATATTAATTACATGTTATTATAATATTTAAATAATATAAATTTTAATTTATAGCATAAAATATAATTAACATTTTATAAATTTATATTTATATTTTATTTTAAGTTATTTAAGTACAAATGAAAAATGCATTAGTTGTTCAATGATAATGATTTTTTCTTGAAAAGCTCATTCTTATTTATAATCACATCAATACAATTTTTTTTATTAATTTTATTTTGGTACAACTTTTGAAATGAATTTAACTATGGTTTCATGGATTGTGGTGCAAAAAGTGAATTGCAAATTCATAAATATTATTTTATTGGTTTAGCTATTATTTTATTATTTCCTTAGGAGGCCCATTTTAGACCTCAAAATTCCCCTAATGTCTTTCTTTGTTACATGCATCCATATATGTGTTCCAAATTTGAATGATAATTCAGGAGTATTATTTCAGAATTTGTTAAAAGCACCATTTCTTTAATGTTTATCATTTCTATGTTTTATGTTGATTTCCATAGTAGGGAACCCTTAATTTCTCCCTATTTTGAATAACCTCTGTCTACTACTTCTTTATCCGGATCAAAGAATCCTTCATTTCTCTTTATCTCGATCAAACCACTTCAAAAATCAGCCTTCCAAGATCTTCAAAGACTTATCTATCTTACCCTAAAAACATTTGACTTCTTGACCATCATCCTAATTCTGTCTGCTTGACTTTTTGACTCCTTAACCCAGTGGACAAACAAATTTCCCACTATCCATCTCATTAAGTGATTTTTCCAACAAACCAAACAAACCAAAACCAATTTTCACAATCATAACTAGACTAATATTTTAAAATCAAAACAAAGTTAAATTTTATAGAGAGAGCCCTCTGTGAACCCTAGGAAGGCTAGATCCTAGAGTTTAAAAGTTGGTCTGTTGTTACCTTTAGAGTTCTTTCAACTTTAAATCAAAATCTCACAACTTAGAGAATTACTAAAGTGATAACAGGTAGATCGAGATCGATACAAAGACCTTGGATCACATCTATTTCTATCTAGAATGTGCGGAGTTATTGAGTATTCATTATTGTACACATGATCCTTTCTATATGGATGTTTGTGCCCATACTGTGGATCCATTTCCATGATCTCTCTTAGATGGATGGTTGCGACCATGCCATGGGTTAATGTGTTATTTGATTCCTATTCAGTGATATTTTATTAGGCATATTTATATCATTGATGTCACATATTTTATTGTGTTTGATTTGGCAAGTATCCTCACGGTATTTCGATTCCTTGCCTTGGTTCGTAAAGCATTTCACCCATCACTCCCTGTTCTACCTTCATGCTTTAGGGGGTATCTATTACACAGTAATTTGTCACCCTGTACACTTCATGTTTTTGATCCTGAAGTGCCTGAAGATGAAAATTGTGCAGTATATCCACCTTGGACAATACATCAAGATATCCCTTAAAGACCAGAAGAAATTTTCCTTGAAGATTTTTTGAAGAAGCTCATCTTAAACCTAAATTTTTGGGTCAAGGTTGTTTGCTAGTTGTCTGCCCGTGATGATGGCATGTTGCAACACTTTGACCTAGCATTATCAGTTCTCTTTTGATTGGAAAAACCTCGTTGATTCTCTTCTGACAGTGTTTCCTCAAATGGAGGAGAAGCTTCGTGCACTAGAAGCTTCCAGAACAACGAGCTAGATATTGTCTGGTGGAGATATGGTCGAGCTCTCTCATTTAGAGCTCTTGTTATTATCATTAGGGGATTTTACATTGAGATGTGGGCCTTCCTAATTATTTTATGGACTCCTAACTCCTTCTCCTTGCCTATAAATTGAATCACATCCTTCCACTATTTCTTGGTCATGGTTGATCTTGCATGATCATTAATCCTTTTCATCCCTATACTGTGATAATGCATAAATTTCGACTTGGGAGAAGGGTTTCTTAAAGAGCCTCGGTTTGGACTTGGACATCACCAAATGGAGGCCTCCAACATCAAGGCCACGGTTGTATGGTTCCTCTTTTCTATAATTAATAATACGTCTCATGTTTCACTTTCCATATTTTTCTAGATATTTATGCAAGTAGACTAATACTCCTTAATCTATTAGGCAGTTTTTATTTGATGTATGCTATGTATATTGTCTCATTTCTTGTTATCTCTTGACCTCCTATAGTTATTTGAATGCCACAAGCAGCGAGGAGCAATCTCGAAGGATTGTGGATCAAGGTCTTCACCAAATGACTAGACGATAACATTAAGAAGAGGTAGGTCCTTCTTCTTCTTTTTCTGCCTGTTTGAATAAACTAGGAAAGGGTTCATTAGTTTGTCTCATGCATTGTTGGACCCACTCAAGGGCTAGATAAATCACCTATGTTGGAAAAGGGGATTTTATTCACAAAAACAAATCCCAGGCAAGCTAAAACCCAATTGTAAGATAATGAAGTAGACATGTGTCATGTTTAAGGGCGACACAACTGACGCTACCAATGGATGAAAAATGAAAATTGATGTTCCCTCCCTTCTCTTTTTATAAGTTCTTTTTTCGTAAAGTTGTCCCCCAAGCCCAAAAAAGAGATAAAAGTATACAAGGGTGAACCTCCTAGCGATAATAGACTAGGTTATTCCTTGTTTGTAACTAGTCTATTCCGGTCTAGAAAAGGGTTAAACTTATATTGGGTATACGACACTTCAAGTACTTTAACGAGCATGAAGAAAACAAGTTCACTGAAAAATCTTTTCTAATTTAAGGAGTCTGATAAGAGATTAAAGGAAACTCCTCCTAGAGGAACGAGTGGTATAAAGGGTAGCAACTAGTTCCAATAGTGGTGGAACTATTCATAAAATAAGGTGGACATGAGGCTGGCTAATAGGACCACTCATCGCAGCGGTTCCTCCAGGAAAGGGAAAACACCACATGAAAGTGAATGTTAGGCCAAGCAGATGATGATGATGGAATGGAGAATCCAAGGCTTAAATTGCAAAAATAGGCTGATAAAAGTGGGAATGAAGAGGACATGAGCCTTAAATTAGAAATCATGGTGGGTCAGAAGGAGGGATTCCGAGAGGGATAAAAAATGATTGCATTTACACCAATTCGGAAAGAGCATGCTAAATAGGGTATGCATGAACATGTAAGCTCTACCGCTAGGCTATGACATGCATAAAGTAAATGGCAAAAGTCGTAACTTGACCAGGTCGGACCCAAGGCATAAATAATGCAGACGATGAAAATGAGCAAAAATAACCTACCTATGCCAGTAGAAGAATTATACCTTAGGCTCGGTGCAATAAATGGTAGCCTAACAAGATAGAAATGAAAGTTCACTCCCAAGTCTCTTGTAAAAGGTAGACTGAAAAATATATTATGAAGCTCAAAAAAACCACTTTTAACGCAAACATAAAAAATCAAAATTTCTTACCTCTCCCATAAAAATCTTCACCAGGGGGCAAGACTATGTCAGGACCTCCCGTGAAGTTCACCCCATCATATGAGTAGTCATCTACAAGCATTGCGACTACTCTCATCCATTTCCAATAAGTGTCTAGGTACCTACTGCTCGTGTGCACTCCATCATCCCATGGTAAAATGGCACACGGGAGTTGTTTCTTAATGATCTAGTGTCTGATTAAATCATTAGAAAAACAGATACAATTCTAAGAAGACACAAGAGATACCAATCCCATATGATAATCAAGAAACATTCAATCAATTTTACACTATGAGGAAGAGAAATTACACCTTGCCTCCTTGTAGTTTGAGGATGGATCTTGAGTTCGTAGCAGAATCCTCATGCTACACTCAAGAAATCTGCTTCATCCATGCTCGATCTCAATGCATGCACACAATCACAAACGCTTAAGGACAACAAGAGATGTTCCTCAGAAGATCATTAAATTAAAAACAATATAAACCAATCAAAAGATCCGCTGAAAACATAGTCATGTAAGGGAGAGAACATAGATCTTCATTAATCACATAAAATAATACATCACTTTATACCTTCACTTCCATGTTTCCTCTCCACGATCCGACATAGTTTCCCCACTACATCCAAGAAATGAGCATGAAGAGCAGCCACATAATACCAAGAAGTCACAAGATCTCTATCTAGCAGCAAAATGGAAACATAGGATCAAAATCTCAGCTTTCCAAAAGACTAGCTCTCCAAAACTAGCCCGACCCTCTCAAATGATGCAGTATAAATAAGTATAAGATAGGTCCCGAGAGGATGAATATGGACGCTCATGACGACGATAAGTAATAGAAGCTTCAAATTGATGAGTCTTGGTCAGCTCAAATAGGTGAGAAATCAAACTGATCTCCTTTCGACTGAGTCATTTTAGAAAATTCCCTTGACTGCAGGCACATAAAGGGAAAAAGAGGGTCATAGCCGCAGGCACAAGAGGTTCTGGTAGCAGCTATAGGGCTTTGGGCGCAGACATAAGCCTTCCTGCCTATGGATAAGGATCAAACTAGCTCAAAAACTCACCTCAGGTCAAGAAATCGTCATCTAACCATGAGGGCTAAGGTTAAGTGATCCAAGGGTAACAAAATAGGTTTATAACATTAACCCCAGGAGATGGAACAACAAGATTTTGTGGGCCTCGTTGGGGTTAGTTGAGTAGCCAACTTCTCGAGGTCGTAACTTGGTCATATTATCTCTGTTTCGAGCATACAATACCTCGTTGGAAAGATATATTTGCGTACTACAGGATTTGATGCAAGCCCCAACCTAAAACTATAGGCTTGTTGTGGACCTAGAGAAAATATGTTGAGGGGGTCAAAACTGCTCTGAAAGTTCATGACTCGAAAAACTGCTAAAAATAGTAAATTCTACTATAAACAAGGAAACTGATGAAACCGAATGGATTTATCGGTGGAAAAGGAGGGTGACCACCAATATCCACCTGGATCAAGTTCCCAACTGGGCAACGTGAAAACTGGCCAAGGAAAGTACAAATCTGCCTGGTGGATGTGTGTAAAACGAACATATCTAAGTGATGGTGTGAGCTTGAGTGAAAATATGACTAATTATGAATGAATCAATGTAGAGGAAGTGTAAAAACTAATCAAATGAGAAGAAAATCAGTGAGGAGAGTCGTTGCAACGACAACCATTGGTGCAAAAACAACGAAATCTACACGACACTAGTGAAAGGAAAACATCAACTTCAAACAAACTTCGAAAAGCTAAAACAAGTTAAAATGCCAACATGCATGAAGATAAATAATAAAAACACCACTAACACAAGAAAAACAACAAAAAGTGATAGAAAAAGAGGCAAAAGACGAGAAAATTCAAACTAACCCAGAAAAGTTACACGACCGCATCGAAGGTTCCTTGATCTCCTCAGAAATGTTAGAGCTCCAAGATCAAATGTGCAAATGAGCTATAGGGGCTTGATTAAGTACATATGAGAAAATTAGAGTTTATGACGTGCATGCCTAAAATCAAGGAAAA
Organism: Pinus albicaulis; assembly: GCA_034641835.2. Lineage (NCBI taxonomy): Eukaryota > Viridiplantae > Streptophyta > Pinopsida > Pinales > Pinaceae > Pinus > Pinus albicaulis. Next base: position 507,842,152 of record CM076575.1, on the reverse strand, counting down.
AGTGTCACTTGGCAGAAGTTTCTAAAAATAATGAATGTGCCTCCTTTGAGATACTAAAAATAGATCTCTATTTTTTAGGGATGCTTTTTCGCTTCTTAACTTTTTGCTTTGTTTTTCTTTTCTTGAAAAAAATTCCATGCACACTGTCAAGAAAGATTGTGCAATTCTGGGGAATTGGGCAACTTTCCAGCTTAGTGCACTACACAGTTTCTGAGCTCAGTGAGGGATTATGCAGTTTCCAGGCTCAATGTTGGGCTACTCTCCGTGACTGCACAATTTCTGAGCTTAAGGCTGACTTCTAGTCTGAACTGTGCAATTCCAATCATAAAGGTTTCTTGCCCTCAAGGATTACATAGTTTAGGGAGGCAAGCCCAGAACTACTTTGCAACCAAGTGAGGAAGTTAGCTCATGACTTAAAAATATTAGCTAAGTGTGAAAACAAGAAAACAGAAGCACAAATGAAAAGGATAAGTCTCAATCAAATCATGAGTACGTGAGAGAATTGCAAGATAAACTCATGTGGATAGAAAGTAAGGCTCCAAAATCGAAGCATGGGAAATTTTTTGGAGGGTGGTTGTAGCCATTACAATGGTCGTGAAGACTAGTATTAGGTATTACCTATTTGTTTTTCTACTGGTTCTGCCTCTCTCTCATCCAACCTCACACATCTCCTCATCCCCACCCTATATTCAATTCATGTCTCTATAGGTCACTTGACTAGCCCACCCCTACCCTACCTCCCACATGGCTTTACCCACCCTCAGTTGAGTTTGAAACTTGGCATTTATCTACAGGTAATTATGCCTTAAAAATGAGCTAGGTCTCATGGAGGAGTGGCCTACTACTGCAATATGGGCTCTCGAGTTCAATTATGTGTAAAAATCTCACGTAGGTGCTATATATATCACACCCCATCTCAAATCTAGGAAGAAAATGCTGAGGTAGAATGAGAAATAAAAGTGGAATGTGAACGTTTTTCAAATTTGGAAAAATGTAGGTGAATTTTCTAATTGAATTTTGGATGATGGGCACACAAGGAAAGACTCAATAAATATATGTACAACATTGATATCTACTAACACTTATTTATTTCTCACGAGAGTCCTTTTGGAAAGAAATGAAGCTTGAGAAAAAATATTTTTTATGTTAGATGAGTTGCAACTCATAGCCCAAGGACTAGATCAATGTCTGCAAATGATGAAGACCACTTGATCGTCGCTCTAGATGTAGGCTACTCACCAGGGAGTAGCAAATACCTAATGCTATCAAAGAATAAGATTCTCTCGAAGTGGTTAATCATAATTTGTTCACTTGATTGTTGTTTACTTTTATTTTTCTAGTATTTTGAGTATGTTAGTTCTAGCAAGCCAAGAGCCTCATAGTTTCTATGTTGTAATTTTGAATTCCCAAAACAAAATTAAGTTTTTTATACTAAAAAAACACTATTTATAACACTAGTTTGGTTTTGTTTTTTATACTAAAAAACCTCTATTTATAACACTAGTTTGGTTTCCTTAATGATCATCAAAGACAAACCATCTTGTATATCCTATTTAGTTTTTAATGAAATGAACCTTTTTTACTTATCAAAAATAAAATTAAAATCTAACTACTTTATTTTTACAAAATTAGATTTTAAAAATTTGATGCTTGATATTTAGTACAATTTTAATTAAATAAAATAAATTGCAACACACACAATCGTGAGACAGAGCTCACACAAAATTGTTATTAGATGAACGATGAAATTACATATTTATAGCATAGGCACTCACCTAATCTTCCTAAGTTTGAGGCAACAATCCTGAACTAGTGGAACTAAACACTAATTATAATACTCTCGTTCAACAAACCATAACCACTCCTATTTCTAGATTATTCTAGATTATTCTCACATCCTCCCTTAATGGAGAAATGGATTTTCTACAACACCTAATTTACTTCTAAAAACTTCAAACTTGAGTTTACCAAGAGGCTTGGTAAAGATATCAGCCATATTATCCTTGGTATTAAAAAATACTAAATCAATTTCATTTGATTCAATCTTCTCTCGTATAAAGTGGTATTGCAGCTCAATGTGTTTTGATCTGGCATGATATATTGGATTGTGTGCTAATTTAATAGCACTTTGATTATCACAATTTATGCATTTTGAACCACTTTGCACCTCTTTGAGATCTACAAGAATTCTCTGAAACCAAATAGCTTCACAGGTGGCATTCGTAAAAGCTTTGTACTCAGATTTTGTTGATGATAAAGAAACAATTGGTTGTTTCTTACTACTCCATGACACAACCCCTGATCCTATATGAAATGCATAGCCAGAGGTAGATCGTTTGTCATCAGGATTTCCTGCCTAATCTGAATCAAAAAAACCTATTAGTGCAACATCAAATTCATCAGTATACATAATACCTTAATAGATTGTTCCTTTTAAGTATCGAAGAACTTTCTTTGCACTGTTCCAGTGATTTCCTGAAAGCTTAGCCATAAACTGACTAAGGATACTGACTAAATATGCAATGTCTAGTCTGGTAGTGGTGAGATAGTTCAAACTTCCCACCAATTGACGATATAAAGTTCCATTTGCCTCTTTAGTTCCATCTTCTTTGTACAACTTTGCATTATGTTCTAAGGGAGTTGACATAGCTTTGCAATCACTCATATTGAACTTTTTAAGAATTTCCTTTGTGTATTTACTTTGAGTGATCAATGTTTACCATGCTCTCTGCATACCTCAATTCCTAAACAGTAATGAAATTCACCCAGATCTTTCATTTCAAATTCCTAAGAAAACTGAATTTTAATTTCTTCAATTAACTTGTAAGCACTGCCTGTGATAATGCGATCATCCACATATAAAGATATTAAAGCAACATTTCCTTCTTCATCTTTCTTAACATACAGGTTAGGATCATTTTTGCTTTTCACAAACCCATTCTGATGAAAGAAGGTATCAATCTTTACATATCATGATCTCGGCGCCTGTTTCAAACCATATAAGGCTTTTCTTAACCTGCAGACGAGATACTCCTGTCCCTGTTTCACAAACCCTTCAGGTTGAACCAGATAAACTTCCTCCTTTAAATCACCATTTAGAAAAGCATATTTGACATCCAATTGATGTATATTCCAATTGTGTTTTATAGCTAAGGCAATCAGTACTCTAATTGTATTCAATTTAGCTACTGGTGCAAAAGTATCTTCATAATCAATTCCCTCCTGTTGAGCATATCCTTTTGCAACTAATCTCACCTGAAATTTATCAATGCTACCATCTGCTTTAAATTTAGATTTATAAAACCATTTGCTTCCAATTGGAAATTTGTTTTCAAGGAGTTCAACTAATTCCCATGTTTGATTTTTCATAAGAGAGTCATATTCATCATTCATAGCATTTCTCCATTGTTCATGATCTTTAGCTTGTTCATAATCAACTGGTTCTACAACATTCATGATATTAGACATCAAGGCATAATCTTTATACCTTGCAGGAAGCTAGGTTTGTCGGGTTTACCTTCTTGGTCCTTATACAATACCTGTTAGAGTTCCATCCATGATTCTCCTGCTTTGAGGTGAATCTTCCTCTCGTGATGAATCACTGCTGCTAGATGTGCTCATGTTGCTTTCATTCAAACCTTGAACCTATACCAGTACCTGTTCATGTTCCTGTTTAACCAAAGTATCAATTTTGACATGATCATCATTAGATATATGCCAAGCATCATTCATTGTATCACTTTTATCAACATTCTCATGAAACACCACATCTTGACTTGCAAACGGTTTATGTGAACTGGGATCAAATAGTTTATATGCTTTTTGATATATACAATACCCAATAAAAACACACTTGATTGACTTTGCATCAAGCTTTCTTCTGTTATCCTTAGGAATATGTACAAAGGTAGTACATCCAAATACTCTTAAATTACTGACATCAGGTTAATAACCATAAAGAATCTCAAAAGGAATTTGAAAAGCTAATTTCTTAGTGGGACTTTGATTCTTCAAATAGACATCAGTATTAATGGCTTCTGCCCATAAACCATTAGAAATGTTTTTACCTTGAAGCATACTGCGAGCACACTCTACAAGTGTTCTATTCCATCTCTCAGCAACACCATTTTGCTGAGGAATATGAGGTACTGTGAACTGTTGTTGGATCCCATGAAATTTACAATACCTATTAAACACTCCTGATTTATATTCACCACCCTGATCTGATTTGAGAATTTTAATGTATTTGTCTGTTTTCTTTTCAATCAAAGTTCTAAATTCTTTAAAATACTCAAAAACATCACTTTTTCTTCATATGAAATAGACCCATGTATATCTAGATCTATCATTAACAAAAATAAGAAAGTAGGAAGCACCACTAAGCGACCTAGTTTGCATAGGTCCACATACATCAGTGTGACTTAATTCAATTATATCATATTTTCTTTTATCTGTATGAACGGGAAACTCCTCTCTATACTGCTTACCAAGTGCACAAGCTTCACATGGTAAATGTTCACACTTCATAACAGGAAGACCTTCAACCATTGTTTTTCTTTGCAACAAGAATAAATCATTGTAATTTAGGTGCCCGTACCTGTGATGCCATAACTTTGTTGTTGACGTTGCTGTGGATGTCAATGCAACATGACGCTTCATTGTCACATCCAATTTATACAATCCAGCAACCCTGGTACCTGTGGAAACAACCCTATAGCGATCCTGAACATCTTTCACAATACACCCTAATTTACCAAATTCCACTTTTAAATTATTATCAGTGATAGTTGAAATAGATATTAAATTCTTTTAATACCAAGAACATACATCACATCATGAATCTATCTCATTTGTCCATTAGGTAAGTACACACTTATTACGCCATAGCCTTGGACTTTATGTGACCTGTTATCTCCTAGGTAAATGTGTGTGCCATCAGTTTTCTCGTAATATTTATCATACCATTCTTTATTACAAGTCATATGAGCTGATGCACCAGAATCTATGAACCAAGCAGTCTCATCATCAGCTTCAGCAGACAATGCAGCATTAGAAAGAAACAATTTAAGATTTTTACCTCTTGCAATCAATGCTAAATCCTTGTTGTCGTTATCATCTAGAGCTTGAGTAGTAGGTTCATGGTTCAATTTTTTATGCCCTTCTTCATGAACCATTGGTAGCCCTTCAATTATAGAAACTTGTTTGTCAGAATATTCTTCTAACTCAAAAATACTACCCAAGCCCAAAATGCCTACAAATGACCACATGAAAAAAACATCATCAGAAGGATCTAAAAATACAGACATATTGACAATGCCCCACTTATCTCACCTCCAACTTTCGAGCTCACATTCACATCATAGCTCGAATCTCTATGTTGAATGTTGAAAACAAATGTTTATCCTATTTTTATCCTAGGATCGCTACAGTGATCAACAGACACTGCGCTAAATCACTCACGGGCGTGCTCTCTGTCGCACCGTTTCTTTGTGCCTTTGCTCAAGGTTACCACAGATCCGCTCTAACGCATCACACATCAAGCAAACAAAACAACTTCTGGGTGGTGTTCGATCTTCTGGAAGTGCCTCCAGATAGCAACTTGCTTGATCGGAGAGACGCAACACAGCTCCATGCTTAATGTTCATTGTATTTCGATTGTTAGTAGGAGTTTAAAAGAAAAATTATATGAGATGTGAACTTTACTCCATAAATATTTGGAAGCAAATGTTTGAAGGCACACGATAGAGATTTATCGGAGAAATTAGAGTTATGGTTATCACAAGTTGGGTAGACTTTCCGTTGGAATTGTAATTTGAAATGGGTTTATTCAAGAATGGGCAAGGAAGCCGAGGTTTCATGCGATTGTTGCTGATACAGTTGGTGTGTTGTTTGGGATGGTTCTCAAGTTTTGTTATTGCACAATTGGAGATAGGTGAAGGTGTAGCAGGATCTGTTAATTATTTTCCTACGCTGGGGATTACATGTTTAGGCAATTTGGCCGTTTTGGTTACTAGCCTCATAAGAGGACGGCTTGATTTAGAGATAGGTGCCCGGGATGTCCTTGACATTCTACTAAGTCCCAAACTCAGGAACATAGAGAGATTTAAACATGGAAATGGACTGATCACATGCCAAGGAAGACTATTTGCAGTACCGGTTGCAGCTACAAGGGATGCTTCTGTCGTAATGTTGTCAAATGGGCCACCCAATTGGTTGATGAGGCAATTCCTGAGATCCAATGCCCCCATTGTGCACTCCATCATACTGCAATTCCTTCATTTACAAGATGCAACAGATGATGCAAAAGTCCGGGAGGAAAAAGTTACTATAGAGACTTGTGCATGCCGCTTGTGCAATTGCATTGTCTTTTGGACAATGGAAGAGATCACCATCATGCTTGCTCGTCGGATACCTGGGACACTGAAACAACTCTCTAATTCCCTCTGCCTACTCCCATGTCTCACCTGCCTCACAAATGGTTGTCTGGCTGCAACCAGGAGGGCCTGTTGCATGTGGAGGGTCTGTTGCCTGTTGTGCAGGGCGATGAAGGGTACAGATTGAGAGAGAATGAGTCCAAAGTGGTATATGAAATTCTTAGTCATATCCCTGCAGAATCGATTAAGGGAAAAGATAATATTTGCATCTGCATTTCAATGCATGGTAGCAGCTCTGATGTCTGGACAGAATTGTTGCTAAGATCTTTGAGCTCTAAAGATGCGGAAGGTAGAGGAGTCAGAGTCAAGGCTTCAGAAGCTCTGGAAGGCTACTTGGCTGGACGTAGAGGAGGTGCAAAGGAAAGTGTAGAATACAACATTTCGCCCTTCATAGTGCCAAGGTTCACAGAAATATTAATCAACCTTGTGCTCACCTTCTGGTTCAAAGTCAATGGCTTCTCCAGCGCTCTTGTTGCCAGAAGGACAATAAGAGACTACCTCGTCGATACCAAAGGTAGTGGCCTCACTGCGAATGCATTTTTAACCAAGGTTGATGTAAAGTACGATGATAATTGCACACAGGTTTTTCAAGTTCTTTTCTTTAGAGGTAATCATGCACGCATCATCACCTTATCCACGCGTTTTTTCAACCTGATTTCCTCTCTTGGTTGGGCTCTGCTTATTTCATTTGAAGGTGGGCCTGATAGTTCCCCGCGACCCTCTATGACCATAATTGTAGTCATAATTGCAGCCATTGGTACAACCATAGGGATGGACATTGCAGGTCTCTTGTTTACAGACGTCGTGAATCTCATTTTTGACTGATTTTTTGTAACTATTATTGTCGTCTTTTCACCGATTATCGTCCTACCATGGCTAATTGTATTGTTGATACGAAGAAATCATAACGTTGATGACTGGGTTGTTCTAATGTTTTACACATTTTTTGCTTTGGAGACAGCGTGCATGGTATCATGGAGCGCAGTGGCTGGAACCCTTGGTATAAAGGGTTTTGGAAAATGGATATATGGTGTTCTTCAAATACTGGTTTGGCTCAAGTGGGCATTGGGCAGTTTTTATCTCTCTACCGAGATTTCCATAGAATTTAGGGGGAGAAATCTCGGGGACTGGGAAATCCTGATATACTCTTCTGCGTTCATGCTCAATACTGTTCTAGCTGGAGTTCGGTGCAAGTGGGAGCCATGGCCATGGAAAGGCAATCATTTATTTCCAAGAAAACTGGGGCCTTAAACCTATCATTGCATACTTTTATCTTCTTGTCAGAGGTGCAGATTACTAGTTTAGTTTTGTAACGGCTTGTCGTTGATGTATTTTTTGATATGCAGCCCACTTTTTTTGGAGCATCCATTGTATTTATTTTTGAATCAAATAAATTTTATCACTGTATTATTTTCAAATTATACTTTTCAAATTATTATCTTGGCAAATAAACATATCCCTTGTCAATTTGAACCCCAAAATTTTTGAGCTTTAATTTAAGATATGATTGTGAATATTTAGTATGTGATGTATGCTACTGTTTGACATAGTATGATGCAAAAATACCACATATTTTAATAATAATTAAATTAAAAGATAAAATATATAATAAAGTTATTATTATTATTTATTTTTCTAAGTCTTATTATTTTTAAATTTTTGGATTAGTGATTTAGTTTTGATAAATATTCAATATTTATAAATGTCTCGGAAAATTTGGATTTATGGCAATGCTAGAATTAGTGTTTTATATAAAATTGTATTTATAATTATATTTATTTGGCATAAATTATGAAATGAAAAAGAATAAAAATACCAAATATATTTTATAAATTTGTGGTACAAATATATTTAAAAAAAAATATTCCATCATACAAAACAAATAAAAAATACCAAATTCAATTCCATATAGATATATAACCTGCAGGCCCTCGAGCACATGTTACCCTCCAGCACATGTTACCATGTGAAAAGAACCTGTTGCTGACCTTTAATAACATTTACTTTATTGCATTCTCACAAAACATGCTTCACAATATCCAACTTGCCCAACAAGACATTATTTATCTGCTATTATTATTATAGTTTTAAAAGTTTGAAATATGTTGGAAATGAACTTATAACGTACATGAGAGTGTGCCAGGAATGGAATTTGTAACACGCGTCAAAGTTTATTATTATTCAAAATAATCAATCGAATTGTTTATGGATTCTGGCATTATTAGTGATCCGAAAATTAAATCAAAATACTTTATTGATTAATTAATGAGTGTTTTTTTATGAAAATTATTTTATTATTTTAAGTTTAAAAGATTGAAATGATATAAAGATTAATCTAATTCATTTTAATTTCAGATTTTTTTCGAGTTGCAGAGTTGAGAAAGATCAAATTTATTCTCATTCAAGATTATTTAGTTAGTTTAATTATTTATCTAGTTATTATCTAGTTAGTTGAGAAAAATGCCTCCTTTTTTAACCGAAGAAGAAATAAATCAGCTTCTAAACATGTAGACAGCCTCTAAGCCCTCACGTGAACAAAAACTTTCTATTCATTCTCTTGCTAATCCTGTCTACCATAAGCTAGAAAGTGAACTTGTACATCAATTCAAAGAAGAACAATCTGATAATCCAGTATGTTTGATTAGTGACATTACTTATGTTGATGATTTTCCAAAGTTTGATCAGTATGATGATGATGTTGTCCAAACAGAAGCTAACCTTGCAGAGCCATCAACAGTTGGTTTGTGGGAGGAAGATCTTTTTCATCGACTTGGAAACAATAGTCAACCAATACATATCGTCTATGACACTGATGAGGAAAGCTTTGAAAGTTTATAATCTTTTTGTTTTGATGTTGAGGTTGAGGTTGAGGAGGATGATGAAATTCTTGAGCAAGTTGTCAATGAGAAGCCTTCTCCTGAAATGGTTGAGGAAATCATTCGGAACATGGAATCCTCCTTAACTCTAGATTTGCAGCCACCAAGTTCGATTGAATTAAAAATTGCAGATAAAGGCATAGAAGTTGATAGTCACATGAGAGTTGTTGCACTACCTTCTTGGGAAGATTTATTGTCGAAGAGTGCTCCTTCTCATCAATATGATGGACTTCACACAGATTTCAACCCACTCTATCAAATAACATCAGGTTTGTTAGAGGATAACATTGCAATATATGATGAGTCTACTAGTTCAGATGATCATGAAGAAGAGGAAGAGTTTTTTTCCCAAAAGAGTCTTAAGCTCAGCCAAGTGGAGGAAGAAGCAGTCATGGATCAAGCTTATTTTCCAAATCCTCACATTCAGGTATTATTTCAATATCCCTTTGCTGATTTATTAGAGACATTTGAAGAGGGAGTGAAATATGTTAAGAGCAGTTTGATGAAAGTTTTAAAGAGAAGTTTAGGCATAACTGTTCAAAAGCAAGTAAGATGGGAGTGGTCCTTCTGTTTGTCTAGCATACTCAAGGAGCTAAACCAAGATCCCTCATGGAATCATCTACTTGATTGGTTGTATTGGAAAAGAGAGTTCACCAACTGAATGTATTCCTTCAAGTTATATTAGGATAGATAGGCAAGCAAATAAGATTAGCACTATGAGCATCTTTCTACCCTTAGTTTTAGATTATTTTGACCAAAAAGAGAGAAAAACTCAAAAAACATAGAAAGAAGGAAAAAGAGGGCAGATTTGAAAAACAGGTACAGCCCCATACCCAAAACAAATAGTGACGTTGAAAGTGTGCAAGCCTAAATGCCACTACTTGTTGAAAAAGAAGGTCTTGTTCAACCATCTAGCCTAATCATGGCTGAGCATGTTTTTTCAATTTATTGTTGATAAGTTAGTGAAAAAACGCTGGTCAAATCATTTAAGCTTGACTTGTCAAAAGGAAATAGATTAGGAATGAAAGATACTGGTTCCACATGCTTAAGTCTGAACAAAAGAGAAGGATAGGAATGATTAACAAATGATGAAACACAACCCTCATACCTTCTAGTTTTGTTTTTACGAAAATAATGTTTGTGTGCAGCTTGTCCTAATGCCACAACCCATGGTGAATCAGATTTTGCCTAATCCTAATTTAAACCATGTTTTCAATTTCATGTCCATATCTTAGAGAATGAATCCTATCAAATAGCTTAATCTTGGCAGTTGAGTAGTTTAGATAGAGAATAAAAGAGTTCACTATCATAATCTGAACTCCTGGAAGCAATAAGGGTACAAGTAGATAGTTTATTTTTGTTTTCAAAAGAAAAGGAATGTCAAGGGCTTGCCAGTTTAAGTGCACCCAAGGAAGAAAAGAAAAAATGCTAGACAAAGTAGGCTGGGTAAGTAGGGATGAGTTGAAGTAATCATGTTTTTCAGATTATTGAGATCACTACTTCAAAGAAACATCAGCAAATAAAAGAAGAAAAATCTTCCTAATGGATGAGGCACCAGTCTTCATAAACCAAGAGATATGAAGTTTTGGACACCTCCTGAAAAGGAGCTAGCCTCCCCAAGTGGAGCCACTGTTAGTCATCAGTAATTTTTGCCTTTGTAGATGACTAAATGCTTGTCTTGGATTTCTAGAAACAAAATTCATGAATATTGTGAGTTCTAGAAATCTCACTGCCTTCGTTATCCTTAGGATAAATTTTCAGTATTTTACTACTCCACCATGCCCTGGTCAACCTACCACTCCCAGAAGACCCATCATGGGCTCATGCCACTCATATTCACTATGTTTTTCCACCTTTGACCTTAGCATTCATTTTGGCCTTGCCCGACCCCTCCATTTGCCATCTATGATTACCAACAAGCCTATTTTTCCCCCTATTCACCACATGCCTCAAGCATCGGTGGTCTCAAATTACCACTCTAGGATCTTTAGATAAATCAAGATCAGTATTTTTGGGTCTGCAATGCATAAGTCTGTCAAAAGCTCTGTTTTACACCTACAGACCCCAAGTCAATATTTCAGCCAAAGACCAAGTTAAAAGAGCCTCCCACTAGGTCACTAGGGTTTCATAAGTTGTAGGGTTATTTTGGATGCTCTTAATCAGTGTTTTTCATGTGCCAAGAAGGTGAATCAAATGGAAAGGGAGGCAAGCAACTGTTTGTCCAAGTTTGATAAAAAATCCTTCAACGAAGACCTCCTTGGTCAAGGCACAAATTCTGCAAAAGGACAGCTGCCCATCTTAAAACATTTCCGTAGGAATGATTGAGATGGCTATCAACAGAAAGGAGGTAAGGTGAGAGGCCAAATCCTCACTAAAAGACATTCACAACAAAGGAGATATAGCATGCCTAAGTTCAAAGAGAATCAGGGTTTTCAGGACAAATTGGCTAAACAGTATTGTCAACCAAGAAGCCAATGCAGAAACCACAAGGATGGAGGTACATCAGCACCACTGAGCATGAATTGAATATTTATTAAAACTAGAAATGAAACCTCCATGATGACAGCAAGGAGATAATTTAAATAGGTTCTTAAAGGTGACCTCTAGGGTCTGCCAAGGTGGCAATATTTCACTGTATCAAAAGGAGAGGATATGGCCAAAGGGAGATGGTGACAAGGCATGATTGTAGAGACTGTGGTGATTGTGCAAGATAGATCTATTATACCTCTAGAAAATTAGTGAGAGGGGAAGAAATAGTTTTAAAGATCACCCACACTCAGAGATCTCAAAGGGGGTAAAAAACATGAGTTCCAAACTTCATAATGCAGGCAAAAAACATTTTGACAATGATAAGGTAAAGGTAGGTCTCTCAAAAATTGTTTTAAAGAACTCACCCTTACTGAATGAGTTCAAAAGAGATGTGTTACTTTTCAAAAGACAGAGAGGGCAAGTTTTATGGGTTTGATATGATAGAATGGGTAAGAACGGGGTGTTAAAGCACCAACAGGTCAAAGGAAATAAAATCCATGATATCAGTTACCTAAGAACAAAAAAGAGGAAAGGTTGAGATGAGAAAAGATCATTTTTTGTGTTTTAAAGTCATCTCCTACAAAAGGTAAAAGAAATATCAGTGAAGTGATAAAAGATCAAAAAGAACATTAGGATGTGGGTTTGTAAGAGATAAATCTATCTTCCATAAGTCTATAAAAGCCAAATTTTTTCATCACTCAACTCCATTTGTCACTTGCCAAAAGGAGTGAGAAGTCTTCAAAAGAAATTCCTGAATTTTTGGCAGACTTCGGGCAGCAAGAACAACGGTGCTACACTCCTGGAAAACCTCGATACGTGCCTCTGTGGGCATTCTTCAGAAATTATAACCCTGAGCTAAGCTCCCATGAAAGGACACTGCGCGTTTACAGCATGTAGGAACGACCCACTGCTTCGCCCGGTGTTGTGCACTTGCGCTACCCATTTACAACGCATGCACAGGAACCCGACAGGCCCAAACTGCTATGCGCAGGGATGTGTAGGGGCCCAACAAGCCCAAACTGTGCCTGTCTGTTCAACACTGCATAGAAGGGCCCAACAGCACGTGCAGCTCCCCCAGTGCTATGCCCCTGTCTGTTCAACCCTGCACGAAGACCACCCGATTGTTGTGCTCCTGTGCTCCATTTTTCAGGTCGACCCGACAGCCGTGCTGAAGACCGACTGCTCTGCCCAGGTGCTACGTGCAGGGTCATTTAGAGCCGACCTGACCGCCGTGCAGAGGACCGACTGCTCCGCCTGGGCGCTACACGCAGGGCCATTCAAAGCCGACCTGACCATCGTGCAAGGACTCGACTGCTACGCATTTTTCCAGGAAGCCCTTCAAGTTGGTGCAAGCCCCCAAATGACTCAAGACTCCTCCAAATTCTCTTCTTGGCACTTCCTGGAGATTTTTATAAGAGGTATTTAGATGCTCTGCCCCCTCTCATGCTGTTTTGAAAGGTCAAACTTAGAGAGAAAGGTAAAAAACCCTAAACGAAGAGAAAAACCTAATCATTGTGCTAACAACACTTTCATTTAAAGAGCACCCATCCATCTACATACTGAAGGCACACGGACTATTTTGATAAGCTGCCAAGCCTTGATATTATTTTTCCCCATCCTCTTACGTGGTTGTCATTACTAAGGTACCTTCACAACTAGTTTTGGCATATCAGAGGTTTTTGCATTTAGAATTACCTAACCTTATCATTTTGCCCAAATTTTCCTTCTTCACTCATCATTCCCCTTCACTTGCAAATCACTGCCTTTCTCATTATCATCTCACTTACCCCCTCCATATAATTTCACAAATAGTTTCAGGGTTTTGATTTCAAGGCAAGAGTAAAAGATAAAATGTCTAGAGAAGGCAGTTGTGATAGTGGCAAGGGAGGCCAAAGGCCTAGGGGACAATAGAGAAAGGGTGGAAGAGTAAATAGGTTTGAACCTTTGAATATGAAGGAGTTGATAGCCTCCCCTACAACAGTTGCATATTTCCAAGAGGTGGGTTGTTTTGATTTCTGTGAAAAAGTACAAAGAGTCCAAAGTCACCCTGAGTTGATTAGACTCTTTATCCTCAACCTCCATGACCATCAAGTGCATCTAACTGGGGTAAACTTTGAGCTATCCACCAATACAATTGCTATGGCCACTGGGATACCTTTTATGGGAGAAAAATGGTTCAAGCATGTGAATTTGGACCTGGGCCATTATCAACCTTTCTTGAAACCAAGATACGAAGCTGATTGCGAAACTATTTTTCCCTTTTCCTATTTTTTGGAGAGATATGCCCCCTTAATGAAAGTCATCAGGAAGTATTTTACATGCGAGGGGAGGTTTTATAGACTTTACTCCTACCATATAAGATTGCTTATGCACTTCACTAGGGCCAAGCTACTACATTTTCCCTATTACCTTTATATAAGTATTGATAAGATGTCATACATTGTGCAAAAGAGGCCCCCTTCACAACAAATGCAGAGTCTTTTTCACCATTCTCTTATCAAGATGATTGTGTTGCGTCAATTAGAGCAACAGGGTATCCCATGGGAAGTGTTCATCGCCCATGATGTTTTCACAAATCCACAACCTCTTCGTCTGCAAAGTTTGCCCTCATCATCTCATCCACCTTCCTCTATTCCTCCATCACCCCCCACTAACTATGAATCATCCTCTCCACATGACTAGAAAACTTCTTGCCCTCACCTTCTCCTAAAGCATCACAACGAGAAGAGAACAGTGACAAAGAGGAAAATGACAGTCAAGAGGAAGAAACAAATGATGAGGAAGAGGAAAATGAAAATGAAGAAAGTGGTGATGATGAGGAAAATGACAGTCAAGAGGAAGAAACAAATGATGAGGAAGAGGAAAATGAAAATGAAGAAAGTGGTGATGATGAGGAAAAAACAGAGGACAGTTTAGAACAAAATGACAATGATGAAAAGGCAGAGGATGATGAAGAGAAAAGCAGTGATAATGAGGATGATGAAGAGGTAGATTATGAAGACAAAGACTGTGACAAAGAGGAAAATGACAGTCAAGAGGAAGAAACAAATGATGAGGAAGAGGAAAATGAAAATGAAGAAAGTGGTGATGATGAGGAAAAAACAGAGGACAGTTTAGAACAAAATGACAATGATGAAAAGGCAGAGGATGATGAAGAGAAAAGCAGTGATAATGAGGATGATGAAGAGGCAGATTATGAAGACAAAGGCTGTGAGCCAAATAATGAAGAGGCAGATTATGAAGACAAAGGCAGTGAGCCAAATAGTGATGAAGAGGCAAATGCCAGCAATGAAGAAGAGGCTAATGACAGTCATGAAAATAATGAAAAAACCATTATGACTGATATTGCTAATAATATTGAAAGAAGTGACTCTATGAACCAAAAAAGCAGCCAAGAGGTTGATGATAGTGGTGAAGATCATAATAGTAATGCTAGCATGGAAGAAAACGAAAGTGACTCTCAAGAGGGTAGTCAAGAACACAATGCAGGAGACATAAATGCAAAGATCATTGATAAAAAGAAAGGCAGTCTTGAGATCAATCATCGTAAGGGCATTCTTGTAAACAAATTTGATTTTCTCCCTCTCATATATCAAAAAGGATCAAGGCTTGTGTTTGCTACCTCCAAAATGCAAGGGACTATGCCATCCACCTTAGCTCGGCCACTAGACAAAGGGAAACAAAAGGTAAAATAAGAAGAAGAATATCATGAGGTTGAGAGGGAATTTGAGATCATTCAGGTGGAAAATGATGAGGAGAATGAAGCAAGGATCACAAACTTGCTCCTCCAGGACATAAATGCACAAATTGAATCCCTCCAAGTACATATGAATAGGGCCAAAAGTGTGAAAGATGCCCTTGACTTGGAGAACAGGCAACTAAGAGCACAAATTGCAATCTATGAAGCTAGAGCCATCAAGGCCATAAGAGAAGCCCAAACGGCACAGGTGAAACTAGAAGAGTTCATGGGCACTTATGAAGAGAGCGAGGATGAGGAAGGACAATCTAGGAGGAGACCTAGAACCATAGGGTTGAAGAAGGCATTGGCAAAGCAAAGGGAACAAGAATCAGCCCTGGCAGAACAAATCCCTCTAGATGAGCTTTTGGCCATGGAGATAGCAGATGATCCGGAGCCTTGGTTGGAAAGATTCAACATACACTTGGAGGCTAAATTGAAGAAAGCAAATCGAGATCTTGACCTCCAAAGAAGGATGACTAAACATTATGCCCGGAGAAACCAAATTGCAAGGGCTAAACTCAAAAAGGCCCAAACCAAGATCCAAGCACTAAAAGAGGAAAAAGGCCAAGCTAACATTGGAATATTGGCACAAGCTTCTCTACAGGTCTCTCAAAACCCATGAGGCACACATCCACCAAATTTGGGAGAATTTTGACAAGTTTTGGTTTTTTGCTAATTTTGAGGGCCAAGGGGGTAGCACACATGGTGCTACACTTTTTCTCAGAGAATATTCAAGAGGAAAGGCTTACATTTTTTGAATCCTCAGCTTGAGTATGGCATGCTCACAGATTTTCAGGTCAATTGGAGTTGTTTTGGTCCTCCAAAAGGGTCAAAAACACCCTAATTTTCACCATTCTGCCTACTTTTTAGGACATGTGTTGCGCCTTTACCAGTCTTGGTATTTTTTCATTTTGAACAATTTACAGAGTTCCAATCAGTGAAAGAAGGGTAGATATGGAATGTAGACTCAAAGTGTTTTCCAACGAGCCTTCACTGAGCCTATTCCGACATCGGGAAGGCCTTCAAAACACTGCTGCAAGTTGAGCCTGTTTTCCTGCTCCAGTGCTACGCCCTTGGCATGGAAATTCATCCTAAAACACAGTGTTGCACCCTTAGCAGAGGAAAAGTAAAAAATGTACGCTTGGAAAGTCTTAGGAGGCATGGCAGAGCCCAAATTTCAATTTCTTTTCTAAAAATGCTCGAAAAGATATTTTGTGCCTTGGGCCTTGCAAGGTCTCAAGGACAATAGTGAAATTTCTGATTAGCCAATAGGCTTCTAGAGACTCTATTAGGTTTCTCTCCTTCTTGCTTGTTAAAAGGAGCATTGAGGACTCATTGTTAATGTTGGCATTTGATGAGTTTTAAGAGCAATGCATGGTTCTTTGAGGTTGAAGAGCAATTTGGTGTCGTGTAGCTTGTGAATTTGATTGATGATGATGAAGGCTTGCTTGCAGGATCTCTGAGCTTGGTTAATGGTGATGTGTCTCTAATTTGTTCATGTTTTCTTGTTTATCAAATTCAACTTGGGGATCCTTAGCTTCTGTAAGGTCTTAAACAACACCATATTTCCTAGATACATAATATTATGATTTTGTCTTATGATTGAACAATGTAATGTATTTAGTTTTAATTAGAGAATTACTTAACTATTTTTGGACTTTGTAATTAAGGTTTTTTGGAAAACATGTTATGGTTTTGTAATTAATCTATAAAGTTGATAATGAAAAAAACCAAGGGTTGGAATTTTTTGAAAGAAAACCTTCTTGTGTACTGTGTGATCAAATATTATTATACAACAGTTTATGTGAGCAGTGGAAAAAATTCACGTGTTTATGACTCCTTGTCTGTTTTCTAAGTTTTATATGTTCTTCAATATTTGAATACGAGGTCGTTGAGTTGGAATTCATACATGTATGCTCCATACTATTTTATTCAAGTATTTATTACTTGTTTTTTCACCAAAATATTGCACTAGTTACTTTCTTTTATTCTCTAGTTTCTAAACTTGTCAAAGGAGTTGTTACTATCTTGCTTTTTCTTATACTAGCTCACTGAACCTGTGGTTGACATAAAATTGACTGGGTTAGACTCCATGTCCAATGGTGAAATTTCCTACAATCCAGCCAAACTTAGTTCTTCTTAATTATATATTGCCAATGAGCTTATAAGTGACACTGGGTAGTTGAGTTTAAGGGGAGACACCTCTCCAGATTGAAGGGCCAACTTTCAATCCAAAGTAGTTAGAGGCTACCTTAGTTTTTTCCCTCTACAATCGAGGTTTTTTCTAAGTGATAACATTTTAGCGTTGTTGTCGGGGAGGTGAAAGCTTCAAGAAAATATCTCAAAAGAACTACAATGATCTGATTTGACTTCTGATGGTGAATAGAGGTCAACCACAAGTTATTGTGCACCATTAACCTGATGAATCAATTGTAAAAGAATACAGAATTCATAACATCCATGGCAACTCTACTATCCAAAGAAAACACAGTTTAGAGTCCAGATCCATTTTCCTAATCAATCAAGATGAAAAGGTATATGGAAAATCATGTTTCTATTGAAGGTTTTAAGGAATATTGGGACAATTTTGATGATGATTAGATTGATGAAGCTTTTTCAAGATTTTTATATATTTATTTAAATTCATGCAAATGTTCTTCCATAGATAAAACTCATTTTCTTGGAAAATTTATTATAAAAATCGAGAAAGATGTTGAGGTCTTAGAGGTCCATATACAATCCCACAACTTCCAAGATCAGAGTCAATATTTGAAATCTTTTTCTAGCCAAAAGAAAAAGAGGTACTGCTTGCCTCGTTTCTCACGGCTGAAGACTATTTTATTTTTGAAAAATAATTTGAAAATACACAGTTAAAATGATGGTTGACATAAATACGACACATGAACAGACCAACCATAACAGTCAATTTACAGATTACATTAAATATCATCAAGCAGAACATTACTTTATTGATCCCGTAGCTGACTATATGGAAGGCTTTTCAACGTTAATTTTCAACCATGTCTCTACTATGAGAAGAATATTTATCAACAGTTTCCATTGTTCTTATATTGTTCAGTTTTCATTCTACTGAAGCACTGTAAAGAAGTCTATTTATTTGAGCAACTACTTGATTGACTTCACTAGCATTTTTGTATCACTTGATTTCAACAGTTTTTCAGCATGTTCGAGTAGGAAATAATGTGCAATAAGTAAGTCGGGACAAGCCTTCAATTCAGTTTGATATTCAACATTCCGTTTTTAGCGTGGTTAGTTTAAGCTTAGTTTGGTTTTAGTTTGAGAAGGCACATGTTGCAGGTCAAGTACAGGTTACAAAAAGAGGTTGGAAGCAACCCAATGGTCCAGGCAGTTGGTCTACGAGTTCTTTGTTGCCTCACAAGGAGGACATCATCCCCACTGGAGCCAACTATTGTCTTAGTTTTGTTTCATAGTTTAAGTTCAACAATATGACTATTTATTATTAATTTTTTTTAAGGCACTGACAGTGAGATTTTCATCGCCAATTTTAAAATGTTGAACACTAGTACAAAATGGCTAATTTGTTACTAAAAAAACAACTAAAATTTGCATATAAACGACTATTTTCGATCGGTGACCAATAGTAGCTAATTTACAGTATCTTATAACGCGACCAATTTTTGGTCGTTTTTAGCTTAGTCATTAATTGGTTATCTCAATTTTGTTATCTAGTTGTATATTTAGTCATTGATTTGGTCATTGATTTAGTCACTGATTTGGTCACTAATTTAGTCATTCATTTGGTCTTTCATTTTGTCACTGATTTAGTCATTCATTTAGTCATTAATTTGGTCACTGATTTAGTCATTCATTCAGTCATTGATTTGGTCTTTGATTTGGTCATTAAATGTCACAATTAATGACCAAATATACAACAAAATATATTACTATATGATCACCCGAGAAAACCAATTAATAACCAAAGAACTATGACCAACATGTTGGTCATGTTATAAGATACTATAAATTAGCTACTAATAGTCATATATATGCAAATTTTAGTCATTGTTTGAAACCAATTAATGACCGAAGAAATGTGATTAAATTTTAGTCGTGTTATAAGATACTATAAATTAACTACTAATAGTCGTATATATGCAAAATTTAGTCATCATTTGTAGTAAAAAAATTATCATTTGCAGTAGTCATTTATTCATTATATAAACGACTAATTTAGTAGTTTATATTAATTTCATTAATAATCATTATAAATGACTAATTTAGTTGCATATTCATTTTATTTGTGTTCATTATTAATCAACATAAATTAATTTGTATGATTTTAAAAATGTCATACAATGTGCATGTTCATCTAATATGAAAACACAAAGTCTCATATTTTAATTACAATACTAAACAACATCAAGTGCAACTATAAATAATTTCAACCACATAAATTATATTATATGAAATGTTAAAATATTACAATATGAGTTTCCAACTTTATAGTAGTTGGACTACAATTTACACATGAAATGATGTTTCATCACTTCAAAACATTATCGTTGTGTTGTCAAGGCATTACAGGTGAATTCACCAACTCTGAAGACTTGATCATCAGTCTTTATATGTGTGTCTTATGCGAGATATTGGTTCTAAGAGTATCGCCAGACCAGTTCTCCTCTCTCTTTCTGCATTTGTCGCTCCAATGTTATTGCTCTTCTCTTTTTCAATTCATGCTTCTTACCATCAATACTGATTTCATTTTTTGAAAACAAAAGAAAATACAATGCACTGTAAGAAATGAAAGACAATGAACACTAGAATATAACATAAATTAAACTATAAATAGTTTATACAACATATACCTTAACATCAACAATGTCAAAGAAATTTTCCTTCAACATCAATTTCTGCAAAATAAATGTCACGTTATTCTTTCCCATTTCTCAACATGCTACATAAGATAAATTGAAAATCACATAAAACCAAGAGAAAACCCTTTTCTAACCAAAATAAATAAACAAACAGTGCCTCTAATAAAACTTCATTATAATATTAGCAAATGAAAAGAGAGCTAGTGGACCATTTGTGTTGTTTGACTTTGCCTATTTTTGTTATAAAGTGCTCGAGCTTCAGGAACCAACAAATGTGAGCACGAGCTAAAAACTAACCAACCATTCACTAGTCAACATGAGAGATCACAAATAAACCACAAAATTGATCAGGCATTAAAATTGTGAGCAGACTACGTTGAAATTTTCTTCTTGATAAATACCTCAAAATCCCCTCATTTCTAATAAGCTTCCTAGCTATGTACCTCCATCCTTGATTTCCCTTGTTATATCTTGAATAAAGAATATCCCTTCAACAACCAATTTTGTGAGAATCCTACCAAGTAACTCAAGAGCCTTGTGCGCATCAATAGTAGCATCCTCCAATGAAAATAATACAATCTCCAACCTAGAACCATCAAAATTATATATAGTTATAATGTTGAAGAGTGTAACTAGGTAGGTCTTCCTTATAATGACTATGTAACTAGCATTTGCACCGAGAGGTGCAAAGTAACGCCGGGGAGTGGGGAAAACAATAATTAAGTGAAATATATGGAAATTTTAGTTCCTATATATCTTTCAAAGAATGTAATAGGAGGTTAAAATTTAAAAGAAAGTTACACTAGCATAAAGGAACACTAATATAATTGTCCCAAAATAATGGCATAGTAATGATGGTATCAAAGATCCTTCAATAGTCACTCCAAGGAGATTGCTCTAGCTCTTCAAATGATTCAAATAACTGTCGAAACTAAATATTCAAACCTGCTCTAAATCCATCATCAAAAGGTTTTCAATGTGCTAGAAAGGGGTATTTAAAGGTTTTTTTAAAAAAAACTTTCAATTGCTGCTACAAGACTGTTTTAAAGCTGGTCCAAAACTGCCTTCTAACAACTTTAAAAGATGTCATACAAACACCTTCAATAAACTGCTATACAAATACACTCTATGAAGTAATCCATATAGAGAACACACCAATAGCCCAAAAGAGGAAAATGAAAAGTTTATCGGTAGTTACATTTTACTCTAAAAAATATTCATATCAAAATCTGTTAACGTCAAACCAAAATTTCGTAATTTTCAAGATCCTAAGTTTGGCACCAACTGCCCAACAGCCTAGAAAACTTGACAAGAAGACCCTGACTGTTCTTGTACGCTATAAGACAAGATGGTCAACAATGTCATGAATTATAGCAAGCACCTACAATTTTTTCAGCATGTCTTATCTTTTTAACTAATCCATCATCTTGAATCTGTCTAGCATTCTCTCAATCGTCAAAATCAACATTGTCAAGCTTTAAAAATATAGAATTCACTCCAATCTAGAAACAAAAATATGCATTCACAACTCAACTTACCCAATATTCTGCTGGCCTCATTCTTAAGTTGTAAGTTGATGCCATACTCATGAAGTAAGCTCCCGCGTCATGGAGCACCATTCCTGCCCACTGAAAGAGGATGGCCACTCAAAGTTAAGCCACAAGTGTATGCCTTCAAAGAAGCATCACAAAATAATTCTAGAAACAATTAAATATCATATTGGAAAATCAACTCCTTCTCATCATGCATGTATATTAGGTGTGATAATTATTGCCCTGTAACTAACCACCATTTCTGGAGTTGTAAGTTCCCTGTCCTTTCCTAAAAAGTCTGCAGACTCGCAGACAGGCCCAACAACATCAAAAGTTTGAATTTTTTCCTTTGGGAGGTGGATAAATTAGCTCAATGTGCTCTGTATCAAGAAGAATAACAGTTAGAAACGTCTCAAAATCATTTTATGATTCATATCACAACTTTTAGACTGTGTGCCTGTCATGAGAAAGAATGGTCCATTTAGTATCTGGGAATCTCAATACCAATAATATTTCCTGTCAACAAGGAGACTACAAAAGTAGGACAAATTATCCCTTCTATATTCATTTTGAAATGATCATCCCTTCAATCATGCATCATCAAAAAAAGTTGGGTTTTCCCCAAGTCAAATTTATGTACTAACTTGGTAAGCTCCATAAAGGCTAGGCCTAATAAGCTCTGCCATGCTGCCATCAATTACAATGAAGTTCTTGTTACAATTTGTCTTGACTCCAACAACTCGACTCACAAGAACACCAGAGTTTGCAACAAGAGATCTCCCAGGCTCAACAATGAGTGTAAGATTTCCAGATAATACCAGCTCTCTTACCTGAAGAAACAACCAATGGTGCAAATATACATCTTTAAAGTGTCTATATATATTCTCAAAATAGTTGTAACAAGGCCAACACAGTAACTTGGGCAGCAAAAGAGTGTAAGTTTGAATAAAAAGTAACTTAGTTTAAGCCAATGCTTAAAAGCTTTAATTTGCACAAAAATTCCAGAATATGAAAATGAAGGAAATAAAAATTCATGTATTTTCATAGTTGGCTGATCCCATGGAGTTAACAAGGTATCTCTATTCATCAAAAATAGAGAAAATTAGTGAAAAATATTAGGGATTGTTTATTTTGAATCCTTTAAGTATGAGATCACAGAAGACAATAGTCATAAGACAATTTCAAAGCAGACAACAATCATTGAAGGCACAAAAAGTCTTAAATGTGAGGAGGAATTTGTCCTTTTGCAAAATTTTGTACAAGGCAGGAGGGATATTACACCTGACTCCAGGGCACACAGAATTAGTTAGAAGTATTAAATAATTTTTGCATACATATATCAGTGTCACTCAAGAAATCCAAACAACTATAAATGGTGGGCAAGAAGAGCATCTGACACACTTCAATGTTTCAAATCCTATGCTATTGTCACTAAATTTTCCAACAGGGCACATTATAAAAACAAATTAGGAATTACAAAAAGTATTCTCCCACAGTCCATGAGTAATGTCCATGGTGGGGCTGTGATCTAGTAGCAAACCAAATAGCTGATGATGACCCCCCAGGTTCAGGATCTAGATGGCATACGAGTAAGGGTACTTTTAGCTATCTAACTTATAATAAAACCTGATTTGTAGATGCAATGAAGTTTGAATCGATCAACAGGCAGTGTTCCTCACATTGTTGACTCTCTATTGTACCATACAGTATTGTGAGGGGTATATCCTCTTCTGTCATGCATGGGAAATCATTACTCTGAGCTCTATGTGTGTTATAACTAGTATGGATTCAGTCATTTCACTTAATCAAGCTCAACTTACAGTGAGTTACCCAAGTTTCAATAATCATTGCACTACCAGGGCTCTTTGGCCAAGTGTCCCAGGGGAAAGAAGGGAAGGACTCATGGCAACACAGTTGAAACTTAGACATACATGGCTCCTAAGGACTTAGACACTTACTAGCTTTCTCATTTTGTCAAAATGCCATTTCATAATGCCATTTCTGGGAGGATATTCTCATTGAATTAGTTGGGGTTGCTGAGTTGGGTTAGGAAAAGTGGCTCTCATGGACATATGGGAAGGCTCCAGCATGGATGGTCCGAGGACACATGCATATTTATACTAGCCTTAAGCGTTTCCCTTGCTTTCCTCATTGGAGAAGATAGGATATAAAATTTTTATAGCTTTTGAATAGATGACACAACCTCTTCTAGGATTATTGTCCAAGATTGAATATGCCTCTTGCATTTTCAAACTCAAAGAGTTGGCATTACTGGTTATTTCCAATTTTACTAGGCATTTTTCTAGTTTCATGCCATTAGGTTCCAATTTTGAATCCCATGGGTGAGGTGTGCTATCCACTAGTTTATATTGGGGTTTGCACAAAAACTCCAGAATATGAAAATGAAGGAAATAAGGGTTCATGTATTTTCACAGTTGGTTGATCCCATGGAGTTAACAAGGTAGCTCTATTCATCAAAATTAGAGAAAATCAGTGACAAATAACAGTGATTGTTTATTTTGAATCTTTTGACAAATAACAGTGATTGTTTATTTTGAATCTTTTAAGTATGAGATCACAGAAGACAGTAGTCAGATTCAAATTTCAAAGAGGACAAAAATCATTGAAGGCACAACAAGTCTTAAATGTGCGAAAGAATTTTTCCTTTTGCAAAAGTTTGTACAAGGCAGGAGGGATATTACAGCTGACTCCATGGCACACAGAATTATTTAGAAGTATTCAATAAGTTTTGCATACATATATCAGTGTCACTCAAGCAATCCAAACAACTATAGATGGTGGGCAAGAAGAGCATCTGACACACTTCAATGTTTCAAATCCTGTGCTATTGTCACTAAATTTTCCAATGGGGTACATTATAAAAAAAAAATAGGAATTACAAAAAGTATTCTCCCACGGGCCATGAGTAATGTCCATGGTGGGGCTGTGATCTGACAGCAAGCAAAATAATTGATGATGACCCCCCAGGTTCAGGATCTAGATGGCATACAATTAAGGGTACTTTTAGCTATCTAACTTATAATAAAACCAGATTTGTAGATGCAATGAAGTTTGAATCGATCAGCAGGGAGTGTGCCTCAGTGTTGAATCTGTACTGTACAATACAGTATTGTGAGGGGTATATCCTCTTCTGTCATGCATGGGAACTCATTACTTTGAGCTCTGTGTGTGTTATAACTAGTATGGATTCAATCATTCCACTTAATCAAGCTCAGCTTACAGTGAGTTACCCAAGTTTCAATAATCATTGCACTGCCAGGGCTCTTTGGCCAAGTGTCCCAGGGGAAAGAAGGGAAGGACTCATGGAAACACAGTTGAAACTTAGACAGACATGGCTCCTAAGGACTTAGACACTTAATGGCTTTCTTATTTTGTCATAATGCCATTTCATAATGCCATTTATGGGAGGATAATCTCATTGAATCAATTGGGATTTTTGGGTTGGTTTAGGAAAAGTGTCTCTCATGGACATCTGGGAAGGCTCCAGCATGGATGGCCCGAGGACACATGCATATTTATACTAGCCTTAAGCATTTCCCTTGCTTTCCTCATTGGAGAAGATAGGATATAAAATTTGTATAGCTTTTGAATAGATGACACAACCTCTTCTAGGCCTATTGTCCAAGATTGAATATGCCTCTTGCATTTTCAAGCTCAAAGACTTGGCATAACTGGTCATTTCCAATTTTACTAGGCATTTTTCTAGTTTCATGCCATTAGGTTCCAATTTTGTATCCCATGGGTGAGGCGTGCTATCCACTAGTTTATATTGGGTTTTGCACAAAAATTCTAGAATATGAAAATGAAGGAAATAAGGGTTCATGTATTTTCACAGATGGTTGATCCCATGGAGTTAACAAGGTAGCTCTATTCATCAAAAATAGAGAAAATTAGTGACAAATAACAGGGATTGTTTATTTTGAATCCTTTTAAGTATGAGATCACAAAGGACAGTAGTCAGATTCCAATTTCAAAGAGGACAACAATCATTGAAGGCACAACAAGTCTTAAATGTGTGGAACAATTTGTCCTTTTGCAAAAGTTTGTACAAGGAAGGAGGGATATTACACCTGACTCCAGGGCACACAGAATTAGTTAAAAGTATTCAATAATTTTTGCATATATATATCAGTGTCACTCAAGTAGTCCAAACAACTATAAATTGTGGGCAAGAAGAGCATCTGACACAATGTTTCAAATCATATGCTATTGTCACTAAATTTTCCCATGGGGAACATTATAAAAACAAATTAGCAATTACAAAAAGTATTCTCCCAGAGGCCATGAGTAATTTCCATGGTGGGGCTGTGATCTGGCAGCAAGACAAATAACTGATGATGAGCCCACAGGTTCAGGATCTAGATGGCATATGAGTAAGGGTACTTTTAGCTATCTAACTTATACTAAAACTTGATTTGTAGATGCAATGAAGTTTGAATTGATCAGCGGGTAGTGTTCCTCACATTGTCGACTCTGTACTGTACCATACAGTATTGTGAGGGGTATATCCTCTTCTGTCATGCATGGGAACTCATTACGCTGAGCTCTATGTGTGTTATAACTAGTATGGATTCAGTCATTTCACTTAATCAAGTTCAGCTTACAGTGAGTTACCCAAGTTTGAATAATCATTGCACTACCAGGACTCTTTGGCCAAGTGTCCCAGGGGAAAGAAGGGATGGAATCATGGAAACATAGTTGAAACTTAGACAGACATGGCTCCTAAGGACTTATACATGGCCAGGCTTTCTTATTTTGTGTGAGAATGCATTGCGGGAAGGAAAGGATAATTTCATTAGATGGTGGATGGGGTTGCTAGGTTGGGATAGGAAAAGTGTTTGTCATGGACATGGGAAGGCTCTGTGCAGATATCCTGAGCACACATATTTATACCCCCAGCCTTAGCGTTTCCTTGCTTTCCTCATTAGAAAGATAGGATATAAAATTGTTATAGCTGCTGATAGATGTTAACCTCTTCTAGGCCTATTGTCCAAGATTGAACATGCCTCTTGCATTTTAAACAAAGAGTTAACCTGCTTGGTCCTTTCATTTTACTAGGCATTTGCCTAGTTTCATGGCATTAGGTTTAATTTTGAATCCCATGGTGAGGCGTGCTATCCACTGGTTTATATTGGGGTTTGCAAATTACATATATGAAAATGGAAAATAGGGTTCATGTGTTTTACGAGTTCGTGATCCCATGGAGTTAACAAGGAAGCTCAATTCATCAAAAATAGAGAAAATCAGTCACAAATAACAGGGATTGTTTATTTTGAATCTTTTAAGTATGAGATCACAGAATACAGTAGTCAGATTCAAATTTTAAAGAGGACAAAAATCATTGAAGGCACAACAAGTCTTAAATGTGTGGAAGAATTTGTACTTTTGCAAAAGTTTGTACAAGGTAGGAGGGATATTACAGCTAACTCTAGGGCACACAGAATTAGTTAGAAGTATTCAATAATTTTTGCATACATATATCACTGTCACTCAAGCAGTCCAAACAACTATAAATTGTGGGCAAGAAGAGCATCTGACACACTTCAATGTTTCAAATCCTATGCTATTGTCACTGAATTTTCCAATGGGGCACATTATAAAAACAAGTTAGGAATTACAAAAAGTATTCTCCCACAGGCCATGAGTAATGTCCATGGTGGGGCTGTGATCTAGCAACAATCCAAATAACTGATGATGACCCCCCAGGTTCAGGATCTAGATGCCATACGAGTAAGTTTACTTTTAGCTATCTAAATTATAATAAAACCTGATTTGTAGATGCAATGAAGTTTTAATCGATCAGCAGGCAGTTTGCCTCAGTGTCAACTCTATACTGTACCATACAATATTGTGAGGGGTATATCCTCTTCTGTCATGCATGGGAACTCATTAATCTGAGCTCTATGTGTGTTATAACTAGTATGGATTCAATCATTTCACTTAATCAAGCTCAGCTTACCATGAGTTACCCAAGTTTCAATAATCATTGCACTGTCAGGGATCTTTAGCCAAGTGTCACAGGGGAAAGAAGGGAAGGATTCATGATAACACAGTTGAAGCTTAGATAGACATGGTTCCTAAGGACTTAGACACTTACTGTATTTCTTATTTTGTCAGAATGTCATTTCATAATGCCATTTCTGTTATAACTAGTATGGATTCAGTCATTTCACGTAATCAAGCTCAGCTTACAGTGTGTTACCCAAGTTTGAATAATCATTGCACTACCAGGACTCTTTGGCCAAGTGTCCCAGGGGAAAGAAGGGATGGAATCATGGCAACATATTTGAAACTTAGACAGACATGGCTCCTAAGGACTTATACACTTATTGGCTTTCTTATTTTGTCAGAATGCCATTTTTGGGAGGATAATATCATTGAATCAGTTGGGGTTGCTGGGTTGGGATAGGAAAAGTGGTTGTCATGGACATCTGGGAAGGCTCCAGCATGGATGTCTTGGGCACACATGCATATTTATACTATCCTTAAGCGTTTCCCTTGCTTTCCTCATTGGAGAAGATAGGATATAAAATTGCTATAGCTTTTCAATAGATGACACAACCTCTTCTAGGCCTATTTTCCAAGATTGAATATGCCTCTTGCATTTTCAAGCTCAAAGAGTTGGCATAACTGGTCATTTCCAATTTTACTAGGAATTTTGCTAGTTTCATGGCATTAGGTTCCAATTTTGAATCCCATGGGTGAGGCGTGCTATCCACTAGTTTATATTGGGGTTTGCACAAAAATTCCACAATATGAAAATGAAGGAAATAAGGGTTCATGTATTTTCACAGTTAGCTGATCCCATGGAGTTAACAAGGAAGCTCAATTCATCAAAAATAAAGAAAATCAGTGACAAATAACAGGGATTGTTTATTTTGAATCTTTTAAGTATGAGATCACAGAATACAGTAGTCAGATTCAAATTTTAAAGAGGACAAAAATCATTGAAGGCACAACAAGTCTTAAATGTGCGGAAGAATTTGTACTTTTGCAAAAGTTTGTACAAGGCAGGAGGGATATTACAGCTGACTCCAGGGCACACAAAATTAGTTAGAAGTATTCAATAATTTTTGCATACATATATCACTGTCACTAAAGCAGTCCAAAAAACTATAAATTGTGGGCAAGAAGAGCATCTGACACACTTCAATGTTTCAAATCCTATGCTATTGTCACTGAATTTTCCAATGGGGCACATTATAAAAAAAAATTAGGAATTACAAAAAGTATTCTTCCACAGGCCATGAGTAATGTCCATGGTGGGGCTGTGATCTGGCAGCAATCCAAGTAACTAATGATGACCCCCCAGGTTCAGGATCTAGATGCCATACGAGTAAGTTTACTTTTAGCTATCTAAATTATAATAAAACCTGATTTGTAGATGCAATGAAGTTTTAATCGATCAGCAGGCAGTTTGCCTCAGTGTCAACTCTGTACTGTACCATACAATATTGTGAGGGGTTTATCCTCTTCTTTCATGCATGGGAACTCATTACTCTAAGCTCTATGTGTGTTATAACTAGTATGGATTCAATCATTTCACTTAATCAAGCTCAGCTTACCGTGAGTTACCCAAGTTTCAATAATCATTGCACTGCCAGGGATCTTAAGCCAAGTGTCCCAGGGGAAAGAAGGGAAGGACTCATGATAACACAGTTGAAACTTAGACAGACATGGCTCCTAAGGACTTAGACACTTACTGTATTTCTTATTTTGTCATAATGTCATTTCATAATGCCATTTCTGGGAGGATAATCTCATTGAATCAGTTGGGGTTGTTGGGTTGGGTTAGGAAAAGTGGCTCTCATGGACATCTGGGAAGGCTCCAGCATCAATGACTCGGGGCCATATGCATATTTATACTAGCCTTAAGAGTTTCCCTTGCTTTATTCATTGGAGAATATAGGATATAAAAATTTTATAGCTTTTGAATAGATGACACAACCTCTTCTAGGCCTATTGTCTAGGATTGAATATGCCTCTTGCATTTTCAAGCTCAAAGAGTTGGCATAACTGGTCATTTCCAATTTTACTAAGCATTTTGCTAGTTTCATGCCATTAGGTTCCAATTTTGAATCCCATGGGTGAGGCGTGCTATCCACTAGTTTATATTGGGGTTTGCACAAAAATTCCATAATATGAAAATGAAGGAAATAAGGGTTCTACTTCATGTATTTTCATAATTGGCTGATCCCATGGAGTTAACAAGGTAGCTCTATTCATCAACAATAGAGAAAATCAGTGACAAATAACAGGGATTGTTTATTTTGAATCCTTTAATTATGAGATCACAGAAGACAGTAGTCAGATTCAAATTTCAAAGAGGACAACAATCATTGAAGGCACAACAAGTCTTAAATGTGAGGAAGAATTTTCCCTCTTGCAAAGTTTGTACAAGGAAGTAGGGATATTACAGCTGACTCCAGGGCACACAGAATTAGTTAGAAGTATTCAATAATTTTTGCATACAGATATCAGTGTCACTCAAGCAGTCCTCCTTGAGATCTTTGGCCACAAACGATGTAGAAATATAACATGTCAGAATCAGCTTCCTATGGATGACTGCAGCTGTGAAGTTCGCAGCACCAACAGTGGATTATGTAACCTTTAAATGTGTTTTATTTGGAGCAACCTTGACTTTCAAGTGAATACTTGCTAATGGGTAGCCTGTGATCTTTTTTCCCACTATAGTTTGAGCAGATTCCAAAACGATGACATCCTAATCATAAGTGCAGAGCTAAAACTGAACAGAGAAATATGGATGACAAAAGTCCATGCTATTGGAGAAAGCAGAAGCTAGGCACCGGATAGGATAATTTTAACAGTGTCTAACAAATGACCATAAAGTAGGTTAATGGCACTAAGAGTTACATCTAAAGCAAACACCGTGGGACTTAAAAATGCATAATAAATGGTTGACTATAATTAAAGGAGGTAAATAGTAGACTCTATTCCAAAAGGAGTAAATTGGAATCTACATACAAGGTAATCATGAACTTTTGCAATTCTTATATAAGATAATATAATGTTACTAATGTCCAACAAATGACCACAAAAATAGGGCAATGGGAATGAAGAGTACAACCAACATGACTATAATGTGGGAGTGCTAGTGCAACTCCTAGAAAGTGTCAAAAATAATACAAAGCAAGAAAACAACATAAGTATAACATAAGAACATATGTATAGTAGAAGAAATACATGTGGGAACCAAGCAAGAGATCAACCTTCAGATATCTATATGAATTTTGAAATATCGCAACCTTTACACCTAAGCTTATTGTTTTTGAAAAGGATATCATGTGCAACATGGTATTTCCACAAGTCTCGATCTAAGTAGAGATTGTTGAGATCAAATGACCAAATTGATTTGCCAATATTTTCCCAGTCTACTGCTTGGAACCAATGGCCATGGATTGTTCCAGGATAACCTAAATATGTTCCTTAAACCAATACTAAAGCCTCTAATGGTTTCTGAATTATCTGTAGACCCTGGTTGGAAAACCCTAATTGGAAGAATGGTGGCATGGTAACCTAATAGAGTACATTATATGATGACATGAGCAGAACAAGGTCTTTAAAAAAAAAACGTTTTCTAAATACACAATCATGAACACTCCTTGCAAGTGATAAGTACCAATTGTACAAACACGTTCTCATGGAAACTTACACCACTAACCATTCCTTTACCTATTGTGCTATCATTTATATACCAAGAACAAAACCATACAAAACATAAGAAACAAATTAATAAGTAAAAACAACCACAATTACCTTTTTATTAACTCCATAAATTATGGTTGTAATTCGTCATCCCTCAATCTTTGGATTCTCCTTGAAACTGAGTCAACTGTCTCAATGGAAATCATGACTCTTGAGTCTTGAGTGAAGATATTTTATTGTATCCCTTGTCTTATCCATCACTTCAAAACATTCTCACTTGGATTCCTGGTG
This sequence comes from Pinus albicaulis, assembly GCA_034641835.2. NCBI lineage: Eukaryota > Viridiplantae > Streptophyta > Pinopsida > Pinales > Pinaceae > Pinus > Pinus albicaulis. The sequence goes on along the minus strand of CM076575.1, from coordinate 507,810,208 downwards.
GCTTAGTTGAAGACACTTATTTTCATACACTCTTCTTACAACATCTCTTGCCTGAAAAATCAAGTGTTAACAAACATGACAGTAGAATGGGGAAAGTGTGCATCATCTATGCTGAGAGAGAAATTTAAGCATCTACACTAGCATGCTTAAGACCTTCACAAAGGATGTACACAAAAAAATATTTGCACTCATAAACACCAAATATTACAACACTGGTGTAGAAATCTTATTAGAGAAACCAAAAAGTTACGAGATAAAGGCATGTTTCATAATACCCAAAAGCTTACAAGATGCATGAGTCTTTTCCCTTCTAAATAGCTGATCCATCATAGTTTGTGCATGAGCTAGCATTACAATATTTCCAAAATTATTCCCTCCAAGAAGATAAAAGGCTTTCACTTAAAGTATTCAAACACCATACTAGACAATTCCATTAAGGAAGGCATTGAAATATCATGTGCAGGTCCATCAATCATGTTCAAGGTTGTAAATATGTTTGATATGGTAATCTTAGCTATTAATTTTATTGTCTTATCATTTATGTTGGGTCATTGTAGTGACCAGTGTTGGATCAGTTGATGAGAAGCTATAGGAGGCCTTAGGAGTTGTTTGGAGGAGCCTAACAAGGACTGTTAGGAAGCCCTAACCAGGCAACTAAGGTGACAACAGGCACATCAGTCCAGAAGTGAAGAAAGGTAGGTTTTGTGGTGTTTTGAAGGATCAGTTTGGATCATTCTACATTGTTGATTGTTGGGAGCCATTTGTTGGAGTTTCCTTGGGCATGACGGAACTCCAACTAGGAGAAGATCTCGCTATGGAGTGATGTAGGTGTCCTAGTGTGGACAAAGTTGTTGCAGCCTGTGGAAGCCAAGGAGGTAGGGTTGACATGGCATGTTAGAAGCCCTAACTAGTGGGCAGTTTCCACAGTGAAGATTGGCTCCTACATTTGTGCAATAGCTCGTCTATTGCAGAGCAAAGGGTAGATTGGTGAAGTCTATTGGAAGCCATGTGTAAGGGTATCCTAGGTGTAAGGATGCCCTAACTAGGTGCAGATGCTACAACGTGGACTTGGTCACTCATGGACTATTGGAGGGCAACATGAGAGTGGACCAAGTGTGAACGTGGATTGGGCATTTAGGGTCTGTTGGAGGACAGCATGATAGTGTCCATGTTGGAACCCAGTGTGCAACACCTTGATGGACAAAAGTAGTTGCTAGAGAGGCAGTTGTTGAAGCTCAAGGTTCTAATCAGCCAAGAGCAGTTTGTGGAGCCCGAGACTTGTGTGTGGAGAAGTACTTCTACAACAGATGATCGGCAGTTTTCCTAGGCCGTGTTCATTGTGGGAGATGGACATCTTGCAGCGATGGGTGGAAGCCCTTCGTGCCCTATGTTGGTCTTCATCGGACAGCGCAAGAAGACCATAGTGGGTTGAAGTCCCTGAGTAGTTGAGGAGAAACCGTGGGAAAATTGAGAGTTGTTCACAACTGGAGTTGTGAACAACTCAACAGGAGTCTCGATGTGTTATGCCCTTGATGGAATAAGGCAAAAATAGTGAGTAGATTGACAGATGACCTTCAGTATCCAAATGGAATTGGAGCATTGATAGAGGCAAGAGTTGCAGATCGAGAGCCAAAGGACTAGGCAGGTATAAGGTACGACCGAGAGGAGCTGTGAGAGCATCTACAACGAGATGGTCAGAGTATCTTATTTTGTATCTTATACTAGTGGATTTATGAGGGTCATTATCCCAAGTACGTGACCCATAGATTGTTGTATTATATGTTGTTTAATATAATGAAGTTGGGTTGAAAATTTGTAAAAATTTGTATATATTTTGTGCATATGTTATCTACTATTGTTTATATTCTGCTGTGCAAAGTAGTTATGTTTAGACTCTTGGTTTGGTAGCATCAAAGATTTTTAAGACTCTATCCTATACCCAAGGTCGTGGAAAATCAACAAATTCAATAGTTTTTGGCCAAAACCAATGGATCTCTTTCATTGGATCTTCAAAAATTGGACGATAAATTGTGAGATCCACCTCTGCTCCAAAGGATTCTTCATAGTAAATTTTTCATCATCAAAGGAACGAGAATATATTTTGCGAGAAGGCCCATGGTTTTGGGGATCTACAAGACTTTTTGTTACCCCATGGTTTCCATATTTTGATGCAAACACAATGGTAGTCTCAAGAATGCCAGTGTAGGTCAAGTTGCATAATATTCCCCTACACTTATGGCATCATAAGTATTGGAAGGCATTGGGAACCTCTTAGGGTGATACATAAAGACAGATACACAAAGACTTAAAGAGGGGATCTACACTTTTGCTAGAATTTGTGTGGAGGTGGACCTTAGCAAAGGACTGCCAGATCACATCCTTTTGACACACAACAAACAATGTCGGACATAGTTCCTTGATTTTGAGAACACGACCTTCAAATGTTGAATATGTCAACAGATGGGTCATCTTCAAAATACATTTCTTGATGCCAAGAAAGAGCCACGAAGGAAGAAGAAACCTAGAAAACAACCCAAAGGATAGCAATTTCCACTGCATTTGCCTGAGGACGAAGAGGAGGAAGAAGAAACGAACCCCTTTACCAATGAAGAAGTGCTAAATCCACAAGAAAGTGTAGAAAAGGAGGAATCAAATCATGAAGCGGCAGAATACCCACACCCAACAGTGCAACCGAAGAGGATTCCAAAAGAAAAGGAGCTAGGGGGTATCAAACGTCACCATGCATCAAAAAGCTCGGACTCATATAAGGAAAATCAAAGAAAATATGTAGAGAACCAGCTGGCACTTGTATCAACCACCCCATCTCAAGGAGAATGGTAGAAAGTAGAAAAGAAGAAATGGAGAAAAGGGTAGCATGTTTCTCTTCATATTAAAGTAGTTTATTTATTGGCTCTATGATCACCAGTCTTGACTGGCTTGATGGAATGCTTTGCAAGCATCTACAACATGTAATTTTTTTTTCATTAATAAAATTACGATTTTTCTTGGGGAAAAAAATGCATGCCAAGACTTGCATACTAGACAGAAGGTAAAATGCATAGCTTGTCAGTCCTAGGGGAAAGGGTTACAACATGATTCACTTTACCATCATTTTTTGTTGTGCATACTGCACCAAATTGTTCAACCATATGCCACAAAGGGTGAAGATGCAACTACACTTCTCGAACTAGACAAACCCTATTGAAAACCACTTTACAATTTTTGAAAACTTTTTGTTGTTAAACTGCAAGAAATCCCAGACATCCACTTCATGCAACTGTTTGTTTGAGAAAAAATTATGGTTAATTTTCTCAAACACCTATGTTTGAATTAAAGGGTATATGTATTATAAAAGCAACCATACAGTGAAAACTCAGGAAATTTCTCTAAATTTTGAGGTGTCACAAACACACTGTGTGTTAGAGATTATTTTTTAGCATCTCACTGCTAAAGAAGATGCCAGTGTTCCATCCTCTAGCTTCTCATCAACATCTAATTCTAACAGTGACAACCCTAGAAATCCAAATTGGCACCTACTATAGGGAGAACACATGTATTTATACATGGTATTATTTCAGTTTTAGGAACAATAACATATATCTTTAACCACCACTTTTGAAAGACAAAAATTAACAATTGTAAGGTCTTGATTGGACACTAAAAAAGAATTGAAATGAACTTACCTTTCGACCACAATTAAATTATATCTATGATTAGGTCAAACCCTTGCAGAATCATCAATAATTACTACTATAGATTCCATTCCAAAAACACCATCTAGATATTTACTTTTAGGTGACCTATCATCTCCATCTAGATCAGCCTCATCACCATTCAAAATAACACATTCTGCAAATAAAGTTCATGTGGGATCAAGTACTTTGGCCATATTTGTGGCATAAACTTTGTTGCATATTGTATAAACATGTAGTTCATACAACTTTCTTTCCTACAACATAAAATATCAAAGAATGAAATAATAGATTCATCTATTAGCATACACAAGTTGTCAATACCACATTGTAAATCGAATGTTTCCTATAAGAACTACAGTTTGCAAGGATATTAATAGTTCAACCCAAATATTAAGAAAAGAGGACTACATTGTTTTTTGTTGCGCGTTTCTGAGCTGCGCTGCTAGGTCAAGTTACTGAGCAGCGTGGCTGCCCCCTGTGGCGGCCTACCTAAGGCCCGATCCCATGGAGACGCATGGCTCTCCCAAGGAGCCCCCACTGTCGCCTTCTTCCCCTGCTATTGATGCATTTAATCAGCTTCTGGTTGGTTTGCCCCTGAAGAAAAAAAGTGAAGCAACTAAATTCGTTAAGAAGCTCGAAGATATCCCAGAGATCTCTTTGCCTCCAGAGACCCCCATCCAAGTAGCTTTGTCTCTGGCTGATCGTGGTCTCATTGGCCAATTCACGGGGCTTTGGCCTTCTCCGAAAACTACTGAGCAATGGGTCAACAGGAACTGGGCTCCTCTGATCAAGCAAAGTGTTACATCTTACTTTCTCGAGCGAGGGTTCTTCCTCTTCGAATTCTCTTCCAAAGAAGACAAGATTTGATCTTCCAAAATGGGCCATATTTCATGGGCCATCAGGGCCTCTATCTGAACAAATGGACTCCGGATTTTGATTCGACAGTTGATGTTCCCAAGGCTGTCCCGGTGTGGGTTCTGCTCCTGAATCTCCTAGTTCATTGCTGGAACTGGGACTCCTTGAAACACATCGGCAACGCTCTTGGGAAATTCATAGATCGGGTAAACAACAAGGACCAGTATGACTGCGCTAGAATCTGCGTAGAGGTAGATCTAGAGGTGGGCCTCCCAGAGGCAATCAAAATCAATGTCGACAGCTGGTCTCATCTGTAGATCTTGGATTATGAGCAGCTGCCATTCAAATGCAGGAAATGCCATGTTCATGGACACTTTGCTAGAAACTATCCATCCAACGCAGAGCCAAAGAAAGGAAATGAAGAGGGTTGGAATCAAGTCAAGCGTACAAAGATCAATCACAAAGGTCAAAAACCCGGAGGGCCTAATGGAAAAGGCCCTCTTCAGGCCAATGCTCAGCGCCCCCCTCCCAAAAAGGCACAAGAAAATAAGTTCGATCCTCTAAGCCAGCAAACAGAAGCAATTCAGGAGATCGAGACCCAAAAACCAGTCTCTCCAAGCAAAGGCACTCCCTCAACCTCCCCTAAAGGAACAAGTGCTGAAGATCCTAAAGGCATGACTATAGAAGATGAGGAAGAAGAACAGGAAATGGACGAGTCAGAGGAGGAAGGAGAAATAGGAGAGTCTCAAACCTCGGTAAGGAGATCCACAAGAGGTCGCAAAACTGACAGGGAAAAAAGAGAGCAGGATACTTACAAAGACAAGCTACAGGGCAGCCAACCAACTCTGGAAAAACTGCTAGCCTCAAAGCCTAGGATGACGAAAAATCAGCCTCAAGGCTCCAAGGGAGCCCATCAGAAACATAAATAATGAATGCCATCTCCTGGAACTGTAGAGGTATTGGGAGAAAAGTTAAGGAAGAAGCCATTAGAAGCTTAATAAGAACAGAATCTCCAGACATACTTCTCGTCCAGGAGACCAAGCTGGAAGACGCAGTCTTCCTGCATGCAAGTAAGAAACTTTGGATCAAAAGCGAAGCAAGAGTAATCTTTGCCCGGGGAGCCTCGGGAGGGCTTGGCACTCTATGGATTGCCAGCAAATTTGCAGTCATCTATGAGGCTAGCAACACTCATTGGTTGCTACTTAAAATGCAGAATCTGGACACCAAAGAAATTTTTTGCCTTTTCAATGTTTACTCTCCAGTCAATGTTGGGGAAAAAAAAGGACTGCTGGGATTCTATAAGGCAGCAAGCAGACTTGGCAAACCTAGAAAATATAATTATTGCTGGAGATCTCAACCTCACTCTTCACTCGTCTGAAAAAAGAGGAGGCACCGTAGTCCGAGATCCAGCAAGGGAATGGGCGGAGGATCTTATGCAGGAATGGGAGTTGCTGGATATCAAACCTTCCTCCAGTAAGTACTCTTGGTCTAACAAAAGAGTTGGTCCAGGTCACATTGCTGCTAGATTAGATAGATTTTTCATCCAAAGCTCCTTTCTGTTAATAGGATTAGAACCTAGAATGCATATTCTCACAAACAGCATCTCGGACCATAAGCCCATAAAGCTAGAACTCCTGTCCCATCAAGATCTGGGCCCTATTCCTTTCAGATTTAGTCCCCTCTGGGTCAAGGAGCCAGATTTCATGCAATTAGTCAAGGACTGTTGGAGACAGCCAGTCAAAGGATCTCCTTTCTTTGTCTGGGAGGAAAATCTTAGAAGGGTGAAAGGAGCTCTAAAACGATGGGCCAAAACCCTGTCCAATCCTGCTTCAGAAAGGAAAACCATCAAAGCTTCTCTAGCCTCTCATCAACTTCAAATGGAGAACGCCATAGTCACAGAGGAGCTACTAGATCAAGAGGCTCAGCTGCAACAGAGTCTTCATAAGGCCTGTTTAGCCGAAGAAGAATACTAGAGATTAAAATCTCGAAATCTCTGGCTCAAAGCAGGGGACATGAATTCTTCTTTCTTCCATTAACAAGCCCAGGCCAAGAAATGCTTCAACATGATATCTGAGATCAAGGAGGATAACGTTACCCACAAGGAATTTGAGGACATCAAGAAATCAACCTTTTCTCATTTTCAAAACTTGTATAGTGAGGACACAGATCCAGACCAATATTCAGATCTGTTAGACATTGTTCCATCTTCAATCTCTCCTCGTATGAATGAGATCTTTGAGGCCAAAGTTTCCAAAATAGAAGTTAAAAATGCCCTTTTTGCCATGGATCCGGATAAGGCCCCTAGACCGGATGGCTTTACTGCCAGGTTCCTACAATTTTGTTGGTTGATAGTTGAAAAGGACCTATTCAAAATGGTCCAAAAATCTCAAGATAGTCAAAAAATCAGAGGCAACACAAACTCAGCTTTCTTAGCCCTCATCCCCAAGGAGAAAGGCGCCAACAATTTCAACAGATTCCATCCGATCTCCTTATGCAATACAGGGTACAAGCTAATCACCAAAGTAATTTCAAATAGACTGAAGCTCATCCTTCCCAAAATCATTCCGGAGAACCAAGGAGGCTTCATCCAAGGCAGGCAGATCGTGGACAACTTCACCCTTGTACAAGAGGCAATTCACTCAAGTCTGCATCGAAATGAACAAGGTATGGTTATCAAACTCGACTTAGCAAATTCTTTTGATCGAGTAAATCATAGCTTTCTGTTAAAAGTCATGAGCAAGTTTGGTTTTGGAGTAAACTTCATTAAATGGACCCGGGCATGCATCTCGGAGCCATGGATTGCACCTCTAGTAAATGGCAGAGCCACTGAATTTTTTAAAGCTTCGAGAGGGCTTAGGCAGGGGTGCCCACTCTCCCCTCTGCTCTTTGTCATCCAAGCCTCTGTCCTCAGTTTTCTTATAGACAAAAAGATGCAAGATCAAGATATTAATGGACTGTGTATAGCAAGAGGGGTCAAAAACATAAATCACGTCCTATTTGCGGATGACACCCTGTTATTGGGAGCTACTACTCTTTCCTCGGCCATCAAATTTAAAGCAGTTCTGGATGAATTCTGTGAGGCCTCAGGCAGCGCCTTAAACAAGAACAAATGTCACATCTGCAGTTGGAACACATTGCCCAGATTGCTCTCTGCTATTTCTAGATGTTTGGGCTTTGCAGCCTCCTCTTCTTGGACCTCTTTCAAATACTTGGGCCTCCCTGTTTATCATAAAATATCTGTAAGTAAAGAATGGCTTCCACAACTTGAAAAATTCAAGACCAAGATCCAAGCCTGGGGATACTCCTGGCTCAACATGGCTGGTAACTCTGTCTTAATAAAATCTGTGCTCACCAGTCCCCCTCTATTTCAATTTTTTGTGCTTCTCGCTCTGGCAAGCATCTTAAAAAAAATGGAGGAGTACATTCGAAGGTTCTTTTGGAAGGGAGGCAGACAAAATGAAAACAAACTTCCCCTTGTCAGTTGGGAAACCATCTCCAAGCCATTGTGGGAGGGTGGTTTGAATTTCAAAAACCTCTGTCAGCAGAATATAGCTATGGGAGCGAAGATAATTTGGAAGATCATTGCGCCCAAGCCAGGCTGGGCTCAATTGGCTCTCTAGAAAAAATATTTCAGAGGTCCTCGTTCTAGCTGTTTGGACAACTTGATCCATCTGCCTAACTCGTCTTTCCTCAAACTATATGCTAAAGCTGCTCCTCTAGTCAATGCGCACTCCTTCTGGATTCCAGGAAACAGTAAAAAGATAAACATATGGACAGATAAAATTATGAATATGGATCCCATTGAAGACAGAGCCCCCATTAGAGCGCTGCGCTGCTGGATGGAAGGAGAGGGGCTGCGCTCGTTGTGGGATATCTCGTTGTGGAGCAATTCTGATTGGGCAGGCTAGAAATGTATTGTCGTGCCGGCTAACCTGCATAACGAATGGACCACGCTACTTGATCTCCTTCATGGTTTGGCGCCTTCGCACATAAGGAAAAGAGATTCGAGAGGCTGGGGACCGAATACCAGAGGGTACGCTGTCTCCATGGGATATGCTAAGCTGAGAGAGACCTTTCGTTCCCCCTGACCCAGCACCTTGGCATGGTGTCTAGCGTTTTCCTTCGTGGCCCAAAGTAGACTTCTTTTCTTGGCTTCTATGTCATGGCAAAATCCTCACGTATGACATCCTGCAGAAGAAAGGGTTCCACAGCCCCTCCAAATGTTCGCTGTGTAATGAAAATGCAGAGAGTGTTGTCCACTTAATGCTTGAATGCAGATTCTCTATGCAGATTTGGTCCACCTTCATTCACAATTTGGATCCCATCATTTCGCTCCCTTGCTCCACTATTGATCTATTTTCTAAATGGGCGAACAGGTATCCTGGTCCTCCACCTAAAAACCAGATAATCAAAGCTGCATGGTCTGTCCTCCCAAAGGTAATTTGTTGGCAGATCTGGCTTGAACGAAATAGAATAATCTTCAGAAATACTGAACAAAATCACAAGGCATTAGAAATCAAGATTAAATGTCACCTAAAAGAGTGCTTGATTGATATAAAAGATGATTCTAATCTCAGCCAACAGGACATTGCTTGGGTTTCTTTTCTTGATTTGCAATTTCAAACAACAATTAGGAACGTCCCTCCTCCCAAAGACTGGCAAATAAGAAAATTTGAAACAGACTTTCAAGACTGGCTTACATCACATTCAAGACACTCCCTCTTTTTTGATGGGGCAGCAAAGGGTAATCTGGGCAAAGCTGGTGCAAGAGGCGTTGTTGTAAACCCAGTTGGGGAAAAAATTCATTCTTTTGCTTGGGGGCTAGGTCATTCAACCAGCATTCAAGTTGAGGCTTTGGCTCTCTTTCAAGGTCTCAAGCTTCTCAAAGATTTAAACATAAGTGAAGCAAATGTTATTGACGATTCCCAGATCATCATAAATGCAATGGTCTCCAACTCTCCAGCTTTGGACCTTAAACTTGCAAGGCTGATAGCCAGAATTAAGTGCTTGGAAAACGCTTTTCAGAAGCTGAATTACTATAATGTGCTAAGAACTCATAATAAAGAGGCAGACTTGGAAGCCAAAAAAGCTGCCCTCCTCTCTGCTGGGGTCAAGATGAAAGACGAAGAAGAATCATGGGAATCCATTCCATAAGCTGACTTGTTGTCATGTATTACTGCTTACTCTTAAATCAATTTGTATGTATCTTCAAGTTGGGGAAAATATCTGAAATTGAATCTATAGTTACCTCATCAAGGAGGAAGTCTCCAAGCTTTAGCTGCATTCTCAACCTTAGCGGTGAGGTGCAACAGGATTTAGACATCCTCAATGTAACCAAATTTTCGACATTCAGGCCAAGTTTAATATAATACTCCATAACCATTACTGTAAAAAAAAAAAAAATTAGTTCAACCCAAATTATACTAACCTTGTCCAAATAATTTCAGATGCTAGGCCACAATTTAGTCCACATTCCTATATAAGGAAAGAAAAAAATCTGATGTTGAGGTTTCTCTTGGTCTTGCTCCTGCTTCCTTAGCATTTCCTTGTGCACATGATCTATTTCAATAAATTGTTGGAAAAAAATAATCATGAATTAGAAACATTTATATACTCACATTATCATGAATCAGTTTATTTACTTCATATCCCTCTTTGCCTAGGAATTACCAAAATTATAACAAGACGATTTATATTTTCATGACACCTTAGTTGAATTTAGAAGTGTGTGATCATGGTCCAAAACAAGGAAAAGTTTCTTAGTGCTAAGCATCCTATTTTTTTCGTCAATCTTTGTGCTCATGGTCCAAAACAAGGAAAAGTATGGGGCAGTGTGTGCTAGGTACTCCATCTTGCCACTAATTTATCCATTATCCGGTGCTCTGCGATCTTCTATAACAGCTGGGGCCTCGCTAGGAATGCGCATGTACGGTTTGATGTGTTATAAAGAAACAATGTAGTTTGCAAGTGTAAATTTGTTATGTATACTTTCAACAAACGATCTATTCAATGATAGACCATAAGAGAAGGTCATCCAAATGAAACTTGCACCAGTTCAAATTTTTAGAAATGACAATCTTATACATAAAAACATTCAACAATAGCAGAAATCACCAACAGTTGACATTTAATTTCATTGTCCGTACCAAGATTGAAGCTGCCCAGTGGGAGTAGAACCATAACAAGAGCAGAGGAGGAAAGAAGAGTTGCATTTAACACCTCTAGACGCTGAATCAACCATTCAATGGCTCATAAACTGTAGAAAAAGGGGCTCAAATTTTTGTTAATAATGTCTATGTTCTTCTTCAATAACTGATCCTCAACCCTGAAAGCCCTAATGGTCATTCCTCTTACTATGGACTCGCCAGAATGATTTTCAATGGATGATTTCATTGTACCATTTAGTCTCATCAGTTCTTTAGCAAAAGAAAAATAGTCTTCTCAAATACCATTGTGTTGTCTCCTGAACTGTGCATCGTAGGCATGCCAATGCCCTCATTCTTCCCGCCACTCTCCATAGAGGTAGTGGGTTGAACCTTCTTCAAACTTTTGAATGTGATTGCGGCTTCATAAGGCACAAAGTAGGGCACGCGTTCATCTGTTCTTTCGCAGAAGAAAAATAGTCTTCTCAAATACCACTGCATCGTCCCCTGAATTGTGCATCGTCGGCATGCCATTGCCCTCATTCTTCCCGCCACTCTCCATAGAGATAGTGGGTTGAACCTTCCTCAAATTTTTGAATGTGAGTGCAGCTTCATAAGGCACGAATTAGGGCGCCAGTTTTGAAAGCTACTAGACTCTCTGTGTGATGGTGCGATTACGGCTTCATAAGGCACAAATTAGGGCGCCAGTTCTGAAATCTATTAAACTCACTGTGTGATGTTGTGATTGCTGCTTAAGGCGGGAATTGAGGCTTCAATTTTGAGAGCTATGGTGTGATTTCTGCTTAAGGCGGGAATTGAGGCTCCAATTTTGAAAGCTATTAAATTCTCTAGTGGCTTTGAAAAATAATGTTGACGGTCTTTATTTGTCCTATTTTCAAAAATGTTTATCATTTATTGTTTTCTGAAGCAAAATTTGAATGCGTAATTTAATTTTGAGTGATGTGGAAAATTAAAATTTATATGCGTAAAGAGAGACAATCAATTTAGATATATAAGGAAGGGTAAAATTTATAGTAGAAAAAATTCCATGATAATGGGTTTTTCAAAGAATTTTGTGGAGAAATTTTGATAAGAGGGGTAATAAATTAGGGTAAAAAGGATTATTAACGGAAAAATATTAATAGGTTGGTTGGTTTAATTTGTTTATTATTAATGTTATAATATTTGTTTATTTTTTAAATTTTTCTACCTAGGTTCAAATTCCTGATAAGACATTTTTCCTATCTTTATAACACTTGAAAGGTAGAAGCCTCCAAGGAGTAGGACCACCTCGCAAGTGTATGTCCAAAGGTCTTGACCATTCTTACTAAATCAAAAGTTATTAATATATAATATCAACATATTGGATATACTTTTGGGTTATATTGGCAATCATTCCATTTCATCTTAACTGTACCTCAAACCACTTTGACTAATTACCATTGTTTGGTTTCTCTATAAAATTTATTTAGAAGTGAAAAAGAACATGACTTTCGATCTAGAATGGTAGTTTCCCCAAGCAGTGTGACCACCCCACAAGTGTATTTAGAGATGTCTCAACCCTCGTTGAATTGTATGTTATTATTATGGACTTGCAACATATTGAATATACTCTTGGGTTACAATATTGGAAATCATTTTAGTTCATCTTAAGTGTAGCTCAAGTTACTCTAATGAGTTGTTGATCTCAAGTTTCTCCATAAAGTTTTCCTTGAAATAAAAAAGAGCATGTCTTTCAATCTTTAATTGGATGAAATACATATCCTCCTTGTGAATATTTTCTTAACTTCATAATTAAGTAAGGGTTGATAAGTATCTTCTTGGTTTCATTGGCTTCATCAAAGAATTAACATTTTATTCATCAACTCTTGACTATGAGAGGATGAATTCTAGTGTGAATTATCACGTGTGTGGTAATGTTCTTTTTTCAATTGTAGTTTTAACCTCCATGATTAATTTTGTTTAAGTCCTCTAGGAATTCATCAATCACCTAGCCGATGCCACGTGCACCAGTGGAAAATGATGAAATTAGTGACTAGGGACTAGGTGACTAAAAAAGTTAGTCACCGCAATTATTTATGACCACAATACTTGAATATTTTTGGTGTGATTTAACTAAATGACCAACTTAAATGACCAATTTAGTCTAGGGATAAAATATATGACTAGATAATAAGTGATCAAATTAAAAGCGACCAACTTAATAGCTACTTAAGTAATGCTTCCAGTTTAGTCACTTATTATCTAGTTGTATATTTTATCCCTAGACTAAATTAGTCATTTAAGTTAGTCATTTTTAGTTCGGTCACTTAAAATTGCTCAAATTTAGTAGTAATTCACTTGAAATAATTGCAGTGACTAACTTTTTTAGTCACCTAGTCACTAATTTCATCATTTTTTACTAGTGGAATAAAGGCGCTGACAAATGGATTATCAACACTAATTTAAACTTGTTGAATAAAAGTGTTGACAGCTGGATTATTAAAGCCAATTGTAATTTTTTTTTTTTTTTAATAAATCAAAGCGCTGACAAATCACATGTTGGAAAAGGATCGGGTTATTGATCAAGCAAGAAATGAAAATTAATTTTTCATCGTTGGTTCATAAAATTTGAAACGATGGCGTTGGCAAATCAAATGTCAGCAAGAACTTTGCTTTTTTCCTGTAAAAGGAAGTAAATTCGAGCACAGTTTTTGAATAGATGGAGATGAATTTTTGAAAAAAAGAAGACGGTTTTGGAGGGAATAAATGAATTAACAAAAACCTCCCTCATTTTTCTAAAATATATCACGGTTTGAGAAATTAGAATGGATAATTGGAGCCTATTTGTCAGTGATTCACTAGAATGATTATTTTTCTATATTTTGAAAAACACCTAATCAAATTTCAGTTGGAGTGGCACCTCATCAAATTTTACTTGGGGATCCTTAGCTTTAGTCAGGTCTACAGCAACAGCATATTTCTCAGATACAAAATACTATCATTTTGTTTTATGATTGAAAAATATAATGTATTTAGTTTTAATTAGAGTTTTACTTAACTATTTTGGACTTTGTATTTAAGGTTTTTCTGAAAACATGGTTATTTTTTGTAATTAATATATAAAGTTGATAATGAAAAAAAACCAAGGGTTGGAATTTTATAAAAGAAAAACTTCTTATGTATTGTGTGTATGTGATCATATATTATTATACAACAGCTTATGTGAGCAGTGGAAAAAATTCACGTGTTTATGACTCCTTGTATATTTTCTAAGTTTTATATGTTCTTCAACATTTTAATACGAGGTTGTTGAGTTGGAGTTCATACAAGTGTGCTTCATATTCGTTTATTCAAGTATTTATTACCTATTTTTTCACCCAAATATTACATTAGTTACTTTATCATATTCTCTTATTTCTAAAATTGTCAAAGGAGTTGTTACTATCTTGCTTTTTCTTATACTCTCTCACTGAACATGTGGTTAACATAAAATTATTTGGGTCAGACTCCATGCCCAATTGTGAAATTTTCTATAGTCCAACCAACCTTAGTTCTTCTCAATTAAATCTGGCCAATGAGCTTATTAACCAACTACTGAGGTGACACTGGGTAGTTGAGTTTAAAGAGAGATCCATATCCAGATTTAAGGGTAAGATTTCAATCCAAAGTGGTTAGAGGTTACCTTGGTTTTTTCCCTCTACAATTGAGGTTTTTTCCAAGTGATAACACCTCCCACACGAATTTATCCTCCCTCAGCTGAGTTTCAACCTTATCATTCATTTGTAGGTAATATGCCTCAATAACGAGATAGGTCTCACAAAGGAGTGGCCTACTACTACAAGGTGGGATCTCAAGCTAAATTATGTGTAGAGATATTAGAAAGGTGCTATAGAGATCATATCCCACCTCAAATTCAAGAAGAAAATGCTGAGGTACAACGAGCAATAACGGTGGAACATGAGTGCTTTCCAAATATGGAAAAATAGAGATGAATTAGCTGCCTAGATTATGGATGTTGGGCACACAAGGGGAAGAATGAACAAGTATATGTATGCCATTTATATCTACTGGCACCTAAATGTTGGTAAGGAGATTCCATTCGAATCGAAATGAAGCTCACGAATAAATCTTGTTGATCTTAGATGATTTGCAGCTCATAGCCCAAGGACTGGATCAACGTCTACAAAGGATTGAAGGCCACTTGGGTCTCCCTATAGATCTAGGCTATTCACCTGGGAGTAGCAAAGAACCCATTGCTATTGAGGAATTTGATTCGCTTGAAGTGGTTGATGAATAGTGTTCACTCAAATGTTGTTTACTTTTCTCTTTGGTTTTTTTGATATTTCGAGTATATTAGTTCTAGAAGGCCACATAGTTTCTATGGTGTAATTCTAAATTGTCAAAACAAAGTTATGATTTGGATGCTAAAAAAGCTTTGGTTATACTATTGGTTCGGTTTCCCTAATGACCATGAAAGACAAACCAACTTGTATATCTTATTTTTTTTCTAATGAAATGAACCTCTTTTACTTAAAAAAAAAGAAAAGAAAATCTAACTACTTTATATATATATATATATATATATATATATATATATATATATATATATATATATAAAAGCAATTTAATACTTGGCATTGAGTATAATTTGGAATTAAATGTATGATTACTTTAATCTGTTCTTATAAAACCTAAAACTACACATATATACAAATTATATTTTAATTAGTTTTATAATTAAAATTAAGTAAAAGAAAAAAAAATTAAAAGAAAAGAATTTAAAAATAAATAAATAAATAAATAAATAAATATATATATATATATATAATATATATACACTTTATCTATTAAGAATAGACAAGAATACAAATATAACTCTAAAATTTCACAAAATATTAATAAAAATAAATTTATAAATTTCAGCCGTGCAACTCTCTCAGAAATATTTTGCTATCATTTAAAGAGAAAAATATAAAAAACATTGGATGCAATTCCAAAAGAAAAAGCAAAATTTTGTAGTCATTAGCAATGCAATTCTCCAATAAATGTCGCCAACATTGTGGAAGCACTTGTTTACTACCCTTAATAACACTTAACTATGCACTCTCACAAAACATGCTTAACCATTTCCGACTAGCCACAACCAAGACACTAATAATTATATGTGATTCTTATTATAGATTTAAAAGTTTGAAATGGACTTACTTACAACATACATTACTGTATAAGGGATTGAATTTGTAACATGAGTCGAAGTTTACGATTATATTGAATAATCATTTGAGTTGTTTTCGATTTCTGAAAAAATAAAACCAAAATATAATTGATATTTTATTATGGCGGGAGGCGTTCTTTTGCTAGCTTTCGGTGAACGTCACTGTTCACCCCAGCCACCAATGAGATAATTTTATCATCGCCCTTCCAACAAATTAAATTTTTCCATCGGTTTGTCCTTTCAACCAATAAAAATTCACTATTTGCCCAAATTTTCCACATTCTCCCCATACCTGCGTGTCCGTTTCTGCAGCGTTCTGGAACCTCCCAAGCTCCCTCCGGGCACAATGACCCAATCTAACACCTCCCAATCAAACTGTTGCAGGATTTTGATCGCTGTAGTCTTCTGCTGCTCCAACCCTAGACTATTGAGCAAATTCGCCGGATAGATCAGAAAATCTACAGTCACCTCCCGGATTGGGCCATGGCGACACAGAAAGCGCTCCAGAATTTGTTGAACAAGCGCCCCTTCGTGTTCACGCGCTCAACCTTCATGGGGTCAGGGTCATATGATGCGCACTGGACAGGAGACAACAAAGCCACCTGGGAGGATCTCTGCTACTCAATCTCCACCATACTCAACTTCAGCATCTTCGGGATGCCCATGGTGGGCGCTGACATCTGTGGCTTCTATCCGGACACTACGGAGGAGCTCTGCGGGCGGTGGATTCAACTGGGGGCCTTCTATCCCTTCAGCAGAGACCATTCCAAGCTTGACAGCAAACGCCAGGAGCTTTATCTCTGGGATTCCGTTGCCAAATCAGCAAGAAAAGCTTTGGGGTTGCGTTACTGCTTTTTGCCTTGTCTTTACACATTCAACTACGATGCCCATAATACTGAAGCTCCCATTTCCCGTCCTCTGTTTTTCTCATGAAACCTGCGCTGTGAGCAAACAGTTTCTTCTCGGACCAGGGGTTCTAATTTCTCCCGTGCTCTATAACAAAAACATATCGGTGAATGCTTATATCCCAAAGAGAAGCTGGTATAACCTAGCTGGTATAACCTCAATGATATGACCATCGTCGTGAAGTCCAGTGGCTAGTATGTTACCCTCCAAGCTCCCATAGATACCATTAATGTTCATGTGTGTAAGGGCATTATTCTGCCCATGCAAATAGGGGGAATGACCACTACGGTGGCCAGGATGACCCCTTTCACTTTGATTATTGCATTCCCACTCAGATTCCAGTCTACAGGCGGGAAGGCCAAAGAGTATCTCTTTTTGGATTCAGGCGAAGATGTAGAAATGAAGACTGCAGAGGGGAAGTCTACATATGTCGATTTCTCTGCGGAGTCGGATGGGAAGAAAGTGAGACTGCTGCTTCAAGTTCAGAGTACAGGTGAATGCATTTAAACTCTGTCTCAAGTTCTTTCAGATTGTCTTTTTAAGTAGTGCTTTCCATGTATGTTTATCTTCACAAATCTTCTATCTGTTTACATGTCTTTGGATGAGGTCTTTTTCTGGTTTGATCAGTAAGAAGCATATTCTGATCACCGAGAAAACCGCTAGGGAGGGGCAACTACATATATAGTTCTGTTTTTTAACTGATTTTGAAAGTGCAAAACCCTTGTATAGGCAGGAAAGGGAAACCTGAGTTACAAGGGTAGGTCCCGCACCAATCGACCAAATAAGGTCCTGGTCAAACCTTCTAACAAAGGGTAACGCAGACATACTGGTAGACTGGCAACGAACTTTTGCTACTATCAACAACTATTGCCATATCTTTTGACTGAACGCCTAGTAAGAAATGGCGTTGGATAAATTCAATACCAGGGAATATCCCAACAAAATAATCCTTTGAATAGATCATCACGCTAACAACATTGTTAATTTCACCGAAAGACAACCAGAGAAATGGTAAGCGCAAGCGAAAAACAGAGACCTGGAATGCTTAGCCAGTGATATCAAAAATTTTGATATTCTGTCTTCGACATTGAAATACATATAAACATAGACCACAGAAAGATCTAAATCCTCGTGAAGAAAAGCCCACAAAAAATTAATTAGTACAAAATCACAAAAACTGTTGGGCTCTCTAACACACAGACCTAGTGTCTCCACGGGATTTGAACTTGTACCAACTATTCAAACAATAATTAGATAATAATGGCAAATCAACAAGGGTTAAACATGACTAAACAGAACGGATAGACATCAAAAAGACGGTACTGCCCATTACTGGGATTACATAACAGCCATAGCAGAACTATTCTCATTCATGAAAAATAAATTGGGGTTTCATTTTAGACAGCACTAAACCAACAAACACACACCAAAAAAGGCTTATTGAAGGAATTGAAACCGTAACCCTAACAACACTTAATATTTTCCCCTGATCTACTGAAAAATTCAACATGGATAAAGAAATACCACACATACAGCCCTTGAAACCAAAAAAACAAGCCATAAACGTATGCCCTGCCCTAAGATGCCCAGGGTTTGAAACTCGTAAGATCCGTGAAACACTGGAATAACAGTCGCTCTTTTTGGATTCATGTGAAGATTTAGAAATGAAGACTGCAGAGGGGAAGTCTACATATGTCGATTTCTCTGCGGAGTCGGATGGGAAGAAAGTGAGACTGCTACCTCAAGTTCAGAGTACGGGTGAATGCATTTAAACTCTGTCTCAAGTTCTTTCAAATTGTCTTTTTAAGTAGTGCTTTCCGTGTATGTTTATCTTCACAAATATTCTGTCTGTTTACATGTCTTTGGATGAGGTATTTTTCTGGTTTGATGTTGTATGAGTAAATTTGAGCATTCTATTTGCTGGGTTCTTGCTGTTCGACGTTCCCTGAGATGCCTTCCACTGGAATGTTCCTATGGAGGTAATCCCCCAGTTGATACTCGGTTGTTTGATCTGGTCTTTATAGGTCTCCCAAACAAAAGCAAAGATTGGAAATAAAATCTCTATAAAACCATTGCAAATCTGTGGCTGTTTTTCTTACCTTAAAAGCTGCTGCATATGTTGCCTGCAAGTTTGAAATACCCTCAAAGGGCATGCGGTTAGTTATTAGTTCCCAAAGAACAATAGAAAAACTATATACATCGACCTTAAGGTTGTAATGCTTTTTTTCACCAAGCCTTAACGTTACTGTACTGTACAGCTGCACCCAATAAAACTTGGTTGTATCTGGGTGATGCTTACGCCAATAAACTATAAACACTTTTGAAATTAATTCATATTATGCAATCAGAAGGGACTCACATTTTACATGGAATATGGCATGAACTACAAACCTCAAAAGCCATCCAACGATGTGTTCCTATCTCTGCAGTCATCATCTCTGTAAGAGATTCTTCTCCTTCAAGCCGAAATCAATTAGCTTCAAGGACTTCTGATCTGCAATTAACAGCAAGTTATCTGCAAAAAGAACAGTCACACCTCCAAATAAAGTTTAAACATACAATTACTACTAAACTGGAGTGCAAACACTAGACTAGAAATAACTCCATCATAATTATTTCACGTATTGCAAGAGCAGCAGCATATCTCATCTATGCAACGGTCACTAGAGAATTTAACTGAAAATGTCAAGGTGCACTTTTCAGTAATTTATGGTTCCCTGCAAATGGATGGAGGAGACTCATGGGAGCCAATAGAGATTTTCAGTGAAAATTAGTTATCAGACAGAGGAAAGCATGAAACTTCCAACCTAAGGCAACAGTGCATAATTGAAAATTTCCCACAATTTTAAGATGCCATGACTAAATAACAGGAAGGCAGATGATATTCTATAGAGCAAGGTAGACAGTGCTTTTGATAGGGTGGAGGGGAAATGGTCTGCCACAATAAGTTCTCACATTTCAATATTTATGCTGATATTTAGTGGAAATATGTATTTGACTGCCCAACAATGATATACCAAAACACAGACCTGTCAAATTATAAAATGCCAAAAGTATGGAGAAAAAGACCTTAACCAAGACAGATTGACAAGATATCAAACCCCTGCATATGGAATTTCTTTTCTCCTCTCTGAATTATTTTTCCAGTTTCTAAAATCAGCTAAAGCTCCAATGTCTAACTTGGCTCCATCCAGATGTGAACTTAGATGAAAAAATAAAACATAACGGATTTCTAATTTGAGGAAATCAAAATGAAATTAATGTTATGGTTTATCAAATCAAACACCTTCAATCAGTTGTAGAAGTTACCAAGACGTTCTCTCTTGCTGCCATCATGTAAACATGCTAACACGAACAACATAGATGATTAGAACGAAAATATAGGATGCAAGTTTATTTAATCCAGAGATTTTCTACCCTTTTCACTATGTTTTGAAAACAAAGAAAGACAACTACATTTAATAGCTTTTTTTGGTGAAAGGGTTTTAAAGAAGTTTCTGGGCAGTATTTTAATGAACATAATGGTAGCAATTAGCTGACAAGTGACCAGATTTTTGCATATTTTAACTTTTGGTGTTATTTGGAATTGGTCTTAATTTACTTTATTGATGTCTGGTTGAGGCTGCAATATTAATTATATGTTTGTATGGTGGATCTCAGGACTATGTACCAACTTTTTTTTGATAACTTTAGTGCAAATGTTCTGATGGATGGCAACACAGTGAACCTTGGCCTGTGGGATACATCAGGTACTAATGGTGGAATCAGAGTTCTTATCCAAGATTTGCTTGTTCTTTGATAGTCTCTGTTTAAAGACATTCTATATTTCATGTTAAACTGTAGAATACTTTTTTTTTCCTGGCTGTATTTTCTTGGGTTTAAAGTTCTTAAACAGTCATTTTATATGCATTGCTAGTTTTTTCAAAGAGTAACCATTCTAGGAGTTTAGATTTTAGGCTTTCTCTGGAAATTTGGTGGAACAGGTCAAGATGACTACAATAGATTAAGAGCTCTGAGCTACAGGGGAGCAGATGTTTTTACTCTGGCATTTTCTCTTATTATCAAGGCAAGCTATGAGAATATTACCAAAAAGGTTTGTTTTATGTGGATTGTGCTTTATGCAATCTTATTTTGGGTTCTATTTGAAATAAATTCTAAGAAGACACATTTTTTCCACCCAAAAAAATATAATATCTTGAAAGTTTGATGTGAGGATGTCTTGTTTACTAAAATGGTTGTCTAACATAAGTTCAACAATGACTGTGCAGTGGCTTCCTGCACCTGGTGTTCCAATAGTTCTCGTTGGAACTAAACTAGGTAAACGATCCTTTCCTTTGTTACATATATGTAATTTAAAACATTTCCAAGCTAGAAAAAGGTTTCCAGAAGATTTTTCCAACTTTACTTCAGTAAGTGTTTGATCCAGATTTTCCATTCTCATAAAATGTTGTAACATTTACACCAAATGACAAGTAGACATGCATAAATTGATATCCTATAAGTTAGACCTGTATTATTAACTATCTGACTTTTAAGCAAAGCCTGCCACTGTTTTCTCATAACATAATTTTCAAGATTACATGTATGTCACAGATCAGTTGAGTTGGGACTCGATATTTATAATTATTTAATATCATATTTATTTTTATTGTAATTTATTTAATTCATGATTAATTAATTTAATATTTGTATTTTATTTTATTTATATTTTGTATTTTAATTAATTTATTTTTTCCATTAACATTTATTTAACTTCTAATTTATGTTATTATTTAATACTTTATTTATTTTTATTCATATTTATTTAATTTATGATTAATTCATTTATTATTTTTATTTTATTTTATTTGTATTTTGTATTTTAATTAATTTATTTTTTCCATTAACATTTTTTTAATTTATAATTTATGTTTTTTATTATTATGATTAATTTGTAATTTATTTAATTATGCCATGCTCTCAGAAATCAATTTCATCTACTTATTTGTGTAGTATTTATCCATCATCGTTTTCGTTTAACGACAGCTTTGCCCAGGTGGTGGATAAGCAAGGGCTCACAGACAGAGGTGTAGCTTTGCCCAGGCGGCGGATAAGCAAGGGCTCACAGACAGAGATGTAACGCCGCATTCGTTCGCTAGTGATATTTACGGAAGTATTAAACAGTGGTTTAATTCCTTCGGTGTCCTTTTGTTCATGAATTCTCTGAAACAAAATAACCAAAAAAAACTCAAATTTCTTTGCCACCAAACAACTATTACTGATCTCTTTACACATCCTGTATAGAGCACAACAGAAGCACAACTTAAAAGATCTATACAGAATAGAATCTCATAATTTCAACCTATCACTGGTTAGAAGTAAACCTATTCATATTACTAGTCTTTAGATCCCTGTGTATAATCCCATTGGCATGTAGACAGTCCATTGCTTGTGCAATGTCAAGTGCAAAACTTATTGCAACATGGAGATCAATTCGATTGGGATGTAAACTCATTATGTGCTTCCGAAGTGACATGCCTGGGAGCAGTTCGGTAACTATTGCCTTGATTGGATCTTTGCATGCTCTGATATACTGCAGTCACATATACATGTTCGATTATAGCTGATTTCTTAAGTCACAGCTGAATTTAAAAGCACCTATAAGTCATGCAAAAGCAAATCCAAAACAACCTACCCTGACAACATAATTAACGACCGTGCCAAGCAAGAATCCCAGAAGCCAATGAAAAGGTTAGGGAATGCAATAAATTATAAGCAACACAAATGAAGCTATCCTATTTTTTTCTGAACACACAAAAGCTCACATCAATGTTGGAAAGCAAACAAAGTTGTGAGCATATCTCAAATCAGGAAATTTAAAGATCAATTTGAACTGAACCCCCAATATGTTTGGGATTCACATGAACTTCTACTCGCTAAAATACATATTATACATATAAATATCAAAGAAAGTAAGGAAAATCAGTGAATAAAAAATAGGTACCTTAACAAGGTTCTTATGCTGTTAAAAAAAATAAAAAAAAATAAAAAAAATTTAGCTATGAATTCATGTAACCTTCGTCCCATCTAATATTCTGTCTCTTTTATTTTGAACAAAGGTCCTGATTTGTTGTCCCAATTTATAAGATTTCGTTTCTGCAAAGGAAAATATTTTAGCCATTATATGTTTCCTTGTGTTTGCACAGTGGAACAAGCAATGTTTAGTTGTTGTTATGAGCCTTAAATATTGTATTCCTCCTTCCGGCGTTCTCTTGCACCTCTCGGTGCAATTGCTAGTTTTAAAATTAATTGACAAGTTATTATTCAGAGGTCACGATATTTAAATAGAAATTACTTTATTATTTTATTCTCCTTCCAAAGATTGAAATGACATAGAGAAAATTCAGATGATTCTTATTTAAAGTATAGATACACAAATCAAGAAGTGGTCCATGGTTTTTATTTAAAGTATAGATACACAAATCAAGAAGTGGTCCATGGTTTTTATTTAAAGTATAAATACACAAATCAAGAAGTGGCCCATGTTTTTTTGTTAGCTAAATTCAACTTGGTGTTTGGTGTAAGAAATGTTTTCACTTAGCTAAATTTAACTTGGTGTTTGGTGTATGGAATGTTTTCAGCACTAAGTTTATTTTTAATTTGTGTTTCTTTTAATTAATATCTTTTACTAAATTATAAATGATGAGAAATTTTTTAAATATTTTAAAATATTTATAGAAACATAATATGTGAAGTGAGTTAAAAATAAAAATTAATATATTATTATTATTATCTAATTTTAAGATTATGGTTAAGCTAGATATCAAACAAAATTTTTTATTCAAAATAATCTCTAAATAATTTATTTTTATAAAATTTAAAATTTTACTTATTATTTATTACTCTAAGTAATGTCTACATAAATTATTCTTACAAAATTTAAAATTTTACTTATTATTATTTTATTTTCTTAGGGAAGGAATAAAAGGGGAGGGGACTTCCACTGCCCCACCAAGAATAAATGAGGGATTCCCCAACCCTCCCCCAATATCATTAAATTAAAGGCTTGTATATAGGTTGGCGAAGGCTTAAATTCCATGCAAAGATCGCGGGTTAGCAACATTAAGTTTTAATGCTTGAGGCTTGAACATTCATGCCAAAGAGTGGATTTGCAAGCGGAAGGATTAAGACAACGCCATGGTTATCATTTTCATTTTTGTGTAACATGCAAATTTGTCATTTAGGGAGGTGGAGAGTATGCACTACTAGACAAATTTGTCTTGAGCTACATTCTAAGCTTCAATTTGATTTTGTTTATGACAATTAATCATTTATATTCATGGATGTTGGATCTAGTGTGGATAATTTGTTGCACAATGGAAATAATTTTTAGTTTAAATCTCTAGCCAAGGAGGGCAAATATTTGTTACTTTGTTGTTTCTATTTAGAACCAAGCTCCACTCTAGTTGTCGTGTTAGTCTCTTAGTATTTTCATCTACAGTCGAGAATTTGGCTCCTCATTTGTCTCCCTCCATTGCTCAATTTCCACCCTGCCCTTCTTGTTCTATGCCTTCCTCTTGAGCTTGACATATTCTAGGTTGTGAAGGCTAGTCTTAGGTATTACCTATATTTATTTCTACTAGGACAACATCTCTCTCATCCAACCTCACACATCTCCTCAACCCCACCCTATATTCAATCCATGTGTCTCCACGTCACTTCACTAGCCCACCCCTACCCCTGCCTCACACATGGCTTTACCCTCCCTCGGTTGAGTTTCAACCTTGGCATTTCTCTGTAGGTAATTACGCCTCAACAACGAGCTAGGTCTCATGGAGGAGTGGCCTACTACTGTAAGATGGGCTCTCGAGCTTAATTACATGCAAAGATCTCAGAAAGGTGTTATAGAGATCACACCCCACCTCAAATCCGGGAATGAGGAATAACAAGGGAACATGAATGTTTTTCAAATGTGGAAAAATGTAGGTGACTTTTCCAACTGGATTTTGGATGTTGGTCACACAAAGGAAACTCAATCAATATATGTACACCATTGATATCTACTGGCACCTAATTGTGTCTCACGAGAGTCCTTTTGGAAATAAATGAGGCTCGAGAAGAAATATTTTTGATGTTAGGTGAGTTGCAACTCATAGCCCAATGACTAGATAAATGTCTGCAAAGGATTGAAGGCCACTTGGGCCTTCCTCTAGATCTAGGCTACTCATCAGGGAGTAGCAAAGAGCCCATTGCTATCAAAGAATCAGATTTTGTCGAAGTGGTTGATAAACTTTGTTCACTCGATTGTTGTTTACTTTTGTTTTTCTAGTATTTTGAGTATGTTAGTTCTAGCAGACAAAGAGCCTCAGAGTTTCTATGTTGTAATTTTGAATTCCCAAAACAAAATTAATTTTTTGATACTAAAAAAAACTCTAGTTATACCATTAGTTTAGTTTCCCTGATGATCATCATGGACAAACCATCTTGTATATCCTATTCAATTTTTAATGAAATGAACCTCTTTTACTTACCAAAAATAAAATTAAAATCCAATGATTTCAAATTATATATAAAAAATTAGATTTTAACAATATTTAGTAAAAATCTGGACATGTTGATGAAAATGGAGTAGAAAAAAAAAAGAGAAAAATGAAAGGAACTACCAAGCTTACAAAAAAAAAGAAACTAAATGTACCAGTAGTTTACTATGTTCTTATAACACCTAAAACAACCAAAGAAGACAAAAAGACAAATATAAAAGTTGTGTTTTAAATAGTTTCATAATTAAATTTTAATACAATATATAATACATTTCAAATTTAAAAAAAAAAACTAAAATTAATGTAAATGTATTATATATTAATTTTAATCTATATTAAATAAAATAGATTTAAATATTTTTTAATATTCATTATTCATAAAATAAATATTTCATTATAAATTCTAATTCATTTTAATTATATATTTCACAATTGAAAACTTAAAACTAGATAAGGGTAATTATATATTTTATATTCATAATTTAAACGGGATAATAATAATGTTAAAATTAATTTTTTATACATAATTACATTTAGATATATAATTTTGAATATATTTATTCTTTTGTTAACATATTTTTATATTGAAATAAAATTAAAAATCCAACTTAAAAAATATATATTCTTATTAATTATAAATCCTTAAAAACAGATATGTTTACATCCTTTATTTACATTACAAGTTTAGATTTAATCTAACCGAGTTTATGACAAATTTTTAAATGTGAAAAGAAAACATTGGAAACCTAAAGTTCCATGTACTCGGCCCCAAAAATAAAAGTAAAGTGTAACTCAAGCATTGGAATTATTAGATGTCGGGAAACTTTATGTTTGCGTCAAAGAATGTTTAGAGAAAATAAGGAGATGCTAAGGAGATGTTTAGAGAAAAGAAAAAGTGAAAGGTGAAGGAAGTTGATTTGCATCCGAATTAGATGTTGGGAGTTTGCGTGAAAGACGGTTTAGACGAAATTCGGAGGTGCAAAACATGTAACTTCAAATTGAAACCGGAAAAGAAAAGAAAAGTGAAAGGTAAAGGAATGGGAATGAGAATGGAATTAGATGTTGGAAACATTGTTGGTTTTGTTGGTAGGAGTGTAAAAGACAAATGATATGAGATGTGAACTTTACTCCATAAATATTTGGAGGCAAATGTTTGAAGACACACCATAGAGATTTATCGAAGAAATTAGAGTTCTGGTTATCGCAAGTTGGGTAGAGTTTCCGTTGGAATTGTAATTTGAAATGGGTTTATTCAAGAGCGGGCAAGGAAGCCGAAGCTTCATGCGATTGTTGCTGATACAGTTGGTGTGTTGCTTGGGATGGTTCTCAAGTTTTGTTATTGCACAATTGGAGATAGGTGAAGGTGTAGCGGGATCTGTTAATTATTTTCCTACACTCGGGCTTACATGTTTAGGCAATTTGGCCGTTTTGGTTACTAGCCTCATAAGAGGGCGGCTTGATTTAGAGATGGGTGCGCGGGATGTCCTTGACATTCTAGTATGTCCCAAACTCAGCAACATAGAGAGAGTTAAACATGGAAATGGACTGATCACATGCCAAAGAATAGTTAATGAACCTGAAATTATGACAGTGCCTGCAGCTACAAGGAATGCTTCTGTCGTAATGCTGTCAAATGGGCCACCCAATTGGTCGACGAGGCAATTCCTGAGATCCAATGCCCCCATTGTGCACTCCATCATACTGCAGTTCCTTCGTTTACAAGATGCAACACATGATGCAAAAGTCCGGGAGGAACAAGTTACTATAGAGACTTGTGGATGCCGCTCGTGCAATTGCATTGTCTTTTGGACAATGGAAGAGATCACCATCATGCTTGCTCGTCGGATGCCTGGGATACTGAAACCACTCTCCGATTCCCTCTGCCTACTCCCATGTCTCAACTGCCTCAGAACTGGCTGCCATGGTTGCAACGAGGAGGACCTGTTGCGTGTGGAGGGCCCGTTGCCTCTTGAGCAGGCCGATGCAGGGTACAGACTGAGAGAAAATCAGTCCAAGGTGGTATCTGACACTCTTAATGATATCCCTGCAGAATCTATTAAGGGAAAAGAGCAGATTTGCATCTGCGTTCCGGTGCACGGCAGCAGCTCTGATGTCTGGACAGAGTTGTTGCTAAGATCTTTGAGGTCTAAAGATGCAGAAGGCAGAGGAGTCAGAGTCAAGGCTTCGGAAGCTCTGGAAGGCTACTTGGCTGGACGTAGAGGAGGCGCAAAGGAAAGTGTAGAATACAACATTTCCTCTTTCATAGTGCCAAGGTTCACAGAAATACTAATCAACCTTGTGCTCACCTTCTGGTTTAAAGTGGATGGCTTCTCCAGCGCTCTTGTTGCCAGAAGGACAATAAGAGACTACCTGGTTGATACCAAAGGTAGTGGCCTCGCTGCGAATGCATTTTTAACCAAGGTTGATGTAAAGTACGATGATAATTGCACACAGGTTTGTCAAGTTCTTTTCTTTAGAGGTAATCATGCACGCATCATCACCTTTTCCACGGGTTTTGTCAACCTGATTTCTTCTCTTGGCTGGGCTCTGCTTATTTCATTTGAAGGTGGACCTGATAGTTCCCCACCACCCTCTATGACCATAATTGCAGTCATAATTGCAGCCATTGGTACAGCTATAGGGATGGACATCGCACGTTATTTGTTTGAAAATTCGGGCCATAATGAAGTTTTAAAGGTACTTTTCTGGATTATTGTGATCGTGTTTTCACCGATTATCGTCCTACCATTGCTAATCGTATTGTTGCTACAAAGAAATCGTGACATTGTTTACTGGGTTTCAATAATGATTTACGTATTTTTTATTTTCGAGACCGCGTGCATGGTATCATGGAGCGCAGTGGCCGGAACCCTTGGTATAAAGGGTTTTGGAAGATGGGTATACGCTGCTCTTCAGATACTGGTTTGGCTCAAGTGGGCATTCGGCAGTTTGACTCTCTCTTGCGAGATTTCCATAGAATTTAGGGGGAGAAATCCTAGGGAATGGGGAACTCTGACGTACTCTTCTGCGTTCATGCTCAACGCTGTTCTAGCTGGTGTTCGGTGCAAGTGGGAGCCATGGCCATGGAAAGGCAATCATTTATTTCCAAGAAAACTGGGGCCTTAAACCTATCATTGCATACTTTTATCTTCTTGTCAGAGGTGCAGATTACTAGTTTAGTTCTGTAACGGCTTGCCGTTGATGTATTTTTTGATATGCAGCCCACTTTTTTTGGAGCATCCATTGTATTAATTTTTGAATCAAATAAATTTTATTATGTATTATTTTCAAATTATACTTTTCAAATTATCATCTTGGCAGATAAACATATCCCTTGTCAGTTTGAACCCCAAAAATTTTTGAGCTTTAATTTAAGATATGATTGTGAATATTTAGTATGCGATGTATCCTACTGTTTGACATAGTATGATGCAAAGATGGCACATATTTCAATAATAATTAAATTAAAACATAAAATATATAATAAAGTTATTATTATTATTTTTCCTTCTAAGTCTATTATTATTTTTAAAATTTTGGATTAGTGATTCAGTTTTTGATAAATATTTAATATTTATAAATGTCTCTGTAAATTTAGATTTTATTTTAATTAAATATTTAATATGTTAATTATATTTTATTTATTATTATGATAATGCTAGAATTAATGTTTTATATAAAATTATATTTATTTGGCCTAAATTATGAAATGAATACCACAATATATTTTATAAATTTATGATACAAATATATTTAAAAAAAAAACCATTATAAAAAAAATATAAAAAAATACCAAATTCAATTCCATATAGATATATAACCTGCAGGCCCTCGAGCACATGTTACCCTCCAGCACATGTTACCATGTGAAAAGAACCTGTTGCTGACCTTTAATAACATTTACTTTATTGCATTCTCACAAAACATGCTTCACAATTTCCAACTTGCCTAACAAGACACTATTTATCTTCTATTATTATTATAGTTTTAAAAGTTTGAAATATGTTGGAAATGAACTTATAACATACATGAGAGTGTGCCAGGAATGGAATTTGTAACACGCGTCAAAGTTTATTATTATTCAAAATAATCAATCGAATTGTTTATGAATTCTGACATTATTAGTGATCCGAAAATTAAATCAAAATACTTTATTTATTAATTAATGAGTGTTTTTTTATGAAAATTATTTTACTATTTTAAGTTTAAAAGATTGAAATGATATAAAGATTAATTTAATTCATTTTAATTCCAGATTTATTTTGAGTTGCAGAGTTGAGAAAGATCAAATTTATTTTCATTCAAGATGATCTAGCTAGTTTAATTATTGATAATTATTATTTTATTTTATTTTTATTTTTATGTCATTTTATTTAGTGAAAATGTTTTAATTAAAATTAAAATTATTAATTTTATTTATTTAATTTTAATTGTACATCATTTTTATTTTTATTCTTGTGTAATTTGACTAGTAAAAACATTTAAATAACATAACCTAATCTTATAACATCTCTTCCATACTCTTTCTAGATAGTGCCTCTAGGGTAAATATTCACATGGTCTTTGTGTAAAGTATGAATATACAAATCAATAAGTGGTAATGTTTAGTGTGAAATTATTTTTGCTCTTAAAATATTTAATTCATATTTACAAAAAAAATTAATAAATTTAATGTTCCTCGTATCATTATCAACCTGATGCACCATGTGAATTCATCATTAGGATGGTGGAGAGTATGTAGCCTCGGTAATAGCCTATTTCGACACGAGCCATGTGAATTCGTCATTAGGATGGTGGAGAGTATGTAGCCTCGGTAATAGCCAATTTCGACACGAGCCAGGTTCTAAGCTTCGATTTGTTTTAATTTATGATAATCAATCATTGATATTCATGGGTGCAAGGTCTAATGTAGGGAATTCATTGCAGGTTCATAAGAACATTTCTTTTAAATTTATAGCCAAGTGGGGAACATCTTTGTTACTTTTTTGTTTCTACTTAGAGCTAAGCTCCACTCTAGCTTTCATGCTAAGCTGTTAGTATTTTCATCCAGGGATGAGAATTTGGGTCCTCAGTTATCTCCCTTCGTTGCTCGAATTTTGCTCTCCCCTTCATGTTCTATGCCTTCCTCCTCAACTCCACATAGTTGAGAAATGAAGGCTAGTCTTGGATCTTACCTATTTGTCTCATTATTGGGTCCACTTCTCACTCATTCAAACTTATATGTATCCCCAACTCGGCCTTGTATTCAATACCTATCTCTCTCGATCATTTCACTAGTGCACCCCTACCCCTACCCCTACCTCCCACATGGCTTTACCCTCACTTAATTGAGTTTTAACACTAGCATTCAACTGCAAATAATTATTCCTCGACAATGAGCTATATCTTGTGGAGGAGTGGCGTACTACTACAAGATGGGCTTTCAAGCTCAAATGCATGTAGAGGCATTGAAAATGTGCTACATGAATCACACCCCACCTCAAATTTAGGAATAAATTGTTGAGGTAGAATGAGGAATAACAATGGAATGTGTATGCTTATCAAATGTGGAAAATTGCAGGTGAATTCATCTATTAGATTCCAGATGTTGTGCACATAAGGGGAAGACTCAATAAACATATGTACACCATTGATATCTACAAGCACCTGAAAATGTTGCTTGAGAGAATCCCCAAGGATATAAATGAAGCTTGGGAGAAAATTTTGTTGATGTTAAATGAGTTGTAACTCACAACCCAAGAATTAGATTGATGTCTACAAAGGATTGAAGGTTACCTAGACCTCCCTCCAGATTCCATTGTTGTTAGAGAATCAGATTCTCCCAAATCAAGTTGATAAACTCTCTTCAATCTACTTCTATTTGCGAAAAGACTCCTTGGAGATTCACTCCAGATAGAGTGCATACGATTAAATCAGCCAAATACAAAAGTCCCCCCAGAAGAGAAAGCATTGAACAAGCTATAGACATGGCAGTTGACAGTGTTGTACTACATGATTGGGTTATTTCTTATTTAGCAAAAAAAAAAATTTAATGGAGAAAATTGTAGAAGAAGTCACTATTTTCTATGAGTACCTTGTCACATTACAAAATGTAAATTATGACAAGGGAAGTGAAAATTTGAGAACTCAAAATTAAAGTTCATAATAAAAAGGTTTTTTATCAAGAATAAATTAATATTGATGTGTTTGGTGTGACCCATGTGGCTCATGATATTGCATCAATCTACTAGTGAGGCACTTACAGAGTCCATTGGAAAACATGAAATAGAGAACTTGAGACTAAAAAAAATAATAAAATAGCTAAAAGACACTCTAAATCAAGTTCCTTTGTTAACAAATTCACTAGAAATATGGGCACCACCAATGTCAATTTCTACCCCTGCTACAACGCATAGATCTAATAAATTCGTCAATATCCTTAATGCAATGAAATCATATATAATCAGTGACATATGCAAAATATTTGAAACTATTGATCATGCATGGCAAGAAACTTTCAATTTACTACGTTTAGCACAAGAAATTAAGTCGTTTTTCAATTTGGTTAAAAGTAATCTTAAGCTAGATAGGAAATTCATTGACAATGAGTTACTTACGTTTAGTATGATACTTAATTACTCTCTGATCTAGAGAAATAAAACAAAGGACTCCCAGATGTTAATCAAATGAAGAAAGTGGAAGTTAGATTGTCCGAGAGAATTAACAAACTAGCAAACATCATTTCTGAATATGAAAGCATAGACATTAGAAGAGGTGATGCCTTTCTCAAGTAGGTAAATTTTTTTGAGGACCTAAATGGTCTACATGGAATCATACACAGTTTTAAATTAATTTCAAGAGACATGATAATGACTGAATTGGAAAAGCTAAAACAATCAAAGTCAATGGAGTTTGACAACGTAATTGATTTTACCATAGAATAAATTAGAAAATGGCTAATTAATTTTGTTAATATCAATGAACATAAGTCTATCCTGGTTGAACAATTGGAAGAAGATGCTAGGAAAATAGAAAAGGAGACATTCAATGAAAATGTCAAAATGGAGAATATAATCACTTCCATCAAAGATTTTATTAAAACTATGGTCAGAAAATTTCTTCAAGAAATCATGGATCTGATAAAATATTAACATACAAAAAATCACAATGTATGCTTTCACATATTGTAAGTGTTCTTAAATCTTTCAACATTCATTTTTCTATTTACTAGTATTTAACCATTCAACTTTGTTAGTTGTGTTATCATGAGCTAAGCTAATTCTTGTATGATATTTCTTGTTTTTCCTTGTAGATGCCTTTTTCATATTATAGTTCATGAGAGCCCAATGCCATCGCACATTGGGACAAACATATTTACTTTTGCAATTAAGTATCATGATTTTTAATTCTGGTTCCAATTTCGACTACTATCTTCTAGTTAAGACTCTTGTTGAGGAGGTAAATCCCCTCTGCGGACAGAGGCGATCCCTACTAGCCCAGCAGGGGTCTAGCAACAATCACGAAATGTTACGACGCAAGTTCCTAGTTATGAATGAAAAGACTAAATATGGAAGCCTACCTGGAATCCAATCCTACGATCTGAAGAAGAGAGCGTTCCCGTTCCTCAGCCTCGGCAGATCACGATCCTCCACGATCTCCGCGGATGGACACCTGCACATGCAAGAAACAAACAGATACAAGCATAAAATCTGGCATACGTAACTAAATATCAGTCAGAAAGGATATTACTCATATTAACATCATCGAAAATAGAGTGGAACCATAATCGTAATCATTCATTAAATAACAATCGAAGAAAGATTACAACCAATGTTCTGACGTCGTGTTCCCCTTCGGATGGGTCTCCAGTCGTTCACGTCTCACAAAGCTCGCCAGGGAAAGGGAAAACCTCTCCAGAGTCTCTCAACGATAGTCTCCTTACTTGAGTCGGCCTTAAGGGAAGAAAGAGGGCTCTTACAGCACAAAGGCTCTTGGGAATTTGGAGATTCAAAGCTTAGGCACTTCAAGACTAGCTTGCTATGGAATTGAGCAGGCTTTTATAGATGGAGAAGGAGGGAGTTGGGATCCCTATTATTGTGGGATTGGCCCTATCAACAAGGAAGGTTCCATGGGAGGTGGCAAAACCACTTCCCTTCCATAGAACTCTCGCAGCCAAACCTCCCAACTCAAGATAGGCAATGGTTTCTGAGTTTGTTGGAACTCAACTTCCGCCATCTTTATTTAAAAAACAGTCCCTAAATTGGGTGGCGCGACTACTGCTCTATGACAGAGCGCCAGTTGGCGCGACCTCTTTGCAAGATTTTCCCCATTGGCGCGAGTACTGAACTGCCTGCCCGCGCCAATGCAAAAAGGGATGTTTTTCATGATTTTTGCAAGGAGATGTCTCAAGGGAAAATGAAGCTCATGCTTAGAGGAATGCATTGATGATGTTTTCAAGGCATGACAATGTTCACAAGTCACAAAATGGGTCCTCCATTGTGCGGGACGGGGAATGGTAGGGACGGTGACAAATTACTGTATAACAGATGCCCCCTAAAGTATGAGGCCCGAGAGAGAGAGGGGTGAAATGCTTTACGAGAACATGTTCAACTGAAGGCCCGCCGTCGGAAAACCTGCGCAGAAAGATACAACCGATATCTCAAGTACATGATGTATAAGTGGTATGGACGCAGCCATCCGAAACAGAGTATGCTATAATCCGGATCCAGGGCATGGGCGCAGCCATCCAACTAAGATCAAATAAATAGACTCAGGTATGGTCGCAGCCATCCAATCAATGAGTCATGTACATAATGATAATAATCCACAATCGCAGCCTGGATTACAACAGACACAATCCAGGGTCTTGCGCTCCATCTCGACCCAACGGAGTACAAGTTCAAGCATGTGAATATGTGAGCTGAAGTCGAACATGCAAGAACATCGCCTGATTACCAGCCAATGATGAAAGCTGTTAACAGACGTGAGAGGAACCACCAATAATGACAATGGCCCTCAAGGTACTACGGGTACAATCTACGGCGTGCGAATAAATGAGTTGACGTCGAACACCCGCATAATCACTCGATCGGAGGCCAATGATGTAAACCTCACGTCGAATGTGACGAACTTGCCATTGAGGCATGCAGGCTCCAAGGTACCATCAGGAGTCTCTAGACCAACTTCCTGGATAATGAGTTGAAGTCGACAGGAAGTGACCTTGATCGAAGGTGGGCCATAATGATTTCCACATCATCGACACGAGACAGAGGAACATAATGTTTTGTTGTGAATCAGGATCATATGAGAAACAGAGGAAGGTTGATATTCGCAGAGGCCAACTTCTCTTGAACATATAAACGGCACGACAATGGACTTGGCAGTATTTGACATCAACAGATCAAAGGTCATGGTGACGAGGCAGTGAACAGATGAGAGGTCAAAAGAGATTACCCAAACCCATGGAAGCAAAGTGAAGCAACGAGATGAGATGTCCCCAACCCGACACGGATGCAGACAAGTGCCATGTTCAAGAGCGACATACTGCCGACGACAACGACAATGGTTCCATTTTCCCCCACCATTTCTGGCGAGTACCCCAATTATTTTTGATAACAAGCTTGAAGGGGACAGCATATGCTTGTAATATAAGTCTGCCCTTCGGGCGAATCCATCCTAGTGCATTTAACGAGTCCTAGGAAGGAGGAACTCGGAGAACTTCATTTCGACTGGATCCGATGTCATCAGGGTTTAACGAGTCTGACAAAGGGAGAACTCGGCGTCTTTTCATGTTTAGAGAGTTTGAAAAGACAGCAGAAAAGTAAACTCCACAGGTCCCTTTTCGTAAATAGTTCCTCAGATCCGAAAAGGTAGAAAACAATATCCGAGAAAACCTCCTAGTCATGATAGGCTAGGGTATTCCTTTTTCGTAATCAATCCATCCCAGCCCGAAAAAGGGTTAAACGTATACTGGGTAGATGTCGATTCATGTCCATTTTAACGAGATTGAAACGACAAGGGCCTCGGCAATCTTTTCATGTTTAGAGAGTCAGAAAAGAGCTGAAAGATGACTCCGGAGTGACTTTTTCGTGTATTTACCGAGTCCGAAAAAGTATAAAATGCAACTCGTTTCCATCGTTAAAGTCGCAAATACCTGTTGCTGCACATACCAAGCAAGTGTAAAACCCATTTCCGACATAACATATTCAAATATTTGATAAAAATAACTTTTAAAACCCATTTCAAGTCGAAAAAGCTATAAATATGTCAAAATGGTAAAAATAAAATAACATTTACTATTTACCTTGGTAAAAAGCAACAGTGATCCATTTGGAGCAGAAACTTCTGACGGCGATTGCGACAGATCCGGTTGACCATTCAGTTTCTCGTCTGCTACAGGTAAGAGGCGC
Organism: Pinus albicaulis; assembly: GCA_034641835.2. Lineage (NCBI taxonomy): Eukaryota > Viridiplantae > Streptophyta > Pinopsida > Pinales > Pinaceae > Pinus > Pinus albicaulis. The sequence continues at coordinate 507,774,505 of CM076575.1, read as the reverse complement.
TCCCTTGCTCTACATTTTCATCCATTTTTTGATAGTTTTACCCTGTAAATCAGTTCTCTAGGGCCACTTTTGAAATTTTAGGGCCGCGCTCATTGGTGCGGGTATCGGGCACGGACCCGCGCCAATGGCCTTTTTTATACAAAGGGCTTGTGCCATGTGGCGCGACTGTTCACAAAACAGCCACGCCAGCGGCCGAACCTAAAAATCTGCCTAAAAAATCGACATTTAGACAAAATTGCATGGAATTTGAGGCTTATCAGAGATCTAACTAAGGGTTTATGACCATATGAATGCAGGTAATCAAGAAAAATGGCGATTGAATGGAAAGAACGAGAGCATGGAGAGGAGGATGAACAGGCCATTCAAAGCGAGGCTTGCATGAATGCCCTCAGAAACTGTGGGCTGAAAAAGTTCTTCCTCACATACATTACGTGACTGTTGACTCCTCCGATGTTGATCGATGTCTGGGATGGAGCATGACAATTAATTCGGGCTACGAGATCGGGTATTGCATTTGGAGTTTCGATGTTTATTTCATTACGGATTGTCCGCAGGAGGTCAGATCCACTGTCTTGGCCGGAAACGGACCATGCAGGGAGAAGATGGAAAGTGATGTACAGGTGTCTTGAGGAGCACAAATGGGATCAGGAAGCAAGAAGGTGGATATCCACACTATCCCTGATCTGGAATTGAGAGTTGTCCTACATACCATCACGCGGGCTGCAGGGTCGCAGGCACCGCACGAGGCCACAAAGGCCCAACTCCTGCTGGCCTCAGAATGCATGAGTCCCCTACTGTTCGATTGGGCAACAGCAGTAACAATCAACATGAAAAGGCAGCTCACAAAATGCAAACAAGGAAAACTGAAACAGTTTGGTTATGGTTCCATCCTGGTATCGTTCATTCTAGAATGCTTACCAATATTCCAGGGCCAAGGGGCCTCAGTAGCAGATCCGATACCACGAGAGCCAAGAATGGCTCGCTGGGCAGCATTAATGCCCAGAGCTGGAGGGGGCCAACAGATGTCCTGGAGGCCGGAGTTCTTTAGGTGGTTACGGCGCCAGCTGATTATAGTGGAAGACTAGCCCTATGTAGGAACTGACTTCAACAGAGACCCAGATCTCCCACTGCCAGAAGGAGATGACTGGGACGAGGAGTTGGGTAAGACCTCATATTTTTGATTTTGTATGTTTTATGTTTTTTTTTGTTAATACACATTCGTCCTAACACATTTCATATATGTATGCAGATGTGGGACCCGAGAGACCAGATGGGATGTCTCCAATCTCACGAAGGACACAACTCGCCCCTGATCCTCAGGGGGAGGGCACCGGAGGAGAGGAGTTGATCCAGAATCTCGAGGGCATTTCCCACGGGATCCCAGACTATGCTCGGCTGGCAGATGTACTGATGGCATACCAGCGCCACACGGTGGGAGTTCCGAGTCGGATCCACCGAATCCTGAGATGCTTAGTGCGTGCAGTCACATGCTATCATGAGCACCATGCGGATTAGCTCTTAGGATTTATACCACACCTATTTTTTGAGAGACATACCGTCTCCGGATGTACTTAAGACAATTATGTATATTTTTGACTTTATGTGACACACTCTATGTAAACATTTCGATATCTATATATATATGCATATCTATTTCTGGATGGATCTTTCTTTACATGTGATGATGATTTATAAATTGCGCAAATGTCTGTCTAATACCAAATTTGCTACTGCATCTGTTAGTGTATTCAAATGCCTGGGTATATGATGATATGTAATGTAGTCAAAATTCCTTTCCAGTAATCGAATACGCAGATACAGACGTAAGATGGACGGGTTTCTTACCGAATAGTGTCCGTTCATTTGTAACACCACAAGTTGTGAATCTAGATATACGAGCAATTCACCGATACCAAGGTTTACTGCCTCGGTTAATAATTCTAACACAACACTATATTCCGCGATGTTGTTCGTGGTACGTCCTAGACACACTCCTTGCAGGTCAATCAACTCACCAGCAGGATCATAGATTACTCAGGCTGCTGAAGACAGATTCCTAGTACTACGGGAGGCACCATCCGCGAAACCAACAAATGGATGAATAGACATCTGCACAACCAAGAAGACCCGATCAGCAGAAAGATGTTTACAAAGCACACCACACTATGCACACAAATGAAAATCACACACCTATGTACACACACCACACCAAGAAATCACTTTAGGCATAGTACTTTTTAAGGTACAGCCCATTTCTGGGCTGCGCCATCGGAACTCCTTCATAATCTATAAGCTCGTAGGCCCCATTTTTCAAAACGCGCTTTACTATATAGGGCCCATGCCACATAGGTTGGAGCTTACCAGCTCCAAGCTTGTCATGTGCTTGATCGTACAGGAGGATGAGGTCTCCTTCAATAAAGGAATGAGGAGAAACAGATTGATCAAAATGAGTTTTGACCCTCTTCTTTTGTGCTTCGATAACCAAAGCAGCCAGACGACGGGTTTCATCTAACCGTTCCAGATAAAGGAGACGTTCTTCCTCAGCAGAAGTATCAGGTAGAAGCTCCACAGCTAATTTCAATGAAGGAATCTCGCATTCAACCGGAAGAGTGGCTTCCAGACCGTACACCAATTGAAATGGTGTGAATCCAGTTGCACTCTTAGCAGATGTTCGGTATGCCTAGAGAGCTGAGAACAGTTGGAGATTCCAATTGGATTTGTGAATACCAACTGTTCGCTGAAGCATAGTGACCAAAACCTTGTTCACTGCTTCAACCTGACCATTCGCTTGAGGGTAGTATGGTGTTGAGCTATCGTGACGCAAGCCCAACGTTGAAGTCAGCTCCGCCATCATGTAATCTCGGAAATGAGTACCGTGATCAGTGACGATGGCTTGAGGAACCCCGAACCGTGCGATAACGTGGTTGAATATAAATTGAGCAGCCGTTTTCCCGTCAGCAGCTAGTGTAGGCATCGCCTCGGCCCACTTAGTGAAGTAGTCGACGGCGACAATGATATACGCATGGCCCCCGGCCGAGTGAGGGTTACACGTCATAAAATCCACGCCCCATTTCGCAAAAGGGCCGACGGTAATAACGGGATGCAATGGCAAAGGCGGCGTGTGCATCTTGCGCTGAAATATCTAGCATGGATGACATTTACGGACTGCAGTGATACAGTCTTTGAATATGGAAGGCTAGAAATAACCTGCTCGCAGAATCTTCTGGGCAGTAGCATACCCGGACATATGTCCACCACAGGCGCCACTGTGGCAGTCATTTAGGACCTTCTCGGCCTCTTCCAAGGTTAGGCAGCGCCGGAGCACCGAATCTACTCCAACGCGATATAAGGTATCTCCTACTATACGGTAGGGTTGGGACTGGTGCCGAATCCGACGGCGGGCAGCTTTATCCAACTCAGACCGAAATGTCGAGGTCTGAAGATACACTATTATGTCACCGTACCAAGGGTCACGAGTACTGATGAGGAAAAGCGTTTCGTCTGGTATATGGTCTTCAGAGTGTGAGGGAGCAGAGTTTGTAGGGAGAGAACATATCAAATCCGCGAAGACCAGTGATTTAGTTGACTTAGCAGTAGTGAAATCCAAGTCAAACTCCTGCAGGATCACAATCCATTTGGAGTACTTGCCCCCCAGTAATTGTCTAGAAAGAATATACGTCATAGGGTTGCAGTCTGAAACCACTGTTATTGTGCGCAAAAGGATGTAATGGCGAAAGTGTTGTACAACGTGTACTACTGCTAATGCCAACTTCTCGACATGTGCATAACGTGTTTCCACGTCGAGAAGGTTTCGAGACAGGTAATAAACAACATGTTCATCACCATGATCGTCATCCTGCACCAAGACCATGGCTATGGTGCTAAATGCGGCGGCTAGATATAAAGTGAAGTCGCGGTGGTAGTCCGGAGGACGAAGCAACGGAGCATTGACAAGCAACGTCTTCAGCTTCTCAAAGGATTCCTGAGCAATTTCGTCCCAATGAAAGGGAACTTTCTGCTTCAACAAACGAGTGAATCCTTTGGCCACCTCGGCATAATTCGGGATAAAGCGCCGAAGAAAATTCGCTTTCCCTTGCAGACTCTGTAACTGATACAGGGAGGAGGGTGATGGGAGATTTACGATGGCCTCGACCTTTAGAGGGTCAAGGCGAATTCCGTCTTTCGAGACTATGAATCTTAAAAGACGGCTAGCGTCGACGCAAAAGACGCATTTATGAGGATTGAGCCTAATATTGTAGCGCCTGCAACGAAGAAAGATCTGGTGGAGATGCTCAGGATGGTCCTCTCGCTTACCCGAATGGGCTGGCAAGTCGTCCAGATAAGGCTGAATGATATGGCGAATGTCATGAAAAGCGTAGGACATCGCACGCTGAAAAGTGGCTCTAGCGTTCTTTAAGCCGAACGGGAGTTTCTTATACGCGAAAGTGCCCCACGGACAGATGAATGTGGTCTTGTGTTGATCCTCGGGTGCAATATTGATTTGGTTATATCCTGAGAAACCGTCCATTAAGGAATAGATCTCACTCCTAGCGCATTCGTCGATGATCTGGTCGATAAACGGAGTGGGATAATTATCCTTTGGACAGGCGCGATTGATGTCGCGATAATCCACACAGACTCAAATTGTACCCTGCTTTTTATCGACAGGGACAATGTTAGACACCCATTCTGTAAGGGGGATGGGATAAATAAAACCCGCGTTCAGAAGTTTTTCAACTTTTGCCTTGATGGCGGTGGCTTTCCGAGGATGCATGGGACGTAAGCGTTGGCGCACGGGTTTCGCACCTGGATAGGTTGGAATCTCGTGCACTACAATACTAGGATCAATCCCCGGCATTTCCTCGTAAGACCATGCGAAAAAATCTCTGAATTCTTTGAAAAGCTCAGTATAGACTTGAATCTCATCGGGAGAACAAGTCACACCCACATGAATATTCTCAACGATCCCCTATTTAACGGAGATGTTGATTGGAATAGTTTGAGTAATGTTACCCAGGTTACCCTCCGAGAAAACCTCGTGCGTCAAGATGGGTGTTTGAAGAGGAGGGGAAGGAACCTGAGTAGCATAACGCTCCAGACAATCAGTCATTGCCCCCAAGCTGGGCATAAACAAGGAGCGATGATGTCCATCGCCCCAAGGCAGCTCCTCAAGAGACATAGTTTCAATGATAGCCTCATCTGAAGGAAAAGTCTCTCTGAGAGGATCAGGTGAATCAGCCTGACCAAGCCAGGGGGATTGGGAGTAGACGTCGAGAGCCATGCTCAAAGGAGCATGCTGAGGAGGTGGAGGATCCGATGCTGCAACAATCTCACAGTAACTGATCTCTACTAGCGTTAAAGGCATGGATTCTCCAAACTCATATACCTGCTCAGGCGTAGGAATAAGCCAGGGGTCATCGGACCTGGACAACATGTTGACTTGAGCAGTATGCGGTGGCAGTGCGGGAAAGATACCCATGAGGACTGGGTCTTTGAAGAGACCAGGTCCTACACTGTCTGGGGGATTCAGAATTTGATCCACGTATTGCACGTTGTTCTCAGAGTTAGAGGTGAAAAATGACAACTGATCCACCGTGACAATCTTGCCCTCGTGAGGGAACTTAATGAATCGAAAGACGGTAGATGGCACGCAGAGCATGGCATGGGTCCAGCTGCGGCCAAGAAGTATATTGTAGTTGAGTTTAGCGTCAAATACCTCTAATTCTACGTTGACATTTTTTCCCTGTAATGTGATCGCAAGACTCTCGAGAACGCCCAGGTGTTTAGATTCCCGACCATCAAATGCCTTAAGGGCATTGGGAGATGACGACGAGGCTGGAGATTCGATGGCCTTCCAGCAAGCGGAGGACATAACACAGGTAGATGCACCCTCATCCACGACGGCCCTATGAATGTTCAGACCGTTAATCCCGACTTGAATAACCAAAGCGATTTGATGTGGAAGCCAGGGATTGAAATTCTCCAGATCGAAGGTGAGAAGGCTCGAGTCAGCAGGATCAATGCCACCGATTGCAGACAGTAAAGCCTTCCGTTGTGAAGGACAACTTTGAAGAACCTCAAGTGCAGACATAGCACATGGTGCCTGTGCCAGATCCTCAACAATACTGTAATGTTGAGCGGCACGAGCGTTTGGATTGTAAGAAGATCTTCGAAGAACACCCTTGGGAGGTGGCTTCACAACGGGTTCGAGAGTCGGCTTCTCGATTTCCAACGGACCAGAGACAGGTGGGGGAGGCGGCCCATCCGCAACTGCCTTCCCGGGTGCCTGCCGTGATTCGTTGTAATCCTTCGACCGTGTAGCGACAGAGATAGGTGCAACACTCTTCACCGTGAAAACCTGAGACCCAAACGGTACAGATGGTGACACCTGTTCGACCATCTGGGTCTGCTGAGATGGAAATGGCTCTTTTAAAACAGCCAGAGTCCCTTTAGGGCCTTTAAGAAGTTGACTAACCTCGAATCGTCGTGGACAATCCTTAGTATAGTGGTCCCCTTCACAGATGAGGCAAGGGTACTTCGGTTTACGCTGGGAGCCATCCTCAGTACGAGATTTAGATTCTAGTTTTGGGGCATCAGATTTTGATTTGCCTTTTCCCTTCTTCTTCCCCTTGGAGGATTTTTCCGTAGGATTGGCCTGAACGGCATTCACCTCCGTGGTTTTACTAGAATCGGATGAGGCGGGATTAGCAGAGGTATTGTTGGAAAAATTAGCCTTCTGCTTCCCATTCGAAGATTTCTTCGAATTTTGAGAGACAGAACCAATGACACCATCCACCGCAGGGGTAGGTGGAGCCTTAGTGGTTCCGGGCCGTGGAGCATCAGTCAAGATGTCATAAAGCGTGCCAGACTGAGAATAGACAAGATCCAGGTACTGGGCACGCGCGATGGCTTGTTCCTCTGTCACACATGCTCCCATCGCGATATCCTGAGCGATTTTATTCACAAAGGAGGTGGTGAACTAGTGAGTCAATATCTGATCAGGTATGTGAAACTTGATCAGTCTACGACGGCGCCACCACTCATGAATGTGATCTGAGATGTGAGTGGCTTTATCCTGCTTCAGGGAAGTCAGGAGGTGCGTCCCAACTTCATAACGAACCGGTAGCTGGAAATGCGTGAGGAAAGCCATGGCTAAAGAGTTGAAATCTTGAAAAATGCCATGGGATAACTCTATGTACCACTTAGCAGCAGCTCCAGTTAAAGTACGCTGGAAGAGGCGCAGGCGAATCGAATCGTCGACCCAAGAGTTAGACAAACACCAAAGATGATACGTCATCACATGTGCCTGGGGGTCCTCCCTAGCTTTTCCCTCAAACTTGGGACAATCACCTGGTATCTTGGTGGGAACTGGAGGCCAATACGAATTATGTAAAATCGGATCATTGGTCAACTTTGAAACATCCGGCAGTTCCAAGGTAGCCAGGAACGGCAATGGAGGATTAACTGCCATGCCAGGCCCAGGATGAGGTCTAGTACCCATACTCCACGATGGTTGTGAATATCCTTGCCCCCACGAGTTTTGTCCCGCAGGATTCTGACCGTAAGGGGCGTAGGCCGTATAACCAGACTGATTGGGATGCTGGTAACCATAGTGTGGGGCTTGATAACCAGGGTACGGACCCTGATTAGGCGTCGGCCCCATATAAGCAGCGTTTGGATTCGGCTGCTGAGTGTAGGTAAAACCGGATGGAGGAGGATAATACTGAGAGCCTCTGGGGTGGTTATAGTTCGGTTGAGACTGACCATGAGGATAATAACCACCCTGAGGGTGAGTAGGCTGCTGAAAAGTGGAACCCTGTGGAGCCTGATATGTAGGGCGCAGCTGTTGATTTGGCTGCGGCATTGAATGAACCGGCTGCTGGGCAGGGTTAATGGAATGAACGGGCTGCCCTGAATGAACAGGTTGACCCGACTGAGAGGGCTGACCTGAGTGAACAGGTTGACCCGGATGTAAGGGCTGACCTGAATGACCAGGTTGACCCGGATAGACAGGCGGCGCCGGTTGCGCAGGTTGACCTGGTTGTAAGTGAGCCCCAGGTTGTACCGGATGGGCCGGTTGGCCTGGAGGCGGGACACCAGGTTGTACAGGATGAACCGCTTGGCCCGGTGGTGGAACAGGACCAGGTGCTTGCTGGAAATCGGTTTGACCTGAAGCAAAACCATAGGATGGTCCTAGCTGATATGCAACATTAGAAACAACAGGATACTGCAGTTGCATCGGTAAAGAAGGCTGGATTTGCCCCCCAGGACCATAGACCGGTCCCGGTTGGTACCTCGGCTGAGGTTGGATAGGTTTACCGGAAGGGCTGTAATACTGTCCTTGCGGACTGTACGATTGCCCTTGCTGGCCCACAGGGTAGCCCTGGATGGGCTACCCCTATGGATCATAAAGATAGCCAGGTTGGCCCGCAGGTTGGCCTTGGAAAGGTTGTCCTTGCAGGTTATAAGCCTGGTTATATGGTAAACCTTGAGCATAAAGATAAGCCTCAGGAGCGGGTAGACGCAAAATCTCCCCGTGCTCGTCATACTGACCTGGGAAAGCATACACGGGAGTACCATCCTGTGCATAGTGCGAAAAGTAAGATCGGTAGGGATCTTGGGAGGACGGTCCAACCTCGGCGTTCGGCTGTTGCAAAGACAACTGATACTCCTCTGGAGAGATGTTCTCCGATATAACAGTGGCTAGATAGACATATTTAGTAGTTGGCCTAGCCCTAGTAACAGATGCTGAGACAACAGGAGAAGAGGCGGCCACACAGACAGTGGGCCGGACGGGAACAGAAGTGACGGGCGTCTGAGGAGACACCCCGGGTGTAGTAGCAGTTGGCCTCGAAGCAGGGGATGATATTCCCATAGAGGCTGTAGCTGAAATGATCTGACCCAGAGATCTGTATCCTTGTGGTAAAGAAGGACTGGCTGTTGACATGTTAGCCAGCTCAGAGTTGTCTCCCTCAAACAATCTACGCGGGAAGAGCTGATAGTCTTCACCGGACGTTGGAATTTCCTCACCAGAATCACTCATGGTTGATCCTGCCGTTAAATCACGCAAGAGACGGCGAGGACTAGGAGGAAATACAGCAGCAACAAAAGGCGAACCCGAGGTGAGAGAAAGGAAATCAGCTCCTAATCTCAATTCAGACACAGGGTCCGAAAAGGGCCAATTGAACTCAACTGGTCCTCCAAAGGGTTGCTCAGCGAGAACCGGTCCCCCGTTAGGAAACTCGGAAACAACAGGCTGCTGTGGTTCGACAGAGGATTGGGAAGCCTCTGAAGAATCGTCCGTGTAAGGACTACCAGTAGACGAAACCGAGGGTTCCGCCACTGTGGCAAACGACAAGAGAAGAAAAAACCAACACACACACGGGCTGAAAAAGAGTTAAGACACATGATCAAATGGTCAACAAGAAATATCTAAGCGGGCGTGTAATCATGGGTGATTAATTTTTACCACATTGAAAAGTAAGAAACTCTACCGTTTCATGTTTTAAGAGTCGAGAAACGATAGAAAGATGACTCTATCTCTTTCAGATTTGATACAAGCGTGAAAGGACAAGCGCTTGACGGTCTTTTCAAGTTTAGGGAGTCAGAAAAGACCAAATGACTGCTCAGGAAAAACTAGGCACAAAGGGTGTACCAAATATCCGTGAACCGCAATATACACCTTGGTTTGAAAAATGAAACAGAAATCGACCAAGGACTTTCCGTACGTGCAGGTAGTCTCCCCGAATGCTGTGTTCGGTGTATCACGGGTATAGGGCGGCAGACTCGGCTTCCTGTGGATAAAGGATTGAAAAACTAGAGGGGTCTCCCTTTATATACGCGACGGTACGGGGAGCACAAGTCCGTACTAGCGCTGTCTAAAGCCAAAAGGCGAACGACAGCTGCTAGGTTTAAAGACGCCGGAACACGTCTCTAGCCTAGACCTCTAAAAATGTTTCGTTAAATTTCAATGCTGCCTTAGGTTAATTGAATAAATTTTACAGTTGATCTTCAATTAGGTTTCAGTTTCAGGCCCTATCGTATGTAATGTCTCAAAAGACTCTTAAATGCAAAGCTACATGCCACAGTCCAACATTTCGTTCGATGAAAACTAGTTACAGAAGAGTTGAGAGCTTTTACACAAATGAAATGATCGGAAGACAAAAAATGAGATCTCTAATGCAACTAATGAAATTGAAAACTTTTCATTCAAATCACTAATCACTAGCAAAGTCGAAAAGATCACAATTGCACTAATTAACCAAAAGCAAAAGAGATTTTTTTTTTTAATTTTTTTTAATTTTTTTTATTTTCAACGTTTGATAGCTAAATGCATTAAACAAACTGAAAACAAACGGAACAAGTCGAGAAACGATGTTGAGAGAGCAAAACGAACCAATTTCACTCAATGACACAAGCAATCAGATCCCAAATCGACCAAAGTCTCTCAAAACCAAGAAAAAAACTCAAAGGCTCCAATGGACCGTGTGATCTAGGCCCAAAGCAAGACCAAACGAAATTTGAACGAAGGAATGAGCAATCACCCAAAAATCGCAACAAAACAATGAACAACTACTAAGACGATGCGGAGGAGCAATCAGAAAGTCGACCGGACAAACGAAACACCAAAACTCCCAAGGAGGGCTCGATACACTAAGCCACTAGATGCCCTAGGGCTTAAAACGTGAAATCGATAGATAAAAGCAAACAACCAAAGGACAAAGTTGAATTCCCAGTCAAACAGGACTCCAACACACTCAGGTAGTCGGAAAATCAAGAATAAAAGCACTGACTAGACCCAGAGAGTTCAAAACTGACCAAACTCAAAAACCTTACAGGAGTGGCGCGACTGTAAGGCTGCAACTGGCGCCAGAAAGCAATTGGCGTGGGCTAAACAAAAGCAACATGCGCCAATTGGCACGACTGTCAGGCTAAAAATCACGCCAGTCGAGTTTCTCAGCCAAAATTAAAAAAGAACTACTCCAGAAGCAGATCAATGTAAACTAAGCAAACCAAGAAGCAAAAAACAACAAAAGAACCCAGCCCAGAAGGCTAACCAAGCAAGGAAAATCATAAAACAATCAAACAAGACAATCCAAACAAGACAGTGAAATCCAGACGATCCCCAATGGAGTCGCCAAATTGTTGAGGAGGTAAATCCCCTCTGCGGACAGAGGCGATCCCTACTAGCCCAGCAGGGGTCTAGCAACAATCACGAAATGTTACGACGCAAGTTCCTAGTTACGAATGAAAAGAATAAAGATGGAAGCCTACCTGGAATCCAATGCTACGATCTGAAGAAGAGAGCGCTCCCGTTCCTCAGCCTCGGCAGATCACGATCCTCCACGATCTCCGCGGATGGACACCTGCACATGCAAGAAACAAACAGATACAAGCATAAAATCCGGCATACGTAACTAAATATCAGTCAGAAAGGATATTACTCATATTAACATCATCGAAAACAGAGTGGAACCATAATCGTAATCATTCATTAAATAACAATCGAAGAAAGATTACAACCAATGTTCTGACGTCGTGTTCCCCTTCGGATGGGTCTCCAGTCGTTCACGTCTCGCAAAGCTCGCCAGGGAAAGGGCAAACCTCTCCAGAGTCTCTCGACAATAGTCTCCTTACTTGAGTCGGCCTTAAGGGAAGAAAGAGGGCTCTTACATCACAAAGGCTCTTGGGAATTTGGAGATTCAAAGCTTAGGCACTTCAAGACTAGCTTGCTATGGAATTGAGCAGGCTTTTATAGATGGAGAAGGAGGGAGTTGGGATCCCTATTATTGTGGGATTGGCCCTATCAACAAGGAAGGTTCCATGGGAGGTGGCAAACCACTTACCTTCCATAGAACTCCCGCAGCCAAACCTCCCAACTCAAGATAGGCTATGGTTTCTGAGTTTGTTGAAACATAACTTCTGCCATCTTTATTTAAAAAACATTCCTTAAATTGGCTGGCGCGACTACTGCTCTGGGACAGAGCGCTAGTTGGCGCAGCCTCTTTGCAGAATTTTCCCCATTGGCGCGAGTGCTGAACTGTCTGCCCGTGCCAATGCAAAAGGAGATGTTTTTCATGATTTTTGCAAGGAGATGTCTTTAGGGAAATTGAAGCTCATGCTTAGAGGAATGCATTGATGATGTTTTCAAGGCATGACAATGTTCACAGGTCACAAAATGGGTCCTCCATTGTGCGGGACGGGGAATGGTAGGGACGGTGACAAATTACTGTGTAACAACTCTGTTCACCAATTTTGTAAAGAATCCTCACACGATGTTTTGAATTTGTATATATTTTAATTATAGCTATGATTATTGGCATTCAAATATGCATATAGTTCTTGTTAATGTAACTGTGTTTCTTACTATTTGAGAGTTCTCAAGCACAAAGACTAACTACTATGTTCCAATTCTGTGATAATTTTTTGTATAAGTTTTTGAAGATATGCTTTGATCCTTTAGATTACATCTGATGTTGTGTTATTGATTAAAATGAAAATGAACATTTGACAACAGTTTGGATCTCAGACACGCATATCTCAAGAATACAATACTAACACGATAAATAAATATATATGTGTGTTTTAATCTTCTAAAGTTGAAAAGATGTTAGATTTTTAGTATTGAGTTAATCTTATTGTGCAAAGTACAAAAGTGCAGAGGTAGCTTTCATTATGCTTCCTCTGCACTCTCTCATTCCACACAATGGAAGCTTAATTCATCATACATGATGCTAATTTGTACTCTCGTCAACCTTGAAATTTATATATTCAAAATCAATTTTTTGATTTAAAAAATGTACACGATTTTTCTCGCATATATTATTACATTAAGACATTCAATCATAGGTTTATTTGTCTCTTTGAAAATATTACTCACGAGTCAATATCATAATCGCTTTTTAGCAATCCAAACTATCCATTTTCATTGTGCTTCCTCTGCATTATGCATATTGAAAGCTTCTGTTGAGATTCAACAAGATGATGAAGCTTAGTGAAAATCAGTCGCCTTCACTAAGTGGGCCCATAGGCTATTTTTAGGTGCAAGTCTTTTTTAGACATGGTGATCATATTTCAGAAGTTGCAGGATGCTATTTGTGGATGGTTGGTCAAGTTGGAAAAATAGATGAAATTATATTTTTAGAAGATTGGGGGAAGTATATTTAGCCCTTAATAATAATCAGACTCTAAATATCAACTTATTCTCTTGGAGCACTTTATTTCAGTATACAGATTTGGAAAATCAGTGGGCTGAAGGAAGTACGCAATTCCTAGGGTTTACTAGTGGTTCATGCATGGAGGACTTAGTTAGAACTAAAGTGGCAAAGTTATGATAGAGTTGGAAGAGTAGTCCATGGAGTTGTTATTCAGTTTAACTCAATTATTGGAGTTAAACTCAATTGAGCTAGTTGTATCTAGTCTAACTGAATGATACACTAGTGAGAGTGGAGTGAATTAATTAGTTAATTAATTCACAAATAATAACTCACTAATCAACTGAAAAAATACAACAGTTAACTACAGTGCATGTCAGTTCCAGTGGAGACCCAGTGGAGAGGTAGGTGAAAGGGTGAGATGGACTATCCATTGTGACTATAGTGATGCATTGATTGCATCACACACACATTGGAGTTGCCAATGAGGATTTCGTAGTCAAGGAAAGGCTAATTCGAATTCATTCAGGGGTCTTCTTCAGCAGGGATTGCGCAGTGGAGGCAGACTATCAGGAGGCAAGAAATTGGTGAATGGATTTGCAGATTTCTTCATGATAGTGTGTGACGATTGTATTGTACTGAGAGCTTGATGTACTAATATTTGTATGAGATTGTTACATGATCTCCATGATACATAATATATGATAGTTGGGGCTTTTAGCTTTAGGCTTTCTCGTTAAACAACTGTGTTATGTGCAATTTTTTTATCGCTTCATTTGTTTGCAATTGAGTTTTAAATTTCTGCAAAAAGATTAACAGTGGAAGGATTCTGTTGATCCAGGTGGATATTGGTGGCCACCCGCCTATTCCACTTGGGCCCCACCATTGTCTCTTTCAGTTTTTCAGTTTCGGCATAACTTACTATTTTTAGCAGTTTTTCGGGTCCTGAACTTCCGGAGCCGTTTTGAGGCCCTAAACGACGTTTTTTGGGCATCGCACCTCCAGAAAATATCATTTCGTTTCAAAATGATATTCATGGCGAAAGTTGTAGTCCTAGGATAGAGCTTTCTAATGATGTATCATGAGCGTCAAATGGAGATAGTATGCCAAAGTTACGTCCCTGGGAAGTTGAAACACCAATTTACCCAAACGGGGCCCATAGTTTTGGCGCTTCATCTCCTAGGTTTAGGTTTTTGGGATGTTGAGGGTTCTCCATTGTTTCTCAATAATAAATAGGCCCTCGAGCCTCATTGTAACTCAGTTCAGAGGCCTGTAGCCGCCACATCTCTTCTCAGAGATAGCTACCAGTGCCCTAGCTAGTTTTATTTCCATTCGGTCTGTAAGCAAATTTCAGTTCTTTGATATTAATGAAATGAAGTGTTATTTCCGCTGCATCTCTGTATTTATGGTTATGTGTTTATTCTGTTGCGTTCCTGCATAAATCCAGATCAGTGGTATCAGAGGGGTCTGCTTTTTCTCGTTCCTTCTTTGCATGTCCCCAACGAGGTCGGGGTATAAGGAGCTAGGGCTTGATCTGGTGGAACCTTTGCAAGATCAGCCTCGCAAACCTCGACGGATGCCCATGGGGGACGAAAATAAAGATGAGGGAGCAGGAGATCCTATCAAAATATTGCTCGAGGAGGCCCTTGAAAAACAAAGGAATGCGATGATGGATAACTTTGCTCAGATCCTTCAACGGCTGCCCACCGGCGGCGCATCTGCATCCAGTAGCCACTCTGGAGTTGCGACTTCCTTTAAGGTACAAGTAAATTTTGACATTCCCATATTTGAGGGTCAAATAGACGCAGATGCCGTAGATAGATGGTTGAATCTATTAGAAGGATATTTCTCTGTTCATGACTTTTCAGACCGGGAGAAGATTATTTTTGCACTCCTCAAAGCTACCCCCATGTTAAGGACTGGTGGGAAACCTACTGTGAGAACAAGGACCAGACAGAACCCGCTCTGTTCTCGGCCGTACCAACTTGGAATTCTTTCCGAGACGCCGTCAAGGAACAGTACTATCCCGTGGGGAGCTATGAGGACAAGTACATACAATGGACCACGCTGCGACAACAAAGGGATCAAGATGTGCACGAGCTGACGAATCTGTTCCATACCCCGCGCACAAAGTTGGGTATCAAAGATTCAGAGAAACATTTGGTGCTAAAGTATTGCAGCTGTCTGCACAGATACATTCAGGAGGAAATGGAGTTCCTCGATATCTCCTCGCTTGGTACGGCATACCGGTATGCTGCCAAGATTGAGCAGAAATTCAAACAGAAGAAGAGAGACTTTGGATCTGCGAATCAAAAGCAAGGGAAAGGTGCTTCCAAACTGCAGAGAAAAGGACAGAGCCAAGGCATGGAGGCTAAAGACAACCCGTTAAAGCCATAAGAAAAGAACAACACCGCAAAGCCAAAGAAGGACACGGGAAAGTGGTGTGAGTTCCATAAGAGCTCCACTCACAACACAAGTGAGTGTCGGGCCAAGTAGTCGCTAGTGGCCGATATGAGGGCTTTTGAGTCAGATGCATGCTCCGACTCCGAATCAGAACCTGAAAAGGGGAATGAAAAAGGGAAAAATATTATTGATGCGGAGCCCAATGCCACTGTTGCCACTACAAAGATCCAGAAGGAGGAACCGGAAGATCCAGAGGAGGAGGAACGTCTCTTCCACTCCCAGATGTGGGTAAAGGGCTCCCCTGTACAGTTCATTGTCGACAATGGGAGCCAAAAGAACCTCATTTCAGCAGACGCCGTGAAGAGGTTGGGCTTGCTAACCACAGCTCACCCACATCCATACACCATCGGGTGGCTTCACCAAGGACGAGATCTCCACGTCAGCCAGCAGTGCCGCCTTCCCTATAGCATCAAGCCCTTCATGGATGAGGTACTATGTGATGTTGCTCCTATTGATGTTTCTGATGTATTATTAGGACAACCATACTTGTGCAAGCGTCATGCTGTGTATGAGTCTCGACCTCGTGCTGTTATTGTTACTTTGGGAAATAAGTTGTACAGGATACCAGAGGTACCACCTCCTGCGGCTATCTCTTTGGTTACTGCAAAACAATGCAGTAAGCTCATTTCCAAAACTAGGAAATTTGTTTTCCTGATGATCCGCCCCCAGGGCAAGAAGAAGACTGTGGCCACGACCTCCAGAAAGGGCTCCTCTGCATGACAATAACAAATGGATAAGGTTGTGGAGGAGTACGGGGACATATTCACCTCACCCACAGGGGTTCCTCTGTACTGTCAGGTCAAGCACCCGATTGATCTGACCCCAGGTGTGCCGCTACCCAATGGACCGATCTATAGGCGCTCTGTTCTGGAGAATGATGAAATCAAGAGGCAGATTCAGGAGCTGTTGCAGAACGGTCACATCAGACCAAGTTCATCGCCCTGTGGGAGCCTGATCGTGTTGGTACAAAAGAAGGATGGGACATGGAGACTCTGTATTGACTATCGGGCGCTGAACAAGATCACTGTCCGGGATAGGTACCCAATCCCATGGATTGATGACCTTCTGGACCAACTCAAAGGTGCAAAATATTTCAGCAAGATTGACCTGAAGTCTGGGTATCACCAGGTACCAAATGAACCCTCTAATGTGTGGAAGACTGCCTTCAAAGCCAAGGAAGGGCTTTTTGAATGGCTAGTCATGCCTTTCGGGTTGACGAATGCTCCTGCAACCTTCATGAGGATGATGGACGATATCTTGCGGCCATTCACCAACTCCTTTGTAGTGGTGTACTTGGATGACATTCTGATCTTCAGCAAGACTTGGGAAGAGCACCTTCAGCACATCCGACAAGTCCTCCAAACACTGCGGCAACACAAGTTGTGTGCCAATTTGGAGAAGTGCACGTTTGGCATGACCCAGGTTCAATATCTGGGATACATTATTGATGAAAGGGGGTGCATGTGGATCCAGCCAAGATCCAAGTCATTCGGGATTGGCCAGCCCCGACTACTATAACAGAGCTTCGCAGCTTTCTGGGTCTTGCTAATTTCTACCGTAGATTCGTGCTGGGATTTTCTCATATCACTTGGCCCTTGAGTCAAGTCACCAAAGGAGGAGCGAGAGAAAAATTCTTTTGGTCGGAACCTGGCGTTCAAAGAATTGAAAAATCGCCTCTGTTCTGCCCCAGTGCTCACCTTACCAGACTTGCAGCAGCCATTTGAGATCGAGACAGATGCCTCTGACTATGCTATTGGGGCAGTTCTTACTCAACAGGGAAATCCAGTGGCATATCACAGTGAGACATTGTCTGAGACAGTTCGCAAGTATCCCACCTATGACAAAGAAATGTATTCCATTGTGCAAGCCTGTCGACAATGGAAGCATTACATTTTTGGGAAGGAAACAATCATCCACACAGACCACCGACCCCTGCAGTTCATACAGACACAAGGGAAGTTGCAGAATGATCGCCATCAGAAGTGGTCCACATATCTGCAACAGTTTCATTTGAACATCAAGTACAAGAAGGGCAACACCAATAATGTTGCAGACTGCCTCAGCCGACCACCGATCGTGGCGCTCACCACCGTGCTCAACTCTTGTGGGCACGAGACTTCTGATTGGCCGCTTCTCTATGAGAGTGACCCAGAATTCGGCCACACTTACAAGGCACTCTTGGGGGGCACGCAAGTTCCAAATTTTCACCTCCAAGATGCACTTTTATGTCAACTGGGACACCTTTGTGTTCCTTCAAGCGAGCGTGCAAAGATGATATGGGAAGCACACTACAGTCGAGTCGCTGGGCATTTCGGGGTCGAGAAAACAGTAGCAATACTATAGAAGTATTTCTATTGGCCGAACCTTCGAAAGGATGTCGAGAAGCACATCAGATCCTGCACTGCCTGTGCCATTGCCAAACCGACCATCAAGAAGCAAGGCCTATATACTCCACTACCTACCCCTAGTCGACCTTGGGAATCCATCTCCATGGATTACATGTCGGGCCTACCTTCTACTAAGAATGGAAATGATTGTGTTTTCGTGGTCGTTGACAGATTCTCGAAGATGGCCATTATGGCGGCCTGTAAGAAGAATATCACAGCAGAAGCCACTGCTAAACTCTTCTTTGAACGAGTGTGGGTGCACTTTGGGATCCCACAGTCTATCATATCAGATCGAGATAGCAGGTTCCTCAGCACATTTTGGTCCAGCCTCCGGTCAATGTTGGACACAAAGCTCACCAAGTCCACAGCTTTCCATCCCCAAACAGATGGCCAGACAGAGGTCGTCAACAGAATGATTGTACACATTCTGCGCATGTACAACTCAAAGCATCCACGCACATGGGACGAGAGCCTCCCCTATGTACAACACAGTTATAACCGGGCTCTCCACAGCTCAATTGGCCATAGCCCCTTTCAGGTGGGCTTGGGATTCCAGCCACTATGTCCCATTGACATAGCCATGCCATTTGCAGCTGCTCAGGCCGATTCAGCTCATGTCCAGTCTGAAGTTGACAAAGCAAGTAGCTTCATCGAGCGCATTCAACACATCCGCCAACAAGTTCATGATATATTGGATAGATCCAATGCGAAGTACAAGCAGTGCCATGATCAACACCGGGTGCCACACAATTTCCAGGTGGGCGACAAAGTATGGCTACATTTGCAGAAGGAGCACCTCACTGGACCCCACCACAAGCTTCGCCTGATCCGATACGGGCCGTACACCATCACCAAGGCTGTAGGGAACAATGCCTTCGAGCTTAGTATTCCTCCATTCCTTGGTCTGCACCCAGTCTTCAATGTGGATCGCCTTCGTCCTTACTTCCCACCTCTACTGGACACCTCAGACATTGCAGAACAACTCACACCAACTGAGTTAAATCCAGACTGCATGGAACAGGCCACCACATATTGTATCATGGACATGCAAATCAAGAACACTCGCCAGCAGAAGATCCAACTATATCGGGTTGTCAAAGCTGGCCAACTCCTGCACCAAGGAAAGTGGTTCACCAGGGACCAAGTTCAGCAGAAATTTACTCATCTCATGGAGGAACTTAACGCAATGGGGACCATTGCTTCCTAAGGGGGGAGGAATGATCCAGGTGGATATTGGTGGCCACCCACCTATTCCACTTGGCTCCCCACCATTGTCTCTTTCAGTTTTTCAGTTTCGGCATAACTTACTATTTTTAGCAGTTTTTCGGGTCCTGAACTTCCGGAGCCGTTTTGAGGCCCTAAACAACATTTTTTGGGCATCGCGCCTCCAACGAATATCATTCCACTCTGGAATGATATTCATGGCGAAAGTTGTAGTCCTCGGATAGAGCTTTCTAATGATGTATCATGAGCGTCAAACGGAGATAGTATGCCAAAGTTACGTCCCTAGGAAGTTGAAACACCAATTTACCCAAATGGGGCCCATAGTTTTGGTGCTTCATCTCCTAGGGTTAGGTTTTTGGATGTTTAGGGTTCTCCATTGTTTCTCAATAATAAATAGGCCCTCGAGCCTCATTGTAACTCAGTTTAGAAGCCTGTAGCCGCCACATCTCTCCTCAGAGATAGCTACCAGCGCCCTAGCTAGTTTTATTTCCATTCTGTCTGTAAGCAAATTTCAGTGCTTTGATATTAATGAAATGAAGTGTTATTTCCGCTGCATATCTGTATTTATGGTTATATGTTTATTCTGTTGTGTTCCTGCATAAATCCGGATCATCTGTATTTAGCAAGAAGATAAATATTGTTAGATCAAAAGAATCTGGATATATACATGCATATTCTATATAATTTCTACATGGTATTACAACAGTGTTAATTCTTGAAGATTGCAATTGTAAAGAATTGTTGAGTTTGTGCTGGTGGAAAATTCGAATTTACTGTAGAAAATTCTTGGTGCCACAGTTGAGTATACATTGAAATGTCTTTCAATGGGTTGCAAATGGAGTATGCCCTTGAGGGCAGCTCTAATTACATACCCTGGAAGGATAGGATGGAGGCGGTGCTGGAAGATAATGGACTGAAGGAGTTCATCAATAGCGATGTTCCTAAGCCTGGTTCTAGCGATGCTGCATTACTTGACGCATGGCAAAAGAAGGTAGCGAAGACAAGAATAATTATGTTGGAAGGTGTGAAAGACCATATTGTGTCAAGCCTTCGTGGGAAAGACACTCCATTTGCAATGTCGAAGGCTTTGACATATTTGTTCCAAAGCGGCAGCGACCAGAGGAAGTTGGTGCTGAAAAATAAGCTTAGAAAAATAGAAATGGAGAAGGGTGACAGTATTCCAAAATATCTCACGAAGTTTGTCCACTGTAGGGATGAACTGGGAAGTGTGGGGATCATTGTTGATGATGATGACTTGGTGAGCTTGGCTCTCCTTGGGCTTCTGAAGAGTTGGCATAGCTACAAAGACTCTGTCAATGGACGGGAGAAACTGCCAGGTTGGGAGCGACTTTGGTCAGATCTTGTGCAGGAGGAGATAAGGAAAAGTACCAGGGATGGCTCTTCATCGAAGAATGAAGATGAAGAGAATTGTGCTTTGGCTGCCAAAGCAAGGAAAGGGAAAGGGAAGAAATTCCACTCCAAATCCGAGGCTAAAGGCAAGAAGCAGGATTTGTCCAAGGTGAAGTGTTTTCACTGTCACGAACATGGGCATTTCACCACTAACTTCCCATAAAAGAAGAAGAACAAGAAGGCTGCTGGAGATGCAGTGGGTGAGGCCTTAGCCTTGCAATTTTAACTTGATTTCTCTTTGATCGCATGTTTGGTTTCAAGCTCAATGGGATCAGTGTGGTATCTTGATAGTGGTGTGCCTTTCCATATGACAGGAGACAAGGAGTTGTTTAGTGACTTGGAGGAGAAGGACCTCCAAATGCATATAGAGATGGGCGGCGATGGTCGATACAATGCAACTGGCATTGGGACCATTACCTTTGAGAGGGAGTTAGGTAATCCATTTCTGTTGAAATATGTTATGCATGTTCCAGGTCTGAAGAAGAACTTGGTCTCGTTCGCAATGTTGGAAGATAGAGGTTATGACGTTGTTTTCAGCGATGGAAAAGATTTCCTATGACATAAAACAACGGGTCAAACTAAGAGGATAGGGATTCGAGTTAATAATCTCTACAAAATATAGGTAGATGGCTGTGCTGCAATGATGGGAAAAGCAAAAGAATTAGTGAGCCAAGATGAGGGTGAATTATGGCACAGGAGATTGGGCCATCTTCACCATGGCGCTTTAGAGATTTTGCAGCAGATTTCTACTGGACTTCCCAACGGTACTCTTGCGTAGTCAGATCAATGTAAGGGATGTACTATGAGTAAGTTTTTGAAGACCACCTTTCATGAGAAGGAGAATTATGCTTTGGTGATCCTGGAGAGAATTCACATAGACGTGTGTGGACCTTTCTCGGTTGCTTCAACAGCAAAGCACAAGTATTATGTTATTTTTGTTGATGACTATTCTCGTAGATGCTGGATCTTCTTCATGTAGAAGAAGATCAAAACATTCTCAAAGTTCTGTGAGTTTAAAGCATTGGTGGAGAAGGGGTCGGGGAAGCAAGTGAAGGCTCTGCGGAGCGATAATGGTGGTGAATATATCTCAGGTGAATTCAAAGACCTCAGTAGCAAAGAAGGAATTCGAAGAGAACTCATAGCGCCTCATAAACCACAACAAAATGGGGTTGCGGAGAGGAAGAACAGAACGATCATGGGTGCTGCACAAGCTATGCTTGAGAAGGAGCTAGACTTGCATGCAGAGAAGGAACTACCAGTTCTGAATGATGAGCCTCCAGATGTGGATCAGCCACAGGAGGAAGTTCATGGAGTGTAGGAGTCCACTCATGTAGAGCCAAACATCAAAACTAGCAGAAAGCGTACCATAGAAGCTGAGAGACTGAAGCTTGATGCGGCACAGAATGTAGGATTCCCTACATCACATCGCAGACAGAGACAGTCACCTGACTGATTTATTGGATACATGGCTCTTATGAGCAAGTGTATCGTGACAGAGCCATCTTCTTTCAAAGAAGCAGTGCAAGAGCCCACATGGGTAGATGCCATGGTGGAGGAGTATGACTCCATTGTCAGAAATAGAGCTTGGGAGATTGTTCCGAGGCTAGTGGGTAAATCAGCTGTAGGATCAAGATGGATCTACAAGGTAAATCAAGCTACTGATGGAAGCGTCAAGAAGTATAAGGCAAGATTCGTTGCCTGGGGCTTCTCACAGATCGAGGGGATTGATTATGAAGAAACCTTTGCACCTGTCACACGGTATTCTTCCATAAGGACCATCCTTGCTCTCTCAGCGCAGATGGGTTGGCACATTCATCAGATGGATGTGAAGACTGCATTCCTTAATGGGATCATTGAGGAAGAGGTGTACATTGAGCAGCTTGAAGGATTCGAAATCTTCAGCAATGAGTTGCATGTGTGCAGGCTCAAAAGAGCGTTGTATGGGCTGAAACAAGCACCTTGTGCTTGGTACACTCGAATCGATAGCTATTTCACTGGACTTGGTTTCACCAAGAGTGAGGCAGATGCAAACCTGTATCAAATTGTGGTGGAGGGTAAGCTTTTAATCATTGTTCTTTATGTTGATGATTTAATACTAACGGGTGATGAGCAGTTGATACAATCATGCAAGGTAGATCTTGCAAAGGAGTTTGAGATGAAGGATTTGGGCCTCCTTCATTATTTCCTTGGATTGGAAATATGGCAGCGGGAAGGTGAACTATTTGTGTCTCAAGGAAAG
Source organism: Pinus albicaulis (assembly GCA_034641835.2). NCBI lineage: Eukaryota > Viridiplantae > Streptophyta > Pinopsida > Pinales > Pinaceae > Pinus > Pinus albicaulis. The sequence goes on along the minus strand of CM076575.1, from coordinate 507,751,628 downwards.
TATGCCTGGGAGATACTGGAGAAGTTTCACATGCAAGGCTACAAGCCTATCGACACTCCTCTTGCAGGAAATTGGAGGAAAGGGGATGCTACAATGGCAGAGGTAGTGGATGCCACTATTTATCGACATTTGGTGGGTTCGCTCATGTATTTAGTTAATACAAGACCAGACATATGATATGCGATGAACCAGCTTTCACAAGCGATGGTTAAGCATACCAAGCTCTTTTGGAAGGCAGGAAAGCATGTCCTGAGGTATCTCAGGGGCACATCTGTGTATGGCTTATGGTACAGACAGACGAATGAGGTGAAGTTGCATGGCTTCACTGACGCAGATTGGGAAGGCAGCCCAACGGACAGAAAGAGAACATCAGGAGGGATTTTCAGTATCGGATCTACAACAGTTTCTTGGTACAACAGGAAACAAAGATCCGTGGCACTCATTTCAGTGGAAGCAGAATACATGGCAGCAATTCAAGCTGCATGTGACGCTATCTGGATGAGGAAGATCCTGGTCGGTTTGTTCGGTTCACATTTAGATCCTACAGTGATACATTGTGATAGTCATAGTTGCATTAAACTCTTGATTAATCCTGTGTTTCATGATAGATATAAACATATTGATATCCGGTATCATCATATCAGAGATTGTGTGCAGCGGAAGATCATGTTGCTTTAGTACATTCCTACAGAAGATCAGGATGCTGATATTTTGACGAAGGCACTCAGCAGGAGCAAATTCGAATACCATAGAGGCAGGATCAGGGTGAAGGATAATCCCTATCTTGTTGAGAGGGAGTGTTGAGATTCAACAAGATGATGGAGATTAGTGAAAATCAATCACCTTCACTAAGTGTGCCCGCAGGCTATTTTTAGGTGTAAGTCTATTTTTAGACTATGCCTATTTTTAGACATGGTGATCATATTTCAGAAGTTGCAGGATGATATTTGTGGATGGTTGGTCAAGTTGGAAAAATAGATGAGATTTTATTTTTAGAATATTGAGTGAAGTCTATTTATAGATCGTCGATCTAAAAATAGATGTGTCAATTATTATTAGCCCTTAATAATAATCAGACTCTAAATATCAACTTATTCTCTTGGAGCACTTTATTTCAGTATACAGATTTGGCAAGTCAGTGGGCTGAAGGAATTACGCAATTCCTAGGGTTTATTGGTGGTTCATGCATGGAGGACTCAGTTAGAATTGAAGTGGCAAAGTTATGACAGAGTTGGAAGAGTAGTTCATGGAGTTGTTATTTAGTTTAACTCAGTTATTGGAGTTAAACTTAGTTGAGCTAGTTGTATCTAGTCTAACTGAATGATACACTAGTGAGAGTGGAGTGAATTAATTAGTTAATTAATTCACAAATAATAACTCACTAATCAATTGAACAAATATAGCAGTTAACTACAGTGCATGTCAGTTCCAGTGGAGACCCAGTGGAGAGGTAGGTGAAAGGGTGAGATGGAATATCTGTTGTGACTATAGTGATGCATTGATTGCATCACACACACATTGGAGTTGTCAATGAGGATTGCGTAGTCAAGGCAAGGCCAATTCGAATTCATTCAGTGGTCTTCTTCAGTAGGGATTGCACAGTGGAGGCAGGCTATCAGGAGGTGAGAAATTGGTGCATGGATTTGCAGATTTTTTCATGAAAGTGTGTGACGATTGTATTGTACTGAGAGCTTGATGTACTAATATTTGTATGAGATTGTTACATGATCTCCATGATACATAATATATGATAGTTGGGGTTTTTAGCTTTAGGCTTTCCCGTTAAACAACTGTGTTATGTCCAATTGTTTTTATTGCTTCATGTGTTTGCAATTGAGTTTTAAATTTCCGCAAAAGATTAACAGTGGAAGGATTCTGTATTTAACAAGAAGACAAATATTGTTAGATCAGGAGAATCTGGATATATACATGCATATGTTATATAATTTCTACATCTTCCTTCACACCTCCTTAACAATGTCAACTAAAACACTCTAGCTTAATGATATTTCGAATATATATTTTTAGAAACATTATATTCATTATATTCCCATCAGTCTCACATAGGTATGTATTCTCCAAGAAGAGAATTTCCTCAAATTCACAACAGATAAAGAATTGCCTTTCTATAAAATCCTTCTGCAATGGACAAACACAATCCATGATCTAATTATCTGTTCTAACCGATATACAACTAGCAATTAAAGACAACCGACAAAGCAATCAAATAAACAAAGTCATAGACATCTATTGAAAAATATCCATTAGAGGAATTTTGAGGTTTAAAATGGGCCTCCTAAGGAAATTATAAAATAATAGTGGAAATAATAAAATAAGATAAAATTACATCATCAAATTTTAGAGGGAAAAATAAATAAATTTCAACTCGTATTTTTAACTTATCTCCCTATGGGTTTACTCAAATTTCGAGCGAGAACACTAATTGGATGTATAATTTTATTCCTCATCCAAGGAGTACCCATTTTGCATGCTTTCGATGGACCCTACTACACGAAAAATGAGAAATACACGGAAAACGTGATTGCAATCACATTTTTCATGTATTTCTCTTTTTTCGTGTAGTTGGGTCCATCGAAAAGTATGCAACATGGGTACTCCTTGGATGAGGAATTATATTTTGCATCCAACGAGTACTCCCACTCTAAATTTGAGTAAAACCTTAGGGATGTAAATTGAAAATACGAGTTGAAAAATTAGTTTTATTATTTTATTATTTTTTCATCTTTTTACTTTTTTACTTCAAAAATGGTGAATCATCCCCCATGGTTGACATCATTATCTTGAATCCTATTGTTTCTTATAAAGTTTATTTTGGTTGTACAATTCCCTTAGGAGGCCCATTTTAGACCTCAAAATTTCTCTAATGCATAATTTATATTCCATGTCGATATTTACACATATTTGTTTATAACTTTGATCATAATTCTATAAAATATATTTCGTAAGAAATACAAAATATATTTCTTCAGAGTACGAACATGTGGAGGAAGATTTCATCGTGCTTCTTGCGTACTTTTATACTCTTGCGTCTTCGCACTTCCACACCTCCACACTCTATATAATGAGAGCTTCTTCTACATGTCAAAGTGAAATCGATGTATTAATTTTGTCTTTTGAAATATACAGTTGCTTGGTTTGTGCTTTTGAAAATTAAATAGAATTAATAGTTAGAATCGTCACATTAACTTTCAAAATTTCATGATATGTTTACCTCACTTTGCACACTTTTTCATCAAACACAATAATAACCCAGAACCATTAATTAATTGATTAATATGTATTATTATGTGGAAGGGATATGTGTGGTAGAAGATATGTGTGGACGCACAAACATTACGAAATAAAGTTAACCCAACATGGTTTATAGCTGCATAGTATCATACACATTAAAAACACACTTAATTTAATATAACTATTTAATTGATAAAGGTGAAATCACAAATGCACTTAGTATTTGGGAAGCTCAAATAAAACGAGCTCATGTTGGCATAGTAGTGGGGACAATTAATGTTTTTGATGCAGGAGCATCAAGCTCAATTTTTATTAATTAATTGTGTGAAATAGGGGGTGAGACTTTTTAATTATTTTATTAATTATTTTATTCATTTTCATAATTTAAGAGAGAAAAATGTAAAGGTGAGGATTAATGTATATATTCTTTTAATAATTAAAAGGATATGAGTTAGTTAGCTAATTTAGGGAGTAGGAATTATATGTACGGGACTTTGTTGAGTCCACACCTAAAATGAATCTAAATTAGATTTAGTTGAGGATTGGGTGGAGAAATTTATGGGGTGAAATAAATACATTATTTATGTATAAATATGAGTGTTTTTGTGAGGAAGAATAAGAGCTAAGTGCATGAGGAGTACAGGGAGAGTGAGCAGTGGTTTGAAGGGCCAAGAGCCAAGAGGCCGCCCAATGTAGTATTTGGCCAGAGAAATTTTATATTTTTATATCCGTAGTTGTTTTGAATAGCTCTTTCTCCTTTATGTAAATTTTGAGCTAAATGTTTTTCTGGTTTTATTTAAAGAAATATTGAGCATTTTCATAATTGGGTGAAGCAGTTAGTTTACATGCTAAGATCTGCTTTTTAGCGGAATCCCTACATCATTTTGGTATCAGAGCCAGAAAAGATATTTGTTTTGAATTTGAAATTATGTATATGGTATGTATCTATATATTTTGAATGCAGGTGAAAAAAGTTAAAACCTCAGCGTATCAAAACATTACTATTTGTTTTGAGGTAAACAATAGGGAGACTCACACAAGTGGACCAGCGCAAGATTATTATGCAGAACCGAGTGTTCATAAGCCAGTCATGAGGCAATATCAGTGGGTAGTTATCGTGTGAACGCAGCGCTCGAGTGATGATGAGGTGAAGCAAAGAACGAGATTGATAAATTCTATGAAGCGGAGTTAGGTAACAACATTTTATTTGGAGTTACACATGAAATCAAGTTGCATGCTAGAATGGTAGAGCAACATTGCAGATGTAAGTAAAGCCTGACTGTAAAGTCTCTGTTTGTTAAGATTTAGTCGAAGATTGTTGAATTTGACACATTAACAATCTGATGCCTGATGTAAGGAATGATGGTTAAAGTCTACCTTTGACACAAGTGATTCAACAAAATTGCAATCAATTTGTAATTGGGTTTGATCATGGTAATTAGATTTCTGTGATGTTTGATGTGGCCAACCAATTCAATCATAACGCAGAAGATTTACACAGATGTACCAACACCGAATCATTCCAAAAGGGCACAGGGTCGAGCTTGTATGCTCATCCAGAGCATTGTCACAAGCATGAAGTGGATCACCTGCTGTCCTGTGCATGTAGCACTCGAATGTTGGGGAGACGTGAGTAAAAGAGTTTAATCCAGGACTGTATCACCGAACATAAGCTTGAATGAATGCCTTAAGGGTCTTGAAGCAGAATAAAGTGTGGCGTTTGCATTGGTAAACATTAACGTTGTGAAACAAATGGTCAACAGTGCTAAAAAGTCATTGGTTGCTACCATGTAAGGTATGAGCAGCATTGTGAACTAAATGTTGTAGCTAGATGGTAAGCAGCGAATTGTTTCAAAAACGTTTTTTTTGTGTGATTCGCATATGGCAATAGATCTCTACGAGGCTATGAGTGAAGGCTTAATGAAGTTGAAGAAAGTAAAACTCGGCTTATATAGTTTAATCTCTTCGCATTTTTTTTTAATTGGATTTGAGAATCAGCATTACACATTTATTTATAAATGTATGCAGTCTTATGGACCTGTGTGAGGCATATTACTCCATTCCTATCGAAATTGGTTGTTTTGATTCCAAATTAATAAACATTGTGGGGATTAAAATGGATGTAATTGATAAAGTGATGAAGAAGAACATGTAAGGTTGCCAACTGGTAGAGATCAATTACATCTTATTTAAGAATGCAAGCTAAGTAGCACTGGAATTTGTGTAGCTACTACCTTTGCAATGTAAGTGTAGGACTATTTAATTTTCCTACATCATAATGTGCGAGTTTTGACATTTTTGTGAATAGCATTTGTGTGGAGTTGGGTGAATAAAAATAGTTCTTTTTGAAGATTCAGTTTTTTTGAGAATTGCAGAGAATGTATGTTTGATGGAGATCAAACTTTGAGTCTGAAAGATGATAGCACATGGAGATACAATGCAGATGAGAGATGGAACAAGATCACACAGAGATCTGTGATCTTGAAGGTAAGATGATATGTTTTATTTCAAATCTGGTTTTGAAGATGATATTTGCAAAATACAAGTTGCAGATCTCAGCAAACAAATATTACAGTCTTAAAAGTACTGATGAAAGAAACTAATAATAGTTTTTGAATGAAAGCAAAGTGGGAAGCAGAACCTTGAAGAATTCCAACAGAGATTGGATAAGAAGGAAAGTTGTGTGCAGGTGAGTTGAAGCCTAGAGAGAATAGAGAGGATTCTCAAGAGGTTCCAGATAATTGAGAACTGATGCTTGCCAAAAGATCAAGTCTAGAGAGAGGATTGGTGAGGTAAGTGGAAGCAGGGAAGACTACTGTTGCAAAGGCTTTAGTACAGCTCATGGTGAGTGAGTGAGGAACTCATGAAGATAGAGACGAAGATGACTATTGAAGGTTATTGCAGAGGTTCTGAAGAAAACCACAGCAGAGGAAATGAGAAGGAAGATGCCAAGTCAAATGGCATGAGAATGAGTCAAAAGCAGATTGACAGAGAAAAAGCTGAGATAAATTTCCATCTCGAGTTGTTGATGGAAATGTTACGGAGAAGTAAAGTAGACCAGAGATGTGGATGGAGTATGAAGAGGAAAGTCACATGGCATAGATTTCAAGTGAAGTGGGAGCATAGAGTGAATGTTCAATTGAAGGAAGAGTTACTCAGTTTAAAGGAAGATTTGATATGTGAACCAGAATGTGGTTCATTGTTTCCTGAAAGTGATAATGTGACAGAAAAGAAACCTATAAAGGGACTGAATCAAGTGAAGGATTCAGAGCGGCAAAGAGAGATGTTGACTGAAGCATAAAGTAAGATCACAAGGTCTGATGTTTTTAAAACTACTGATTTGTGTGTGATTGCAGGTACATCACAGGATATTGAACAAACTTTGAAGTTTGTTAAAGAGGAAGAGTGGAATATGAAATTTGTTCAGAATGATGCTGAGATAGCAAGATCTCAGAAAAAAATGAAGACAGAGGGGTCTCATGGAAATATTTAGCATAATATTGAAGCAGAGGAAGAAGGACCATCTGATGATTGGTCAACAACAAAATGAAGGTATGGAAAGTTATGTAAAATTTCTAAGTTCTACTCCAGTTGAGATTTTTAAGTTATATCGAAAGTTAGATATTCAGAGAAGAGAGTTGGAAAAGCAGAGAATCTATATTCAGGGAGAGTTGCTGAAAGACATAGAATATGGAGACATTCTTGAAACAGATGATATGGAGGAGGGACTAACTGACAGTCTCATGGAGAATTTAAATCGGCATACTGATGTGCTGATGGAAGAAGAAGTTTCCGAGCAGCATACTGAAATGTTGCCAGAGGAGAAAGAGGCACTGAGGCCTTATGTTTTTTATTTTAATAATTGTTTTGTGAGTACAGGTTTTATTGCAGATGCTGGAGAAAATCTATTGGACAGAGAAATTGAATTAATAAGGCGGATAATGATGAAAGTATCCCGGAAGGAGCCAGCAGTAGTAAAACAAAGAATAAGTAGCAAGAGGAAGACAATAGAAGATTGTGAAAGCATAGCCAGTGGGGCAATGCAACATAAAGTGTGGATACCTAGAGAAGAACAACAAACAGAAGCAACAACAAATGGAGAATTGCAGCACAATATATGGGATCCAGGAAGACAGAGATCCGAACACATGATTAGGCAATCATGATTAATTTCAACCTTGGGAGTCTGATGCAGGAGCATCAAGCTCAATTTTTATTAATTAATTGTGTGAAATAGGGGGTGAAACTTTTTATTTATTTTATTAATTATTTTACTCATTTTCATAATTTAAGAGAGAAAAATGTAAAGGTGAGGATTAATGTATATATTCTTTTAATAATTAAAAGGATATAAGTTAGTTAGCTAATTTAGGGAGTAGGAATTCTATGTACGGGACTTTGTTGATTCCACACCTAATATGAATCTAAATTAGATTTAGTTGAGGATTGGGTGGAGAAATTTATGGGGTGAAATAAGTACATTATTTATGCATAAATAGGAGTGTTTCTGTGAGGAAGAATAAGAGTTGAGTGCGTGAGGAGTACAGGGAGAGTGAGGAGTGGTTTGAAGGGCCAAGAGACAAGAGGCCGCCCAATGTAATATTTGGCCAGAGATATTTTATATTTTTATATCTGTATTTGTTTTGAATAGCTCTTTCTCCTTTATGTAAATTTTGAGCTAAATGTTTTTATGGTTTTATTTAAAGAAATATTGAGCATTTTCATAATTGGGTGAAGTAGTGAGTTTTACATGCTAGGATCTTCTTTTTAGCAGAATCCCTACATCAGTTTTACCCTTATTTTTCACCCAATACACATATAATAACCCAATATTTCCATGCCCCAAACTGCTAATTAATTTATTAAGATGTAGTATGAAGAAATGTATGTAGGGGTGTATAATAATGTGGAAGAAAGTTTATGTTCCTTACTCCACACAACACTTCTTCATCAGATGTATTTATAATCCAAAATTGCTAATTAAATGGTTGTGATGTAATGTTATGAGAGAGGGTTATGCAAATGGAATCCTATAATTTTCATTACATGAGGCTAGAACTATAATTTCATTCATGTTGTCGCAGAATTTATATGGCTATGACTTGATCATTTGCTACAATACTTGACTATATATGCTATCTAGATGTCACATCTATCTTTGATATTGAATATGAAGAAAGTTATGGCAATTGTTGCTTGTAGTTTTGATTTCTTTTAGAATGGTTGTGAAAATGGAAATTTTGTTTACAACTTTAGATTTAGTTGTGCGGAGTACAAATATGCAGAGGAAGCTTTCATTGTATGGAGGAATATTTCATTGTGTGGACAAAGCTTTCATTGTTTGAAGTGCAGAGATGTGTGACTATAGAGGTGCAGAAGAAGTTGATATATAATATTGTTGAATGTTTTACTTGCCTCCATTTAATCTAGCTGCTTAATAAGAATTTATGGGTATGCACTTTCTTTGGACAATTTTTCTATACCTTCAACACTTCGGGACAATCATATATAATAGAGTTCAACTCTAATTGCGTTGAATGTGGAGGAGTGAAGAAATATTTCATTGTGCATAGCACAAATATGCACAAGTGTGAAGGTACAAAAGAAACTGATATATAATATTTCTTAGTGTTTGCTTAATATGAATTTTCAGCCTCTGTACAATGTATGAATCTACACCTCTGCACTTCACACAATGTATCAACGCTGGGAGTGATGAGAGATAATATGCAAAAATTAATATTCCGGTGAAGTGTGCGGAAGCATGAATAACAACAGATTGCAGAAACAAGTAAAAAAATAGTGTACCACACTACCTTAATCATGTCAACATATTGATAGCTACCAAAAGAGGCAACAAATTGTAGAAACGATTTCATTGTGCAAAGTGTGGGTATGTGGATAGAAGAAGATTTCATTATGGGGAATAATTTTTCATTGTGTAGAGTGTGTAGGTGTGGATGAAATTGATATATATTATTGCTCAATGTTTGCTTAATATGAATTTCTGGACTCCACTTAATGTATTAGTTCGCACCTCCGCATTTCACACAATGTATCAACACCCAGAGTGGGGATAGATAATATGAAAATATTAATATTCCTGTGAAGTGTGTGGAAGTAGGAATAACAACAGGTTGCAAAAACAAATCATCCCACACTACCTTAAGGTGTGTTCTTGAATAACGACAAAATGTAGACCCTGCACCAAGAGACATGGACTATGCTACTATGCAGCTGTAAATCATGTATCAATATGCTACATCTTTTCTTTAGCATCATTCAAAACAAGGACTTGTTGTTTTGCAACTATTCTTGGTATATCTTTAAAAGTTTGAATATATTGGAAATGAACTTACAACATACATTATAGTCTGTAAGGGATGGAATTTGTAACATGTGTCAAAGTTTATGACTATTTTGACTAATCATTTGAATTATTTTTGAATTTTGAAACTAATATCAAAGAGAAAGTTAAATAAAAATATAATTTATAGTTTTAATCGACAAGTTATGTTTCTTTAAGAACGCACCATATTTAAATAGAAATTACTTTATTATTTTCTTAAAGTTTTAGTCCCTGCCACCTGCAGCATAGGACTATAACAACCAAGTTTTAATCTTAGCATTAATTTATTTCCAAGTAATCTAAATTTTTTTGTTGCAATTTCATGAAATACGATTAATCAACTTATCAAGGCATTGGTTTGTACAACCAATAAGAGTATTTTTCATCTATTTGGCCTCTTCCTGAGGCGAAGAGGCTATTAAGATCAGGAAGAGGCTATAAAAGTGATATGGTTTCCTTAATATTTTCAAAAGATAAACTAAAGTTGGCATTAGTTCCTGGCATGAAATGTTGGTTTGCGAGGGGCTCATTTGATAGGTTAATGAAGGGTGGGTGATTTGTGTCAATCGTTGCCACCTGTGAAAGTTTCTTTCCACCACTACCATCTATCAAAACTTTGCACAACTATCATCTATATAGCCATGCAAATATCCTCCATTACCTCGACTGCCAAGGTCAGAGTCTGCACCCCGCTAATACAAGTGAAAGAAGTGTTTCTTTTTGTAGGTGGGCAACATAGCTCGTCTAGTCCTAGTCTGAGAAAGAATCGAAGGGAAAAGTCCTAGTTAGAGCAAGGATCAAAGGGAAAGAATAGGAGGATCAACGAGGATCTTGTTCCTGCTCAGTTTTTTTCAATAGCTATGATGTTTATAATCCTGTTCAATATCTTTGATGGTTATATTCCCCGTTATTTGGGAGAAGGAGCACACCGAAGAGCTGATCAAGCTACCCTGTTCCAATTACTGTTGATTAATATTTCTTGTGGTAATAAAATAGCAGTCTGAAAGGAAATAAGTATCACCTGGAAAATCTAAAAATGTGCATCTCCACTGATAAGAAACCACCTTTGTGGAATTCTTACCTTAGTGCTTCAATGAACTCTGTCTAAGGCTCTGTTTTTGTAGCAACTCCTCTGTGCAGGAAGCTCTCAAGTAGCACCCCATGATAACTGGGCATTAGCATTTTTAAAAACAATTTGTATCCTGAAAAATCCAACCTTACCTTTTTCCACAATGTTGTTGGGTACTGTTAGGGTCCTATAATTTATAGGATCACAAGGTGATTGAATATTTTCTCTCAGACATATGAAATGGTAAAAAATATTTCATATTGTAAATGATTTCCAATATATATATATATATATATAAGAAAGAAAAAAAATGAATAGAGAGTATTTGAAAAGAAAAAATAGAATAAAGAAAAGAAAAGAAAAATAGAAAAAGAATAAAAACGATGATGAAGAACCCCATAAAAAAACAAAAAAGGAACTGAAAGTGATACAAATTTAAATGGCACTACTTGATAAAGAGTTTGATTTTTTAGGAATAAATTGAATGTTTTGTGCAGCTTGTTTAAAATGCCACAACTATGAGTCATTGTTTAGATCATATAATGTAATCATGTACAAAAAAAATTCAATTTTTGTTATTTAGATTAGATAATAAGTTAGCCAAACTATTTAAACTTGGATAATGTTAGTTAGGTAGATGAATATGTTGATTCAATTTTTTAAGCTGAATCAATGCAAAAAAAAAATGATAAATATGATTAGATTAGGTGTTTGTCCTTTCAAAGAAAATAAAATAGGGTTTGCAATCTAAATGCACCCTTGATTGGTCAGAGTTAGTCTTAGGATTAGGAGAAAGTTGAGTTTAAAAGGTTCAAAGGGGTAAAAGAGATTATTTTTCCAGTATGTGGCCTTTTTATCCTAAGTTCGGGCTTATAAAATGTTTTTATCCTAAGTCCAGAGGCATTATTTATCTTAGCATAAGTTTTCCGCCCATGTAATAAGGTTCAAAAGCGACAAAAGCAAATTTTTTGTATGTGACTAAGCTCTGAGCACATATCGGTTGTTCGATCATTGAATTTTCTGTGACTTAACTACCATGCAGCTTACACCCCCATCCATCCTACCTTTATCAATCATGGGAGGGGGGGGGGTCCAAGACCTGCCTCCCACCATTCCCCAAACTACATGTCGCTCCCTCAAGATTTTGTGCACCCCCTCACAGACCACTTACTACTTTTACCCCCCTTCAAAATCCGCCAACCCCCACACCTTTCCTGGCCAGCTCTTCCTACGTGCTCCCCTCCACTCCTATCCCCACACATGGCCATGCCTGTTATTCATTTATTTTTTCCCGAGATAGCCATTTGAATTTGATGACGACCCTGCACCTCCATTGTGACTGTGCCATCACCATAAAACTACCTATGCGGCACCATTTTCACTCGATTTTCTCACAGATTTCTCACTCAGACTTATTTTCAAAATTGTGCTGACATAGTAAGCTTCCCCAGCCAACAAAGAAACCAGTCAAGCATAGGAAAAAGACATTGTTACCACCCATAGCCGACTGTTAGCAAGTCCCTGGTAATCTCCCACTGTCAGTTTTCCCTTTCCTGCAATTTCAATAGTTAACATCCCTCCAAAGAGGAAAAATAATGATGATCCAATCAACCCAATGCTCCCTCCCACTCTCGATCTTGATCATATTCCCCTTGTTGGAAAGGATTATAAAATCGCAGAGAGAAAATGTGAATCTGATCTCTTTGAGTTATATTGTTGGTTTGAAGACAATTTCATTGACCAAACTGATGAAATTGGATTATGGGAGTCAAATTTACCCTTCTATATTTTTCCCCATACCTACCATTTACCTGACTTCATTAGGAAGTGTCATGCCTGCTATTTTCCCAACCGGAGAGTTGTGGTAGCCCCAATTGGGGAAATTTTTTTCACCATCACCCCTGAAACCATAAATCAGATGATGTAGGCCCCCCAAATATAATCTAACACCCCTTTTTCAATAGAAAATTTGAATGACTTGTACCAAAAATTATATTTATCCAAGAGAGAAAAAAGTTCGATATTTTTCTACCTGAAAAGCCCAATTTCCCAAGAAGAATCCACCTTATGCTGCATCAATGTTTCTTGAACAAGACAAACAAATTATTTTTGTTCTTTCATGTCTGTTAGGATATTATTCTGATGAATGGGTAGATGAGCCAATCCTAGGTTTCCTATTTATTTTCTCTACTAATAAAAATCCCTCTGTTGTGTTTAATTTTAGTCAATTTATTGCTGACAACATACATGAACAATTCCTAAAGTTACCAACTGAAGGAATGTTCAAGTATGCCCCCATTCTTGCCTACATGTTCATATATTATCAGGCAGACAAGTTTCCATTCTCACTGCAAAAGTTAGATGACGAAGGAAATCCATAGTCAGTGATTTTTTGGACCTCTTTGGTGAGTACACCTTCAAAGATTACATAGAGCAGTTCATTCATCCAATCATGATTTCGTTGACCAGTAATGTAGAGCCAAGAATCAATGATGATATTTAGAAGATTTTGCAACTAACTAAGAAAGAAAAAACAGGAGATTGGTACCTATATAAGAACTAAAGAGAAACAAGAGTGTATGGGTGTGAGATGCCACCATAAAAACTACCTAAATACCCCCCAATGAGAGTATTTTCTATTGAATACATAAGACAGATGATTAATGCAGATGAAATACATTTTGTTTCAGCCAAAAAGAAGTCTCAATTCAGAATAAAGACACTAGTTGGTCCATTTATTTGTAACATCGGGGCAGCTGGTGAAGAAGCATATAAGCTCCTAAAATAAATGAATTTCACTTTGAGCTTCACATGGTCTTATGACCCATTTTTCCCAGTCTCCAAGCTAAGAATGGAACATAAAACCACTCCTTATGTGCACACACAGAGGCCAGAGATTGAAAGGTATATGAATCAGTTGGAATGGGCATAGAACACCTTACAGGAAGTAGAGGATCATCTCATGTCCACATCTACTCTACAAAATCCTACTCGTCAAGAGGAGACAAAGAGAGGAAGGATACCCTTCAGTTGTTGGAAGATCAACAAAGAAATTTAAAATAATCTACAGAAAGAGAACTAAAAGGATTCCTAACACAAATTTGGAAACAGAAGCAGAACAACAAGCCACCATTGTCATCAAAGAGCCACTCTCTTCTGCACAATGAGGTAGAAAATTCACAGGGTCCCCAACAACTTCATCAGTGTCACAAGATAATTAGGACCCAGCCCAAACTTCTGGGCTAATTCGTGGAGATAAAGAGAAAATGATTTTTGATAAATAAAAAGAGATAAAACCCAAGAATGAGATCATTAAATGAAACACCTACACTCAATTCTGGAAACAAACTGCCAGTACTCAAAGCAGGATTCTATCAGCCTTTGATACAGAGAAGGGAAGAATTCAAATGGAATTCTTACAAGCTCATATTCCACATCCATAGATAACTATTGGCACAAGAATACCCACTTTTAATTTGATACAAAGGACATTCATCCCATCGATCAGATGGAGATGCATAAGCAAATAGGAGAGACGATTTTTTCCACTTTGAATAACACTTCTATGAATGCTTCAAAGTTGTCTCTTAGAAATGTTCAATGTCATCTGAAGATTCAAAGGATTTCATCTATGGCAAAGGACACCAGAATCAAGTCATTAGAAGATCTGGTCATAAAGATGGGGTATAATCCAGAAAATGTCAAAGCAACTGAAGATTTGATTAAGAAGAAAAATGTTGATATTGCAGCACTTAGAAAGAAGCTAAATATCCTAGCAATCAAGGACCCACAGACAAAATAAATAGGAGAGTCAGAGAGCCAGAAGGAAGACATGCTCAAGTTGATCATGCAGTATAACGCACAAATCAAAAATATGGAGATAGAGATGGATAAACTAATCAAATAAAAGGAACAAAATGCACAATTGGCCATGGTTCCATTTGATGTAGTGCCCCTCACAGCAATACCAACTACAGGTACTTCTACATCAACAATACCTCTATCAGAACTCACTGGTGTTGCAGTCAAACTCACAAAAGAATGGAAGATATGTCAATACAAAATGAAGAAATAAAGAAGTTGCAAGGACAGATAAATGCCTTATAGGAACAAAATAACAGAAGTTAGGCCTCACACATGGCTTAGGCACAAATGTCCCAAAGATTAATGGAAAGGATACAACAATTGGGAAAAGAGACAGGCATTGGCTAGAACTTGGCTTAAGAAAAAGAGAACATATGGACAAACATCCTTAACTCATTGAATGCAATTTGGCCTTCCATACAAATCATTTTTGAAAAAAAGGAGTTGATATAGAAAACTACAACACCCATTGAAGACATCAAAGAAAATTTGGATGACAAGCCCACCGAAGCCACTAATATTATCAGATTCCTGAATTCTAAGAATAAATATGAGCTGGAGGAAATGGAAGTTGAAGATAAAATAGAAACAATACTTGAATTCAAGAAGGGTTTGACCAAAAAGAACCTCTTCCTTTAGCTAGAATAAAAATTTCAGGGTCTAGAAATTGGTGTTAACGGATTTTTCAAGAGGTTTGAAGTGCTGAATAAAAAAGGATTGCCCAGTTTATTTGTGATAAATGATAAATTGATCACTCTGGAGGACTACAAAAAGAAATTGAAAAATGTGGCCAAGGCCAACTCCAATTTTGCAGGTATAACATGAAGCATAATAGGAAAATACTTTCTTGAGGCACTGGAGGATGATTTAACCATACAACATGAGGTAAATCATATTTTTGTCACCAAGCCTACTTTTTCCAAGTACACTGAAGTAGATGAATTCTACAGGAGGGTGACTAAGTTGTCTATTCCGAATGAAGAAAGGTGGGATAGGTTATGTGAGTTAATGGATTAAGCGAGAAACTCTATCTTCAGTCAAAGGATCAACAACGCAACAAGGATCAAAGAGATAGATCAACAACAAATTCCTTAAAATTAGGGCCAGCTTTCAAACAGTTCCAACATGTCCTATTAGTTTGTAATAAGAGATATAATTTGTTTCAGATTTACCTAAAATATATCCTATTCAGTTATGACATGAATTTTTCTAAATGATTGTATAAATACTTCATATTTCGAAGTATTGAGGGTTGATTTTTGCATTCCATAAGCTATTGTACTTTTCCATTTGATGGGTTGATCAGTAATAAAAAGAATATTTCATAGGATTCATGTGTTGGACTATTTGGTGAAGTGCTTCTCACTGTCTATGTCTCTATTTCTTTGTTTCCATACTTATGTGTTCTTAAATCTAAATTATTTTATAGAAAGTTGATGAACATAATTTGTTGAAAGATACAATCTGATTCTGGTTGTGGATAATTTAAATGTTTTCCTCTGATATTAAGCTAAAGAATTCTTAACTACTATTTTTCTTAATTATATCTATTTCTCTTCTATTAGACTCCATTTAAATCTAAAAGATACAGTTAGTTCAGCTACCTTTCCCTGTGAAAACCCTTTAAAAATCTGAGACAGATCCATATTAAGTTGTAGACTCCACAACCCAATGGAAGTTTAGGAATTTAATTAACCAAACCAATTAAAACAAATCTCAAAAAATCAAACAAACAATTGAGCATTCATAGCTAGCCTAAAATCATAAATACAACAAAGTTAAATCTAACAGAGAGATCCCTCTTTGAGTTCAGGAAGGCTAGATCCTAAACTCCAAAGTGGTTTTGTGGTTAACTCTATGGTTTCTTCCACAACCTTTGAAATTATAGAGTGATAATATAGTGGCGGCCATACTGGGGATGAACACATTGTGAACTTTTTAAAATTCATTTACCTGGTTAAATAAATTTATTTCAGGAAAACTAATGTTTTAATTTTCAGAAATAAATGTTCAGAGGTTGTGTACCTTTGTAAATAATAGTGTGTGTGTGTGTGTTTAAATTTTTGAGTTCTTGCTTCTAAAATAATATACACTAGATCTCATCCCGATCCAAAACCTGCTACAATTGTAAATGACCCTGGAAAACTGATTAGAAAAAAAGAGTTTAGCTGAAAGTCAGGGAAGAAGTAGTTCCCCACCTAGAGAAAATTCTCTCCCTGAGAGTTTTGTCACTTTATATTATATTGAGTTTGACATACCATTCAAACACAATCTATTTAGAACTAAGTTTTGCTGAAGAAACAGTGTTTGATCAATGAGTTCTATAACCCTTTACATCTGAAATTGTTAAGGCTTAGAAAGTTGCAGAGCTTTGTTAGAGTGGTGGGGGCTGGCCCATTAGGGGAATTTTGAGGTCTTAAATGGGCCTCCAAAGGAAATTATAAAATAATATTGGAAATAATAGAACAAGATTAGATTACATCATCAAATTTTAGATTGAAAAAAGAAAAAACTATTTTTTCAACTTATCTCCCTACGGGTTTACTCAAATTTCTAGCAGGAACACTCATTGGATGTAGAATTTGATTCCTCATCCAAGGAGTACCCATTTTGCATACTTTTTATGGACTCTTCTACACAAAAAATGATAAATACATGAAAAACGTGATACATGATTGCAATCACGCTTTTCATGTATTTCTCATTTTTTGTGTAGCACAGTTTACCAAAAGTATGTAACATGGGTACTCCTTGGATGAGGAGTTAAATTTTTCATCTAACGAGTACTTCCGCTCGAAATTTTAGTAAAACCTTATGGAGATAAGTTGAACATACAATTTGAAAAAGTAGTTTTATTATTTTATTATTTTTTATTATTTTTACTTTTTTACCCCAAAAATGGTGAATAATCCCCCATGGTTGACATCATCATCTTGAATCATATTGGTTCTTATAAATTTTATTTTGGTTGTACATTTTTCTTAGGAGGCCCATTTTATACCTCAAAAGTTCTCTAACGAATCTTGAAGGAATTGTATCTTGCTTGTGTCCACATGCACACCCCTTTCATCAATGATGCACCCCAGATATTGAACCTAGGTCATACCAAAAGTGCATTTGTCCATATTGGCACATAATTTGTGTTGTCGCAGGGTTTGGAGGACCTATCAAATATTGTGGAGGTGCTCTTCCCAACTCTGGTTGAAGATCACAATGTCATCAAGATACACCACCATAATGATTTGGTGAAGGGTCGCAAGATGTCCTCCATCTGCATCATGAAGGTTGCAGGGGAATTCGTCAACCTGAAAGGCATGACTAGCCATTCGCAAAGGCCCTCCTTGGATTTGAAGGCAATATTCTACACATCAAAGGGTTTGATTGATACCTAGTGATAATCGAAATTCAAGGCAATCTTGTTAAAATATTTGGACCCCTCGAGCTGGTCCAGAAGGTCATCAATTCATGGGATTGGATACTTATTCTTGACAGTGATCTTGTTCAGTGCCCGATAGTCAATACAGATTCTCCAGGTCCCGTCCTTCTTCTGTACCAACACGATCGGGATCCCATAGGGTGATGAACTTGGCGTGATGTGCCCTTTTTCCAGCAACTCTTGAATCTTCCTCTTAATTTCATCATTCTTCAACATAGGGCGTTGACAGATCGGTCCATTGGGTAGCGATGCGTCCGGGGTCAGATCGATGGAGTGCTTGACCTGATAGTGTAGAGGTACCCCTCAAGGTGAGGTGAATATGTCCCTATACTCCTCCATGACCTTGTCCATATGTTGATGTCGTATTGAGGAGCTCTATATGGAGGCCGTGGCCACAATATTCTTCTCAAATCAAAAGGGAAAAAAATTTCCCCGTCTGGCAAATGATCTTACTACATTGCTTCACATTGATCAAAGAGATGGTGATAAGTGGTGCTTCCTCTGGTATCCTGTACAACTTATTTCCCAAAGTAATAATAACAATGTGAGGCCTAGACTCATACACAACATGTTGCTTCCACAAGTATGGTTGGCCTAATAATACACCACAAAATTCAAGAGGAGAAACATCACACAATACCTCATTTGTGAAGGGCTAGATGTTGTAGGGGAGTCGACACTACTAGCTAACACAGAGATCTCATCCTTGGTGAAGCCACCCGATGGTGTACAGTTGTGAGTGTGTTGTGGTTGGTAGGATCATCTGCTTCAGAACCTCTGCTGAAATGAGGTTCTTTTGGCTTCCATTGTCAACAATGAACTACAACTAAGAACCCGTCACCCACATCTATGAGTGGAAGAGACCTTCCCCCTCCTCTAGATCTATGGGCTCATCCTTCTGGATCTTGGTGGTGGAAATGGTGGCATTGAGCTACTCTTCAATAACCTGCTTTCCTTTGTCATTCCCCTTGTCGGGTTCTGACTCATTGTCAGAACATGCATCTGGTTCATAAGCCTTCAACTTGGCCACCAGTGACTGCTTAGCTCGACACTCACTAGTGTTGTGAGTGGGGATCTTATGGAACTCACACCACTTTCTCATGTCATTATTTGTCTTCGCGGTGTTTTTCTTTGCTTACGACTTCGACTATTTTTCTTGGGTCGTTCTGCTTTTGATTTTTCCTTTGTTCTGTAGTTTGGGGCCGCCTTTCCCTTTCTTCAGATTCGTAGATACAAAGTCTCTTTTATTTTGTTTAAAATTCTATTCGATCTTTACAACATATCGATATGTGATACCATGCGATAATATGTCCAAGAACTCCATTTCATCTTGGATGTACTTATGTAAACAACCACTATACTTGAGTACCAAATGCTACTCAGAATCCTCGATACCCATCTTTGTGCAAAGGGCATGAAAACCATTTGTGAAATTTGACACATCTTGGTCCCTTCCCTGCCGCGGTGTGGTCCACTTTATGTATTTATCTTCATAGCTCTCTACAAGGTAATATCATTCCTTGTTGGCGTCTCAAAAATAATTCCAAGTGGGTGTAACTGAAAACATTGAGGATTAACTCTCATCCTTTCGCTCAAAGTAGGTTTCCCACTATTCCTTGACATGGGGGGTGACTTTCAAGAGTGAAAAAGTTATATTTTCCTAATTGGAAAAGTCATGAACCAAAAAATATCCTTCCAACATATTTAACCATCTATATATGATGTCTCCATCTATCTGGCATTCAAATATGGGAATGTCAAAATTATCTTGTACCTTAAAAGGAGTGGTGCCTCTAGAGTTGTTGTTGGAGGAAGATGCGTCGTATGTAGGCAGTTGTTGAAGGAGCTGGGAAAATTTATCCATCATTGCGTTCCTCTATTTCTCGAGGGCTTCCTCGAGCAATATTTTGAAAGGATCTCCTGCTCCCTCGTATTTATTTTCTTTCGCCATGGGAGGTCTTCGGGGTTTACGAGGCTGATCTTGAAAGGGTTCAACCAATTCGAGTCCTAATTCCTTATACCCTGACCTCATTGGAGGCAAGCAAAGAAAGATAGAGAAAGAGAAGATTGCTATGATACTAATGATCCAGATTTATGCAAGAGAAAAATATAATACAGATATAAACAGAAACACATAGGTGCAACAAAAATAAAGCTTCATTTCATTAATATCAAAGAACTGAAATATGCTTACATACATATGGAAATAAACTAGCTCAGTTGATGGTAGCTTATCTCTGAGAAGAGATGTGGCAATTACATGCCTCTGAACTGTGTTACAATGAGGCTCAAGGGAATTTTGATTTTTGAACAATAAGGGAAAACCATAAACAACCAAAACCCTAATGCCAGGAGATGGAACACCAAGAGTTTATGGGCCCTGTTGGGGTTAGTTGAGCAACCAACTTCCTAAGGTCGTAACTTGGTCATATTCTCTCTATTCGGCGTGTACAATACCTCATTGGAAAGATATATTTGAGTACTACACGATTTGATACAAGCCCCAACCTATAATTATGGGCTTATGAAAGACCTAAAAAAACGACATTTAGGGGCTCAAAAATGCTCCGAAAGTTCAAGACTCGAAAAACTGCTAAAAATAGTAAATGCTACTATAAAAAATAAAACTGAGGAAATCAACTATAAGTCTAGGTGGAATAGGAGGGTGGCCACCAATATCCACCTAGATCAAGTGCCCAACTCGGCAAAGTGAAAATTGGCCAAGGAAAGTGCAGATTTGCCCGGTGCATATTTGGAAAATGAGCATATCTAATTGATGGTGTGAGCTTGAGTGCAAATTTGACTAAGTATGAATGAATCAATGAAGATCAAGTACAGAAACTGATCAAACAAGAAGCAAATCAAATCGGTGAGGAGAGTCGCCACAACAACAACCATCGGAGAAAAAACAAAGAAATTGATGCGACACTTGTGAAAGGAAAACAACAACTTGAAACAATGCTTCTACTAGCTAAAAAAAAGTTAAAATTTCAGCATGCATGAAGAGAAATAAGCAAGACAACACTAACACAAGCAAAATGACAAAAAGCGATAGAAAAAGCGGCAAAAGATGAGAAAAGCGAAACTAACCCAGAAAAGCGACAACAACCGCACCGAAGGTTCCTTGACCTCCTCGGGAATTCTAGAGCTCTAAGATCAAATGTACAAATGAGCTCTAGGGGCATCGATTAAATAGATTTGAGAAAATTAGGGTTTATGACGCGCATGCCTAAAATCAAGGAAAAAGCGACACTTTGCGGAAGTTTCTAAAAATAGTGAATGTGCCTCCTTCGGGATACTAAAAATATATATTTATTTTTAGGGATGTTTTTTCTCTTTTTAGCTTTTCCTTTATTTTCTTTTTCAAAAAAACTTTCCATGCATACTGCCAGGATATATTACACAATTATGGGGAATTGGGCAACTTTTTGGTTCAGTGCACCACGCAGTTTCCGAGCTCAGTGAGGGATTGCACATTTTTTTGGATTAGTGTTAGGCTTCCCTCCATGGCTGTGTAGTTTCTAAGCTCAAGGCTGACTTC
Organism: Pinus albicaulis; assembly: GCA_034641835.2. Classification (NCBI taxonomy): domain Eukaryota; kingdom Viridiplantae; phylum Streptophyta; class Pinopsida; order Pinales; family Pinaceae; genus Pinus; species Pinus albicaulis. The sequence goes on along the minus strand of CM076575.1, from coordinate 507,730,117 downwards.
CAATCTGAACTACACAATCCTAATCATCAAGGTTGCTTGCCCTCAAGGATTGCACAATTTATGGAGTCAAACCCAGAACTATTGTGCAACCAATTCAGAAGGTTAACTTGTGACTTAGAAATATTAGCTAAGTGTGAAAATAAGAATGTAGGTCTTAAACCTATACAAAAATTATCTACAAACGAATTCTTAGAAAATAAACAACAACGAGAGCATAAAACATAAAATAGATATACACAGAGATTTCTCCCCTGGATCCCAAATCGGGACTACTAACTTGATTTTTCATTATATTCATTTTAGTGTTACAACGCATATATATACATGTTGAAGCATTCATAAATCCCAATCCATTAAACCTAGATTAGAACATAACTATAGTTCCCTTAACTGGGTCTACAAAATGCCAGGGGTAGAAAACCATCATGCCCAAAAAATTGTGCAAACCCATGCACAAAACCATAGCAGGGTCTGCCCACCTAAAATAGGGTCCAATTTTTTTTTTTTTTTTTTTTTTTTTTTTTTTTTCTGGGGTGCAGCCCCAGACCCTGTGCAAGGGGCTACCCGCCCCCTGCGAACCCCTCGACGTAGCCCCCTGCGCCCGGTGCAACAAACAGGGAGGGACTATTGCACCCCCGCTCGTGCGACTATTCGTGGAAAGAATATAACACAAACCCAACAAAGAAAACACAAGCACAAATGAAAAGGATAAGTCTCAATCAAATCATGAGTACCTGATAGTAGTGCAAGATAAGCTCATGTGGATAGGAAATAAGGCTCCAAAATCGAAGCATGGGAAATTTTTTGGAGGGTGGTTGTAGTCGCTACAACAGTCATGAAGGCTAGTCTTAGGTATTACCTATTTGTTTTTCTACTGGGTCTACCTCTCTCTCATTCAACCTCACACATCTCCTCAACCCCACCCTATTTTTAATCCATGTATCTCCAGGTCACTTCACTAGCCCATCCCTACCCCTGCCTCCTACATTGTTTTACCCTCCCTCGGTTGAGTTTGAAACTTGGCATTTCTCTGCGAGTAATTACGCTTCAACAATGAGCTAGGTATCATGGAGGAGTGGCCTACTACTGCGAGATGGGCTCTTGAGCTCAATTACATGAAAAAATCTCATAGAAGTGCTATAGAGATCACAGCCCGCCTCAAATCCAGGTAGAATGAGGAACAACAGTGGAATGTGAATGTTTTTCAAACCTGGAAAAATGTAGGTGAATTTTCTGACTGGATTTTGAATGTTGGGCACACAAGGTAAGACTCAATCAATATATGTACATCATTGATATCTATTGACACCTAATTGTTTCTCACGAGAGTCCTTTTTGAAAGGAATGAAGCTCGAGAATAAATATTTTTGATGTTAGATGAGTTGCAACTCATAGTCCAAGGACTAGATCAATGTCTGGAAAGGATTAAAGGCCACTTGGGCCTCCCTCTAGATCTAGGTTACTCACCAGGAAGTAGCAAAGACCCATTGCTCTCAAAGAATCAGATTCTATTGAAGTGGTTAATGAAATATGTTCACTAGATTGTTGTTTACCTTTGTTTTTATAGAATTTTGAGTATGTTAGTCCTAGCAGGCCAAGAGCCTCATAGTTTCTATGTTGTAATTTTGAATTCCCAAAACAAAATTAAGTTTTGGAAACTCAAAAAGCTCTACTTATACCACTAATTTGGTTTCCCTAATGGTCATCATAGACAAAACATTTGTATATCCTATTTAGTTTTTAATGAAATAAAACTCTTTTATTTATCAAAAACAAAATAAAAATTAAACTTCTTTATTTTTACAAAATTTCAAATTATATATAAAAAATTAGATTTTAATAATTTGATGCTTGATATTTAGTAAATTTGAAACTAAATGTATGATTAATTCACTATGTTCTTATAAAACTTAAAGCTACACACGAAGACACATATAAAATTTATATTTTAAATAGTTTCATAATTAAATTTTAATACAATATATAATAATTTTTAAAGGAAAAAAAAAAACTAAAATTAAGTAAATATATTATATATTAATTTTAATATATATTAAATAAAATAGATTTAAATAATTTTTAATATTCAATAGTAATCAAAATAAATATTTCATTATAAATTCTAATTCATTTTAATTATATATTTCACAATTTATTATCTAGTAATTATATATTTTATATTCATAATTTAAAACGGTATAATGATAATGTTTAATTTTTTTCTTATACATCATTATAAATAAATATATAATTTTGAATATATATATTTTATTATTATTATTTTTTTTTCCTGAACATACTTTTATATTGAAATAATATTAGGGATAGGTTTTTAAGAAAATTATATTCTTATTATTTATAAATCTTTAAAAACAGATATATTTACATTTTTTATTTACGTTACAAGTTTAGATTTAACTTAATAAAATTTAAGCCAAAGATATTCTTTTTGCTAGTGCTGGTTTAGGGTGAGCGTTCACCCCAGCCAATGAAAACACTTGAATAGTTTTTCCAGCCTATTAAATTTTGCCGTCTCTAAAACTAATGAAAATTTGCCATCTGTCCAAATTTTCCTACTTTTTCCATGCTGCATCGTTCCTTAGCCATACCTGTAACTATTTCTATGACATTGAAGTGTCCCATCTCCGCCATACCTGTACCTGTTTTTACAGCATTCAACTGTCCGCGGAGCTGGCAGGGCCGCGGGCCAGGAAGCGGAAAACCCATCTGCAGAAGAGACCGAGTCAAGACCTCTGCAAGAAAGCTCTTCCCGGTCTCCCACGAAGGCCATCTTTCTCAAACGGTCCGAGCAACGCGTAATGCTTAGGTCGGAATAACCTGCAGAAGCGCTGCCTTCAGTGCCTGGATTTAGAGGAACGCCCGATTATGGACGCGGTATGCCTGTTTCCCCTCGGCCAACACAAACCGGTACAAATTAACCGAAGAAAACTGGCACGCCCGTCCTGTGAGCCGAGTCGAGTCATAGGTAAGTAGCAGGGTAGGCAAGTCAGTTTTATAAAGAAGTTTTGATTGTGAGCTTAGCCTCTTTGGTCAAGCATTTTTCTCTTCACTTAGCCAATTTTAAACCCTCTTCTAGCGGGGGCTGATGAAGAAAAATCTTGTATGTGACGTTTTGGGTGTGTAATTCTATGTCCACAGGAAATCTAAGAAGCAGAATCAGCGTGCTGATAAGCAAATGCCAAGGTAGATTCAGCGTCCGAATAGGATACTCTGGTCTTTTGCAAATATTTTGGGGTTTTTACCAACTAGAGTTAACAATTAGAATTGGGTGTGTGAGAGGTTTGGTGTTGATGTCTAGAATTTGGGTGTGTAGGAGGTTTGATGTCAAGAATACGAGTGCTACAACAAAGTCATCGTCCATGGTATGTACATCATCCATAAATTGTGTGTGATTAAAGTTTTAAACAGCTGTCTAATTTATCTATATCAGTCCCCAGATGTTAGTATGCAGCATGAGGTGAATGATTGGGTTCACTACTACTAGGATTTATACGTTTGCCTCTGATTCAAATCGGTAACTGCATGTGGATATATTGAGGTCAATAAGAAGGATCTTTGCTTGCCTGTTTAGTTGGGATGGTTTACATGTATTTATTTTACTTCTGTTGATTTTGTTTTGCTACCATTCAGCCACTGGGGCCACACAGGAACAAAGATGAAAAGGGAAGCAGATCAACATTGGTTTCAAAATCCAAGCATGTACCAGATTCAGGAAAAGCACCTGGGATTTCAAATGATGGACTCTCACATACACGTGAGTCAGTTTCAGGCAAACTGCCTAGGGTTTCGGATGTTGAGGTCTCAAGTAATGATCCATCGAGTTCAAGGATACAACGTAGGCCTTCAGGGTTTTGAATGTTGAGGTCTCAAGTAATGATCCATTGAGTTCAAGGATACTACGCATGCCTTCTACTACTGGTCTCTCTGGTAAAAACATTTCAGCTTCAGGGAGGGCTTCTACTACTGGCCTCTCAAGTAAACACACTTCAGCTTCTGGGAGGCCTTCTACTACTGGTCTCTCTAGCAAATGTACTTCAGCTTTAGGGAGACCACCAAGGCCTTCAAATGTTGACATCTCAGGCAAAGCTGCTTCATATACATCCAAGTCTAGGGTCTTCCCACCTGTAGCTAAGGGTGTCTCAAGAAGAATGCCAATGACTGATGCATCAAAAAGGAAGACAAGGCTTCAACGAGCTTTTACATCAACACTGACTGCCAGAAGTGAGGTTAGGAGCATTTGGTCCACTGGCCTTATTTTAGCGTGGCCTTATTTTAGCGTGTGTAGGTGGTGCTTTCTATTCACAGATTTTTACTCTGTTCTTTTGCAAAAGCAAGTGAACTGTTTCTCTAATCCATAGCTCCAATTTCCATCCAATGGTTTCAATTAAACAGCTGGCATCTGGAGCCATTGAGCGGGATGTCATAGAAGAGGAAGGGGACTTGCCCAACATTGACGAAGCAGATAATGAAAATCAACTTGCTGTAGTTGAATATGTTCAAGACATTTACCATTTCTATTGGTATACAGAGGTATGTCCCTTTTGTGGGAGCCTTGCAAACTGTTTTTGTTACTATTCGAAATAACAACATCTTGTCTTGGAAAATTACACTCCATTTAAACAATTTAATTAGACACTAGCTGTTCACTGCATATAGTATGCAGTGATTACATGTGAGCAGCGTGTCTGTCATACATGAATATATCCACTGGAGAATTAGTCCACTCAAGCATCAGGGAAGGGGAAGGTTATAATTTATGAATGGGGAATTTAGGCCAAGCATTGATGCGAGCCTTGATCCATGTCTATAGTGTAGATTCAATTCTGAATAAATAGTTGTATGTCTAATTTGTTTCTATTTTGGTCCGCTGTGTTTGTTGTATTGCAGGCATGCAACAATCTCTCATCAAACTACATGTTAAGCCAAGTTGATATCAACAAGAAGATGTGGGGAATACTTATTTACTCGCTGATTGATGTACCCGATTAATACAAGTTTTTTTTTTTTACCTTTCCGTTAACAATTTTCTGACACAAACAATTTGCACTTAAAGGTGCATTATGCAGAAAGTTTTTGAATTTATTGTTATTTGTGTTTTATATGATTTGTGTCATTTGTGTTTAAAAGAGTGTTTGAATGTGTTAATATGATTGCAGGATTCCATAAGAATGGAGAAGAGGGTGTTTTATATCTTAGTATTTTTTACTTTGTATTCAAGTACAGGGTCTGTAATAGTTTCTGATACAAGCAAACACGCTAGAATTACATGTTTTTTTTTTTTTATGCAGAAATTTTTTGCATTTCTTATCATTTGTGTTTAAAAGAGGATTTGAATGTTTGATTTTCTTTTTGCAGGGAATGTGTTAATATGATTGCAGGATTCCATAAAAATGGAGAAGAGGATGATTTGAAGGTTGTGTATAGTAAGTACTCAAATTCACAGAAAAAAAATAAAAAATAAAATAAAATAAATTTTTTATTTTATTTTAAAATAGTTGGAATTTAAAATTAAATTCATATAATAAAGTATACAATGAAAAAGATATCATTATTATCATGTCATTACTCTCGAACAATTATGTTTTTTTTTTAAATTTCACCTTCTATTAAAAGATATATAAAAACTAAAATTTCCATATATTTTACTTAATTATTATTTTCTGCATTCCTTACTCCTTTCCACTACTCCCGACGTTATTTTGCACCTCTCAATACACATGCTAGTTTAAATTTGAAAAGAAAACATTGGAGCGCATCCATTGTATTAATTTTTGAATCACATAAAATTTATTTCTGTATTATTTAAGACTTCCCAGTGCTCATCGGGGTATACATTTCAATTTATCATCTTCGCATATAAAAATCTTCCCTGTTTCTTTGAAGCTCGCGAGTTTTGAGCATTGAATTAAGATAGGAATATGCATATTTTTAATAATAATTAAATTAAAAATAAAATACGTAATAAAGTGATTATTCATTTTTTATTTTCGAAGTTTATTATTATTTTTAATTTTATTCTTTTTGGATTCGTAGTGATTTATTTTTTATTAATATTCAATATTTATATAGGCTTAATCTCTATCAATTTGAATTTCTTTTTTAGTTTCTAATTTTATTATAATTTTTAATTGCAATTTTTTATTAATCATATATTTGTTATTAATATTTAATATTTATATTTATTTATTTTTTATAAATTTGATTTTTATTTAAATTAATATTTAATATATGAATTATATTTTATTGATTATTATGGTAATGTTAAAATTAATGTTTTATATAAGATTATATTTATTTGGCGTAAATTGTGAAGTGTATTAATTGGATAAAGGAAGTTTTTAAGCACAAAGTAATTCTTTTATTTCATTAACATGGGCTGAAACATATCAACTTTACAGTTTTTTGTCCGTGAAGATTGATATAATATTTACTCGTTGTACGTTTCACTCTATTTACACTATTCAATTCTAAAAATCTGTCTATAATAAAACCACACATAATTTCAAAGCATCAGCATCATAAAATATTGATAAAAACAAAAAATTTAAATCATTAACAATACTAGTTCCAATCCCCGGATGCAGGTGCTTCAATGGAGAGTTAATGGGATGGGATGGAGGGGTGGCAAGCCCTGCCGACATCTGCCCAACTGGTACGCTGCGTTAAATGGCCATCTGCGCAATGGCATGCATCATTTAAACTCCCCTCCTTCCAACGCCATGGGCTCTGAAAACTATAGCACTCGCTCGACTTCAGCTGTGACGAATCCTGCCTCCGCATGCTCCGGCGGGATTTTCATCATGGGTGCAGTTAAGGAGACAGATCTGCTTGGTATGGGAAGGACGGACTTGGTGCGAGTTGAGGCCTATCTCGTGGTGGATGGGTACCAAACGCATCAGGTTAAATATCACCTGGTCTTGGCTTTCTTACAGAATTGCATTGGCGTCGTAAGTTGTTTTATGCATCGTTGGGATAGGGTCTATCAGTGTTTGTTGCGTTCTGTGCAGAGGGAGGCTCATCCTCCAGGGAAAGTTGCGCTGGTGCTGCGACTTCATCCGAGCTCGGAGCACTCTCTGCTGGCTTTCTCAGCTGTCTTAGTTGTGTTCTAGACGCTGCTTCTTCTCACAATGCCGCGGATTCGACACCGTTTGCGGAGCAGAAGAGGTAGCTCTCGGAGTCATCCCTCTCATGTTCATTCCAGCCCCTCTCTGGATTCTTCCTCCTTTGGGGAGGGCTCGAGCCACTACCCCAGGACTCGAAGCGGTCGGGGGCGCTCTCAAGATTTACGCCTGTTCTGGGGTCCCCATACGCATCGCCCTCCAGCCTCCTCTGCTCCTACTACGGGCACTGCTCGTTTCATCTTCAACAGTTCCCTCAACCGCCCTCGGATTACAACCATTCTCTCGGTGGTTTTTCTTGAAGATAACTTGCCAGGGGAGTCCAGCTCGCAGCCGGCCGTTCCTGAGGCGAATGTTGCAGTTCCCGACACCCAGTTCTCGAATTTCAATCTGGGTAGTGGCAGTGTCCCGTCGCAGCCTCCATCTTGCCCTGTAAGTTCAGTTCTGGATGAAGACATGCCCTCTGCTGAACCTGGTCCCTTGGCTTCTCACGAAGGGCTTGCTCCTGACATGCGCGCCACCAGCTGGTGCAGGATTGTGGAGGAGACTCCTGATGATTAATGGGTTTGTTGCTTAGTCTTTTCTCTGTTTGTGTCACCCAAATTTTTGGGTTTTTTTCTGTTCTGGTAGCTATGAAGCTTTCTGGCCCCCTTTTGTTCCTTCTGGGTCAAAGCATTTCTTGGAAAAATCTAACTCTGCACCCCTGCGTGGGTTTCGATAGTCTACTACTCTGTTTTTTCCTGAATTTTCTGCCTCCAAGGCAGTAGTCTCTGACTTTGGTTTCGTTGTAATTTTATCCACTTGTTAATAGATCAGTTTTACTTAGAAAAAAAAAAACAATACTAGTTCCAATAAATATGAATAAATTTACATTTAATTTTTTAAACTAAAAATATAAAAATTACCAAATATTATTCCAAAACTACATAAAATATTGATAAAACAAATTTTGAAAAGCATTGACCATACAACTCTCCAATAAATGTTTTCCATACAATTTGAAAAAGTTAAATTTGGATTAAATAATAGCCAATACAATTCCAAAACTTCATAAAATATTGATTGAGAAAAAATTTAAAATCATTAACAATGTAACCCTCCAATACATGCTATTTTTATTATGGTTTTAAAATTTGGAAATATATTGGAAATGAACTTATGACATATAAGAGTGTATATAAGGAATGGAATTTGTAACATGATTGTATTGTTGCTCAACTCTATGGCTTGGATATCTTCATGATATTGTCCATGTCGGGAGTTGATTCAATCGAGCTGGAGGCTCTCATACAAGCCATACTGGCCACTGAGGCGGAGTATGCTAAATTAAATTTATCTGGCGAGATGGTAACATACCAGGTAATTATGACATCTCAAGGACACATCAACTCCATGCATCAAACACGGGACGTCATCTCCCCTTGCCTTTAGCCAAGAGTTGTCTTCAGTGAAACAAGAAGGTAGTGAAATCAATCTCAAAGACCAAGTTGCTTAGTTTCAACCATGATGTCCTTTGGGTTAGAGAGGTGAGCCTTCATAAACGTGCTTTGGTGGGGTGCTGGATGTTTGGCGATATGACTGAACCTAATATGGAGGTCATGGTTAAATATCACTGGTCCCCTATTCTAAAATACTATCTTAAGGCTTGCTTACTGATGAACTGTTGGTTTGGCACACATTTTCTCTATCGGGATGACGAGGATCACATTGTTAAGGCCCCTTCGGTTCACGGTCGCATTGTTTTACAGCTTCACAAGTGATATATTGGATTTAATCCCCTCTTCGAGATCCCGAGTTTCAGATATGTGTGGGTCAAGATTCCAGGTATTTCGCACAAGGTTTTCTAGGATATTGGGAACTCTATCGAGCGCTTTGTTTATATGGATGTTAACATTTGGGGGGCTAAAGACAAGCATATTGCATGGATGTTGGTTGAGGTTAACTTCTCGAGAGGCCTTCCTGAACACATTGACTTGGAATGGGGCCCTATTAAAATATGGCAATAGATAAATTTATGGGGAATCCCATTCTGCTGTCTCCTATGTCATCATACAGTCCATCTCATGGATAGTTATCCCTGTAAGTCTCGACATTGGTTGGGGGTTTTCTTTAGAGGCCAGTGCGCAAATGTCATTCTCAGAAGAGCCTTTTTCTTTTTATTCTCATGAGTGTCTAGCTATTTCTCATTCTCTTGACTATGTTTTGGATGTGGTATCATTGGATAATATTCCTTCTTAGTCCTCCCCACTCCTCTCTTCCCCCAAGGATCTTGATGTCGGGGCGAATGTGGTTCCTCCTGACCTCGTATCTCCCTTGGCACATGAGCCTCTCATTTTTTCAGCCTCCCGTGACCCCATATCAGCTTCTATATCCTCTGACGAGATTCATATCTCTAAGCCTCTTTTTTTTCCCAAACCCTATAAATCTCTGTGTTCCCTTGCATATGTTTTTCCTACTCCCATCTAGGTTACATCCTCTGACACAATTTTGATCTCTAAGCCTCCTTTGATTTCCAATCTCAGTAATCCTTTGTGTCCCCCTACACATGTTTCTCCTAATCCCTCCTCAACTCCTTAGATTTGGGGAGTCACTCTCCCCATCTCATCTCCGTATGAGGTTTCCCCTTTGGTGGATGTATATGGGGCCGGAAAACAAATATTATCCTTCATATATGGAAGTATGTTTGGTAGATTCATCTCTACATAACTCGATGGGTAGTGAAATTTATTTCTTAATGAAAAATATGGCTATGGATCTCACAATGCTTTCTATTCACAAAGTGGATGATGCCCATCAGTCCCAGATCTGCCTGAATATCACAGTCCATAGAAAAGGGGGTAAAGGTATTAGACATTTCCATAGGAGATCCTTCGCAAAGTGTTTGATTGTTTCTTTGGATGGTGCTCTTTGGGATATCCATGTTATATCTACCATAGACACTGGAGCCATTATAGATTCTATGCCCGCAGTTGGGGTGTCCAGATGAAAATTTTATCTCTTAACTTAAGAGCAATGGGGGACTCTTATAAAACACTCCCTTAAACATTCAATTGATTTTTTCTAGCTTGTTATGATCTTCATTCAAGAAACTATGGCCTCAAAGGAGAGGGATATAGAGTATTTTTTTTCTATCTGTCCGAGCCGGTTTCTTGCTGCTATTGATACATGTGGTCTTTGTGGAGGTCTGGTGGCTCTTTGGAACCCTCATTAGGTGAATGTAATAGTGTTCAAGTTTTTTGCAGATATTTTACTTACTAGTTACATCAGCAGAATTCCATATCGGTTACATTTTTTAAATCTATACGCTTTTTGCCAAGATAGAAGGGTTGTTTGGGACAAATTGGTAGATTGTGGTATTATGAAGATAGAGTTAATGCTCATTGTTGATGTTAGCATATGGTTTTCACCTTTCCCTAAAGGTCCAAAGGCTATATTAATTTTATCAGTTAAATAAGAAAAGTCATTGTTATGTAAAGGGCCTATAATTTTTTTTTGTATAAATTTCTATATAAGCCTAGGGACATTTAAAATCAAGTCATTTCACCTAACCTTAAGGTTTCCCTAAGTTTTTCGCAGTGCATTTGACCTATCGCAAACCTACAACTCGCGCTACAAAATTATTTTGTAGCACTCACTGAAAATTTTGAAAACTTGGTTTTTGAGTTACCAACGCCATTATTTCAAGTGCCCAAGTGTTTTTTCATAAATCCTTAGCCCTTTTCATCCATGATTTGATAGATAGAAACATTTTGAAGCCTAAGAGATCCGTTGTAAATCAAACCCTAATTTTCCCTATTTACCCTAAAACAACAGGGTAAAACTGGTGGGTTACACTTTTGTGAGAATCGGGGGCAGAAAAGTCATTTTCCCAACAGTTCAGTTGAACATTTATAAAATTTCAACCGAACTGTCTTAGAGTTCGACCAAAATTTCGAAATTAGTTCAGCCGAACTCATTTTTCTGTTTACATTGACAGCGTATTGACGACGTGGACAAATAGATTTTTGGCCAGAGATGAGAAAATCAACAACTAAATTTTGGCCAAACTAACAGTTTGGTTGGACTGTTAGTTCGGCTGAAATTTTAAAATAATCTGGCCAAACTTTAGCTTATAAATACACCAGCTCGGAAACATGAATAGGTTTCAGGCTTATTATCGTTGTCGCATGTTGTTGCAGGGTCACAGGTGCAGATGATAAATTTGTTGGTTTTCTATTTTGTTTTTGTTGTGAATTTTTTTTATTGTTGTTTCGTCGTTCTGCTATTTTAATTTTATAGTTGTTTTTTTTGTTTTGCAGGTAATTTGTAATCCGTGACGTCCTCAGCGATCTCCTACTTGTCTTCTCATTGCGGCCTCGACGTCTTTGGAAATCTCATGCCTCGTCTTCTTCTCATTGTGGCCTCGACGTCTCTGAATTTCCAAGTTCCTACTTCTATCAAAGTATTGTTTAAATATAATTTTCTGTGTTTAAATCGCAAATCGGTTAATGAAAAGTTAAAATCTAGACTTAGTTGATTGTTTAAATGTAATTTTCTGTGTTTAAATTGAAAATTGTTTAAAAATGTAATTTTCTGTGTAATTTCTTGTGTTTTAAAGCTAGACTCAGTTGGGTCGAAACTCCTTTTCCACCAACAAAATATTCACCTAGGTTGAAATTGAATTCACTTGTCTTCCTCTGGCTCTTTTCTAAATTGTTCTTCATCGTCTTTTTCTAAATTGTTCTTCATCCGCTTCTGGTTTCTGGTGTATCTGTATCTCTCTCCGGCTTGCATTTTAGATGTAAACGGTTTGTGGCTTATGCCTTAGAGCTTTAGTTTCTGCATTCATTTACACAATGTGTACCCAGTTGCAAGAAAATAATTGCAAGAATGACCTATTCAATAACTAACAAGTTGCTCCCAAAACATCCACAGACTTGAGAGGAATAACCCAAACTCTTTGAATCATCCTAACCAAGATCATACCAAATGATTCCAACTCTGTTACAAGTTGAACTCAATTATATTTTAGAATTTTGAAATACTGATAGGAGTTTTTTTTTAATTTGATTTCGTTTATATGATTCTAAAATATTCTTTCTTAAAACTTTGAAATTCTCTTTAAATTGCAGGTTGAACTTAGCTCAGATTGTAAATTTCAGAAATACCTTTTGGAATTCAATTTCTTGAACAGAGAATCATCTGTATCATTTTAAAAATATTTTTCAATTGTTTTTGAGGTCATTTGTCTCATTTTTAAAATATATTTCAATTGTTTTTGAGGTCATCTGTCTCATTTTTAAAATATTTTTCAAACTTGCAATTTGCTGTGGGTGCAAAATGTGTGGGTGTTGATGGTATTTAGGCTAAATTTCTTTAAATTTTATTTTTTCCCATCTATTTTTTGGGATTTTGTCTCCAAATTGTTTCTAATTAATTAAAACACCCTCAAATATAATTTAACTAGCTGATGAATCTTAAACTTCTTGCATCAACTTGAATCATCCTAACCAAGATCTAATGTGCTGAAAACTAGTACAAAATAGAGTAATCACATAAAACATATGTTTCCAGATCACAATATCCTATAAAAATGTAGTCAAGTGTAATTAAAAATGACGTGAAAGTGTCGAAAAAATTATATATATCCAACTTTACATAAAATTTGAAGATCCGTAAATATACTATATGACTTAGGTGCATTTCTCAACCATTTGTCCACTAAAGATTACTTCCTAACCATATGTGCCACATGGCTCCACTTACAGAGTCCTATGTGGTTTCTGGTCAAGTCTCAATAAGGAATATAGAATGAATGTTTCAGATTCAGATGTTACCTAGATGTTTCAGATTCACTATATCACTCTAAAATCCTAGTAAACAAAATACTATCATCATAATAACAATACTTGTAGCAACATGAGAGGGTTTTTTGGGGCCATAGATTGTTAGTATGGATTGTGCTCATACTATACAACTGTACAGAAGGAGAGTATGGATTGTGCTCATATTTCAAAGTTGTACATATTTGGCCCTTTCTTGCTCTGAGATGGCTTCTTCTATTTTTTCATCTTTCTCTTTGAAACATGTGTTACATCAATAGCATAGGAATTCTCTCTGATGTGACATCAATAGCATAGGAATTATCTCTGAATATTACAAGGGACATCAATTCCTTCTTTGCACATTCACTCTCATTCTCACCACCCATTTCTGCCCCCTCCTCTTGCTAAAACCACAACTATAAAAAGAGTTACACCTCTCCTCTTGCTTACCATAGCTCCCAGAAGAGGGTGTGAGCTAACCCTCTTCCAACTCATTATCATCATTGCCATTCTTAACGTCAATACTGGAAATCTCTCTAACCCCACCATGGTTAAGCCTCCTGGTTAATGTATTTTTCATGTCAATATTGAATAAAAATTAAACAAGCTCAATAGGCAAGATTGAATGGTGTCAAAAAATTCTATATAGTTTATTTTCTTTAGTTTTATCTGATTTTGTTATTTTCCCAGATTGCCTACTATATAGTAATCTATTTATATATTTGATTACTTCTCCATCTATTAATCTATTGTAGTCTTGGAAGAACTGCTTCGATATTTTCAATGTCTTTATTCTCCATCTTTCCTCTTAGTTTTTCCCTATTCAATCTTATCCTCATATATTTTTGGAGATTAATGTCCTAAAAGAAAACATAAGTGAAATTAATAGGTTTCACTGTTGAACTAGTGACGGTATTTACGTAAGTAATTTAAGCATATTTTTATACAATAGCATGGTTACAGTGTTACTACAGGTCACTGTTTCGGGGAAAAACACCGTAGAGGTTTGTTGGGCAAAACCTCCACAGATCAGGGCATGCCATTCAAGAAGGACTCACACAACCACACTTGTATGCTACAAAATAGATAACATCAATAGTAGAACTTACCCATAATCCTATGTTTGATGTAGATCCCACGGGGTCCAAACCCCCAGCAACCCTTCTTCCTCCTTAACCTGAAAATCAAGAAGAAAAGTGCACGGAAATCTAGTTGTACAGCATATAATTACCCTAAATGTCAGTGAAAACCATGTGAAATATCATGTAAACAATAATAAATGCTTAAATAATAATATTTTCACATATACAAGTAGATGTTAACACGTGACTTCGGGAACAAGATGGTTCTTCTTCATTATGAACAACATGTACAGTAATAAAATGTGGAGAGATCACCTGAATCCTTCCACGATCTTCGAACAGACCGTCGTCCAGATCCGTCCCGCCCTTGCCTCGCTAAGATACTTTCAAGACTTGTGCACTTGAGATGGCATATAAATTGATGAACATCTCCAGGAAACAAGGGTTTCCTGTAAAAATCTAGGAAAGTGCAGGAGGCACGGGAATTCAGACTTGAATTGGGATTCCAACAGAGTATAATATCTATAAAATTTCTCTCTCCCTTAGGCCATACACATGAGGGGCTTTTATACTTCCTCAAAGTAGTTTCAATTAGTTGGAAACAGTTGGCCACGTGCTGGGGTGGTTGAACTACTGGAGTAACCATCAACTCAGCCCGAAAATAGGGAATTTATATATATATTTTTAATGATTTTAATGGCAACGCGGAAAAGTACATGTGGAATCGCGTATATACGCGGAAACGTCTGGGCATAACCGCGTATGGATTTTTAACACTGTTTTTTATGAATCTTGTTCAAGTCTGTGGAAATGGGTGCCCAAGGCCATAGAGACAATCATGAATCACATGAGGGTGAAAAATGATGCTATAACAGATGCCCCCTAATATATAGGTCAGAAGGGGTACATGATGGCCGAAATGTATTATGCACATAGAAAGAACTTCGCAAGGACAAGAGAGGACTTCACCAGATTTCAGCCTGCCAAAAACCAATGAAAGAAAACAAAGATTCAACTCATGCTGAGGCGGGCATACCCATGCTCAGTCAAAAATACATCATATCAAAAGTACAGAATAAATCCAAAATGTATACAAGTATAGCTGAACTGAAAGTACACAATGAATCATCTGAGCATGGCCCAAAAGTACAAGTCAGGATCAATGTCTGAGTATCACATATAGAAAGTTGATCAATGATGCTGAAACTGGATGTCTGATCATATAAGTAACTGAATCTCCAAGTACCAAATCATAAAAGGTGGAATAAATGGTACAATCACGCAACTCGAGAGCCAACATATAGGATGTTGTTGTACTGACACTGCAACATATAAGGGCGAACGACATCACTGGCAGAAACTGAATGGACTGTCAAAAGTGAACCGAGAAATGCTGATGCAACCCGAGGTCTTCACCGATCACTATGGCACAATTCTACACAATGGGAATAAATGAGCTGAAGTCGACCATGTAAGAAATTGTTGGATTACCGGTCAATAATGTAAACCGTTAACCAACACGAGACAACCCACCAATAATGAAAATGAGTGTCAAGGTGCCCCAGTACAAACTAACAAGTGCGAATGAATGAGTTGAAGTCGAACACTTAGAAGAATCTACCAATCAGGAGGCAATGATGAGTCCCCACTGTCGATACCGAAGAGTCTGCCACTGATGACTGCAAACCCTAAGGTACTGACAAAAAGACTTTAGACCTTATTCCCAGAGCAATGAGTTGGAGTCGATGGGAAAATATCTGCTGGAAGGAAGGCATTAAGGCATCCCACATCAGTCCAGCACGAGTGTAACCCGCAGGCCAAGATTTGGAAGGAATCGGACGAAGTAGAGTGACGAAACCAAACCGAAGTACGTTTCTGACATGCACAAGATGAAGCTAGCGCATGGAAGAAACCCTCTGAACCAACCAATAATGTAAGCTGACACAGAGGCGAGATATCCACCAATAGGGTCAAATGGAAATCAAGGTACTGCACGAATCCCAAATGTGATAATGTATGCTGACGTCGAACACAGGGGAAACCACTCAGTCAAAGACCCATAATGATGATCAAATGCTGAGCACAAGGTCACCTATCAATGATGGAAATAGGGCCAGGGTGCGGCTCTAGGTTTGCTCTCAGAGCAATGTGTCGTAGTCGATAAGAGGCAAATCCGCCAGCAAGAAGTCAATGGAGACCTTCTTAAACCAGCACGAACAGAAGACCAAAACATCTGATGTGATAGAAAAAGATACTGACAAAACCGGGAAGGCCGACTGAATAATGAGTCAAGAGACATCGCAGAATGGCCGACTCTGGTTAGACTTCCCTTGAACAAAAGCACGACTCGTGATGAACATGGCAGTAAGAAGTGACACTGTATAAGTCTGTTATGTAGGAGGCAAAACAAACTCTCCATATGATTGGAAGAGATAACCAACCGGGGGAGGACTGACCAATGAAACAAGGCAAAGGCTGAACCTAGGTCAAAAACTAAAACCATCCCAAATAGAGGAAATATATAAGTGTATGTGCTTTGTTCAAGGGCGACAAACTGACACTGTACTGCCATCAAATTATGAAGTTATATCCCGTTCCCGCTCTTTTTGTTATATTTGATTTTTTTGTCTTTTTCATATAATAAGCCTGAAAAAGAATAAAAGAATGCTATGGTACAATGGATAGAACGAGTATCAAGAAACAGATGCACTAGTTCATGGGATTGGAACGATCCTATGCTCAATGCAAGGTGGAGGAAACTATTAAACAATACTTAGAGGAATGTTCCCTCCATGGGTAAAAGGGTGTCAAGTCGCGATAGCCAAGTGCATGCAATGGTTAACTTGTACAGATAGTCAAGGTCAAAAGTTGGCTTAAACATTGAGTCCAAAATGAAGCCGGCTAAAGGCCAGGATAAACAAGTAGCCAATATGCAATGCAATAATACAACTCAACAACACCAGGGAGCCTCTAGGGTAATAGCCAGAAAAATGATAGTGAAGAAGAAGAAGAATGAAGCTTCAACACATAAGTCATGGCGGGACTAAAGAGGACTCCCGAGCCTACATAAAACGCAGCATGGGCAACAAGTGATAGCGAGGAACTAACTAGGAAGCCCATGTAAAGGAAGGCTCTACCACCAAGTCATGATTAAATAATCGGCGAGTGAAATGGGTAAAATACTCATGACCTGATGGGATCGACCCTATGGTAAGTGATCAGAATGGAGGCTAGTATGCAAAATGCAACGGAGAGTGGATTCCCTAACCTATATGCTAGTGAAGATCATATATCTGCCATGATGGGTCAGCAGTCATGGATCAAAAACCGGAAAAAATCTCAAATTCGTCAAAATGTCCCTGAAAATATACCAATCTGGGCACTTCCAAGCATCCGGGTTATGCAGCTTAGGATAGATTGAAAAAATAAGCATAACAAATTTTTGCAAAAAAATTTCAATTTTGGGCATAAATACACAAGTTACCTCATATTTGGTTCTCATTGTTACATTGCTGATTTGGGAAAAAGTGCTGTGGAGAAAAAGCCTCTTTCGTCAAAATAGGAGCAATCGACCGTCAAACTTCATCGAATTTGTTAGGTAAGCTCTTAATTCATCCTTGTTATTCATTTTTTCCGTTCATAAGTTAAAAAATTGGAATTTTCACCGTAAAACCATTTGTTTAAAATCACGGGTTTGCGCATACGCGGGTTTATAATGACCAAGTCACGTATATACACGACTGTGCACAAAGAAAGTCGCGTATGCGCAACCCAAAATGAAAAAACGCGTATCTAATGAACAAATTATTGAATTTTTTCAGGATGACTATATCTTGGAGAGAGCGTGAACACAGTGCCATAGACAATGAAGTCATGCAGGACCAAGTATCACTAAATATTCTCCGAAATTGTGGATTGCTCAAGTTTTTCAAAATGCCAAATATGAAGAGTAATGTCCGGTTGCTCGAAATTCTTGTGAACTATTGGGAACTGGAAGAAGACTGCTTCATAATAG
Source organism: Pinus albicaulis (assembly GCA_034641835.2). Classification (NCBI taxonomy): domain Eukaryota; kingdom Viridiplantae; phylum Streptophyta; class Pinopsida; order Pinales; family Pinaceae; genus Pinus; species Pinus albicaulis. The sequence continues at coordinate 507,712,077 of CM076575.1, read as the reverse complement.
ATCAAATACCCATACGCATCGAGGTGGAAGATATCTATTTTATTACTGGACTCTCCCAGAGGGGGGAGCCAGTAGACTTGCATGGTAAGCCTTTGGGAGGGCTAACCGTGGAAGATTACGTCCACGTCTACTGCATAGAGGGTTCCAAGAAAGTTGGAACTCAAATTGCTATCAAAGATTTAAGAGACTTGCACATGAAAATCCTCCTTTTTACCATTGGCAGGGTAGCGGGATCTGCTTCCCTACACCAGGCATCCAGGACTCAAATGAGTATAGCAGTGGAATGCTTAACTCATTTATATGATTGGTGCACATCTCTACTGATGAATATGAAGCAACAATTGACTTCTATCCGAAAAGTAAAGACAAAACATTTTGGATATGGTACAATATTGATGACATTATTCTTTGAGAAGATTCCTGGGCTGAGACCCAAAGTGATCTCTTCCATCAGCAGCCCGAGAGACGCAAGAATTGCCCGATGGGCTGACTTGATGAAGAGATTGGGGGGAAGTGAAGTTCCCCGAACCACTTGGGATGATGAGTTCTTCCAATGGTGGGGAGAACAAATCATCGCTGTGGAGGACTATCCCTATGCCGGGATGGATTTTCGTGGCGATCCAGACCTTGTCCTTCCACCAGGCGCGGCATGGGGCATAGTCGGTAAGTTTGCAATTTTTTGACTTATATAATTTTTTTGGACTTTTTTCAATATATATGAAAAAATGGAAAAAAAACATGTTTTTGATTGGATTCAAAATGACTTACAATTTTAAAATGATCATGATACAGATATTGGACCAGTTTGACCTGAGGGTTACCCACGACATAAGCGTCGCAGAGGCGAGGCGGATACAGTAGATCTAGACAGGACCCTCCAGGCTGTATAGAGGAACTTGGAGGGGTTAACCCGCCAAGTACCTATGGCTACAGTGGAAGATCTGCCTGAAGCCATCCAGAGACGGGTGGTAGGAGTACCCCGTGACTGGGTACGGTTATTCCGCCGAGTTGCCACCACGATCGTGTTCTATAGGAACACAACTTCTGGGCAGGGACCACAAGAGTAGATAGATATTATATATCAGATGACTGTATATTTTTTGAGACTGAACATGATCGGGCATAAGCCCAATTTTTTGTATGACTTATGGATCCAAATTTGGTATAGTTTTTTGAACACTCTGATGATATATATACAACGATCATTTGATGTGATGTGACAAATGTATAAAAATGTATGATGTTTTTGATGATTAAATTTTATTGTATGGAATGATTAATATGCCAATCAATTTCTTGATTAGCTAATGAGTCTGCCATCCAATTGTCAGCTCGAGAAATATGAATGAAAGTTAAAAATTGAAATGATCTTTGTAAAAAACGTACCCTCAAGAACAACCGGAGTAAAAATGGATCTCGAACCTGATAAGTATTGTTCAACTGCGACACCACCAGCTGGGAGTCCAAGAAAACTACCAACGAATCAACACCCAAAGATATTGCGTCCTAGAGTAGATAAATAACTGCAGTGTATTCTGCTATATTATTGGAAGCAGGACCAATGCAGACTCCTCTTGATACTAACAGCTGACCGGATGGATGATGAAGCACCCAAGCCGCGGAAGCCAAGTTCCGGGTGTGTCTACTAGCACCATCGACGAAACCAAAATGACTCATACATCCGACACAAACTTCCAAAGCAGATCAAAAAACATCACCATCCCATCAAAGATCGAAAAACCAGATATGTACAAAGTAAAACTACTATATACAAAAGCAAAATGTCAGGCCGAAGCCTAGGCATAATACTTTTTCAAATAGAGCCCATTTCTGGGCTCCGGCAACTCGTTTCCTTCGAAATCAACCAAGGTATACACTCCTTTTTTAAGGACTTTTTTAACGATGAAGGGGCCATACCACATAGATTTAAAATTTCCTGCCCCCAGGGCATCTTTTTCTTGGGCATAGACCAAAACAAGGTCACCTTCCGAAAAAAACCTAGGTTTGACCGCTTTATCGTACTGAACTTTAACTTAGTTTTTATGTGCTTCATTCATCGTGGCAGCATCCCGACGCTGCTCATCGAGATGTTCCAGATGAAGGAGACGTTCTTCAAGCCTAGAAGTGTCAGGAAGAAGTTCAACAACTAACTTAAGAGAAGGAATCTCACATTCAATGGGAAATACGGATTCCAACCCATAAACTAGCTGAAACGGAGTAAAGCCAGTTGCAGTTTTCACTGACGTCCTGTATGCCCAAAGTGCAGGATATAGCATAATATGCTAGTTGGATCAAGCTTTATTAATTGTCCTTTTAAGAATTGTCTTCAAGGATTTATTCACGGCTTCCACTTTCCCATTGGCTTGAGGATAATACGGAGATGAATGCTCCTGCCGGAAACCTAATTTTAGAGCCAACTCAGCCATCATGCTATTCTGAAAATGAATGCCATGATCAGTGACAATCTCTCTAGGAATACCAAAATGAGCAATAACCTGGTTGAAAAGAAAAATAGTTGCAGTCTCACCATCATTCCCAAAAGTAGGCATAGCCTCGACCCACTTCGTAAAGTAGTCTACTGCTACAATAATATACTTGTGACCTTTAGCCGAAGGCGGGTTACAAGTAGATAATCAATACCCCACTTTGTAAAGGGACCGACAGTAATGACTGGAAAAAGTGGAGCTGGATGAGCGCGCATTTTTCGAGTATAAACTTGACATGGATGACACTTTTTGACCGACTCCATACAATCTTTGAAAATCGAAGGCCAAAAGTACCCAGCACGCAAGATCTTTTGGGCTGTAGCAAGCCCAGATAAATGACCACCACAAGCTCCACTGTGGCAATCATTCAGCACAGCCTCGGCTTCTTTGAGAGTTAAGCAACGTCTCAGGATTGAATCAACCCCTCGACGGTATAAAGCATCACCAATAATCAAGTAATTCTTAGCCAAGTGACGCAACTTACGGCGCTCATCTTTCGAAAAAGTAGAGGGAAACTTCGCAGTCTGAAGATACACAATAATATCTCCATACCAAGGATCCTGTGGAGAGATAAGAAACAAATGTTCATCCGGGAAGGATTCATCATAGACTATCTCATCCCCAAGGGGCAACTCGGAGATCAATTCCACGAAAACCAATGATTTCTTGGACTTGGCAGACATAAAATCAAGATCAAATTCCTGCAAAATCACAATCCATCTATTGTATTTGCCCCCAATCACTCGCCTACTGAGGACAAACTGAAATGGATTGGCTGCTGCCAAAACATAAGTTTTTCATAGAAGAATGTAATGTCGGAGTCACTGCATAGCATGAACAGCTGCTAAAGCTAACTTTTCTATTGGAGTATACCGGAGCTCAGGACCTACCAATCCTCGACTAAGATAGTATATAACATGCTCTGCAAGAGCATCATCCTCCTGAACCAGAACCATACCAATGGTAGATTCTGCTGCTGCAAGATACAAAAGGAAATCCCTGCTATAATCAAGTGGACTCAATAAAGGAGCAGAGGTCAATGCTTTTTTCAAAGCATCGAATGAGCGTTGAGCGAAGTCATCCCAAAAAAATGGAACTCCCTTCTTCAACAATCTCATAAATCCCTTGGTAACTTCAACATAATTTACGATAAATCTCCGAAGAAAATTAGCCTTTCCTTGTAGACTTTGAAGTTGACGAATAGAGGATGGGGGAGGCAACCGAAGTATTGCCTCAACCTTGAAGGGATCTACCCTAATCCCTTCCCTAGACACAATGAATCCCAATAACTGACCGGATGTAACCACGAAAACACACTTGTTCGGATTCAACCTAATCTTGTAGAAACGACATCGTTCAAATATTTGACGGAGGTGAGCAGGATGATCCATTCTCTTTCGAGAATGAGTAGCTAAATCATCCAAATATGCCTCGATAATCTGTTTGATGTCGTGGAAGGCATATGACATGGCCCGCTGAAACGTAGCCCCAACATTTTTAAGACCAAAAGGCATATTCTTGTAAGAAAAAGAACCCCAGGGACAAATAAAGGCAGTCTTATGCTGATCTTCAGGACGAATAGTAATCTGATTATATCCAGAGAAACCGTCCATGAAGGAGAAAATTTCGTTACCGGCACACTCATCGATGATCTGATCTATAAATGGTGTGGGGTAATTATCTTTCGGACATGCTTTATTAAGGTCTCTGAAATCAATGCAAACTCAAATTGTTCCTTGTTTTTTATCTACGGGAACAGGGTTTGAAACCCATTCAGTCAAAGGAACAGGGAAAATGAATCTCGCCTTAAGCAACTTCTCCACCTCGGCTTTGATAGCTGCTGCCTTCCTAGGATTGACTGGACAAAGTTTTTGCTTCACAGGCTTAGCGTTTTCGTAAGTATTGATCTCATGCTGCAAAATAGATGGATCTATACCAGGCATTTCTTCATAAGACCAAGCGAATACATCCCTATACTCTTTAAAGAGATCGGTGTAAATCTGAATCTCTTCAGGGGAACATTCAGCTCTGACGAAGACATTCTCAATAACATTGGGATCCCTGGAAATGTTCACCGGGATAGTTGGAGAAATCACAGCCATGTTCCCTTCAGCATATACCTGTGTTGGTGCTAAAGGGTTCAGGACTGGGCGAACAGGACCAGGAGACGGAGGACTTGGAAAACTCGTTTCAACTTCACTCAAATCAGGTAAAAAGTAGGACCGATGATGCAAATCATCCCATGGTCTATCTATACCAGTCATAGCTTCCAGGATGGCCTCTTCAGATGGAAGAGTAGTATCAAGGAAATCCTGGGCAGAAGAAGAATTAAGTGTCCAAGCCGAAGCCACATCTCCATCCAACTCTTCTGGTGAAAGAGGAGCTGGGATGGACTCGGCAGAGTCAACAATAGACTGATAAGCAATCTCAACTGCAGACATTGGAAATGCCATTCCACCCACTTGACCTTCCGCTAATGTGGCAGTAGGGGAAGGTAAGGTCCAAGGGTCCGAAAAATAATGAGTTCTGAAGAACTCTCTTCAAAGAGGAGCCCTGGAGGATGAAATTGCATTTATATGAACCATAGGAGGTGGAATATCAAAAGTACCCATCAAGGAAGAATACATTCCAACCCCTAAATTCTCAACAGGCGCCTTGGTATTATCTAACTTTGGAATAGTTGAGTCAGTAGATGCATTCGGGTCTACAGGAGGACAGTCCAGTTGATCCACTGTAACAATCCTCCCTTCATGAGGGAAACAAATAATCTGAATCAATGAAGATGCAATGGCATCCATCTCATAAATCTAGTTTCTCCCCAACAGAAGGTTGTATTCCAAGCTTGCATCAACTATCTCAACCTCTATCTTTACAGTTTTGCCCCCAACACAGATGGGCAAAGCTGGGACAATACCATGCGATCTGTGAGAATGACCATCAAACGCAGTCAGAAGAGTAGCAGATGGAACAGCTGCGGGAGATCCAATTCCCTTCCAGCATGTGAGAGAAATCACAAATGTGGAAGCACCCTCATCAACGACCGTTTGAAAAATATTGCATTTTCAATACGACGATTTAATATGAAAATCCATATGATGAGGGAGTCTCTTTTTAAAATTAGACATATCAAATGTAATCATAAGAGAGTTCTTTGAATCAACATCCCCAATGGCAGTGAGCAGAGCGATGCGCTAAGAAGGACAAGACTGGAGCACCTCAAGAGCCGACATGGCACAAGGACTCTGCGCCAGATCTTCCACAATAGAGTAGTTTTGGGCAGCCCTAGCATTTGGATTAATCATCGTGCGCTTAGTAGATGCTTTTGACATCCGAGGTATAGGCTCAACAGTAGGCCTCGTAATATGAAGCGGCACAGTAGCATCAGGAGCACCCTTAGCTTTCGAAGACTCTTCTTCACCATAATCATGGGATCTCGTAGCGACATCCACATGAGCACTCATCATGTATATGTTTGATGGAATTTCCCCTTCCTGGGTGCCCCCAGAGGAAGCCCCAGTATTTTGATTCGCGCCAACAACTAGCTGTTGCCCTTGGGGAAAAGGGTTTGTCAACACAGCCTGTGAACTAGAAGAACCCTGCTGGGCTAACAAGCGTTGTGCATCCTGAATTCTAGGGCAAAGGTGAGTAAGATGGTCTCCAACACATAACTTGCATGGAAACTTCACTTTCTTTTTATCCTTTGGACCCTCACCAACATGCTCGTTGGTTTTATTTGCAGTACCCTTCCCATTCTTGCCCTTTTTCTTATTATTCCGTCCTTTATTTTTCCCTTCGGATTTTTGATTTCCTTTGGGATCAGAAGTTTGGATGGCATTTACTGACAAAGATTGGGAAGGCGATGACTCAGCAGGCACAGCCTGACCAGAAGGAGCATATTATATAGACAACTGCTGTAATTGAGTAAGCAGGTTAGCTGCACCACTATTGATCGACCCAATAAGTCCATCACCATGAGGACCAAGCTTAGTCTTGGTTAAATCTAATTTGGAGCGAGGAGCATTGGGAAAATATTTATGAAGGACCCCAGACTGAGAATATATCAGTTCCAGCTGCTGGGCCCTAAAAATGGGCCGTTCCTCAGAAAATACCCCAGACAGGGATACATCTTTAGAAATATTTGACTGCAGAGATTTCAAAAACCATTCCAAAAGGAATTCTCCTGAAATATGAGCTTTAATAAGCCTCTTCCTTCTCCGCCATTCCTGAATATGGTCAGAAATGTGGGTTGCGTCATCCTGCTTAAAATTAGCTAGGAGTTCAGTCCCAGCATCATAACGGACAGGCAACTGGAAATGATTTAGAAATGTAACAGCCAGATCTCCAAATGTAGCAAAATTGCCCCCAGTTAACTCAATATACCACTTGGCAGCGTTTCTAGTTAAGGTGCGTTGAAACAATCTCAACCTTTTCGAATCATCGATTAGGGAGTTAGAAGAGCACCATAAATGGAAGGTGGTGATATGGTCAGCCGGGTCCTCTCCATTCTTACCTTCAAACTTTGGAATGTCTGAAGGTAGTTTGGTCAGAACCGGAGGCCACCTCGGACTGTATCGGATCGGATCATTCGTCAATTTCGATAGATCTGGCAAGTTTAACGTTGCCAGAAAAGGTAAACGAGGCGGAGCCTAAGGATTCCATCCTTGATGGGATGAATTCCCTACATTCTGAAAAGAATACCCTGGATTTGATAAGGCACCAGGTTGCCAGAAGAACTCGTAGAAAAAGGAGAAGAACCTCCTCCCAACGCAGAGTTACCAAAGACCGGACCAGTTCCCCCTCCTGAAGTATTGAATGAAGAGGAAAGCCCCTGATAAGGGTTCCAGGGATTAGAAAGAGGGGAAAAAGTATGATAAGTACTCAACAAAGGGAAAGAAGCATTCCCTTGGTGACCAGCGTAAAACTGATTCCCTGCCCCCGCTGTAGTGAATACAGGGTTCCAACCTGTAAAAGTAGTCGAATTCTGACCTCCAAACCAAGGGTTGAAACTCTGAGTCTGAGAAGTAAACGGAAAGGACCCTAAAGAAGGATTCGAACTAGGAATATGCCCAGTTCCGAAGGGGAACCCTTGAAAAGAAGCTGATCCACTAGCCATGGAAGACATGGGTGTAGATCGAGCTGCAGCAGCGGAAAAGGAAAATGAAGGAATCCCACTAGTGGGCATTCCAAAACAAAAGGGACCAGATTGAGAAGCATGTGCTTGGGTGAAACCAGAGCCAAACACAACAGTACTAGAAGCAATCGAAGATATAGCAATAGTGCCTCCTCCTTCTACAGAAGCAGGAGTCTGAATGCCTGCAACACTCACAGCTGAAGCCGCATTCCCAGTCGTGGCCATCGAAAGGTACAAATAATATGGAGGATCTTCTGGTCTTGCAGACTCAAGTCCGATGTACTGAACAACAAATGGATAATCAGGAGGAAGAGGAGATGGAAGTGACTCAGAGGGTTGAGGTACTTCCTCTACTTGTACTTCTTCTTCCTGCGGAAATAAGATTCTCGAGGTGAGCGGAACGCTCCTCTCGGAACCAACACCGGAGCCAATTACAAAACCTTCAATCCCTTGTGGAGGATCTCTCTCCATTGCGTCAAATGCCACAGGGTGACACTCACCTGCTAAATTACTCCTACGCCTTCTTGAAGAAGGCTCTGGACTCTTGGAAGATAACCCCTGGATTCTCCTTGATCGACGAGGCGCTTGATCAACCACTTTAACAAATTTTAATTAGAATCAAAAAGTATAAAGCTAAGCAAGTTAGGAGAAAAGAGCACTCACTACAAAAAATCCATGAGATACAATCAAGCAAACAGGCTTAATGTATTTCCGCTCCGGGTGATTAGGACCAGACACCAAAATACAATAAAGCAAAGAATAGGACCTCCCGAAAGTAGTCTGGGATAATTACGGCCCAGGCCTACTAGCGAAGGTAACAGAAATAGTTACGCTGACCTCCTAACAATAGCCTTTGTCAGCACAAGTACCCAAGCTTCGCAAGGGCACCCCCCAGAAGTACTGCTGGAAGTGATACGACGTCTCCCTCAGGTACCACGGGCATTCCCCCCCGCAGTCACCTATGTGGAACCTAGGAATGGCAACTATGGGCACCAATCTGTGTCAGAAGCCGGGCGGAACGGTCTTGAGGTCAGATTCAGCAAATCAGAGAGGGGGTATCTCTCTTCTCGGCCTTCACTTCCCCTCGCGCTTAAATCTCTGGAGGAGAGCTTTCTCGGTCCACCTAACGGAGTTGGATTTCGCTCAATTAATAAACTTCTATGTTTTTGTTTGAGCGGCCTTGGAGAGTTAACTCTCCACTCACCTAATCCAAGGCCCTACAACCTAGCTAGTTGGTGTATGACACTTAATAAAACTTGCTAGTTGTTTTTAAATTATAGCGCTTATTTTAATCGGCTGTTATATTAAGTCAAAGGGATACAGAAATGAAACTCGTGGTGTTTTGTGACGCAGAAAAGAAATTAATGAAAACCAAACTACATGAAAATGCAGTAATTGCCTTTCGATGAAAAGAAAATTCTACACGGTTCTACGAGACTAAAATTTTTTATTTTTCTTTTCAGATAACAAACTTCACACTCGCAAAAACTATGAAAAATACTATCAATGCTTAAGTGCAACTAATGCAAATAACTAAGAGCATGCAAATTCTAAGATGCAAAATCTACTAAAGCAGAGAGAAATTTCCCAAAGATCCTTCAGTTTTATCTCTTTTTGATTGTCCACAAAACTAGTTCCCAAAAGTAGAAACTCTCAAAATGAAGACATCAAAATATGCTTGAAAACAAGAGGAAGAAACCAATGACAATTCCCTTCCAAAATCAAGTAAAAAACCAAAGGCAAGAAATCTCAACAAAGCTTCAAAATATGTAACGAAACGAAAACAAAAATGCAAAACAAAAGCAAATGACAAAACAAAATGTTTTTTGAGCTTTTGAATTTTATAAAAAGAAGAGCTCGGAGAGACCAAGAAAACTATCAAATCCCAAGCCAAACAACTCTGAATTTCAAGCAAAACTTCAAAAATACTCCAAATCTTATAGGGATACCTAGTAGAAAGATTTATATGAGCAAAAGAAGACAAGAAACTCAGTAACTCAGCCCAGAAGAATAGTACAACCTTGCAGCAAACAAAAATTTCAAAGAACCAAGAAAGACTCTTCAAAAAATTGCAACAAGACCTAGTCAAATGAACTCAAGAAAACTAACCAAAAGCAGGAAAATATCCAAGCACAAAGAAAAACATAAAATGAGGAAAGAGTATATGAGCAAAAGCTCTCTGTCCTGATGAAGCAGAACAACCAAGAATCCCCAGAAAGAGATCTTGGTACTCGAACTAGAAATGCAAGCACTAAAAACAAGATTTGCCAGATAAACTAGTCTTCAACCAAACAAGAGAGAAAAAAAACCAATGACCACTTTCAACACAATCCAGAGGATATAAAGACACTGCAGGAACAAGTCTCCACAGGCAGACAAGACTAAAAAGTCAAGAAATCAAAAATTTCAAAATTTGCCCAGGCATACGCTACTTGATAGTTTTGAAACAAGTGTGCATACGCGACTGTGTCAAAGGAAACCCGTGTATACGCGACTTCCTTTAAAGAAAAATGCGTGTATACGCATCTGTGTATAGACAAACTCACGTATGAAAAGGTAAATAATGAAAAATAAAAAAGATCAAGCCTGGATAAAGAACCAGGTCTTCAGTATGACTGAGAAAAAGTTAATTGGACTGGTAATAATGATTCAAACTGTTGGAAACCTTTAAAACAGCTAAAACCACCCAACAGGGGAATCACAAAAATGTGATCCCCAACGGAGTCGCCAGTTCTATTTCGGGGAAAAACACCCTAGAGGTTTGTTGGGTCAAAACCTCCACAGATCAGGGCATGCCATTCAAGAAGGACTCACACAACCACACTTGTATGCTAAAAACTAGATAACATCGATAGTAGAACTTACCCGTAATCCTACGTTTGATGTAGATCCCGCGGGGTCCAAACCCCCAGCAACCCTTCTTCCTCCTTAACCTGAAAATCAAGAAGAAACGTGCACGGAAATCTAGTTGTACAACATATAATTACCCTAAATGTCAGTGAAAACCATGTGAAATATCATGTAAACAATAATAAATGCTTAAATAATAATATTTTCACATATACAAGTAGATGTTAACACGTGACTTCGGGAACAAGATGGTTCTTCTTCATTATGAACAGCATGTACAGTAATAAAATGTGGAGATATCACCTGAATCCTTCCACGATCTTCGAACAAACCGTCGTCCAGATTCGTCCCGCCCTTGCCTCGCTAAGATACTTTCAAGACTTGTGCACTCGAGATGGCATATAAACTGATGAACATCTCCAGGAAACAAGGGTTTCCTGTAAAAATCTGGGAAAGTGCAGGAGGCACGGGGAGTCAGACTTGAATTGGGATTCAGAGTATAATATCTATAAAATTTCTCTCTCCCTTAGGCCATACACATGAGGGGCTTTTATACTTCCTCAAAGTAGTTTCAATCAGTTGGAAACAGTTGGCCACGTGCTGGGGTGGTTGAACTACTGGAGTAACCATCAACTCAGCCCGAAAATAGGGAATTTTTATATATATTTTTAATGATTTTAATGGCATACGTGGAAAAGTACATGTGGACTTGCGTATATACGCGGGAAAGTCTGGGCATAACCGCGTATGGGATTTTTAACACTGTTTTTTATGAATTTTGTTCAAGTATGTGGGAATGGGTGCCCAAGGCCATAGAGACAATCATGAATCACATGAGGGTGAAAAATGATGCTATAACAGTCACTTCTTATCTCACTACAACCTTATCAAGAAGAGTAATCATCATTTTCAAACACAGTACTTGTACAGACTATCTGAGAGGCAGTCTCTAGATGTCTAGATGTATCTGCTCTTCAAGTTTTCTCCAAGCAACATACAGTAGCTTTGTCATCCTCCGTAGTATAAGCCACATGGTACATTCATTGTTAGTTATGTCCCTCCAACATCTGACATGGCTATATTTTATTAACGTACCTAAATTTATACCTCCCATGATGCTTCTAATCTTGTAAAATGTTAAAAGTGGAGTGTTTTATGATGTAATGAATATAAATAATCTAGATTGACATGGCTGTATTTTATTAATGTACCTAAATTTACATCTTCCATGATGCTTCTAATCTTGTAAAATGTTAAAAGTGGAGTGTTTTATGATGTAATGGATATTAGTAATATAGATTGACACGGCTGTATTTTATTAATGTACCTAAATTTACACCTTCCATGATGCTTCTAATCTTGTAAAATGTTAAATTAGTGGAGTTTTTTATGATGTAATGGATATAAATAATCTAGATTGACATGGCTACAGTGATATGATGATACTGTAGGTTGATGTTCAAGTTGTAAAATTCTTTTACATATCAAAGATGAATGATAGTACAAGCCAAAAATGACATTATTATAAATTATTAAACAATCTGATAGGTGCTAAATAATACTTCTTATTAAGGACATAACTAATTTGTAAGTTGAAAATTATTTTTTAATGTTCTTAGCCTATTTATAGATGTCAAAGTAAAGGTTTCTAGATGTGATTTCTCCCATAAACTTCAAGGCAAACTAAATGGAAAACTAAACTCTAAGGAAAACCCTATACATGTCATTTCTCCCACAAACTCATAAAGGTGTGACTTTTGACATAACTTCATCAACCACTACTAATAGTTGTTTAGTAAGTGCATAAAATAATTTTGCAAACCATGTACATGCCATTTATGCCACAAACTCATCAAGGTGTGACTTTTGGCATAACTTAATCAACCACTACCACTAGTTTTTTAAGTAAGTGCAAACCACTACCACTTTAAGGAAAACCATGTAAGTGTGTCATTTCTCTCATACATGTGTCATTTCTCCCATAAATTTTAGGAAAAATTTAAGGCATGTGTCATTTCTATGTCATTTCTCCCATAAACTATAAGGCAATGTCATTTCTCCCATATACTATAAGGCAACTTTAAGGCAAAATATGTACATGTCATTTCTATCTTAAACTCTAGGCAAGACAAACTTTAAGGCATGTCATTTCTAGATCTGATTTCTTCCATAAAATTTAAGGCAAACCATGGACATGTTATTTCTCCCACAAACTAAAGGCTTTCTCCCATTAATTCAAGGCCAACTTTAAGGCCTAAAAACTGAACTTAAAGTGGTTGAAATTCCATAGGATTTTAGTCAATCTGTTGAGTGTTAACTTCTACAAGTTCTAAAGGTAGAGTCTGTAGAGAGCCAGGTATCCTCTGGATCTCACCTTTTCTCAAAGGTGGCATATCTAATAAATTCCCCTATAGTTAATCTCTAGAACAGATCTAAATAGAAGTTATTCATTTTAATATTCATGAACCACTACAACTTTAAGGCAAGCTGTGTACATGTGTCATTTCTCCCATACATGTGTCATTTCTCCCATAAAATCTTAGGAAAACTTTAAAGCATGTGTCATTTCTCAAGGCTTTCTCCCATTAATTTTAAATCATGTGTCATTTCTCAAGGCTTTCTCTCATTAATTCAAGGAAAACTTTAAGGTCTAAAAACTGAACCTAAAGTAGCTGAACTTCCATAGGATAGGATCCCCCAAACTCAAGGCTTTCTCCCATTAATTCAAGGCAAACTTTAAGGCCTAAAGACTAAACCTAAAGTGGATGAACTTCCATAGAATTTTAGTTTGTTTTTTGAGTGTTAACTTCTACAAGTTCTATGGCCTTTTCAAATTTCCCCACTATTTTAGGCCCTAAACTAGTTAACTATATCTCGGTAAAATCGCGAAGGTGGGTAACACTTTTGTGAGAATCAGGGACGAATGTTACCTGGATGTTTCAGATTCACTATGTCACTCTAAAATCATAGTAAACAAAATACTATCATAAAAAATAACAATACTTGTAGCAGCATCAAAGGATTTTTTGGGGCCATAAATTGTTAGTATGGACTGTGCTCATACTACAGAGCTGTACAGAAGGAGAGTATGGATTTTTATCATATTTCAAAGCTGTACATATTTGGACCTTTCTTGGTCTAAGATGGCTTCTTATGTTTTTTCATATTTCTCTTTGAAAAAGGTGTGACATCAATAGCACATGAATTCTCTCTGATTTGACATCAATAACACAGGAATTCTCTCTGAATATTACAGGTGACATCAATTCCTCCTCTGCACATTCACTCGCATTCTCACCACCCATTTCTGCCCCCTCCTCTTTCTTAAACCACAGCTAGAAAATGAGTTAAACCTCTCCTCTTTCTTACCAAAACTCCCAGAAGAGGGTGTGAGCTGACCCTCTTCCAACTCATTATCATCATTGCCATTATTAATGTCAATACTGGAAATATCTCTAACCCCACCATGGTTAAGCCTCCTGGTTAATGTCTTTTTTCATGTCAATATTGAATAAAAATTAAACAAGCTTGATAGGCAGGATTGAATGGTGTCAAAAAATGTTATATAGTTTATTTTCTCTAATTTTCTCTTATTTTGTTATTTTCCCAGATTTCCTACTATACAGTAATCTATTTATATATTTGATTACTTCTCCATCTATTAATCTATTGCAGCCTTGGAAGAAATGCTTCGATATTTTAAACATATTTATTCTCCATCTTTCCTCTTAGTTTTCCCTATTCAATCTTATCCTCATATCTGTTTGGAGATTAATATCCTAAAAGAAAAAAAAAGTGAAATTAATTGGTTTCACTGTCGAACTAGTGTGACGATATTTACATAAGTAAGTTAAGCAGCTTTCTATACAACGAGCACGGTTACAATGTTACTACAGGTCAACTTAGCTCACTACAACCTTATCAAGAAGAGTAATCATCATTTTCAAGCACAGTGCTTGTACAAACTATCTGAGAGGCAGTCTCTAGATGTCTAAATGTATCTTCTCTTCAAGTTTTGTCCAAGCAACATACAATAACTTTGTCATCCTCTGTAGTATAAACCACATGGTACATTCATTGTTAGTTCTGTCCCTCCAACATCTGACATGGATGTATTTTACTAATGTACCTAAATTTACACCTTCCATGATGCTTCTAATCTTGTAAAATGTTAAAAGTGGAGTGTTTTATGATGTAATGGATATAAATAATCTAGATTGACATGGCTGTATTTTATTAATGTACCTAAATTTACACCTTCCATGATGCTTCTAATCTTGTAAAATGTTAAAAGTGGAGTGTTTTATGATGTAATGGAAATTAATAATCTAGATTGACATGGCTATATTTTATTAATGTACCTAAATTTACACCTTCCATGATGCTTCTAATCTTGTAAAATGTTAAAAGTGGAGTGTTTTATGATGTAATTGATATTAATAATCTAGATTGACATGGTTGTATTTTATTAATGTACCTAAATTTACACCTTCCATGATGCTTCTAATCTTGTAAAATGTTAAAAGTGGAGTGTTTTATGATGTAATAGATATAAATAATCTAGATTGACATGGCTACAGTGATATGATGATAGTGTAGGTTGATGTTCAAGTTGTAAAATTCTTGTATATATCAGGGATGAATGATAGTACAAGCCAAAAATTACATTATTATAAATTATTAAACAATCTGATAGGTGCTAAATCATACTTCTTATTAAGGACATAACTAATTTGTAAGTTGAAAAATATTTTTTTAATGTTCTTAGCCTATTTATAGATGTCAAAGTAAAGGTTTCTAGATGTGATTTCTCCCATAAACTTCAATGAAAACTAAACGGCAAGCTAAAGTCTAAGGCAAACCCTGTACATGTCATTTCTCCCACAAACTCATAAAGGTGTGACTTTTGACATAACTTCATCAACCACTACCACTAGTTGTTTTAGTAAGTGCATAAAATAATTTCGCAAACCATTTCTCCCACAAACTCATCAAGGTGTGACTTTTGACATAACTTAATCAACCAGGTATGATGTGACTTTTGACATAACTTCTAGAGTATGATGCATCTTGGGATATTTTCCCCCACAAAATCGTTCCCACCCTCAACACCTCCCTATCAAATTTGAACCTAAGCCCTAATAGATAGTAAACCCCACACAAACTAGCTAATCTAGAAACTCAAGTATTAAGTCCATTTAATGTTGTGTATAAGAAACATATTAAAATAAAATACTTCATGAATTAAGTACAACTTATATTGTCTATAAAGAACATCTTAAAATAAAATAAAAAATTAATTTTTAATATATATATATATATATATATATATATATATATATATATATATATATATATTAAATTTAAAAAAAATTTATACAATGTGTCCCATATATATATATATTGTAATTGATAAATCAATAACTTCTTAGGATTTTTCTAGGCAAGACCTAACATCAAATC
The DNA here is from genome assembly GCA_034641835.2 of Pinus albicaulis. Classification (NCBI taxonomy): domain Eukaryota; kingdom Viridiplantae; phylum Streptophyta; class Pinopsida; order Pinales; family Pinaceae; genus Pinus; species Pinus albicaulis. Next base: position 507,696,147 of record CM076575.1, on the reverse strand, counting down.
ACGTCTGCCACTGTTGAAAATGCAACAAGAAATTGCTAATTTAATTTTATCACTTAATTACATTAGGAGAAAATCAAAATTCCACATCAACAGACAACTTGAATGAGTTAACTAAGTTATTATCACTCTGTTAGCTTAGTTAATTTGAGTTTGAGTGAGAACTTGAGTTGTGTAAAGTGATTCCTAAATTTAAGGAGCCTAGGTTGAGTTAATTTCAATTGTAACAATTCAATTCAGTTAAATTGAGTTAAGGTGAGTTAAACTAGTTCCAAATATTGAAGGAACTAGTTGGAGGTATAGCATTGGGGTGAAACTTCAATGCTTAACTAGTTAAATGATCAATCAACCTAAATTAACTCATGCATGCACAAAATTTGAGTTACCCAGTTGGGATTGGAGTTCAAGGACAATATATTATCATTCCAATTTGTTCAACTCATGCATGTAGTCAAAGGAAGGCCTAAAGGTATTGCGCAATTCCAATTGAGGAACTTCCTAATTAATAAGGGTCTAATTCCCGAGAAAACAATGCAAGGAAATAGGAGCTTTGAGGCTTGGAAATTTGGCTAAGAATTGGCCAAAGGAAGTTAATCATGCAGAGGATAGAAAAATACTTGTGCATGTTGAGCTCAAGGTTGAGCAGAGAATATTGTATTAATACAGATCCTTTGATTAATCCAATACATATATTAAGGGATTTTGAGCAATTTCTTTCCCCTAGATATATCTCTTTGTATATGTGTTGAAACCTGACGCATGTTATTGAATTGTATTCTTGATTGTGAATTTAATTCCGCAGATTGGTAGAGTATATTCTTGTCTTTTGATTTAGTAAATTTCATGAGAAAATTAAATCTAAAATTAAAATTCCACTTGTTGTCAGAGCTAGATTCACAGTAGAGAAGAGAATTCAGAGTTGTCATTGCAATAGGTTCAAAATTCAAGATCAGTGTTGCATGTTTTCTCCAAGAATGAGAAGATGAATTTCAATGGACTCAGACTCAAGTATGCTTTGGAAGGAGCCACAAATTTTGTGGCATGGAAGTTCCACATGGAGGATGTATTGGATGACAAAAAACTGCTAGAATACATAAAAAAAAATGTAGAAAAACCCCTAGCATATGATGCCGAGGATCTCGCTCAGTGGAAGAAGAATGTGGCTAAAGCGAGGACAATCATATTGGAGGGAGTTAGAGGTCATATTTTCTTGAATCTCCATGGGAAATAAACTTTGTTCATGATGTGGAAAACATTAGCAGATTTATTTGAGAACAATAGTAACCACAGGAAGTTGGCACTCAAGGATAAGCTTTGATGTATTAAGATGCAAAATAATGGAACAATTCTGGAGTACTTGATCAAGTTTATATAGTGTCATGATGAAATTGGAGGGGTCGGTGTTACTGTATCGGAAGAAGATTTGGTAGCTCTACTATCTCCGATATGCAACACAATTGAGCAAGACAATATCTCATCTCCAATCTCAACATATATGGATTTATTATCCCTTGCAAAATATCCAAGATTGGAGCTTGAACCAATAAAAATAAAGAATTTTTTTTTTCACAATATGGAGCTAGCTTATGGCAGGGTAAAGGAAAAATTTGAACCTAGCCATAGAAGGAGAAGTATAACAAATTATAGGAAAATTACGCCAAACAGGGAGATTGAGACAAAACTAAATTCTCGATTCTCGGAAGTGTTGGAAGAGACACTATATTTGGCCTTTAATCTTGGCCCCTCCACCGCATTATTTGATTCCCCTACCCTCACAAACCTTCGGGACCTTAGAGCACTGTATCCCGCTCCAAACACATCCTAATTAGGATTATGCCATTGAACACTAGAAGGTTAGGATTTTCCCAAACAATAAGATCCCTAAAATACAATATCAAAAAAAAAAACATCAATTTTCCTACTACGGGAAACAATGATACCGAAAGAAAAATATTTAGACATTCTCTTCAAAACATTCCCTTCATGGTGTGTGTGTGCCATAAGTGCGAATGGGAACTCAGGGGGGTTGGATTCTATCTGGGACCCCTTTGTAGTATCCTTCCGGGATTTTCAATCATGTGCAGTGATTTTATTGTCAAGAGATGATGTGTAGTGATTTTATTGTCAGGAGATGGTCTGAGTATCACCCATAGATTCCATATTTTGAATATATATGCACCATACAATAATCGGAAGGCATTTTGGGAACAGGTGGATTCAACTGGTACACTGGATATCCTCCCAATTATAATTGTTAGGGATTTAAACTTTACTACATGTGAGAAGTAAGTTTGGCGTTAGAAAGAAATCTTGGATATTTTGGTAGACTATTTTAAGGAGCTCTTCCATCATAAGGCTATTATAAATGTTGTTCCTTTTCCTCTTTACCTGAACTGACGCATAGGGCGTATTGGGGAGGAGTGCATAACAAAAAGGATTGGAATATTTTTTGTTGAATCTTTATGGTGCCAGAGGATGAAGAATTTACAGTCCTAGAAATTTTTCTCTAATGTCATGCAACAATCCTAGAATGGTAGGTCGAATAGGGAAAAACCAAGTTTCAGTTTAAATTTAACCCAGTATGATTAAACGAACTTGATTTCCAAGAATTGGTCAACTTTAATTGGACCCAACTGATTCCATTATGTATTTTTGACCCTATACAACAGTTCCATTTTAAGATTAAGAGAATGAAAAGAGAGGTTAAAGAATGGTTATAGAAATACAGAAATGAGTACATGCAGTAATTGCTTGATATAGAAAATGAAATTGCTATTTTAATGGGCCTATAGCTCCAGGTTACTTCTCTGATCAACAAAAAAAAATGTATTAAACCTGGTGATGAGAGAAGAGAAAATTCTCAAGCTACAAGAGGAGGAATGGCGTCAAAGAATCAGCTTAGTATGGATAAAAAGTGGAGACAGGAATACTAAATTTTTCCTCCGTGCAACATCTAAAAATAAACAAATGAATTATATGGGAAATAAAAAATTATGATGGGATCATTCACTCCACATTAGAGGAAATAAAAAAGGAAGCTTTTCTACACTTCAATAACCAATTCAAGGAAGCAAAGGGCAATTACATGGAAAAAAAACTAAAGCTGGTCAATTTGTTCCCACATATGGTAAGTGAGGAGAACATAGCCATGATGAATGAGCCTATCTCAAGCGAGGAATTGCGGAATACTCTTAAGGAAATGGCTAAGGGCAAGAGTCCACGGCCATATGGATGGCCTGCTAACATATTCATGTTTTTTATCGAGCTGATGGGTCTAGAGCTGGTCAGAATGGTAGAAGTTGTTAGAATCTCTGGGAAAATTCCAGGTGCCATTAATTATATTTTTCTTGCATTAATTCCCAAAAGATCTAATTCTCTTTCATTTCATGACTTTAGACCCATATAATTATTTAATTTAGTGTATAAGATGATATTTAAGCTCCTTGCAAATAAAATCAAACAAATATTATCTCCTCCCATTTCGTTGGAGAAATTTGGATTTTTGTCTAATAGAAGAATTCAAGATGTTGTTGTAATTTCCCAAGTGTGCATGCACTCGATCAAAACTAGAAAATTACATTCATGTCTTGAAAATTTACCTCAATCGGGAATATGATTGCATGGACTGGGAACTTGTCATCATGATCTTATATAAAATTGGCTTTGCACATAGGCACGTTCAATGGATTAAGTCATGTTTATCCTCTGCTTCAATGGAAATTCTTATCAAAAGTGAACCCAAACTGTTCTTCAAGATATATAGGGGGCTTCACCAAGGTTGTGTGTTTCCTCCCTTGCTCTTTGTACTTGTTATGGATGAATTCAGTAGAGGTATAAAATCCAAGGAGGAGTTTCGTCTTATTATGGGTTATAAGACTGCTAGGAATTGCACAATGTCTCATATATTATTTGTAGATGCTGTCCTCAGTGCGGGGGAGGCAAATAGAGGTGAATTGACATGTTTCCAAAAGGTTTTTGACCATTTTGGAAAAGCCTTTGGTCTACACATCAACAAAAACAAATAAAATATTATCATAGATGATGTCAACTCAGAGAAGATACAAAATATTGTTTCATTATTTAGAGTGAATTTCGTCCCCCTACATTTTGGCTTTAAGTACTTGGGATGATTTTTAAAACCAAATAAGCATAAAAACCAAGATTGGGATCAAATGCTTACAAAATTTTAAAATAAACTTCACTATTGGGAACATAAGTGGCTTTCCCTTGGGGGTCGGTTCAAAATGATTAAGGTTTTTTTTTAAGGTATTCTAGATTTTTGGAGCACCTCTTTCACAACCCGCAGGAAATCATACACAACCTCATCTAAAAATTTATTTGATCGGGTTCTAGTAACTGTAGAAAGATTCATATTATAAGGCTATTTGATATCTCTAGGTTGACACATTTGGATGGATCAGGAATTCTAGATTCCAGAATGTTCATCTGGTTCTTTTGGCTACAAACATATAGAGGGTTTTCAATGAAAATAGCCTATGGAAGAGAATATGTCTTTGTAAATACATCAACCAAAAAACCATGGAGGAAGGGGTTAGAGCAGGGGCACCCTCGAAAGCTCACTCCTCTATCATATGGAGAAGCCTCAAGAATGACATCCCATGGTTATGCAACAACCTTCATTGGATCGTGGAGAATGGACAAAATATCTTGATTGGAAGGGATGCCATTAAGGGTGTGTCTGGGTGCCATATGTTCTCTACCCCTTTGATCCATTTTCTAAATCAGCAGGGGACAAATACTCTAGCCAATATGTGTATGGAGGGCTATATCTCACTGTCTCCCCCCTGGTATGGCCCTATGCATGGCAACGTGGAATTCCTCAACTCTTTGAAGATGAGTGGGAGAGATATCGGAATCTACTCTGCCAAACAGGCATCACACTTTCATAGCATAGGTATCAAATTATTTGGGGCAATCACATTGTGAACGGGAGGGTTTGTGCCAAAGAAGCATATACATTGATTTCCTCAAACCATTTGGGGCATTTTGAGGTCTAAAATGGGCCTCCTAAGAAAAATGTACAACCAAAATAAACTTTATAAGAACCAATAGGATTCAAATTGATGATGTCAATCATAGGGGATGATTCACCATTTTTGAAGTAAAAAAGTAAAAATAATAAAAAATAATAAAATAATAAAACTATTTTTTCAAATCGTATTTTCAACTTATATCCCTAAGTTTTTACTCAAATTTTGAGTGGGAGTACTCGTTGGATGCAAAATTTAATTACTTATCCAAGGAGTACCCATATTACATACTTTCGATGAACCCTGCTACATGAAAAATGAGAAATACATGAAAAAATGTGATCGTAATCACATTTTTCATGTATTTCTCATTTTCTATGTGGTAGGGTCAATTGAAATTATGAAACATGGGTAATCCTTGGATGAGGAATCAAATTCTATAGCCAATGAGTGTTGCCACTCGAAATTTGAGTAAACCCATAGGGACATAAGTTGAAAATACTAGTTGAAAAAACAAATTTTTCTTTTTTCCCTCCAAAATTTGATGATGTAATCTAATATTATTTTATTATTTCCACTATTATTTTATAATTTCCTTAGGAAGCCCATTTTATATCACGTCCCTTCCTTATGCTGATTGGAAAACTCGTATGTGGAGTTGACACATCCCTTTGAAATTAAAATGCTTTGTCTAGTTAACCATCCATAATGTTGAAGTTTGCAACAACAAACGGTGAAATTGACATCCAGAAACAACATGACAACACCTACACTAGTGTGGGACCATAGGTCACACAGTGATGGGTCCAAACGATACATTAGTGTGAAATTCAATTTATTTAATAAATTGGAAATGCGTCAAATTTAATTATCCCTTAATTAAATTGGACAATAAAATGTAATCTTATCTCATATCATAATCACTTGTAATAGTTAACTGAGTGTGATAAACTCAGTTAGCTCATGAATTTCAAGTTGAGGGTGATTGGTGAGGCATGCAGAGTGATTCTATCTGTTTTAGAGTTCAATTTGCAATTAAGTGCATGATTTTAATGCATGAGAAATCAATTAAGTCAATTAAGTGAGTTAAATTTAGTTGAACTAGTTGTCTGCACTAGTAAGAGATCAAGTGAATTAAATCAGATTTAATTCACATGCAGTGATCTGCCATGCAATTGATGAGTTACTTTTAATAGTTGCATGCATGTGAGTTCCAGTGGAGACCAAGTTGAGATAAAGGTTAAAGGGAAGTTGACTATCAGTTGTATTATTAGCAAACCGCCCAGATGCAGTTAAAACACCACATGATTTCCCATGGTACTTGCGTAGTTGAGAAAGGCTAAAATTCCTAAGGAATAGGGATTGCATTCGTCATGAATTGTGTGAGAAAGTCAGGATAAAGACAAGCTGAGAATTGGCTAAGTGTAGGCCCGATTTTATTTGGATTAGTGTGAGACGATATGCAAAGTGCAAGAGACTCTTGTGATAAGAGTGCATTGTAATTGTTTCATGATTCCTTGATGAATATATAATATAGATAGAGGGGTTTTGAGCAGAAAGCTTTCTCCAAGAAAAAAAATCTATGTTGTGGTTTGATTTTATTCTTTCTTTACTTGTTGGGATTGGCGATCGTGTTTATTTTCCACAATTGATTTGTAGAAGGAATCAATATCTAGCTTTAGTACATTGCCTGATCGGATTGAATCCATTGATATACATATGTTTGTATAATTTATACATGGTATCAAAGCACATGAAATTACTATAGTGGAGGAGAAGCTGAGTTTGTGACTGAATAGAATTCAAATTTTCAAAAGTATTCTTGGTGCGACAGATGAATCCAGATAGAAATGGCTTTGAATGGCTTGAGATTGGAGTATGAACTCAAGGATAGTTCCAATTATATTGCGTGGAAAGATTGATGGAGGCAGTATTAAAGGACAATGGGTTGAAAGATTCATTGATAATGACATTCCCAAACCTGATGCAACAGATGCCACAAATCTTGATGCTTGAAAAAATAAGGTTGCAAGGGAGAGGAGGATCTTATTGGAGGGAGTACGAGACCACATTGTCTCAAGCCTCCATGGAAAAGCGACTCCATATGCAATGTGGAAGGCTTTGACAGATCTATTTCAGAGTAGCAATGATCATAGAAAATTGGCACTGAATGACAAGCTTAGGAAAATAAAAATGGAGAAAGACGACACTATTCTGAAATATTTAACCAATTTTGTCCAATGTCGAGATGAGCTTGGGAGTGTCGGAATTACTATCGTGGATGATGAATTAATGAGCCTAGCTCTTCTAGGACTTCCCAAGAGTTGGCATAGTTATTAAGACTCTGTCAATGGGAGGGAGAAGCTACCAGACTGGGAACAACTTTGGTCGAATTTGGTGCATGAAGAATTTAGGCGGAATACAAGGGATGGATCTTCATCTAAGACATATGATGAAGAAAATTACGCTTTGGCTAGCAAGGAAAAGAAGGGGAAGGGAAAGAAATCCTATTGATCCGAATGGAAAATGGCATCAAGCCATGGTATTCATCTACCCATGTTATCCATCCACCCATGGAATTTACCCATAGTATTGTAAATGGCATCGACCCATGGTATTCATCCACCCATGATATTTATTTTCCCATGGTATTGTAAGTGACCCATGGTATGTATCCATCCATGGTATTCATCCACACATGGGATTTACCCATGGTATTGTAAGTGGTATCTACCCATGGTATTGGCCCATGGTATCCACCTATGGTATTCTATCTCAAAAAAAGGCTATAAATAACAAGCCTCACTTTGTAAAAGGACAGCTTATCCACCAGAATGTAGCTTCTATAGTTATTCTCTATTTTAATAAAACAAGTTTCTTTGTGGTTTTATTTTATTTGTGTTCTCTCTTTTTTTCTGACTTTCTAGTTTTGCAGATCTTGTCAGATCTATTTCAACTTTTTAGATCTTGGGGGCCTCCCCCCCAAGATCCGGATTAGTGGTATCAGATTCAGATTACGAATCCATGGGAATGAGGGTTTGAAGCATATTTTAGTTTCAATGTTTTGCAGCAATCTTCAGCAATATCCATGAATGTTTTTGGGCGGCGAGTTTTCAGATCAGATATGAAACTTTTGGTGAAAAATTTACAAAAAAAAAGACCATATCTAGATTCCTTGGGAAAAAATACTCAAATTCAAAAAAAAAATCGGCCAAATTGGAGTTCGGATGAGGGAGATATCGCTGATTCAAAATCAGCAATGTGGAAGCAATTTTTCTGACGACAATTCATGGACGGCGGCTCTCCTGTCATTTTTCGCAGTTTTTAGTAAAATTTTCAAATAAATGGATATAGATCTGAGGTCCTCTTGAAAAATCACCCAAGTTCAAAAAAAAAATCAGTCGAATCGGAGTTCGGATGTGGGAGTTATTGTTGATTTAAAATCAATTATTTTTTTAGAAATTTTATGATGGCGAGACAGTTCCAGCGCGAATCTAAGAGTCTAGAGTTTCTAGATAGTGGTTTCAAACACATAAGAAGATGCAGAATGATCATTCCATTTCCAAAAATAGGTTATAATAAATATTCTGAGTTATATTGACCGAGTTATGCTCATTTTAAATCTGGAGCAGCATTCAGAGCGGGTTCCCTTTGGAGACGTGCCCTCCCACCCCGCTTTAGTAGGCACCTATTTCACATTCATCAGTTTCAGCATAGCAGCATTTGGCTTGGGATATTTGGAGACGTGCCCTCCCACCCCAAGCTATGTAGGCATTTGCTACTTTATCAATAATCAACATCACGGTTATGGGTCAACCGCACAAAATATTTTTTATCGAAGTCTATTTGCTAGGCCGCACACTATTAGTCACACAGTTGGTCACAAGCATTACATGGTATCTCTATCCTCGGATCTTTGTTTGTCATGGTTTTGGTTCATCCACAAACCCATACTTCATTGAAGTCCATTTGCTAGGCCGCACACTGTCAATATCACAGTTGGTCACAAGCATTATAGGGTATCTCTATCCTTGGATCTTCATTCATCACGGTTATGGGTTAACTACACAAAACCCTTCTCTTCAGTGGCTCTTCATATTCAACAAAGGCTTCTCAGGAGGGAAATTCATGCAATGGGGACCATTGCTTCTTAAGAAGGGAGGAATGATCCAAATGGAAAATGGCATCAACCCATGGTATTCATCTACCCATGTTATCCATCCACCCATGGAATTTACCCATGGTATTGTAAATGGCATCGACCCATGGTATTCATCCACCCATGATATTTATTTGCCCATGGTATGTATCCACCCATGGTATTCATCCACACATGGGATTTACCCATGGTATTGTAAGTGGTATCTACCCATGGTATTGGCCCATGGTATCCACCTATGGTATTCTATCTCAAAAAAAGGCTATAAATAACAAGCCTCACTTTGTAAAATGATAGATTGTCCACCACAATGTAGCTTCTACAGTTATTCTCTATTTTAATTAAACAAGTTTCTTTGTGGTTTTATTTTATTTGTGTTCTCTCTTTTTTTCTGGCTTTCTAGTTTTGCAGATCTTGTCAGATCTATTTCAACTTCTTAGATCTTGGGGGCCTCCCCCCCAAGATCCGGATCAGTGGTTGATGCCATTTTCCATTCTGATCACTTATTCCAAATCTGAGACCGACAAAGAAGGAAATGAGTGCGACTTGTCTAGAGTGAAGTGTTTTCACTGTCATGAGCATGGACATTATGCCACTAATTGTCCACAAAAGAATAAGAACAAGAAGGCTTTAGGATCTGCGGCTGGTGAGGCTTTGGCCTCGCAATTTGAATTGGACTTCTCGCTCATTGCATGCATGGTGTCAAGTGCAATGGGATCAAGGTGGTACTTGGATAGTGGTGCATCTTTCCACATGATGGGAAACAAAGAAATTTTTAGTAGCTTGGAGGAGAAGGACCTCCAGATGCATATCAAAATAGGTGATGACGGGAGGTATAGTGTTGCCAGGATTGGTGCAGTTACCTTCCAGAGACAGTCAGGTAAACCCTTCTTATTAAACGATGTAATGCATGTACCAGGCTTGAAATTTTTTTTAGTTTCAGTCGCAATGTTGGAGGATAGAGGCTATGATGTGGTTTTCTGTGAAGGGAAAGCTTTCCTTCAACACAAAGCCACAGGACAAGCCAAGAAGATTGGGATTCGTGTGAAGAATCTCTATAAACTTGATGTATATGGCTGTGCAACATTGATGGGTAAGGCAGACAATGTGGTGAGCCATGCTGAGGGTGAGTTATGGCACAAGAGATTGGGCCATCTACACCACGGAGCTTTGAAGGCCATGCAACAGATTTCTACGAGGCTTCCATAGGGTACTCTTGTGCAGATAGATACATGCAAGGGATGTACCATGGGGAAGTGTGAGAAATCCATGTGATTGTCCCTTGAGAGGGCGCTTAATTTGCATGCAGATGAGGAACTTTTAGTTCCAAAGGATGAACCTTAAGATGTGGACCAGCCACAAGATGAGGATCATGGAGTGGCAGAAACCACTGAAGCAGAGACCTCCAGGAGGGGGAAATTTCGAGCCAGATGGGCAAAGGGAGTACATGTAGCTATACCTCTAGGTGTGAGGTGGAACGATGTGCAAAATTAATCCCAAGAAGAAATTTGAGTAGGATTCAATGAGATGGTGCGTCTCATGGATCAAACCTGCCTACGAGGAGCCCACAATACAATAGTAGCAGGATTGGTTAGATTTATGCAGTCATATGTTAGGAAGACAGAAATTAGAGTGACAGGTGTTGGATATTGGAGCGCAGATCAGAGTTGGCAGCAGTGCAGAGTGCATGGATGCAGATGTCAACAACGCAGAGAGTCCAGTAGACATGTGTAGTAGCTAGCAGTAGTCAGAAGACTCTAATGACAGATGCATTATACTAATTCATTTGTTTGGAGGCTATTCAGTTTCAGAAGTGTTGCATGAAAAAATTGCATGTGTGAGAAACACAAGGGAAGTGTTGCATGCAAGAGTTGCATGTGCGAAAAACACTAGAGAAGTGTTGCATGCAGGAGTTTCATGTCGCATGCAAGAGGTGCATGTGCATATGCAAGGACATTCCAAGGTACCGTATCGCGACAGATTGATTCCTTTCTTGTTGAAAGGGAGTGTTGAAGTTTGCAACAAGAGACAGTGAAATTGGCATCCAGAAACAACATGACAACACCTACACTAGTGTAGGACCATAGGTCACACAGTGATAGGTCTAAGCGATACATTAGTGTGCAATTCAATTTATTTAATAAATTGGAAATGCATCAAATTTAATTATCCCTTAATTAAATTGGACAATAAAATGTAATCTTATCTCATAATCACTTGTAATAGTTAACTGAGTGTGATAAACTCAGTTAGCTCATGAGTTTCGAGTTGAGGGTTGTTGGTGAGGCGTGCAGAGTGATTCTATGTGTTTTAGAGTTCAAGTTGCAGTTAAGTGCATGATAAATCAGTTAACTCAATTAAGTGAGTTAAAGTTAATTGAAATAGTTGTGATTGTTTGTTGCACTAGCACAACCACATTAGTAAAAACTAATGTGGTTGATATACGCCGATAGACGTATATAAAATAGATTTACAACCACATTTACCAATGTGGTTGATATACGCCGATAGGCCTATATCCACTACCCATCACATTAATTTATATATCAATAAATAAATATTATATATAATAAATTTATTATATTAACTTGAAATATATATATTATATATTAATAAGAATATCAATATATTAAATATATTAATTATGATTAAAATCACAAAAATATTATATATATATTAATAATATATATTAAAAATATTTATTAATATATTAAAAATATTAACTATATACATACTATAAATTAACTTGAAATATATATAATATATATTAATATAAAAAAATATTAATAATATATAATAATTTAATATATCATAGATGGTTATATTATTAATAAAGCAAAAGAACTAATAATATATTATATCATAGTTGATTATATTATTAATAATATATATTAATAATATTATAATATTACTAATAATCATTATTAATAAATATTAGAATATTTATTTACAATGATTATTAGTAATATTATAATATTATTTATATTACTAAATAAATATTAAAATATTAAAATCTTATTAATACATATTATTAATAAAGATTATTAATAATATTATAATATTACTAATAATCATTATTAATAAATATTCAAATATTTATTTATAATGATTATTAGTAATATTATAATATTATTAATATTACTAAATAAATATTATAGTATTATTAATATATATTATTAATAATATATATTAAAAATATTATAATATTACAAATAATCATTATTAATAAATATTTGAATATTTATTTATAATGAATATTAGTAATATTATAATATTATTAATATATACAAAAATATTTTTATATATATTTTTAATATTATAATAAGTATTAATAATATATATCAAAAATATTTATTAATATATTAATAATATTAACTATATACATACTATAAATTAACTTGAAATATATATAATATATATTAATAATATTTATAAATATAAAAATAATAAAAATAATATTTAATATTTTCATATTTATTTATATATTAATATCATAGAAGGTTATATTATTAATAAACCAAAAGAACTAATAATAAATTAATATTATTATAATATTACTAATAATCATTATTAATAAATATTTGAATATTTATTTATAATATATATTAATATATTAATAATATTAAACTCAAGAGAGTAATAAACCATATGAACCCAAGGGAAAACCATTACCCAAAAAATTATAAACCAAAGGAATTAATGAACCCCAGGGAATTGATTTAAACATTCAGACAATTGTTGTCACAATGCGACGTTCGACCAACTATGACCATGGTTGGCCATGAGTGATTTTCATATTGAAACAATGTTTGTCAGAATGTGACATTTGATCATGGATAACATTGATCGATTATTTATATTATAAACCAAAAGAAGTAATAAACCCAAGGGTTTAATATTATAAACCAAAGGAATTGGTGAACCCAAGGGAAAACCATTACCTAACAAAATATAAACCAAAGGAATTGGTGAACCCAAGGGAATTCATTTAAACATTGAGACAATTGTTGTCATTATTCATATTATAAACCAAAAGAACTAATAAACCCAAGGGTTTAATATTATAAACCAAAAGAATTGGTGAACCCAAGGGAAAACCATCACCCAACAAATTATAAACCAAATGAATTGGTGAACCCAAGGGAATTGATTTAAACATGGATGACATTGATCGATTATTTATATTATAAACCAAAAGAACTAATAAACACAAGGGTTTAATATTATAAACCAAAGGAGTTGGTGAACCCAAGGGAAAACCAATATTATAAAACCCAATATTATAATATTATAATATTAAACCCATATTATAATATTATAATATTAAACCAATATTATAATATTAAACCCAAGGGTTTAATACTATAAACCAAAGGAAATGGTGAACCCAAGGGAAAACCATTACCCGACAAATTATAAACCAAAGGAATTGGTGAACCCAAGGGAATTGATTTAAACATTGAGACAATTGTTGTCACAATGCGACGTTCGACTAACTATGACCATGGTTGGCCATGGGTGATTTTCATATTGAGACAGTATTTGTTAGAATGTGACATTTGATCATGGATGACATTGATCGATTATTCATATTATAAACCAAAAGAACTAATAAACCCAAGGGTTTAATATTATAAACCAAAGGAATTGGTGAACCCAAGGGAATTGATTTAAACATTGAGAAAATTGTTGTCACAATGTGACGTTGGACCAACTATGACCATGGTTGGCCATGGGTGATTTTCATATTGAGACAATGCTTGTCAGAATGTGACATTTGATCATGGATGACATTGATCGATTATTCATATTATAAACCAAAAGAACTAATAAACCCAAGGGTTTAATATTATAAACCAAAGGAATTGATTTAAACATTGAGACAATTGTTGTCACAATGCGACGTTGGACCAACTATGACCATGGTTGGCCATGGGTGATTTTCATATTGAGACAATATTTGTCGGAATGTGACATTTGATCATGGATGACATTGATCGATTATTCATATTATAAACCAAAAGAACTAATAAACCCAAGGGTTTAATATTATAAACCAAAGGAATTGGTGAACCCAAGGGAAAACCATTACCCAACAAATTATAAACCAAATGAATTGGTGAACCCAAGGGAATTGATTTAAACATTGAGACAATTGTTCTCACAATGCGATGTTCGACCAACTATGACCATGGTTGGCCATGGGTGATTTTCATATTGAGACAATGTTTGTCAGAATGTGACATTTGATCATGGATGACATTGATCGATTATTTATATTATAAACCAAAAGAACTAATAAACCCAAGGGTTTAATATTATAAACCAAAGGAATTGGTGAACCCAAGGAAAAACCATTACCTAAAAAATTATAAACCAAAGGAATTGGTGAACCCAAGGGAATTCATTTAAACATTGAGACAATTGTTCTCATTATTCATATTATAAACCAAAAGAACTAATAAACCCAAGGGTTTACTATTATACACCAAAAGAATTGGTGAACCCAAGGGAAAACCATTACCCAACAAATTATAAACCAAAGGAATTGGTGAACCCAAGGGAATTGATTTAAACATGGATGACATTGATCGATTATTTATATTATAAACCAAAATAACTAATAAACACAAGGGTTTAATATTATAAACCAAAGGAGTTGGTGAACCCAAGGGAAAACCATTACCCAACAAATTATAAACCAAAGGAATTGGTGAACCCAAGGGAATTGATTTAAAGATTGAGACAATTGTTGTCACAATGCGACGTTCGACCAACTATGACTATGGTTGGCCATGGGTGATTTTCATATTGAGACAATGTTTGTCAGAATGTGACATTTGATCATGGATGACATTGATCGATTATTTATATTATAAACCAAAAGAAGTAATAAACCCAAGGGTTTAATATTATAAACCAAAAGAATTGGTGAACCCAAGGGAAAACCATTACCGAACAAATTATAAACCAAAGGAATTGGTGAACCCAAGGGAATTCATTTAAACATTGAGACAATTGTTGTCATTATTCATATTATAAACCAAAAGAACTAATAAACCCAAGGGTTTAATATTATAAACCAAAAGAATTAGTGAACCCAAGGGAAAACCATTACCCAACAAATTATAAACCAAAGGAATTGGTGAACCCAAGGGAATTGATTTAAACATGGATGACATTGATCGATTATTTATATTATAAACCAAAAGAAGTAATAAACACAAGGGTTTAATATTATAAACCAAAGGAGTTGGTGAACCCAAGGGAAAACCATTACCCAACAAATTATAAACCAAAGGAATTGGTGAACCCAAGGGAATTGATTTAAAGATTGAGACAATTGTTGTCACAATGCGACGTTCGACCAACTATGACCATGGTTGGCCATGGGTGATTTTCATATTGAGACAATGTTTGTGAGAATGTGAAATTTGATCATGGATGACATTGATCGATTATTTATATTATAAACCAAAAGAACTAATAAACCCAAGGGTTTAATATTATAAACCAAAGGAATTGGTGAACCCAAGGGAAAACCATTGCCCAACAAATTATAAACCAAAGGAATTGGTGAACCCAAGGGAATTCATTTAAACATTGAGACAATTGTTGTCATTATTCATATTATAAATCAAAAGAACTAATAAACCCAAGGGTTTAATATTATAAACCAAAGGAATTGGTGAACCCAAGGGAAATCCATTACCCAACAAATTATAAACCAAAGGAATTGGTGAACCCAAGGGAATTGATTTAAACATTGAGACAATTGTTGTCACAATGTGGCGTTGGACCAACTATGACCATGGTTGGCCATGGGTGATTTTCATATTGAGACAATGTTTGTCAGAATGTGACATTTGATCATGGATGACATTGATCGATTAATCATATTATAAACCAAAAAAACTAATAAACCCCGAGGGTTTAATATTATAAACCAAAGGAATTGGTGAACCCAAAGGAAAACCATTGCCGAACAAATTATAAACCAAAGGAATTGGTGAACCCAAGGGAATTCATCTAAATATTGAGACAATTGTTGTCATTATTCATATTATAAATCAAAAGAACTAATAAACCCAAGGGTTTAATATTATAAACCAAAAGAATTGGTGAACCCAAGAGAAAACCATTACCCAACAAATTATAAACCAAAGAAATTGGTGAACCCAAGGGAATTGATTTAAACATTGAGACAATTGTTGTCACAATGCGACGTTCGACCAACTATGACCATGGTTGGCCATGGGTGATTTTCATGTTGAGACAATGTTTGTCAGAATGTGACATTTGATCATGGATGACATTGATCGATTATTTATATTATAAACCAAAAGAACTAATAAACCCAAGGGTTTAATATTATAAACCAAAGGAATTGGTGAACCCAAGGGAATTGATTTAAACATTGAGAAAATTGTTGTCACAATGTGACGTTTGACCAACTATGACCATGGTTGGCCATTCGTGATTTTCATATTGAGACAATATTTGTTAGAATGTGACATGTGATCGTGGATGACATTGATCGATTATTCATATTATAAACCAAAGGAACTAATAAACCCAAGGGTTTAATATTATAAACCAAAGGAATTGGTGAACCCAAGGGAAATCCACTACCCAACGAATTAAAAACCAAATGAATTGGTGAACCCAAGGGAATTGATTTAAATTATTTGTTTTTTTTAGGGAATGAAACATTTTAGAATAATATATATATATATATATATATATATATATATATATTAAAAATGAGAAATATAAGGTTTTTTTCTCTTCTTCCATCAAAATATGTTATTGATGGTTGAGGGTGAGAATGAAATATCTTAACCATGAGTCCTTCATAGTGAGTTGTAATTTCAAGAACAAAGTGAATAAGCGCAATAATAATGGATTATTCATGTTTTATAATGTTTTTAATTAATTTTGACCAAATATGTATAGTTGTTTAATTATAGCTCACATTAGTTTTTAGTAAGATATTATTTTATTTGACATGCCAACTAAGATTGAGAACAAAAGGAATTAGATATCTCTATCATATAGGGTTTTATAATGCATCTATTGGTCCAATAATGTTTTTAATTAAAATTAACCAAACATATGTAATTTTTTTTGTTCTCATTATGGTTGACATTATTTCTTAATTTAATGAACATTTTATTTTTACTTTAGGAAAGATGTGTCAAAGCTAGAGTAAGCATAAAAAGAATTATACATCTCATACACTTTTAGATAATAAAAATTGTATTACTTATACTACCAAATTTATATTTTTAAACCTTTTTAATATTTTATTTTCCTAAATTAATATTTAAAACATATGATATAAAAAATTTAATTTTTTTTAAGTAAACTTCAAGTTTTATTTTTATTATTAATTTCATTTTCTTTTATTTTGATTATAAAAAAATTAATAATGATAATTAATAATAATGATTAGTGTTTATTAAAATTTATCTTGAAATTAAAAAAAAATAGAATTTGTTCAAATTTTATATGTTAAAAAAAAACACTCCAAAATTACTATATAAAAAAATTAATAATAAAATTAATATTTCCTAAATAAAATATAATATAAAAATTTATTTATTAAATTTATATTTATAATTTATTTGAATGATTCTTAAATGTAAAACTATATTTTATGGTTTTCAAATCATGTGGTATGTTCGGGTTATTGTGTTTTGTTCCAATCTATATTTTTTTAAATACACGTGTTTTGTTCCAATCATGTGGTATGTTGGGGTTATTGTGTTTTGTTTTAATCTATATAAAGTTATTGTGTTTTATAATGTTTTTAATTAATTTTGACCAAATATGTATAGTTGTTTAATTATAGCTCACATTAGTTTTTAGTTAGAGATTATTTTATTTAACATGCCAACTAAAATTGAGAACAAAAAGAATTAGATATCTCTATCATATAGGGTTTTCTAATGCATCTATTGGTCCAATAATGTTTTTAATTAAAATTAACCAAACATATGTATTTTTTTTGTTCTCATTATAGTTGACATTATTTATTAATTTAATGAACATTTTTTTTTTTACTTTAGGAAAGATGTGTCATACACTTTTAATAAAAGGATAATAAAAATTGTATTACTTATACTACGAAATTTATATTTTTAAACCTTTTTAATATTTATTTTTCCTAAATTAATATTTAAAACATATGATATAAAAAATTTAATTTTATAAGCAAGTATTTATTTATCAATTATAAGCAAGTACATGACATTGAGCACAGAATAGTCTTCTACATTCAGGGCACTCTGACTTCTTAATAGCAGGTAACTCACTTCTGGTCATTGAATTCCACCATTTCCATCTACTAGTGGTTTGTGTTGAGGCAGGAACATCCTTCCACAATAAAGGAGAGCAATCTTGAAAAGGGCAATAAAACTTCTCAACATTGGGAATAGCATCTTCAACTAATGCCAAATGCCACTCCTCAAGAGTCTGTTTAGGAAGGATCAGTTGACACTGTTGAGGTGTCAAAGGCTCGGTGCAATTGAACTCTGGGCAATCAATGAACCCCAATTTTTCTTGCAACTTACTACGAACATATTGGAGTATGCAAATAGAACAAAATTTGTGGGAACAAACTGTATTATTGAAAATCTCAGATGATTCTTTGACTTCTAAACGGATCTTGCACATTTCTTTCTGAGGAGGGGGATGCTCAAATAAATTTATATTCTACATTAGTTATTAGATAAATTTTATGAAAGGAAACCTAAAAAAAAATTAAGAGTATGTGTTGCATGTGGATCCCTTGTCTTACAAACAAAAAAAATCTCTGACACCAATTTATTTTCTGGCTCAAGGCATGACTTTATAATTAAATAATAATAATAATAATAATAATAATTAATATTACACAATTAATTTTAATTAAAAATAAAATTAATTTAACTTTTATAATTAAAATGTAATTTTATTTAATTATTATATTTTAAATTATATTAAAAAAAATTATTAAATCATATGGAATTTATTAATATAATTTTAATTTAATATATTAAATTGAAGAATTTTCATATATTAATATTTTTGTTTCAAAAATACATTGTTAAATTATATATATATATATATATATATATAGTAGTTAAAGTTAATATTTAAGCCTTAGGTTTTAGATTGGGATGAATTTGATAAAAAGAGATAATGGGATTATTTTATATATATATATATATATATATATATATATAAGAGTGAAATATTTTTAATTAAAAAAAATAAAAAATTATATATATCTAGAGAGAATTATAATGTTTTTAAGTTATAAGTGAAGTATATTAATTTATTTCAAAATTCACATAATTTAAATAAAAAAATTATAAATTAAAATTCTCAAAAATTTAATTAAAAATATGATCATTTAACATTTATTTAAATAATAAAACTTAAGCTAAATTTATTATAATTTTTTATAAATGTATAAAAAATTAAATATAATCTGAATATGATAACGACATTAATATATATAAATACAGAAAAAGAGATTAAAATGTAAATAGATGTATAACAAATTTATTATAAAATTATAATAAAAATAAAATTAACGTTTCACAACCTGAGACAGAACACCATTAAAAAATGGTTTCAGTAAAAAATGGTACCAAAAAAAAAAGATACAGAGAACCACAAAGGGGAGAAATATTTCTGATTGCACTATTAGCATATCGAAACTACATTCGCTTGAAGAACGAGTCGGAGCCAGACGAATAGATAACCATATCAAATACTACAGGAGGAAGACCGGAGGCAACCAAAAAGGAGATCACGACACATAACTCAGAATCAATTATCAATTATTACGAGGTTGGGTCCAGAGAAGTGTGAAAGAAGGGAATTACTGGAGCACAAAGGAACAATTTTTCTGAACAATTTTCTGGTTTTCAATACATCCGACAATGGCTTGAATGGAAAAAAACATTGAGAAACAACTAAATCTAATATACAGTTTTATATTCATCTTGTTTTTGCCTTTGAACACCATAATGCATGTTCAAGTCCAACTAAAACAAAATTACAGAGGAGATGAAGGAAAGAAAGAGATTCAAACTTACAGGGAAAACGATGCAAAGGAAACGGTTTCCAGCTGCTTTGTAAACTTCCGCACTACGAGTAGCTGCTAATCTGACAAAAACAAGATCCTTCAGCTTCTCTTGAATCGAAGTGTTTCTAACTTTCTAGACATATAGAATATACATATAAGAATCAGTGTTAAATTGTCAGGGGCTATAAAAGGTAAGTCGACGATTTCATGAATATGATACATCTACAAATTTCCCAAAGTTCCGTTAGGAAAAGCTTAAACCTTAGACCTGCATCTTCTATAACGGGAAAAGGCAAAAATAATGGCAATTTAAATATAAGATTCATAAAATTAGTGATGAGAACATGCAAGCTTTTCTGAATCGTTTCAGGAGTATAACAATGAAAGAGGAAAGACGAAATCAAGAATCTGTGAAGCTGCTAAACAAAATTCCTTAATTTGTCAAGAGAGTGCATTGATGTAGTCATTGAGCGCCCGTTCGTGCTTAAGCCAACGGGTAATCCTACTGAT
This sequence comes from Pinus albicaulis, assembly GCA_034641835.2. Lineage (NCBI taxonomy): Eukaryota > Viridiplantae > Streptophyta > Pinopsida > Pinales > Pinaceae > Pinus > Pinus albicaulis. The sequence continues at coordinate 507,675,410 of CM076575.1, read as the reverse complement.
TTTAAAGGTAGTCTGATCAGTAAAATATTCTGATGGAAATTTATCTAATCTCTGCTTAAATTTCAAGTTCATAAAGCTCTTCCAAAACGTTGTGTGAAGAAGCTTATGAATTATATCTATACCTTGTTAACTTAATTCTGAACCCCGAACTGTAATTTCTGTGCTCAAAGGCTCTTCAATATAGGAAAACGGTCTTCCGCTTCCCTTTTGCATAAAGATTGCCGAATTAATGGAACTTATGTTCAAGAAACCTGTTATTTATTCACATAAGACTCTGGCTAACATTCCGGAGTCTGGTTACGAATATCAACACAGAATTCACTCGACCAGAACGGCAAAGGAAACTGGTAGGTTTACATGCACAGCATAAAGTTTCCTCTCACGACGCCTTCAAACACTTGGCATAACCGTTATCCGCTTTGAAACGACCGACCAGCGCGCCCACAACGTTTCTTCTCACGACCTGTTCCTGTCCGACACCTTGCATAACCGTTTCACACACTTGGACAAGGGTTAACTTTTCAGTTTCATTTGAAATGTTAATCTTGATAGGTGGCAATTAATAAATGGCACAGTAAATTTTTAATCAAGATTTGTAAAAAATTAATTTAAGTACGATTTAAACATGTGATTTAGATATGCAAGGAAGTTAGTGGGGTAGATTTGATCCATTGATTGAGTGGCGACGACCAGAATATACCGGCATCTTTCAATCTAGACCATCAGATCAAAAAGATTAATTAACCTAATCACAAAACATGCTCCTTCCGACAGGGGGTTACGCCTATCGGCGTAATAAATATATATAAATGAATTAAAAGAAATAAAAAGCATTTAAATTTAATATTTTGAAACTCAACTAGTAAATTAAAATAAAAATTATTTGATTTTAAAATAATTTAACAAAGTAAGAAAAATCAAACTAATTCAATAAGAATAAGGTCATTGATGAATGACTTACTTAATGTAGTTGAATCATATCTAATATAATACAATGAGAAAACCTCTCAATACTTAAATACAAGGAAATATTTTAATCTATCTGACCCGAAGAGACGTTGTATCGATATTTGTATTTAACCGTGAAATGGCATCAAGGAAATATTTTAATCTATCTGACCCGAAGAGACGTTGTATCGATGCATTCTGAGTGCCCGAAATCCCAAAGCTGTAGAGTTGAGATCTGTGCTGAGTGAATCTCTTGATCCCGGCCCGATGCCCCTTTCGTTCCAACAACTACACATCATGAATGAACAAGTGAGGTTTTAATGAATCTAAAACTGCATACAATCACTGAATTCTATAAATGGTAAATCAAATTGCTTAACCTGTAAACGTAATCCATGGCTACTTGTATTTCAGGTTGAAAATGTCGATCAATTCCCAGACATTCGATAGTATCAACCATCTGAAGACGTTTGATTAAATCCTCATCACTATCAGTACAGCTAGCTTTCATGTCACTCAAAAAAAGACGTTTGATATCTTCAATGAGCGTTTCAGCTCGTTCCCGATGTGCAGGTGCCTGATCAGTACAATAATGTTATCTCGCAGAGATCGATGAATGATGAATTTTAACATGTGAACTTGGAATCTATAAACCGATTCATACATTAAATGTAAACGAATATAATATAATGAGATTGAGACAAATACCGCGTATGACGTTGAGAGGGAATGTATGGTATCATCGTCCCACACGTTGGGATGATGATTGCCTGTGCGTCTTTCTTGAGCATCAGTGCTCATGCTTCTAATTATTGGCGTGACAGTTTTCTTCGGCACTAACATTCCAGTACTTGAAAGTTGCTGAGAGAAAGCTAAACGATGATTCTTGGAGCTGATGAAAGATTTGTGGACGCCCCACCTGGAAACCAACGGCGTTACATAAACAAGACCCATTAGCACTTAGCCTGCTGCTGTTTGTAACTATATAGCTTTTCGCTGTTGTCCCTAGCGTATTTATAGTACTGCTGCCCCAACTGTTTGAATTTCTAAACAAAATTCCAAAGAAATGGGATCTTTGATTTCCTTGCCATTTGCATAGTCGACTTCTTGTCTTTATGCAGAGACTTTTCTGTCGTGGGTAATGTCGAAACAGTGATAATAGGAATATTCGTACAATTTCCAGCAGTTCCATGGCTGTTGCATACACATGTATAAAGCCCGCTTCGTGGTACTGGACTTGTACAATTTATAAAGAAAAGTTCCAAAGAATGGGATCTTCACAATTTTTATAGAAAACTCCAAACAAATGGGATCTCTGATTTCCTTGAGATTTGGCATACTCGATTTCCTCTGTTTGTATAACTATTCCTCTCTTCCAATAAAGATTTACCAGCGGATATATATATATATATACACGCTCGTATAAATACGCTAGGGACAGCAGCGAAAAGCTATATGGTTACAAACAGGAGGAGGCTAAGTGCTATTGTATATATAGCCTCCTCCTGTTTGTAACCATATAGCTTTTCGCTGTTGTCCTAGCGTATTTATAGGACTGCTGCCCCAACTGTTAAAGTATTTGAATTTCTAAACAAAATTCCAAAGAAATGGGATCTTTGATTTCCTTGCCATTCGCATAGTCGACTTCTTGTCTTTATGCAAAGACTTTTCTGTCCAATAAAGCTTTACCATTTTATCCATTGACGACTTCCAGTGAATGAATCCTATAAATATTTACCATGTTATGCAATGACGACTTCCAGTGAATGAATCCTATAAATATTTACCATGTTATGCAATGACGACTTCCAGGGAAGGTTTGGCTCCATATTTGCTGTAGGGTCGTTATCCTCCTCTGTAGTGGGTAATGTCGAAACAATTATAATAGGAATATTCGTACAATTTCCAGCAGTTCCATGGCTGCTGCATACACATGTATAAAGCCCGCTTCCTGGTACTGGACTTGTACAATTTATAAAGAAAAATTCCAAAGAATGGGATCTTCACAATTTTTATAGAAAACTCCAAACAAATGGGATCTCTGATTTCCTTGAGATTTGGCATACTCGATTTCCTCTGTTTGTATAACTATTCCTCTCTTCCAATAAAGATTTACCAGCGGAGTTTGTGACAATCTCCAGCGATGGATCAATTCCATGTCCGCTATAGAGACATTATCCTCCTCTGCTTTGTTAACCCAAAATGTTTTTAATGTATCTACGAAAAAATAAATAAATATTATTTTATTTATTATTTTTTAAATTATATATATAAGTTAACTTTTACTACTAATTAATTTTTCCATTTATCTCAAACTTAAAATTTTTAAATTATTTTTTAAATAAAATTTTAATTATTTCTATTCATCTCATTATATAATTAATTATTTATAAATTACAACTTTTAATTAAATGTATAAATAAATATATAAAAATGAACTAAAGAAATAAAAAGCATTTAAATTTAAGATTTTGAAACTCAACTAGTAAATTAAAATAAAAATTATTTGATTTTAAAATAATTTAACAAAGAAAAATCAAACTAATTCAATAAGAATAAAGTCATAGATGAGTTACTTACTTAACGTAGTTGAATCATATCTAATATAATACAATGAGAAAACCTCTCAATACTTAAATACAAAGAGTGAAGGAAGCTTTACTTGAATAGTTCATGAGGCACAATAATTGCTAAAGTTTTGCAAATGGGGTAGCAAGTTAAGTGGGCTTGATAGGAAATCGTGGTTAAATGATATCTCATATAATGCAATGCCAAAACCCGTCAATGCTTAAAGAATAATCAAATCAAAATAAATATTAAATAAACAAATGATTAAGAATGTCGAGAGATATTTATGTAAAAATATTATAAAGAAACTTTAAGTCCACTTGTTTCGAACTATCTAGGATTGTTCATGTTCAAAGTAATGAAGAATCAGATAGTTCCACAAACCAAATCATTGCATTAGATTAAAAAAAAAAATTTTTTTTTGACAAAAACGGTTAGTTTGGTATATTGATTTCCTGACATGAATGCCTCAATTCAGATTACAAGATGCAAGGGCAATGCCCAAATTTTCTCTCCGGCCAAGAACAAAATGGCCCTTTCACTTATAAGCCAGCATGTTTTACAAGCAATAATATGGCCGATCTCCGCAGTCTTCCCAAATTTATAGATACAAACAAACTGCTTCAATATTAGACAGTAAAACATATTAACCAGAAAATTAAGGGATGGGATCCTAGCCTTCGTCTCCATCTCTTAGCAGGACTCCGAGGGAGAGGAGAACAGCTTTGTTGGCTTCAACATCAGCATCTTTGTTGTTGTCTCTCTTTACATGGAAGAAATTCAAGCTCTGAAAGGAATTCGACAATAATCTAATTCTGGACATCAGTCTTGATAATCTTAAATCTGAAGGTGAAGAACTGTCCACAATGGATTTAATTATGGACTGGGAGTCACCAAAAACATTTCCATCTTTGATACCAAGAAATTTGAGTTGCTTGAGACCTTGGAGAAGAGCCAGCGCTTAGGCTTGAATACTAGTGTTGTGACCCACACCCCAGGCGTATCTGAGCTCAGTTCTACCTTCAGCATTTTTGACAACTGCACCTACTCCTGAAATTCCTGGATTTCATTTTGCTGCCCCGTCAAAGAAGAGGGCGGTTCTTGCCTGCTTTGTGCAAAACTCAGAGAATTCTGTTGTATTGACTCGAATTTTCCAGTCTTTTAGTGGAGTGGGAGGCCTTGCTATGTCTTTGAAATGAAGGTCGAGGATAGCACTCCATTCAGAGTCTTGCTCACTTAGATCTGCCCCATCCAGCTGGTCTCCCAAGCTATCTTTTAACTGACTTTTAATTTTAACCAAAACTATCTTGAAATCATTCCTTTTGTCTCTGAAAATCCTCTGGTTTCTTTCAAGCCATATTTGCCAGCAGATTATTTTAGGGAGAGCGAGCCAGGCAGCCTTGATATGGTTGTTCTTAGGAGTGACTCTAGGATACTTGAGCATCCATTTTGAGAACAGGTCTGAGATGTGAATGGGGAAGTCGAAATCGATACTCCAAGGGCCTAAGAGTGCATGTCATATCTCTGCAGCAAAGTTAAAATTTAGCATCAGATGGGTGGCACTTTCTTTGTTTTCTCCACACAGCGAGCATCTAGAAGGCCCAAGATAGTGTCTTTTCTGGAGCCTATCATCGGTCAAAATTCTCTTATGACATAGCATCTAGCAGAAAGTGTCAATTTTAGGGATGGAAGTCTGTGACCATATCCCCTTCCAGGGCTCCAGATCAGGAGGTACGTGAGGGTGTAATAACAGATGCCTGTAGCCCTACCAGGAAATATAGCTCCCTGGGGTCGATCCCCAGCCACGAGAGTCAGGTTTCCTGCTATTTATAGGGGCCTTGCCTTTCAAGTGGGCTAAGAAAATTGCGCACTCATGAGACAGGTTCTGTGGTACCTCTAACTTTACCCAACTCTGCCAGACGTCGTCCTCCCATTGATAAATGTCCCACAGAGTTGCGTAGCCAGCTCTGGTCATCCAATCACGCAGCACAGACAGAGATCGATCTTTAGCCAGGGGCTCACTGTCCATGATATGATCCTCCCAAATTCTGATGCGTTTACCATTACCTGGAATCCAGTGCGCATGGAGATTGATTAAAGGAATTTCTTTTGCACAGAGTTTGTGGATCATCGAGCCAGCATTTGCCATGTGATTGTATAGGAAACGTTTTCTCTGCCCTCGGAAGTATTTTTTCCACAGCGCTAACTGTGCCCATCCTGGATTTGGGGCAATTATCGTCCATAACATTTTTGCACCCAACGCCACATTTTGTGTACTTATACTCTTGAAATTCAAGCCGCCTTCCATTCTGGGCAAGGAGATTTTATCCTAGCTAATTAAAGGTATTTTCTTCTCATTCGATTTTCCACCTTTCCAGAAGAAATTTCTGATGTGATCCTCCATTTTCCTCATAATGCCAATTGGAGCAGCATAAATGTAAACTGATAGATATGTAGACTATTTAATACAGCTTTTATGAGCACTGTCTTTCCTGCCAAATTGAGCCAATTGTATCCCCAGGATTGGATCTTGGATTTAAATTTTTCTAGCAGAGGAAACAAGTCTCTGCTGAGGGCACATTTTTGGAAGATGGGGAGCCCCAAATACTTGAAGGATGTCCATGTAGAGGAGGCAACGAAGCCAAAACAGCTGGAGATGGCTTGAAGAGTGCTGGAAGTAGTGTTCCAGCAGAAGATATGACATTTACCATTGTTGAGTTTGCTTCCTGAGACTTCACAATAATCATCCACCACACCTTTAATTTTTTTAGCAAAGAGCACAGTGGCTGCACCCAGCAAGAGGGAATCATCAGCGAATAATGCGTTATTAATATTTTTGACACCTCTTGCAATATTCAAGCCCATTATCTCTTGATCCTACTGCTTCTTATTCAAGAGGAAGCTGAGTATAGAAGCCTGGAGGACAAAGAGCAGGGGAGAAACAGGACACCCTTTCCTTAGTCCACGAGAAGCTTTGAAGAAATCAGCAGCCCTCCCATTCACCAATGGAGATATCCAAGGCTCACTGATACAAGCCTGAATCCAGTTGATAAATTTGGAGCCAAAGCCAAATTTGTGCAAAACATCCATCAGGAATCTATGTCTCACTTTGTCGAAGGAATTTTCTAGATCTAATTTGACAACCATTCCTTTCTCTTTTCGGAGCAGGCTTGAATGGATCGTCTCTTGGACCAGAATAAATTGTCTACTAACTGTCTTCCCTGAATAAAACCTCCCTGGTTCTCCGGAATGATGGCTGGAAGGATGGTTTTCAATCTGTTTGCAATCACTTTTGTTATCAGCTTGTATCCTATATTGCAAAGGGAGATAGGTCGAAATCTGTTGAAGGTGTTGGCACCTTTCTCCTTGGGGATGAGGGAAAGGAACGCCGAATTGGTGCTTCCCCCAATTTTCTGACAGTCTTGTGATTTCTATACCATTCTTTATAAATCTTTTTCCACAATCTGCCAACAGGACTGAAGGAATCTGGCAGTAAATCCATCAGGGCCTGGGGCCTTATCTGGCTCCATTGCAAAGAGGGAATTTTTTATTTCAGAATTAGAGACTTATACTTCCAAGTACTGATTCTTTCTGGGGGAAATCAAAGAGGGCACCTCATCCACTATATTTGGATTATACCGCAGACGCTCCTCTTCACTATACAGGTTTTTGAAGTGAAGGAAAGCAGCTCTTTTTATGGTTTTGATATCTCTATGCTTGATGGTATCTTCCTTGATTTATGAGATGGAGTTGAAGCATTTCCGAGCTTGGGGTTGTTTGTGAAAGAAGGAGGAGTTTCTATCTCTCGCCTCAAGCCAAAGACTACGAGATTTAATTCTCCAATACTCTTCCTCTACCAAGCTTGCCTTGTGTAGCTTTTGTTGAAGGTCAGCCTCCCTATCTAGGACTTCTTTTGTGATCTCTACATTTTCTGACTTCAGATGATGAATCTCGAGACTTTATTGGATCTTTTTCCTTTCCACTGCAGGATTCAGAAGGGATTTTACCCAATTTTTTAGTGCAGCTTTCACTCTCCTGAGTTTTTCCTCCCATATGAAGAAGGCAGAGCCCTTGACTTGTTGATTCCCAGCCCAAATTTTCAGAGTCTTCCAGACTTCTAATGGAGTCCTAGCAGCTCTTTTTCTCCCCTATGCTAACAGGAGCATACACGTTCAAGAGGCAAAGGATCTCTTTTGTGTCAACGTGTCGCAGTTTTGAGAACAACCAATGGGTATTAAATACCTCCTTGATCCTTGAATATTTGTTGCCCTTCCACATAGTGCCTAGGTATCCTGAGGCACCTCGAGCAGAAATTGCTTGACCTTCACTTTTTTTCCACAGTTTCTTGCTAATATGGAGGAAGTCTTTGTCCTCCATTTTGGTCTCCCGAATGAGGAGTATATCGGGAGATTTAGTTCTTATAAGGCTTCTTTTGGCTTCTTCTTTTATTCTGCTCCCCATACCCCTACAGTTTCAGGAGACGATATTCATCACTTGCTTTTTGGTTGGTGAGCTCCCTTAGAGCTCTGAGATTGATTTCTGGTCATCTTCGGAGTTTTTGCCAAGAGTTTCTCTAGGGTTGGTTGGCTTCCCTGGAGTTTGTCTTTATAGGTTTCCTGCTCTCTTTTTTCACGAGCAGATTTTCGGCCTCTCATTGATCTTCTAGCAGAGGTTTGCGAATCCCCTAGTTCTCCTTCTTCTTTTGAGTCCTCCGAGCCTTGCACTTCCTCAGTCTCTTCTATGTGTTTCTCTTTCGATTTGTCTGCATTGATTTCTTCTTGCTTTGATCCTGAGGGCGACTCTTTATGGGGCGAGTCTTCCTTCTGATTCTCGGGTTCTTGGATGTCTTCAGTTGCTGAGCTTTGCTGCGCAAACTTATTTCCTTGTTCTTCCATGGAGGGGGTTTGAATAACAGGGGATGTCTGAGGACCTTTTCCATTTGAGTTTCCAGATCTAGGGGCTTTATGGGCAGTTTTGGTCCTTTTGACCTGATTCCATCCTTCCTCCTTGCCTTTCTCTACTTCACTATTCTTTGGGAATCCTCTAGCAAAATGGCCATAGACATGGCATTTCCGGCATTTGAATGGGAGCTGCTCATAGTCCAGCTTTTGAACATGAGTCCAACTGCTGACCCTGATTTTTATTACCTCCAGATCTACTTCTACAAAAATTCTAGCATAGTCATATTGGTCTTTGCTGTTTGCTCGATCGATAAATTTTTCCAATGTGTTCCTGATATGCTTAAGCGACTCCCAATTCCAACAATGAACTGGCAGATTGGGCAGCCTTACCCACACAGGAACGGCTGTAGGGACGTCAACTACTGGATCGAATTCAGGTGTCCACTTGTTGAGATACAACCCCTGAGGGCCCATGAAATAGGGATCGTTCTGGAAAATCAGATCCTTATCCTCCTTATCAGAGAATTCAAACAGAAAGAAGCCCCTCCCTAGAAAATACGAAGTAACTCTGTTTTTTATCAACGACGCCCAGTTCCTTGCAACCCAGTTCTCTGTGGATTTGGGGGAGGGCCAGAGGCCTGTGAATTGGCCCACCAGAGCACGTTCAGCTAATGAGAGGGCGACCTGGATCGGACCCTCAGGAGGGAGAGAAATCTCAGGGATATCTTCCAAACGTTTGACGAACTTAGCTGCCTCGGGTGCTCTCTTCTTTGGTAGGGAATCCAGAAGCTTCAGAAAGGCTTCTGCATCGGACGGAGGAGGCGGAGGGGTAGGAACATGGGCTGCGCCCAGAACCTCCATAGCTGCAACGGAGCCCTAGCTCGAGCGAAGGCAGGAACGCGCGCGCGGCTTCGGCTCACCCCACCAATTTAGATTAAAAATAAACTTTAACTCCACTTGTTTTAAAATTCTTCGGTGTGGTTCATGCTCACAAAAATGAAGAACGGATAGTTCATGTTGAAACAAGATGAAGAACCAAATAATAACATTAAATAGTTCATGTTCAAGACAAGATGAAAGACAAATCATAACATTAAATTAAAAATCTAATTTAATTTAATTTTAATTTTAATAATTGAAATAAATTTATGTTTTTAAAAGCGTTGTTATGTGTTTATTTTTTTATTTTTTTTTTATGTCACCTTGATTTTTACATTGGTGTTTCCCTAGAGTTAGTTGAGTTGAGGATGCGAGGTCGGGTGGTTTTCTATGGGTAGGAACTCATCTTGCTTTTGGAGCTAGAACTTGAGCTTATCAAATTAGCTTTTATAATCTGGAAAGTCTTGTGCAAGATTGCCCAGGATTCCTTTCATGGATCAATATAAAAAAAAAGCTCTACCATGAGTTCACATTACCATTTATGTCAGGGTGTTCTCATAGTATGCACTCAAACCATTTTTATTTTATAAATTTATTGGTAATCTTTTGTTTCTTAAATTATTTTATACTCAAATAATTTTTTATTTTTATTTTTATTAAATTAATTTATAATCAAATTAATTTTTATGATTTTATTAATTGAAGTATTAATTTATGGTTTTATTAATTGAAATTCATAATTGGAAATTTGAAATTCATATATATATATATATATATATATACATAATAAAATCATATTATTAGTAATTTATAAATTTATGTTTTTAAGACCTTGGTTTTGTTTTTATTTATTATTAATTTTAAATTTTAATATCTTGTCTTTTATAGTTAATTGTATTTATTTGAATTGCAACAATGTGACAGCCTCATTAAAGATAACTAGTTGTGACTAGTTAAAAGACAACTTTTAATTATTATGTTAAGCAAAAAGACTGGAATTATTATTGTTGCGAAGAATGAAATCGGCTTAATGTTTAGTACTTCGGTTATGATTTACTATTGGGAAAAAAGTGGTAACAATGAAACTCTTCAGTTAAATAATGACTTTGTAATTTACTAACAAAAACTATGCCTATGTGAGTTATTTTATTCCGTAATCTGAGTTAATTTATTCTGTAACTTACATATATTTAGAATGTGAAATATGGGGAAAATAAGAAAAGATAAAAAGTATTTATTCTTTCTAAAATAGTGGAATAACTATAGCCGAGAAAGATTGAATTTCAGCAAGAATAAAGCTGGGGGGTTGCAAAATTATGAAAGCAGTAACGTTATAAAACCCTTTGTTCTGTCAAAAATTCTATATTACAATGTATAAAATTAGTAAATGCCAGAGTTAAACAACAAAACAATGAATGCTTGTAGGTGTGCAATCTATAGAGAATACATTTACGCTTTTTACTATTTCATTAAGAAAATTTTGAGCACGCTGTTGGACAAGGGTTCGAGTGGAAACCCAACCCCAAGTCACGTTGCCTCTCGGGAAATCCCTATACACGGACTGAGTTCCCATTGGTGGTCTGGACACCGTAAAAAAAGAACACATTTAATTCTTTTAAAGAAGAATTAAAATAACCCAAAATTCTAAAATACTCTATAGAACACAAAATTCTTTCTTTTACTTCATATAATCCAAACTCTAAATTCTAGAGAAGAGTACTATGGTAGGGAATTGTATAAAACAGAGTTCATCAATTGAGTTCCTTCAATCAGGAAAAAAATTAATTAAACTATTGTGCTAAACCGTTGTCTTAAGTTATTAAACATCTTGAGTCTATAAGCTCAGAAGACGAAGATTTCCTCATGCGGTAGAGGAATAACACTGTTGTGCTTTCCTATGGCAAAGCATGAGGTAAATCATGTTCTACAAGGAAAAAATTGCATGTACGCTGAGAAATATAGAGAGATGGGGCCGTTTTCCAGTGCCTCAAGCGTGGAAACCGAGGAAACAAAATTTATTGTGGGAAAAATAACCAAGGTACCTGGAAAAGAGTCAATGGAAAAATCCATTAGACAAGCTGTTGGTATAACCATAAGGATTTGTAGGATCAGAGTCGAACTGGACAGGAAGGGTAACTACGAAAATAACGTTGATATTAATATTTTTGCATAAGAAAATAACCAAGAAGCTCATAAAGAGTTACCAAGCCAAAAATCCTCAGAAAAAAATAAATAAATAAATAAAATAAAATAAAACAAAATTTTATGGAAATGCGGAATGGATCATACTTGTCAAGGGATGAGATCATATGCACCCTACAAGATAACTGGAAAAAATAGTTTAGTGTGTAAGTCTCTGAGAGATCTCTCATGCAAAACAAATGGAAAAATCGACCATGAACTACTCAGTATGAACACAGAATTCAAAGACTGATCCATACCTTTTTGATTCCTTCGGTGAGCGTAGATTTCCAGAGTCGACCTTCTCCGCTGATAGGACAACAGAGTCAGTTATGCACCTAACAAGCCTGAGAACAAAAGTGTCAGTGTTCCTCCTCAAGTGGAGAACCGAGAGCTCAGTAACAGGCTTGGGTAACCTCGTGAAGGCGGAATGAAAGAGCTAAGTCGGTAGGGTAAGAGATAGCCCAGGATTTGGCCGCGGTGGAAAGCTTGAGGATTTTCCCGCCCGCCTTCTTGTCGTTGATCACTAGAAGCATCTAATTGTGGAGAATGAACGAGCATACCTCGAGACCCAAGAAGCTAGCACAGAGGCCCAACAGGTGTTGCGGGAGTTAATGACCTATACTGCGTCATTAAGTTATCAAATGTCGTGTTTTCTAAACATTGAATGAGATATGTGACCGCCATGTAGCTAGGGTTTTTTCAGTTAAAGAATCAATACACCAAAATGCTTTTATGCTAACGTAATTTTTTTTTTAATACGTTATTAGCATAACGCCTTACAAATACATAAGATTTGCTTATTGTGCTGAGATGTGGAAAGTTAACAAAAACTAGAATAGTCTTTGGAATATTTATACTAAGGTGTATTATCATTATTCAAATGTTGTTTATTTATTCTCGATTGGTGTAGTTACATCGTCCCTAACATTGATAGACGTCTTAATAAAGTAGAAGTTTTTTTCTTTTTTTCTTTTATGTATATTATGTTTGAGTGTTACAAGTGGTATCAGAGCAGCATTCATACGCTGGGACCCTAAGGGTCAAGTACCGAATTAAGCTGTGTGGAAACTGATGCACAGAGAGAGAGAGAGAGTTTAGAAGCACAATGAGAAGGGGAACAACACATCTGCCGGTGGTAAAAATTTGTACAATATACGTAATACAGTTATATATATATATATATATATATATATATATATATATATATATATATATATATATATTAAAAACTTTCAAATGAAAATGCACGTGTACATATATAAACTTATTTTCAATAATATTAAAAAAAGGAACTAAACACAACTTGTTCAAATGCTGTGGATGTTCCTATCTCCGTCGCTAGAGTCCTCAGATTAAAGAAATCTTCTATAGGAACCTAAATTCAAAAAATTTTAAATAACTAAAAATATAGATCTCTCTCTCTCTCTCTATACATATATATATATATCTCAATTTTTAATGGAAATTTTTAAGGTAGAATATATATATATATTTTAAACTTCTGAAAAATTGTCCATACTCATGGCTCATATCCCAATGAAGTAGAAGGTACATCTACTAAGGAAGAAGAAGGTACTGCCATCCCAAAAACATCAGACGGAATTGGTACCTATTAAAACATTTTATCGAATTATATATATATATATACATGTACATGTGTGGCAACAATTATTTATTTTAGAGTCACTTAAAAAACACTAACATACATGTTCCAACATATCATGATGGTCAAACCCATCTGCATCATTTGAACCGGAGGTCCCAAACGTAATATTAACATTTTCATCACGCATCATGCCTGAGAACTGCAAATGGTGTTTTAACATATAATCATACATTAAATTAGATTAATGTCCACATACAAATAAATGTATACATGTACATACACATGTATTTATTACAAATTGTACACATGTATATGTAAAAATAATTTCAAACCCTACGGTCACTAACACATACCGTTCCAGTGCCCTCTTCCTCATGAAAAATTAGGTCTTGTAGACCATTGCGAAAATTTATTGCATATGTTCGGAGATCTTCAACATTCATGTTGTAAATCTCCTCATCTGTATGATAAACAAAATTGGCACGTGCATTTTCACGTGCTCTTTGTCGATTTAAACAAAGATCGACTCCACTCAATCCGCTATTAACATTTTCAATCATAACATCTCTTGCTTCTCGACTTATTTGAGAAGTCACATCCATCTCTGATCGCAGAGTTTCGACTCGAAACGGTCGACTCACCAATGGCGGCTCAGGGCGAGGCAACTCCACATCTTGCTTAGCGCCCTTACGTTGATATAATCGACCTCTCCCCGGGCAAAAAAATTCTGAAGGAAGGTCATTGTAGTCGGGTTTCATACCCCAAAAAAAAATCTGCATAAAACATTGTGCAAAATAAACAGGAACCTCATTGTTCCATGGAAGCCTTCCAAAGGCCGCAAGATGTCGATCATACAAATAACCAGCTTTGTCTGGGTGCTTGAAATACTGCACTTTCAACATTTTTCTTTTTGGCCCTTCCTTATAATTAAACATTGACTTGGCCTCTGCTCTTGTAACTTTTTGTTTTATGTCCATCCATTTATCGGGACCTATCACTGTTTCTTTTCTCTTTCTCATTAGTTCTACAAATGAATCAGTCGTTGGCCCCAAATTTCCGTACACATTTACCATTTCACCCAATTATTGTGTAACTATTTCGAGGCTTTGTCTACTCTCAGCAGGTACAGACAAAGCCACGAGATCTCTTTGCAATTTTGCATGAAGGCTTTGACACCTTGTAAGGTGCTTTCCACCATGTTGGTTTCCCATGGTATATCAGTAATCTCAGCCGGATAAGTTGTGTTGGGTTGACAACCTTCTTCTTGAATGTAGCGCGCTGCCCTGCGTCTATTTTAACCACTGGCTCGAACATTTTCAGCCTCTGCATCAATATATATAAAATTTCGTATATTAGAAAAAACACGTGTAAAAAAAGTTGTACAAATTTAATGAAAAAATATTGAAATTGATGGCAACCTTGATGTTGTTGGTTAACATCTTCTCCAACATGACCCTGCTCAGAACCAGCCCCAGAATGACGCTGCTGAGAACCAGACCCACAATGACCCTGTTGAGAACCAGCAGCAGTTGATTGGCCTTTGGGGGAATAAATATCACCCCCTTCCTGCAACCTGCTACCACTCATACCTCGACTGGTTGAACCTTGGCCACGCTCCATGGATGGAGTTGAAACCCTTCTCCTCTTACCTCCTAAAAATTAAAATATGAAACTTATTAACAACTAATTTAACTCACAAAGTTAATAAAAAAATCAATTCCATATGTACACACATGTATGGAGATTTAAGATTATATTTAAATACTGTGAACATTCCCCGATCCCTGAACCTCCATATGGGATTCGGCTGATCTTTGTTGTTCATCCTCCATGATATATATCTATTGGTCGACATTTACACAAAATAGATTTCAAAAAATCAATTTGTAATTTAGTGTACACAAATTATGTAGAACACAACTTTCAAAGCAATAATTGATCATGTGTGAAACTAAATTTAATTGAAAAAGATATTATAAAAATTATAAGTTCACCAAATTGCGCTTTACATGGTCAGAGCACACTTGGTATAAAATTTACTACTTATACACTTTATTTTGTGGGAGAAATGACACATGTACATAGTTTACCTTAAAGTTGTTGTGTTTTACGGATATTAAAATGAAGAACTTCTATTTAGATCCATTCCAGAGATTGAATGTAGGGGAATTTACTAGATATGTCACATTTCATAAAAGATGAGATTCAGAGGCTACCTGGCCCTTTACAGACTCTGCCTATAGAACTTGTAGAAGTAAACACTAGAGGAATTAACAATATCAAAGAACGTTTTCATGCTCAGACATGGGAATGTGTCTCTTTCCCTATGAAAAAAAATAGTTCAAGGTAGTTAATCTTCATAGGCATGTCATCAAGAAAGTCAATGTGATCATCCCCAACTTACTTTTTATGAAATTAGGCTTGGAATCTCATTTTAAAGCTCAAATTTTTAGGAAGGATTTAAGTATCCACCTTTCAAGAATCACTAGAAGAGGTTGATAAAGAATATAGGAAGACAAAAAACTAACCAGTGGTGTACTAAATTATTTCTTGGGAGGTAGATTGGCATATGGACTTTTGGTAGCTAGAACTTTTCCAAATAAGTGAATGTATTTGAAAACCAAACCTCTAGTTTATTTTGGTTTAGACAAGGTCTAGAATTTGAAAAGTGAATTCCCTCTTTCTTCCTCTTACATGTCCAATGATCGGAATTTGGATTGAGGGAAAAAGATTTCCTAAATAAAAATTTTCCATTTTATTTGTACACGAGTTTTTAAAAGCTAATTAACTCGTAAATTTCTCACAAAATACACTTAAAGCTTGACACAAACCCCTTCCCACTAGAGGAATAAGGTCTAAATTTTTGATGAAAATGTGCTATGAAAGTAAAGGGTTAAAGGCAACCATGTACAAGGCATAGTTGAGCCAAATGTTGTTGAGGAAGGGCCTAATTATTTGGGTCTTGGTTATGGAAAACATGGAGAATGCTCCAAAGCCAAGGAGGTACATGAAGCTATTCCAAGAAGGAATTTTATTTCGTGTTCATTACCTCAAGCTTGTGAAGTTTGTGTTCATGATGAATGGAAAATTTTGACACCCACTTTGCAAGAAGATGTTAATAAACATGAAGCTAATGAGAATGTAAAAGAAGAGGATGTTGAAAGCTCTATATAGTCATTGAATTCATTGCTAGTATTCAAAGGAGAGCCACTACCTCATCAAATTCACCTCCTCAAGAAGGCGACAATGGTGAATGTTCAAGGTATAAATTTGCCTTTAATCAAATTTCTTTTGATTATGATAAACATGGTAAATATTCACATAAGATATATAAAAGAACTTGCACATGTTCCTTTTGTGGTTTGAATAATCATAATGTTTATAGATGTTGGAAGAAGATATCCATACACATTGAAACTTTCTAAATAAATGAGGCAAAAAGTCAAAGGCCCATTGGACAAGGAAAATGATGTTGAAAATAAGATGCAATTGTCTATTACTCATTGCCATAAGAAAGGTCACCTTGTGGACAAGTGTTGGACTTTGTATCCAACAAGTCATCCAAAACATTTGAAGGTGGTGGAAAGAGATAGTTCGCCAAGAATGGAAAAGAGGATTCCATAATCGATGAGGGTCAAGATGATTCACATGATGAAGTGCAGCTAAAAGATGCACCATTGAAATGGTTTGCTAACAGATGGTTAGATTTCTTATCTAATTAAGGCCTTGCATGTATTTTGATGTTTCATGAATTTCTCTGCAAATTCAAAGTATGGTGCATGTTGCATGAAGCGAGATGTTGAAAGTAGAGTTACATTAACACACTTAAATGCAACCAATATGGAAATTTGTACCTGAGCTCTATTATTTGACTTGAGTCAATTGTTTGAAGGGGCATGTTTTTTCGATTTGTGTTTGGTTGATGGTTTTGTACACCAATATGTAAGAGTACATGGAGATATTCACATGATGTGAATTTTTTTTCTTTGAAGGAGAAAAATGATATGTCAGCGAGCTATGTTTCTTGCATGATGTGTTTTCAGGTTGATGGTTTTGTTTGTGACAAGACGTCACAAGATTTTGGGAAGGTCCACTCTTGAGCGAGAGCCTCATGATTACAACCTAATCATGAGAATAAAATGGGAGTGCATCCTTATTTTGAAAACAAATAGGATTCTGAGCTACCTAGGACTCGAACCATTATTTTTAAATTTCAAATATCATGGTGTGTTGTTTCAATCCCTGAATCCACAATCCTAACATAAATTGTTTTATTCTTTTTTTGCAGGATTTAGTTGGTTATATTAAAATTCAGTTGAATTTAAAATTATTGGCTTAGTGGCATGAAATCTTGACCATTATTCTAGACTTAGAGACATATCGAATGGTGCAAGAAAAACATCAAACGAAGTTCATTCAAAATTTATGCCTTTAGTAAGTTGACCTATCATGTTGATCACCATGGTACGAGATAATGACATTTTAGCCCCATTACTCATGCATGGCAAGCTAGCTACATGTGGAATTTTAACAATACTCTAAAATGTCTAAAATCACAAACGTCGTTAATGGTTGACATAGTCAAATCTTACACCTAGTTGGCTATCACGCTAGGTTAAATACTTGGCCACTAAGAGGAATAAGAGTTCCATTTTGTGTTATTGTATTTTGTTCCATAGTTGAAAATACAACTAGGAGTGTGAAGTTAGAGAGAAAAATGTATGAAGTTAAGTTTTTATAGCAACCTTACACGCTAAAAGTCTTAGCTAACTCTAGAGAGATTACCTCTTTCTTTGTACTCACATATTTTCCATACCAGAAAAGAGATAGTAGAGCATGTTTACATTTTAGTGTTGTTTTTCTCCCATAAGGATTTCGTAGGGAAAATGGAGTCTAGAGCATCATTACTTTTTAGGGTTGCTTTTCTCCCATATAAGGATTTCCTAGGAAAATAATTGTGTTGATTGTCTAGAGATATGTATGTGTGTGTTTCATTATGTTCTCTATTTCTTACGTTGTCTTTCATTATGTTTTATATTTCTTACATTTCTGCCCGAGCCTATTTTTCTTTCCAATCAAGGCTTGTAAAATAACATGAGAAGCAACATGAGACTTGGAACAATCATTTTCATTATCTATATGGAAGGCAAGAAGGATTATATCCCCGTAAGCTTAAGCTTATGTAGTTTGTCAATTTTTATCATATATTTTTTGGTAAGGGTAAATGTTTTTTTTATCTATAGTACAAGTCATGAGTTCCCCAATTTTACCTCATGTAAAGCATGATTCTAGGATTACTACAATTTGTACTTGGTTTTTTATTGTCATGATGCCTTGTCTCAATCCCTTGGCCATCTCTCAATGGGTAGTTAAATCTTTATAACAATGCTTAAGTAAAATTTATCTATTTGTATTATGTGAAATTATGTAAAAAATGGTATACTACTTTTCATAAAATTGGGTTGAGTTTATCATATATTTCAATGAAAGTTGATTAAATATGTTTTCTTTAAAAGGACCTAACAATTTTGTTAAGGTATGAATTTCCAATTTTGTGTGGCTCTCTATCAACCTTCACTTCCTCATTTCTAGAAAAAATCTACTTGCTCATTTGTATACCCACTTTATATTCAAATGCATGAGTTTTGAACTCTCGGTAACTATGTTTTTCCACGCAGGAAAATTATGTCACATTTTATACTAACTCTAAATATTATTTTGAAGTTTGGATTACTGTTATTCTTTTATATAATTTAACATTAGATATAAGTTTAAATTGAAAGCTACTTAGATTAAATATAGCTTAGATATGGCATTTTCAAATTATTATCTATTTATTGAACTGAAGGACATAATTATTACACATGTTTAATTTACATTCAAATGCTTCTTTGATTTATCTCCTATAGTTTAATGTAATGCTAGATATATAATTTAAGTTGAAGGCCCATGAGATAAATATGACTTCTATGTGACATTTATATTGAATCATCTATTTGTTGTGGTATATTGACAATGGTGAATTTTCAAGGTATAAATTTTCCTTTAATCAAATTGCTTTTGATTATGATAAACATGGTAAATATTCACATAAGATATATAAAATAACTTGCACATGTTCCTTTTGTGGTTTGAATAATCATAATGTTTATAGATGTTGGAAGAAGATATCCATACACATTGAAACTTTCTAAATAAATGATGCAAAAAGTCAAAGGCCCATTGGACAAGCAAAATGATGTTGAAAATAAGATGCAATTGTTTATTACTCATTGCCATAAGAAAGGTCACCTTGTGGACAAGTGTTGGATTTTGTAACCAACAAGTCATCCACAACATTTGAAGGTGGTGGAAAGAGATAGTTCGACAAGAATGGAAAAGAGGATTCCATAATCGATGAGGGTCAAGATGATTCACATGATGAAGTGCAGCTAAAAGATGCGCCATTGAAATGGTTTGCTAACAGATGGTTAGATTTATTATCTAATTAAGGCCTTGCATGTATTTTGATGTTTCATGAATTTCTTTGCAAATTCAAATTATGGTGCATGTTTCATGAAGCAAGATGTTGAAAGTAGAGTTACGTTGACACACTTAAATGCAACAAATGTGGAAATTTGTACCTGAGCTCTATTATTTGACTTGAGTTGATTGTTTGAAGAGGCATGTTTTGTCTATTTGTGTTTGGTTGATGGTTTTGTACACCAATATGTAAGAGTACATTGAGATATTCACATGATGTGAATTTTTTTTCTTTGAAGGAGAAAAATGATATGTCAGCGAGCTATGTTTCTTGCATGATGTGTTTTAAGTTTGATGGTTTTTTTTGTGACAAGACATCACAAGATTTTGGGAAGGTCCACTATTGAGCAAGAGCCTCATTATTACAACCTAATCATGAGAATCAAATGGGAGTGCATCCTTATTTTGAAAACAAATAGGATTCTAAGCTATCTAGGACTCAAACCATTATTTTTAAATTTGAAATATCATGGTGTGTTGTTTCAATGCATGTTTACATTTTAGTGTTGTTTTTCTCCCATAAGGATTTCCTAGGGAAAAAGGAGTCTAAAGCATCATTACTTTTTAGGGTTGCTAGTCTCCCATAAGGATTTCCTAGGAAAATAATTGTGTTGATTGGCTAGAGATATGTATGTGTGTGTTTCATTATGTTCTCTATTTCTTACGTTGTGTTTCATTATGTTTTATATTTACATTTCTGCCCTCCTATTTTTCTTTCCAATCAAGATTTATAAAATAACAAGAGAAGCAACATGAGACTTGGAACAATCATTTTCATTATCTATATGGAAGGCAAGAAGGATTATATCCCCTTAAGCTTAAGCTTATGTAGTTTGTCAATTTTTATCATATATTTTTTGGTAAGGGTAAATGTTTTTTTATCTATTATACAAGTCATGAGTTCCCCAATTTTACCTTATGTAAAGCATTATTCTAGGATTACTACAATTTGTACTTGGTTTTTTATTGTGATGATGCCCTGTCTCAATCACTTGGCCATCTCTCTATGGGTGGTTAAATCTTTATAGTTCAATACTTAAGTAATATTTATCTATTTTTATTATGTGAAATGTAAAAAATGGTATACTATTTTTCATAAAATTGGGTTGAGTTTATCATATATTTCGATGAAAGTTGATTATATGATATGTTTTCTTTAAAAGGATCTAACAATTTTGTTAAGGTGTGAATTTTTATTAGATGAGGAGGCTATGTATTACATATGGTCTTGAATGAGCTTTTGGACTCTTTAGATATATATCTAAAGAGTCCAAAATCTCATTCAAGACCATATGTAATACATAGCCTCCTCATCTAACTTAGCCAGGGATTTGCAATACTATATTTGAGTTGGTTAGCTCCATTTCAAGTTATTATAATGTTAGATTATTATTTCTATAGATTTTTATTATGGTAGTAAAATGTTACAAAAAACCAGAAACCAGGTACAAATAATATTATTCTAGATATATGTAAAAAGGACATGGTACAGAGAAGATCAAACAATATTAAACTTTTCATAAATAATTTAGATAAAAATACATTTTCTAATTTTGATTGTAAATTCCAAGGCTTAAAGCAATAATTTTTCTAATTATTTTGTTTTAATTAATAAATAAAAAAGAAGCATTTTCAATCAAAATCACATCCAACATATAATAAAAATAATAAAAACAATTTAAAACTTTTTATGCAGGTATTACTTATCAGCACATATATCGCGAAAAGAACAATGTTATGGATGAGTTGTAAAATCAGGGGCTACATGATGCGTATGGAAAGATAAATTATCAGCTATTTAATATACAGGGTCTTTAGGCCGAAGGCTCAGTGCCCATCATCTAAGTACAGTGGTACCATAGATGCTGTAATTTTTAGTTTTCTGGATTAATACTTTGAAATAAAAACCATGCCATAACACAGAACTGACAACCATGCTCCCGGGATCAAGCGAGCCAGACCTCTTATACCGAACCTGGGTACTCTTTCTGTGGTTGGTATAATAGGATTTGGTGCACATTACCTGCTCCAGGTATTGGTGCTTTTTTTTGTATTTGACAAGTTCCATATTTCCTACAATGTTAGTACCGGATGGTCATGATGCTGACATTTTGATATGGTATGATGGTCAGCATTATTTTGGACGGATCTCTAGCCCTCACGATTAATGATTTTGTTTTGGATGTTCTAGATTCTCTTAGATATTTTTGAAATCTATGTATGTCGGATGTCTGTTGCAAACTTTTTCTTATCTACCTGGGTCTTTTTCTATTAGCTGACAGGGAAATTTTGGATACATCTCAGTAAAAAAATATATACATGTGGATCATCTATGGGCTTTTAACAAGTCCCTGTAGGTGCTTTGGGATTATTACCTTAACTAGGTTACGTACTAATAGGGTATCAAAGCTTATAGTACTCGTTATCCAAGTAATCATAGCTATAAATTATGGGAGTATTGCTACTAATAAAGAAGGGCATGTAGAATAGATAGCATGTTAACATAGTGTGATCTGAGTAGAAGGTTACTACTATACCAATATGAACATAAGGTATGAGCTTTACCCTATAGATATGATATTACTATCAGCTTAACTAATGAACAGTATTGAGTATTCATAATAAAACATACCCCTTATCTAACTAACAAAGAGCTCTATTATGGATATACAGTTACCCCATGAGCACTAATGATACTTGTACCTTATGGAAGCTTAGAACACCTTATATGATAGCATTGGTTTCAACTTCCATTACTCGTACTTGTTATACTATGAGCTTGAAGATA
Organism: Pinus albicaulis; assembly: GCA_034641835.2. Lineage (NCBI taxonomy): Eukaryota > Viridiplantae > Streptophyta > Pinopsida > Pinales > Pinaceae > Pinus > Pinus albicaulis. Next base: position 507,653,014 of record CM076575.1, on the reverse strand, counting down.
TCTCCAGAACTATGTCCTTACTACTATGAGATCAGTATTAACCTAAGTAATCAATGTAGAATGAGCTTTTATGTTACTCTTATCAGTATTAACACCATGGATTTAACTCTTACTATCATACAAGAGCTATGATAAATGAGCACACTATCTCTAAGAAGTAAAGAGCAAACACACTTACTGTATAGATACAACATAGAACACTAGTAACAATAAGCTTACACAGGATAGAGATCCATGTCATTTACATAATAAGTGGAATCATTACGCTAATTACATGTAGTTATGAAGCTGTAATCAATACCATTAGTTACAGTGTTTACGTAATCAAGCATGCTAGGATTCATCATCTATACTTACACTACTTATTCTATTTCATCTACGTATCCTATTGAATATGTAGTGACTTATGATCCACTATTACAAGACTAGCTTATACATGGTGTTCAAAGCTGCATAAATAGTGATATACCTTTGTTTCAATAGCTTACATCATATTACTACAAGTAACCCATTATGGACATCAACTAGCTTAAATATGGGATACTACTAGTTATGAAACAACTTGCTTTTCCTCTATACATTAGCTATGGTTATCTATTACCCTTTTTTATTTCAACTAATATGGCACTGATACTAGTTGCAGATTGCATGGTATTATCTCTACTTTATTTTCTCCATACTGTGCAAAGCTTTACTGTATGAGCATATCATAGATATGGGAATATAAGGAAATGAACAATGCATATATGAGGAAAATCAAAAAGATCAACAAGGATAAGAGATATGAGCTCTATTGTGACAAGGGTGAATCTTGTTTCCATAACTATTACCATTGAATAGGATTAACTATGCATAATACTAGTATTCCTTAAAGGGTTACTATGTGAAATCTAAACATAGGTCAATACTAGTCACATTAACCATACGGAAAGGTTCTATATCCTTAGCATGTTGAGTCATAAGGGTCTGTAATACTGATCTCTTCTTTATTAGGGATAGTAATAACTAATAAGAATGTGAATCCTTATATGATATCCATGGAGTTATAAGCCTGAATATGTGTAATAGTGAGAACATAGCATATCAATATGATTACAGTATTGAACCAAGCTTTACACTAAGCTTAAGCTCTTGTTTTAGTGTAATAAAATCATTAGACCAATAGAGCATAGAGATACAACAAATGTAATCAGTGTTACTTATTAGGTAAATAATGATGATCCAACATACCCGACGAACGAAGAGCGCGGCCATGACGAACACCAGCGCGGCGACGAGGAGCAGTGGCGATGAGGAGAAACAACGACAGGGACACCAACGCGACGACGAGGTGCAACAGCGACAGAGCAAAAATGCGGGAACAATGAAATCGGTAAACCACAATACTTCGTGGGCGATTTATTTATAGAAAATAGTTCCGCTGAACTATTTTAAATGTACAAGTTCGACCGAACTTTAGTTGCCGGTTTTCCAATCTCCAGCAAAAATTCTGTTTGCCCGCGCCGTCAGTAAGCCGTCAGTCTAAATGGAATCACGAGTTCGGCCGAACTTTAAAAACAAGTTCGGTTGAACTATTACATAGTTCGGCCGAACTCTATAAAATGTTCGACAGAACTATTGTCGAAAAAAATTTCAACCCCCGATTCTCACAAAAGTGTAACCCAGCTTCACGTTTCCGCCCTTAGCTTTAGTTTTCTATACAAATTAGATGTAGGAATAGGATTAGTTTGAATTTAGATTATATTTATTTTCTCTTTCCTCTAATAATGCTGGTAGAAGAATAAGTGAGCAACAAGCCTTTTAATTTTTTTGGAGAAGAATGACTCAAAATTATACTAATAAAATTCACTAGTGGAAAATGACGAAATTAGTGACTAGGTGACTAAAAATGTTAGTCACCGCAATTATTTCAAGTGAGTTACTACTAAATTTGACCAATTTTAAGTAACCGAACTAAAAATGACTTAATTAATGACTAATTTAGTCTAGGGATAAAATGTACGACTAGATAATAAGTGACCAAACTAAAAGCGACTAAATGAAATGACTAATTTAGTCCATGAATAAAATAAATGACTAGATAATAAGTGACAAAATTAATAATGATCAACGTAAATGACTACTATAGTCCAAGAAATATGACCAAATAATAAGTACAAGAAGTATATGAATTAGTCATTTATGTTAGTAATTTTAAATCATGTCCCTTTATTAAAAAATGTAGTCACCACAACTTTTCTAAGTGAAATACTACAAAAAATGAACAATCTTAAGTGACCCAACTAAAAAAAAACTAACATAAATGCCTAATTTAGTCATGGGTTAAAATATATGATTATTTAATAAGTAATACGACTAAAACAGACTGATGTGAATGACTAATGTAAACTAAACTATGACTAGCGTCTAATAGTGTATTTTTGAGCTACCTACAACTACTTGAAGTTTATTAATAACATTATTCCCCAAAAATAATGGGCTACCTACTACTATTTGATTTTATTAGTAACATTATTCATAGAATTAGGTATATTTTCCACCTCCTTAAGGGTTAGTTGAAATTCCCCTTATGTGTAAACCTTATGTCCTCTTTCCCTCTTTATATGAACATACTTGTTTAGATAGGTCTTTTATACTCTCATGTGATGGATCATGAAGATATTTTTCAAAATAAGATCTTTTATAGTTTGTATTCATACTATCAAGCCGAAATTATCACTCTATAAACCTTCAACAACATTAGATATATAGCCTCTATATCAAGTGACCTCCTTTTTCTCAAATGAAAAAATAAAAAAAAAACCTTCAATAACGACATAAAATACCATAACAATTGACTAAAATGATATTATCTTCTTGTAAAATACTATAATATGAAAATTAATATAAATAATTAATATTAATATTATTTAATATTAATATAAAATACTATTAATTTGTGCTAGATATATTAATTAGTTGAGTATTATTTATTTCGTTATTATAGTATTTCTTAAGAGATATATTAATATGAAATATGTGAGCACCATAAATAAATACTTTATTTTTAGTACTATTAACTTATCCAAAAGCCATCAATAATATTAACTATGACTATAATAATGATAACAAGTATTGCATTATTATTATAGGTTAAGTCATATATAGTCACTAAGAGTTATTAATTGGAAGCACCGTCATGATTTTATCGTGAGTACTTTAATAGTTAATATATATTCCATATATGCCCATTGGTGAAAAAACATTTTCTAGTAAGTGTATAACTTCACCTCACTTCGCCGAAAAGTGAGTTATAGATCGAGAACCTTAACTATACACTCAAGGGGAAACAACTTATAAAATGACATGGTAGCTTAATATTATAATAAGGTTCTATAGTATTATTATAAGAATTTTAGACTCAACATATCCAACTAATGGGCTAAAAATATTTTAAAACTCTAATCTTGATTTAGTCTAAAATCCAAAATAGACCGATTGAAATTTAACATTCTGCTAACAATTGACAATTTTTTAAAAAATGGACCCATTAAAATTTAACTTCCCGCTAACAATTAAAATATTTGTTAAAATCCAATGTTGGGTTATATTCTAAAATCGATCCATTAAAATTAATTTCATGCACTCCTCTTCTTCCCGAGTTAGATGATCTTCCTCTGGGCATAATCTCTTACATTCCGCTGTAGAATTCAAGTGTAACCTCCTAGATTTTGTTGTAGAATTCAGGAGGAACGTGTGTATCATTTATTATCTTCGTTCTCCAGTTGGATGAGGAACAGTCTCATAATGTTGCTTCCAGACCCTCTTCCAGGAGTCATATACCCCTGGACTTACATTACAACCATTGGTGTAAATTTGCTGGACCAAAATAAGAAATCCTTAAGAAAATTTGAGTTTATATATTACTCCACCTACTCTTCTTCTTTAATGACTCTAGTTATCACCATATGTAGACTACATCCAGAGAGTCGGGAATCCTAAGAAAAATTATCCCTCTTATTAGGTGGATACAAAAACAAACCTCACATATATATCATCCCCTGAAAATTGAATGAAAACAGAAATGGAAAGTGGTAAAGCATTAGTGGAAGTGTCAAAAGAAACCATTGTGGGGTTGCATAACAGTTTCAAGAAACTTGAAAATGGATTCCAGGCATCACTGAGCAATTAGACTACATCAGTCGATGTGGTTGTGACCATTGCCATAACTGTAATACAGGTAGGAGCTATTGGTGTTGTAATGGGTATTCTTACTTCAGCTATATCATCCAGTCTACTAACCAAACCAAATGGAGTTAATCCTCAATCCACGACTTCACTCAAGTAGGCATAGGTAGAGATAAAAATGCCTTGTTTTCCTTATTGGGCATAGAGTGGATTCCATTTTCTTTGCACATTGATGGAATGTTTGCCCTAGTTTTAATATCTATCTTGTTTTGATGAATGATGCACAAGGAAAATTTTAAGGATGTTATTTTATCTTAAAGTTTAGAAACCTTGGTGAATCATACTAGTCCCTAATATGCAAATTGTAAAATGTTTGGTGATATTTTTGTAGAAATATTTATATTTACAATTATTTTATATTAGTACATATAAAATATTGGCGATTTTTAAGGTAAATTAATTTTATACTATAAAATTTGGGCGAATAATTTTTAGAAGAAAATGGAAATTGGCGAATTTGAATTTTTGAAAAAGAATGGAAAAGTAGCCCACCTGCGAATATTAGCCCCTAAAATTTTCCCTGATGGTGCATTCTGGTAAATTTCCTCTTAAATTAAAAGGTAAGTTTTACATCTTTATTTATAGCTTGAACTAAATTATGTTGAGATAATTCCCAATAAATTCAACTAAAACATGCTTATACAATGTTACTCCTTAAGATAGAAAAATGATTGATGAATTGTGGATTGATTCGTGTGGCTCGATATCTTATCCCAGCAAGTTTGTTCCTGCATCTTGGATTTTATTGATCTCTCTAAAGAAAGCTCACTTGATTTATAACTTGACTGCAACTCAACGTAACATATCAGTTTTGCATCATTGCTAATTGATGTATCCATTTGGTTAATGGTTAGCAAAAGACTCAATTCATTGAAATAATGCAAAGGAAATACATTTGGTGAATGTGATACAAACATATAAGGGAGAATGATGTCATTCTAAGAGAGATAAAGAAGGAAAACAAACCACGTATCCACATCATTATAAATTCCCTAAGATTGTCCCAATCAACGTTAACGTCTTCTCCACACCTCAAATATAGAAATCATGGGAGAGATTTTGTAATATTTTAACTAGCAAAGGAGAGATTATTATTTTGTTCCTCCTGCAAGTTTGAGAAATGCATTTATCTTTATGTCCTTTTTTTGTGTCTCATGCATGAGATCCAAGTGAAGAGTGCACTATCATGTATGGAATTCCCTGTTCGTGGATGTTGGAAATTTGTAACATGCCCCCTTATCTAACTAGAGGTGGCTACTATACTAACCCAAGAGTCAAAGTGCAGTTATGAGAATGGGATAAAAATTGCCCCCCCTTTATTTTTCTCCCATTTAGATTTTCACTTGTGATATATAAATGTAAGAATTCAACACATCCTCCATGTTGTTAGTTTGATCAATCCTAAATATTAAGACCCTGCAACTTTTAATGTGTAGAAAGCATTATTCACAAGAACAAGCCTATTGGATCAATCAATGGCAGACTGGCAATAAAACATAATTATATAAATTTTACTCATTCATGAGTTTATACCCATACTAGATGCCATCATGCTATCATTTTCATTTCTATTCCCTAACATCCTTACTGTGGTAATATAAACATTGAATAAATTAGTCCACATACCTATGAATGAATATGATCAAGAATATATCTTCATATGTGCTCACGACATAGGAATGGAGTGTTAACATGCTTACAAAGTGCACAACTCTTGCACAGTTCTCTCTCTTTGATCTTGAAGTCCAATGATCCCTGCACCATCTCCTTCAAGAAAGGTACTACTCCATAATGCATGTGACCAAATTTTATGTGAAATAACTCACAAAAACGGTCACTTTCATACACTAAAGCACCATGCTTCAATAGATCTGCTATATCATTTGATACAATTTGTAACAAAACCCTTTCACAGAGTTTAGATAAGTATTATGAATCGATATACATATATATTGAATTTGGGGATAAACTCCAACATAAAGTACATAACCAAGATGTATAAATATGCTCCTAGAATTTGTTGTGATGCAACTTCTTTAGCAAATTTATATACATATAATTAAGCATGATATGCAGAAAGGAAAAATATCAGACTAAGAGACAGATAGGAAGTATATAGTTTAGGTGTCTTCCATATTTGCGAAATAAATTTAAAACATGATTTACATGAAATATCAGTGTGGCTGCAAGGTGACATTAATGTCATCGGGTTAATTGAAAAGGCAGCAAATTTCAAGTTTTGTAAATGTTCCCCTTGTTGTCATAATGTCCCAAAAAATTATTAAAGGAGTTTACTATTGTTGATAAGCTCAAAGAGTATGAAGTCTAGATGCATTAAGAAATGATCGTATGTATATATGAGCAAGCAAGGAGAAAGATAATGAAGAAAATGATCTCCATAATATGTAAACTTCCAAAAGAAAATCTAACCATGCTGGAACCATATGAAAATGAGGAAAATAATAATTAGACCATCAATATATGGAACATTCACACAACTCTAGCATGCTTACACTACATACTATCTATACATCCTTGATATGCAGATCTAATCTCAACACTAATGTATCATCATAACACTAAAGGCCATCATGGTGACTTTGGTTCTAAAAATCCATCAATCGATACAAAAGGCATGCACATAAACTTTTCACTTAATCATATTTTTCTAGATATCCTAGCACCAACCATTGAGTAGTAGTCACCATATAGGTAATATCCTAGAAAATGGGTGTCCATAAGGTAACATATGATGACATTTGGAAGTTAAAGTACCTGTTCCATAAAAATATGTATAATAAACATAACTGGAGTGACCCTCATACGTCATTAGGGTGACATAGTCCATATGGATGAAATTCCAATATGCTTAAGGATTGTAATAACAGTCCTTGAAAAGAATATTTCAAACTAAAACATACTATGAACTTACTTCCTTCAGTGCACCACAAATAAAAAGGAAGAATTGTTCATTTTATTACCTTGGATCATGCTCAACCCTAGATTCTTACAGGCTTCAATTTTACAGCATATTGGGTTTCATTCCATCAATTTGTAGCAGTAATAAAAAAAACTCACATTTTTAACCAAAATATTATAGTGGAACTTTTTATACAAGAATTTAAATAAAGGATATGACATCATGTTATAACAATGCAATTGCTACAAGAATTTCTCACAGTCCTTAGTAATAGTTCATGATGTAGCAACATGTAAAAACATAATAATACTTGTCAACTACCTATATGTGATAGCAGATTGCATATATCCATTCATTATTCATATTAACACATTGAGACTTCAATACTGGTGGGTGACTTCATAATTCAAAGCTATAAGAATCACTTGTTGTTGCAAGTTCTCTAAATAAGGACAGTCATTTTAAAGAAGAATCTGATGAAAAAACTTGAAGAGTAATGTGAAAATATGAAGATAGCCATAACCAAGTTTATGGTTAAATTTGAAAATTTAGGGCAAATAGGTTTTCCTAATATTCTGGATATTAATGATAAACTCATGCCATAGGAGGACTACAATAAGAAAATCAGAGATTATGCAAAAGAGCAAGTGGAAAAGAAAGAAGGACAAGGTATTCCTATAGCGAAGGTCTTACACAGAAGTTTTGAAGACTTGTTTTATCTTCAGCATGAGATAAAACACTTATTTGTCATAAAACCAACATTTGATAGATATACTGAGGCATATGAGAATTTTAGGAAGCTAAAAAAGATACAAATTCATAATGATGAAGCTTGGAAATCACTCACTGACTTACTGTAAAAGTCAAAATGCAGATAAAAGGATAAAATATTTGGCTTAATTTTTCACAGTCAAAATAGAATTTATTACAGCAGTAAGGCAGTTCTTACAAAGGTTAAAGAGTATCAGAGGTTAAATAGTATTAGAGGTTAAAGAAAATCAGAGTTAATGAGTATTAGATAAAGAAGATAATATTTAAAAACAGAATTGAAATATCTGTGCCAGCAAAGAGGACACCAAGGCAACTAGCTACACCTAATCCACAAATAGTTTTCTATTTTATTTGGATAAATAGGACAACTTGTTGATTTGTTACGCAGCTGTCTCTATTTTTTTGTAAAGATATTTTATTTTCCTTAGATAATTCCTAGAAACAGTCTAGGATATTTTGTAAACATTTTTGTATAAATACTTCACTCTTTGAAGTATTGGTGTGGAATAAATTGCTGAATATTTCTATAGTCATTTTTTTTTACTTGAAGGCTTTTTCTTGCAAGTTCGAGTAACAAAATAGATCAAATCATCTAGCATCATATTTCAGGATTCATGTGATAAGCCGTTGAAGTGAAGTACATTCCACTTGTCATTGTTTATCTTCTCAATTTTTCATGCATCCATTATGTATTCTAAATTTGAATGATAAAATAGGAGTATTATTTCATGATTTGTTAAAAGCACCCTGTCTTTACTGTTTATCATTTCTATGTTTTATGTTGATTTCCAGAGTAGGGAACCCTTAATTTCTCCCTCTTTCGAATGACCTCTGACTACTCTTTATCCCCATCAAACCACTTCACCAAAACAGCATTCCAAGATCTTCAAAGACTTATATATCTTGCCCTGAAAACATTTGACTTTTTGACTTTGATCCTAGTTGTGTCTAATTTACTTTTGACTCCTTAGCCTAATGGACAAACAGATTTCCCACTATCCATCTCATTAAGTGATTTTTCCCACCAAACCAAATGAAATCAAAACCAAAGTGCACAATCATAACTAGCCTAATGTCTTATGATTAAAACAAAGTTAAATCTTAAAGAGATAGCCCTCTCTGAATCCTAGGAAGGCTAGATCCTAGAGATTAAAAGTTGGTCTGTGGTTACCTCTAATTTTCTTAGACTTTAAATCAAAATCTCACAACTTAAGAATTATTAGAGTGATAAGAGGTAGTAGTAGAAGATAGAATGCTAAATCTCTTGTAGTGGATCATTAGAGCTACAAAGCTCCAATATCCAAGACAAGGGGTTCTCTTCCCCTCAAACTTTCAGTAAGACTCTCTTCCGTCTCTAAGGATAGTAGATCGACGAACATGTGATGAACTCTTCTCTCTTGGATTGAGGTGTTGTATGACCAAAAATTGAGTCCGTCCAATCCTCTTGTTGTTGAACAACACAAGTTGGTTTGCTTCTGAGCAATTTGGCCAGCATAACAATGTGTTCTCATGTTTCTCTTCCAATGGCTAGCCTTTATAAACAAATTTCAAATTTTCCATCCCTCTCTTAGTACAATATGGATGTTAACATAAGAGTTGGGGTATGATTCCTTTGTGTGATGTACTCAAGCCTCAAGGTGGATCCAAGGCGGATGTACCTGGCTAGCTTGAGTGGCAATATTTTTCTCCAAGTGTGCCAAGTGGTCCCGAATGGTAAATTTCCACATCCTCAGGACCACATGAATCTTTGAGGGATAGTCGCGATGATATTCGCGGCTATCGAAGAAAAATCCGCAATGATCACCTAGGGTCAGTGCTTCCTGTGCGTAGTTCAATAAATTTTCTTGTTTAGCCTTAGGAAGAGTTAAAATTTTCAGCTCCTATAATGTATTTCTTCCCTGCAAATCTTTATTTGTACCTTCTGCTTTACATTTTCTAATGTGTTTTTCTTGTATAATTTTCTAGTGTTAATAGTTCCCCCCTAATGTATGAGGTATAGGAAGAACTATATAGCCGAAATACATTATAGTTTCTTTTTCTGTATAATCCTTTTAAGAGAGAGAGAGAGTAACTAGCTTGAAAACTGAGGTTGGAGACCCCAATGGACATCAAGTTTGAACTTCCCATGTACAACGGTGAGGTAAATTCAGAGAAGTTTGACAATTGGATCCATAAATTCAAAGTATGCTACAGAATTCAGAATCTACAAGAGGACGACATAAAGATCTAGTTGGCTTCATTAAGGCTAGAAGGAGAAGCACTAGTTTGGTGGGAGGCAAAGACTCAAGAGGAAATGTGAATTCATGGTAAGATATCCATTTCTTGGGTTGAATTCATTTCTTACATCAAAATATAGTTTTATCCATTAGACCATATGCAAAAAGCAATAATGAGTTGGCAAAAATTTAGGCAACTCAAATTCCAAACTATTCAAGAGTACACCCAGGAGTTCAGAAAGAGGGCTTTGTTGTTAGGAGTAAACTTCAATTCCCAATACATGCTCTTGAAATACATTGGTGGTTTACATTCCTACTTGAAACATACTATCCTTATGTTTAACCCAAACAACTAAGATGAAGTATGTGTTCAAGCCACACACCTTGAGGCAAGGGAAAAGAACATTCAGGAAGAGGGTAGTAAGAAGAAGCCATTCAAGTGTAAGGGAAAAGAGAAGGGAGGAAAATAGAAGGGAAATAATAATTAAGGCATCAAGAAAGAAGGGGAGAAAACTATATGCAAATATTGTTCCAAAGAGGGGCATGAAGAAGCCCACTGTTGGAAACAACATCCTGAACTAAGTCAAAAGAAACAAAATAACAAGGGGAAACAAAATATGATTGCCACAACAGTACAACAAGATCTTGGATCTGATTCAGGAGATGAGACCAAGATTGTAGCCATGGTTAACAAAGGAAAGGAAGCCATAGCAAGTACTATTTCCTCAAATAGTCACAACAACACTCCATATGAAGACACAAGGATAGAATTGTTCCATGTTAGAGTTATTTCAAAACATACAAAGATTGATCCATTGTTTGATAGTGGGTCAAAAGAAAACCTGATTTCAGAAGACTTGGTCATAAAGCTTAACCTTGAAACTATACCACATCATAAACCATACCATTTGGGTTGGATAGTTAAGAATTCCAATTTACAGGTTACAAGGAAATGCATATTTCGATTTTCTATTACTGCAAACTTTGTTGATGAAGTCGAGTTAGATGTGGTTCCACTTGACATTTCCAGGATTATCTTGGGAAGTCCATATTTGTATGAGAGGAAAGCGGTGTTTTATCACCATGATAACAAATATCATTTTTTTAAGTATGGGGTGGAGTATATTGTGAGAGCTCATAAAAAAAAATTGAATATTTCTTTAGTTAATCCAAGGAAAATGAAGAGGCTAGTTAATGCAAGTAAAAATTTTGTGCTTCTCATGATCAAGAAAAAGGATGATGTTGACTATGAATCTTTTGAAGGATGTGATGAAAAATTAAAATCTAATTTTTTTAATGTGGTAAGCTAGCATGGCGAGATGTTTCAAGAACCAAGTGTGTTACCTCCCATGAGGGGAATTTAGCATGAGATTCAACTATAGCAAGATGTTCCACTTCCAAACATTGGTATGTATCGCATGTCAATTATCAAGAGTTTGGAAATCAAGAAGAAAATCCAAGAATTTCTGAACAATGGTATCATATGCCCATCTACTTCGCCATGTGGTTCACAAATTGTTTTGGTACCAAAGAAGGACGAGACTTGGCACATCTGCATAGATTTTCATGCATTGAATAAAATGACGGTAAATAATCGCTACCAACTCCCATGCATTGATGATTTGCTAGATCAGGTAAAGTATGCAAGATATTTCACTAAGTTAGACTTGTGAAGTGGTTATCATCAAGTTAGAATAGTTGAGGAAGAAATTTGGAAAACTGCATTTAAAACTAGACAAGGGTTGTTTGAGTGGTTAGTTATGACATTCAATCTAACAAATGCTCTAGATACTTTCATGAGAGTCATGAATGATGTAATAAGACCATTTATAGATGAATTCATCATTGTTTACTTATATGACATACTTATATTCAGCAAATCAAGAGATGAACATGTCATGGATGTGAACAAGGTACTTGATGTCTTGACAAAGGTCCAATTATTTTTAAAGATATTGAAGTGCGATTTTGGCAATACTTCTTTAGTGTGTTTGGGACACATTGTTGGATTAGGTGAGTTTAAGATAGACCCCTCCAAAGTAGATGTCATTCTGACTTGGCCCAAGCCCAATACAGTTACAGAGGTAAGAAGCTTTCTTAGGGCAGCACAATATTGGAGGAAATTCATTGCTAATTTTTCTTCCATTGCAGCTTCGTTACATGCATTGACAAGTGTCAAGAAAGTCTTCCATTGGGGAGATATGCAGCAAAAATAATTTGATGCCTTAAAGCAAAAGATAAGTTCAACACCGGTATTGGCTCTTCTGGATCTTAGACAGTCATTTGAGATCCAAACAGATGCAAGTGATTATGCTATGGGAGTTGTTCTCATGCAACATGGTAAGCCTATTTAATTTCATTCTAAAATTTTCAATGGAGTTGTGACTAATTATCCCACATATGACAAATATTTATAAGAATTGGTACAAAATTTAAATAAATGGAAGCACTCATCTATGGGGTAAGAGACCATTATCCATACCGACCATCATCCATTGCAATACTTACAATCAAAGTCAAAGTTGCAGCAATCGAGACATTTTAGATGGATGGGATTTCTAAAACAGATTCATTTGGTTATTAGGTACAAAAAATGAATCTACAATAAGGTAGCTGATATGCTCTCTAGGCCTATTTTAGATTCATCTATTATACTCAAGCACGATTCAGTTATGCATGAAATTTACATTGAACAATATGCATATGATAGTGATTTTCAAGATGTGTATGAAATATTGAGTCAAGGAAACCAAAATGAAGAGTTAGATTATCATGTGCATAACAGTTTGTTGTATCACTTAGGAAAGTTATGTATACCACAGGGAGAAATAAATAGTATCATAAAGGAGGCGCACACTTCATTGATTGCTGGAAATTTCGGTGTAGGCAAGACAATAACAAATATCCAAAGGTATTTTTATTGGCCACACATGATTGATAGTGTATCTTTTTTTATTAGAGGATGTTCTTTATGTGCAATAAGTAAGCCTAGTAATAGGAAACTTGGATTGTACACTCCACTTCTGGTTCCTTCACATCCTTGGGAGAGTATCTCAATGGATTTTGTAGGTTGTCTTCCAATGTCAAGGAAAGGTCATGATAACTTGTATGTTGAGGTAGATAGGTTCATAAAAATGTGTCTTTTGATGCCATTTAAGGAAACTATTACAACTGAAAAAACCGCTCATCTTCTCTTTCAAAATGTATGGGTTCATTTTGGTCTTCCTACTTCTATTGTAAGTGATCGAGATTCGTGGTTTGTTGGAATTTTTTCGTCAAAATTATGTGAGATGATGGACACAAAGTTGAAGAAGAGTACAACATTTCATCCGAAAATAGATGGTCATACCGATGTGATAAAAAAGATAGTCATTCATCTTGTTAGAGGCTATTGATGCAAACATCCCAAGTTGTGGGATGAACAATTGCATTACATTCAACATGCATACAACATGGCAAGTCATTCTTCCACAAACACATCGCCATTTGAGGCATGTCTTGGGTACTTACCAATATCGCCTCTGGACTTCATATTTGAGAAATATGTCGCTATAGATGGTCATAGTGACATATATAAGGAACGGAATTTCATTAAGAAAATTCAGTGGGTACATCACACAGTGCAAGAACAACTTGAAAAAAGTCAAATCAGCTATAAGGCGAGGCATGATAAACACCGTGTTGGTCACAAATTCTAGGTTGGAGAAGAAGTTTGGTTATATATCAGCAAAGAAAGATTGCAAGGGGAAGGTAAAAATCTCAAGCCAATCTATTATGGTCCATTTTAAATTCTGGAAAAGATTGGTACTAATGAATTTAAGCTACATTTTCCTCCTTATACGAAAATATATTTTGTCATTAACATTGAGAATTTGAGATTTTTTGAGCCTCCTTTGATTGATGATTAAGGATAGCATGTTCAATTGACATCAATAGATGATTTATTGCTAGAATATCTTGATGAACTTCAACAAGATCTCATACTTGACAGAAGAGTCAGAACTTCAAGAAGAGGCAATGTCAAATACCTTAGAGTGGGACTCAAGGGACAAAATCCTTCCAAGGCCATATGGATGGAGAGTGAAAGGGTGAGGGAGTTATACCCTCACCTGCTGAACAATTGATAGTTTCTTTTGGGGTCCAAAAGGATTCTAGTGGGGAGGAATAATCAGAGGCTTAGTATTTAGCTAAAAAATGAAAGTGCTTAGAAATTCTCGAAACCAGAACAACCTGATAGATCTTGTCACCGGGATTCCAAAGTGACTCGTTTAATCAAAATCCGGGTTCGTATCAATAAGTTATGGTCTGTTGTTCGTTTTCTCAAACATGGAAAATTTGTGTAGAACAGTGACAAACTGATGACTTGGCAGTGCAGTCAGCACCTCAGGAATATTCAAGGAATATTCTCCAAATTTTAGCCAGTGACACTATGACAAGTGTCACAATCAGATTCGCCAATGTTTCTCGGGGAAATTGAAATTGTCCTCCTAATCCTAAGGTTGCAATTTTCTTCTATGGTGGATTATTATTTTAATGGTGACTTTTTAGGCCAATGGAGAGGGGCCACATGGTGTAGCTAGAGGCTTCCACGTGCCCTCCCCCATGGCATGGTTGTATGAAAAAATTATCTTATGGCAAGGTCGAATCAAAGGTGGTTGGGCGCATATATTAGTGCATATATATTTTATATACAAATTTTGGATCAAGGTCAGATGGGCGCACATATATTTCTTAAATATTTCTTATCCAAATTTTTATACCAAGGTCCGAACTAGAGCTCCGTTCAAAAAAATATTATGACAAGAGGGGCTTAAGGTGGGGGTGGACCCTGCGACCTTCCCCAGACTACCGCCCAAGCTTACTGCCACACCATCCACAAGTTCCTTCCTATGTCAGGGATGTCGCCTCTATTTGAAGTTACATCACGCCATATTTGGGGTTCCAGAGGGGGCCAGCCCCGCGGGCCAACCCCCTCGCACATGTGTTCGAGCGCTCATAATCGAAGGCCAAGACAGATCCGGTGAGAGTTTTAAACATTAATTAAACCGTATTATTATTTGCTAATCTGTGGTTAATCCACGTTAATCCACAGTTAGCAGTAAACACGCCACTAACCACCCTTTGACTACACGCTTGTCTTAAATTAAGTGCGTATTAACTTATTGGATGTTTTAGCGTACCCACAAAATGTGGGGAAGCTCCACTTTTAGTAGAGTTAACTGGCGGACTTCTAGATTTAGTGGAGAAAAACTAGGAGAATTTTTGTTTGCCATAACTGAGGCAATTTTCGACCAATTTTGGCTCAGGAAGAGTCATTCTTGGTAGATTTTGATGTTTTGGAGCCATTGAAGTAGGTTGCAGAGGTAACAGGAGACTATAAACAACACTTTTACATAATTGAAGCTAATAAAAAGGCCCAAGATATGAATTTGGACCAAGGAGATGTAGCCTAGAAGGGGTGAACTCTTTCATCAAAAACATGTGTATTTGACTCTATTATTTTTTCTCCTTGTGTTTTTATATGTTTATGTTCAACATTGAGTTTCCATGCTTTTATGTTCATTAAATACACTTAATCTCATCAATTTTATTGAATTTTCAATCATAAGCACATGTATAAACCCTTGTATAAGAAGCAAACCAAATCACTTTCATGTTAAATTTGAAATTGATATTAGCACAGCATTAACTAATAATCAATTTCAGATCATGCTACATAAAATATATACAAAGTAATACATGACTTGGACATCCATTGACCTACACATAGCTAACGACGAATCCATACTAGACACCATGGGTCTCTCCATGAGCAACGTGCCCAAAAGATGACATAATGACAGTACATGACTTTTACATCTGCACACAATGGTTCTCTCATCACTACATGCCAAAAAAAAAAATAGCTTGAATACATGTTAACCATGAGCATAGACATATGTTACATATGGAAGAAGGAATGAAATATAATACATGGCGTGAAAATGTGAAGTTGGGTTACACTTTTTGCCCTTTTTTGAGAAAAAAATTTCATTTTTTTCGGTTCTCAACTTTCTGCAAACTATAACAATTTTTCTTTGTAGAATTTCATTTTGCGATAAAACTAAAAGTTGTCAAAAATTTTGTTAGCTTTCTATTACTTATTTTTTGAAATTTTTTTATGAAAATTTGATATGTCAACTTAGCGTTTCTTTAAGTGTGTGTTTCTTAAAAATCAAAGGATTCATAAGAAGTCATGTTATGATGCAATGTTGTCTTCATTAAAAATTTGTGTTTTTGAGAAAACAAAATGTGTTATAACAATCTAGACAGAGTTTACTTTGGTTTTGTCATATTTACAAAGCCAATGGATGCATATCGTAATTACTAGAATTTTTTGAACTAGTCCAATACGAAAAATTGCATATTTTGGATATGTTTCGCAACACAACAAATTTATTAACATATAAGTTATAAAATAAAAATCTAAAAGATACCCATTGGAGACGACGGACCAATGTAATGCCCCATAATTTTTTCAATTTTTTTTACAATGTATTTTGGGAGATACAAAATTTTGATTTCACTGAATCACAATGACCCTAAGAAATTTTTTGCACCCCATTTATTAGAAAAAATATTAAAATTAGTAAACATTTATGAAATTCCATAAAAGTTATATTTCCTAAAAGTCGATTCAATTTTGAAAATGCTTGTCTTGGTTCTGATAGTTAATTAAAAACCTTTCATGGAGTTTAATCAGTCCAAAGTTGCAGAAACGTATTCAGAGCCTGGTTTTTGCGTAACTGGTGACGCGTTAGTTCGGCTGAACTTTGATTAAAAGTTCGGCCAAACTATGTTTTGCGCTGACGGCTCGTTAAGTCTAACGACTTAATAGTTCGGCCGAACTTTGTTTTGCACCGACGGCTCGTTGAAATTTTGTATAACTTTCCCTCGGCCGGAAAATTTTGGGAGCCCCTACTAAAACACATTTCGCGACAATATAAATTGCCACGAAATCATTCACAATTTTCGCACATTTCGCACATTTCATCTGATTTTACAAAGATCTTGGTTTGGGTTTAAAAAATTTTCTTCAAAGTTTGGATTTAAAAGCATTTCTTGGAAGCAAATTGTTTTTGCAAAGAATTTTTTTGGGTTTAAAGAATTTTTTTGGAAGACATTTCTTGGAGGTGGCCTGATTTTGCAAAACATTGTTTTGGACTTAAGAAATTTTCTTGGATGTACATTCAAAGAACATTTCTTGGAGGTATGCACATGTTTTGAGTTGAAGTACATATTTTGAGCTTCGTTTCATTTTTATAAGACATTTTTCTCTCGAATTTTTTAAAGTAAGTGTTTTGGATTGGAGTATGTATTTTTTGCAAAAAATTTAATGAATTTTTTAAAATTAAATATTTTGTGATGTTTTTTGTAATCGAGTTATTGTCTAATTTTTTGAAGGAAATTTTTTGAACTTCATACCCTATTATCATGGGAAATCGAAGAACTTGTGCGAGAAAATATGATAAAAAAAGAGACCCTGAGGAACGTAGAGAAGAGATGAGACAATCTCGCAAAAAAAAAGTTAGAAGCCCTCTCAAATATTGAAGAGGAAAATAAACCTCAAGAAGAAATTGAGGCAGCTATGTAAATGTAAATATTATGATCTATTGATATATTTAAATTTTTCCTAATGTAAAATGTGAAGCTTAATTTTTATTTGATGAAATAATTTGAAAAATATTTTTTTTAATGTAAACAAACAAAGATATTCCTCAAAATATTGAAGAGGAAAATCAACCTCAAGCAGAAATTGAAGCAGGTATGTAAATCTAAATATTATGATCTATTGATATATTTAAAATTTTCCTAATGTAAAATGTGAAGCTTAATTTTTATTTGATGAACTAATTTGAAAAATATTTTGTTTAATGTAAACAGACAGAGATATTTCTCAAAACATTGATGATGAGATACAAAATTTTGAAAGAGAAAGTGAAAGATATATTGAAGCAATGATTGAAGATGGTGAAAATATTGAAAGAAATCCAAATAAAGAAATTGAATCACAAGGTATGTACACACATACACACACACACACACACACACACATATATATTAAACACATGCACATATCATTGAAATTATAGATATATTTATTAATTTAGTTATTTATTGAATATGTAGTGTTTTTTCGAATATGTATAGATGAAATCACTATCGATAATGAGATGTTAGAAAATGTTGACACTCACACATATGGAGATAAAAAACCTGACCATGCTATACGATATCGTGTTAACTGCATTTTGGAAAAGTATTTCTTAAATGAGCGGGTATTAGTTCAGGCTCAAATGTTGAAAGGTATCCTATCATTAAGGAAATTAAAAAAAGCTACGACACTATTGGGTATTCGAAAATCAACCAAAGATAAAAAAAAATGAAGGAAGATGTGATAAAAAATATGAGTAGTGCTATAAATTCAATTAAGAGATCTAGAGAGAAAGATGTTTCAATTGTACGTAGAGAAATACAGATGGCAATTGTTTCATCAAGTACTCAAGAGAATCATTTGGTAACATCTATGGCACGAGCACTGGGAACCTCGTGAAAAACTTTGCACAAACATCGGAAATTTCGGCTGCAAATAGATGTAAATGATGAACTCGCTTGTTGGAGAGCTATTTGTAGGCAACCATACAAAGATAGACTTGGAGAAAATGTTAAAAAAATAATATATTAATATTGGAAGAACAATTCGCGTGTTTCGCCAACTGCAAGGCATGTGATGCGAAGAAGAATAGCACGAAATCAGTACAAAGAACATCAAAAATATTTCTTGGAAACCACTCAAATAGAGTTACTCAACAAGTTCAAAGAATACAATCGTCAAATTCATCTTTCACTCAGTGCTTTTGTTCAACAAAAACCATGGTATGTAAAACCTATCACCGTACGCGACACTTGTTGTTGCTGTTATCATGTGGAATTTGGGTTATATTATGACACATTCCTTGATTTCGATAGAACATTATGGAAGGATTCACCTCCTCCTTCCACTATCCATGATTTTATATCTCAAATTCTATGTGAAAGAAAAAGAAATTAACTATTTTACAAAAAGAAATGTGTTGGTGGTAAAAAATGCAATGATTGTGGAAATTTGACTAAATTTTAAAACAAATATCATATTGATATAAATGATCAATCATTGTCCAACATGAAAGTGAAATGGAAGAGATATGAATATATTGATACATCGATTCAAGGTGAAAATAGTGTTAAAAGAATTGAATTACTAGAATACGAAATTTTTCTGATAGACTTTTTCAGAAAGTTTGAGGTAGAAATTTACAAAAACACCAAGCATTCCCATCGACCTCGATGGCAAGACTTGTAATTCAAAAAATATCGTGAATTTTTTCCACCAGGGACGATTTTGTCAGTGATTGATTTTGCAAAAAACTACACATTTGTTCCACAAAAAGAAATTCAGAGTGAATACTATCATTCTAACCAAGCCTCCATGCTCGTCCATATTCTATATAGACATGCTAAAAAAAATGTCGATCATATAGAAAGCATGAGTGAAAATTGACATATCATCAAAGAATATCACTTTTATATCAATGACGATCGTACACATGATACATGTTTTGTACAACATTGTTTTGGAAAAATTTATGATTCATTGAAAAATCGTGGAATAACATTCAATGAACATTGGGTATGGTCAGACGGATGTGCAGGTCAATTCAAATCTGCACGATCATTCTTTTGGTTGTGTTGTCTTCATAATAAAACCTGCATTAAACATTGTTGGAATTTCTTTGAGACTGGCCATGGAAAATGAGAACATGACGGTGCAGGAGCATTCATAAAACAAGCACTTTGAAGATATCAAATGAACCACTCTGCAAGTCGACTTGTGAATGCTAAAGAAGTTGTTCAATGGTGCATCGCTACTCTAATCCATGAGACTAACCCATCAAGAGAAGTGCAAAGGTACATTCAATTTAATTTATATTGGAAATCTAATTTTAAACATTATACATTTATCATGCAATGATTATCTTTGATTGTATTTTGATATCATATTTAGAAATTCTTCTTCTAATTTTCCATATAAAGGTTTTTCTGGCATATTGGAATCGAAGACGTAGATAGATCAATTGGAAGTGACGTTGAAACAATAAAAGGGACTCGAAAATTGCATTCAATTCAAACAAAGTCATCCAGAAATGTGTTTGCATTCAATAAAAGAAAATGTTCTTGTTTTTGTGATGTTTGCATAGACAACACAAAATCCAATGACGTTTGTGAGAACAAAATGTATGTGAACGATTGAAAACATACATAGCTAAATACAAAGGGAAAAATTTTTGTTGCAATGTTTGAAGAATGCAATCAAAGGAAACTACAATATCATCCGATGGTGATAGAGTTTCTGATATTTTTAGAGAAAGTAACATTTGAATTACTTTCTAATGATTTAAAGATCTAGAAATAAATTTAAATATTTATAATTTGTTAAGTTTATTTTATTGTGCAGGAGATGTTTTTTCTGTAATTGCACCTATTGACAATGATGAAAATGTGAAGCATTATTTGATGCGTTGCACTGAATGAAAAATGAAATTATTACAAAACTATAATGATCACGGATTTCAATATGACAGAGGGTCTATTATACTGAAAGGTTATTTTTTCAGACAAACTCATCAAAGTGGAGACTTTTTTTACTTTGAAGACTATGAAATTGATTCCATAAGTTGCCAATATAGTCACTTGGTGTGTGCAGCACACATAAAGTTGATAGAAGTTCAATCAAAGAAAAAATAAAAAATAAAGAGATGGAAAATGTCAAACTCCGATCATGAACAGATTATTGAAGATGGAATTCCATTAGAATTTTTTTGAGTGAATTGTCCAACAATTTATTCTCTGTGGATTAAATATGTTTTAGAAATTTCAGTACTCAACTAAAAATTGAGCTTCTTATGTTATTTGTGCAAGTGTTTGCACATGTACAAATTATTTTGGTACAAGCATGTGCTCTAGTATCAACTGAAAGTAGATTTTCTATACATGTGCTTTCATGAAAAATGTTATATGTATTGGATATATATATATATATATATATCCAATACATATAACATTTTTCATGAAAGCACATGTATAGAAAATCTACTTTCTATAGAAACTGAAAGTAGATTTTCTATACATGTGCTTTCATGAAAAATGTTATATGTATTGGATATATATGTGTGTGTGTGTGTGTGTGTGTGTGTGTGTGTGTGTTCTAGAATGAAATTAATTGTTCTAGTTTTACTATGTGCATTGATGAAAAATTATTTACATACTCAATATATATGTTCTAGAATGCAATTAACTGGAACTAGTTTTTCTATGTGCATTGATGAAAAACTAGTTGGATTTTCTAGTAAAAAGTATGGACACAATGTAAATAAATCATCTGCAGTATAGTTTTGTACGAAAATTCCTTTCAGACAAGAGACTCGGAGCACTTCTCTGACTTTTGGTGGGATTTGACCCACATCTCTATTCCTGATTGAAAATCTAGTACAAAATTTGTTTGTCCAATGGTCGGATATGTTCAATGTGCATTGATGAAAAATGTTACTTGTATTGGATAGATATGTTCTAGAATACAATTAATTGTTCCAAGTAGTTTTTCTATGTGCATTGATGAAAAACTAGTTGGATTTTCTCATAAAAAGTTTCCACAATGTAAATAAATCGACAAGGCTACCTATTTGAGTGCATTAACGACATTGACCTAAATTGAAAAAACATATATATGTACTAGAATTATATTTCCAATCAAAATTAAAGGGATAATTTGTACATATATCTACTTCTTTAAGCTCTTTTTTCAATTAGAGCTCAATTGATACATGGTTAGTTGCATTGAAAAGCTATGTTCTTCCTATTGGAAATTTTTTTGCTGAAACAAGACTACATGGAGAGATCAAAAGCAATCTTAAAATTCCAAATGTACTTCAACCATCCAAAAGGGATTTGTGCAACATTACTTGACATCCCATGCCAATTATAGTGAACAAATATCCAATAGAAACATTTAACATTATATACCACATGTGCCAAATGTAGATTGAAACTATCCAAAACTTTAAAAATTTTAAAAATTTTGATAATATATCATGCAACGTTATTAAATATCACATGTGAAATGTATATTGAAACCATTCAAAACTTGAGTTTAAAAAAAATTTTGATTATATATATCGTTACTTCACATGCCATGCCAATTATAGTTCAGCTAGATCATATATTTTGATTGGAAATATAAGTCTAGTACATATATATGATGGAGCTTAGTGAAATGAAGTCGCCTTCACTAAGTGGGCCCACAGGCTATTTTTGGCGCAAAGTCTATTTTTAGACATATGGAGCATGGTCTAGGAGTTGCAGTATGCTATTCTTGGATGATTGGTCAAGTTTGTAAAATTAGATGGACCTCTATTTTTAGACATTTGGGCGAAGTCTATTTTTAGACTGCCAGGCTAAAAATAGAAAAGTCAAATATTATTTACCCTTAATAATATTTTGACTATAAACTTGAGTTTATCCTCTTACAACACTTCAGTTGGAGCTATGGATGTGGCCCATGCATCTTACATAGGAATTACACTATTCCTAGGGGTTTGGTGAGCTCATGCACAGTTGAATTCAGTTAGAACTCAAGTGGCGGAGTTTGGTGGAGTTGATGAGACAGTTGGTGGAGTTGTGTTCAGGTTAACTTAGTTGAACTAGTTGTGTTTAGTTTAACTGGCTAATACACTAGTGATGAGTGGTGTGAATTAAATATTATTTAATTCACTAATTATTAACTCATTATTCAACTAAAGAACACATCAGTTGACTGCAGTGCATGGACAGTTCAGTGAAGACCAGTGGAAGAGGTAGATGGAAGGGTGAGATTGCTATGAGTTGTGACATTAGTTGTGCATGTGATTGGCACAAGCATTGGAGGAGATTGCCAATGATGATTGCGCAGATCAATCCAAGGAGATTCGAACTTGGATCTCTCATTAGACCAACTTGGATTGCGCAATAGAGGCAGGAAAATAGTGGATGAGCTTTGAACCTGTGACTTGTTCAAAACTGAGCTAGTTTTGTGTGTAACTTTTGGAGAGAGTACTGAGTACTTGTGAGGAGTATTGCACTGAGATTGTTACATGTTCTCTTCTATTATAATATACAAATAGCTGGGGGTTTTGAGCTATAAGCTTTCCCCTTTACATATTGTGTTTATGTGCGCATGCGACTGTTTCTATTTCCGCATATTGATGATCAATTGTAGAAGAGGTTATGTGTTATGCATGAATTCAAATTAGTGTGTGACCAGGATAATCTTAGTGGATAAATCTTCATTATTCAGCAAATTTCTACATGTTTTTTCGACTTGTGTTTGGTTGATGGTTTTGTACACCAATATGTAAGAGTACATGGAGATATTAACATGATGTGATATTTTTTTCTTTGAAGGAGAAAAATGATATGTCAGCGAGGTATGTTTCTTGCATGATGTGTTTTTCAGTTTGATGGTTTTGTTTGTGACAAGACATCACAAGATTTTGGGAAGGTCCACTCTTGAGCGAGTGCCTCATGATTACAACCTAATCATGAGAATCAAATGGGAGTGCATCCTTATTTTGAAAACAAATAGGATTCTAAGCTACCTAGGACTCAAGCCATTATTTTTAAATTTGAAATATCATGGTGTGTTGTTTCAATGCCTAAATCCACAACCCTAACATAAATTGTTTTATTCTTTTTTTGCGGGATTTAGTTGGTTATATTAAAAGTCAGTTGAATTTAAAATTCTTGTCTTAGTGGCATGAACCAAACATATTGTGTATTAAATGAGGGATTTCGCTCTTCCAATCATTTATAAATCACCCATATCACCAAGAAAACATGTTTTAAAAGAACATACTTTGGTATGGGAAAGACCTTAGGTCCTTTGACTGTGCACATGTGGTGTGAAAAATTGAAATTGACAATTTGCAAAAAAGTGAAATTATGAATGAAACCATGAAAAAAAAAAACCCAAAAGTGGTAAATGATTTAAATAGACCTAATTAATTAATTACCAACATAAATTCTTCAACTTTTAGCAGCTAAATGATAAGTTTAAAAATAGATAAATTTGTAATTATGGTTCGAAAGTTACATAATCTTAAGAAGAATTTTAAATTAATTCTATCTCATAAAAAGTATCCCTCCTAACTTAACAAATACTATCTCTTCTCCTAAGGTTCACGACCTCCCTTCCTTAGCACACAAGACATAAAGACAACTAATATTTCAATATGTTAATTCCTATCGAAACAAATGAAAGGTTGTATATAGATGGTTTCAAATATTATAAGAAGGTTTTTGATATGGTTGAGAGAATGTGGAAATAGAATCCATAAACAAATTATTTTTCAAAACATATTAAACTTTCAAAGTATCAACAAGGAATGTACAAGGGTGTTCAATGAATTAACGCTATTTATTTAAATTCCATGATGTATATCTTACTCATAATTTTAACAATTTATTAAATAATGATCTAGATTGGATAATTATGTTATTTTTCATATATTTTGATTCTTATAGAGTGAAAAAACTGAAAGAATCAACTTGTAGGGTCATTTTAATGGTGGGCGGAGAATTGGGGTCTAAAACCTTTTGGAGTCATTTTGAGGTATTAAATGACATTTCTGGGGGTCAAACGACTATCCCTTGTGCTGAAATATTGACCATTATTCTACACTTAAAGACATATCCAATGGTGCAAGAAAAACATCAAATGAAGTTCATTCAAAATTTATGCCTTTATTAAGTTGACCTATCATGTTGACCACCATGGTACGAGAGAATGTCAGTTTAGCCCCATTACTCAGGCATAGCAAGCTAGCTACATGTGGAATTTTAACAAGACTCTAAAAGGTCTAAAATCACAAACCTCATTAATGGTTGACGGAGTCATATCTTACACCTAGTTGGCTATCACGCTATGTTAAATACTTGGCCACTAGGAGGAATAAGAGTTCCGTTTTGTGTTATTGTATTTTGTTCCATAGTTGAAAATACAACTAGGAGTGTGAAGTTAGAGAGAAAAATGTATGAAGTTAAGTTTTTATAGCAACTCTAGAGAGATTACCTTTTTATTTTTACTTACATATTTTCCATACCAGAAAAGAGAGAGTAGAGTGTGTTTACATTTTAGTGTTGTTTTTCTCCCATAAGGATTTCCTAGCGAAAATGGAGTCTAGAGCATCATTACTTTTTAGGGTTGCTTGTCTCCCATAAGGATTTCCTAGGAAAATAAGTGTGTTGACTGTCTAGAGATATGTATGTGTGTGTTTCATTATGTTCTCTATTTCTTATGTTGTGTTTCATTATGTTTTATATTTCTTACATTTCTGCCCTCCTATTTTTCTTTCCAATCAAGGTTTATAAAGTAACATGAGAAGCAACATGAGACTTGGAACAATCATTTTCATTATCTATATGGAAGGCAAGAAGGATTATATCCCCTTAAGCTTAAGCTTATGTAGTTTGTCAATTTTTATCATATATTTTTGGTAAGGGTAAATGTTTTTTATCTATAGTAAGTCATGAACCCCAATTTTACCTTATGTAAAGCATGATTCTAGGATTACTACAATTTGTACTTGGTTTTTTATTGTGATGATGCCCTGTCTCAATCACTTGGCCATCTCTCGATGGGTAGTTAAATCTTTATAACAATACTTAAGTAATATTTATCTATTTGTATTATGTGAAATGTAAAAAATGTTATAGTATTTTTCATAAAATTGTGTTGAGTTTATCATATATTTCGATGAAAGTTGATTATATGACACGTTTTCTTTAAAAGGATCTAACAATTTTGTTAAGGTATGAATTTGCAATTTCGTGTGGCTCTCTATCAACCTTCACTTCCTCATTCCTAGAAAAAATCTACTTGCTCATTCGTATACCCACTTTGTATTCAAATGCATGAGTTTTGAACTCTCGGTAACTATGTTTTTCCATGCAGGAAAATTATATGTCACATTTTATACTAACTCTAAATATCATTTTGAAGTTTGGATTATTGTTATTCTTTTATATAATTTAACATTAGATATAAGTTTAAATTGAAAGCTACGTAGATGAAATATAGCTTAGATATGGCATTTGCAAATTATTATCTATTTATTGAACTAAAGGACATAATTATTACATATGTTTAATTTACATTCAAATGCTTCTTTGATTTATCTCCTATATCTTAATGTAATGCTAGATATATAATTTAAGTTGAAGGCCCATGAGATAAATATGACTTCTATGTGACATTTGTATTGAATCATCTATTTGTTGTGTTATATGAACATAATTGGTATGCATATCTAATTTGCATTACTAATATGTCATGCTTCTTTAATTTATCTTTTATAGATGACTGGAGCATCCCTTTTTAATCTATCCATTTTGACTTTGGATATGTGGGCAATACTCATCCGCATATTTTTCTATCATAAAGCAGTGAGTAAAATTGTATTCCATTTGTGTCAATGTTAAGGTTAAGCACATGGATTAAAGTTTTATATAAGATACATTGCCACGATGTACATTTATATCTAAAGAGTCCAAAATCTCATTCAAGACCATATGTTTTGTTGATGTAGGTTGATTGGTTATATTGCATTACTTTTGCAGTTGTTGTTGTGGGCCTTACCATCTATTCGTTCTAGTAATTGCTGAAACTAATCTTTCACCTTTTTATTTGAAATAGAAATAACTTTTCAAAGACATTTTAATATGTAAAATTAAGGAAAACCCTTTTTTCCTATGTGAATATGATAATGTCTAACATGTTCTTTTTATTTCTGCAGTAATGACAGAGAACACTATTGTGGTTGAAAATGGTCTAAATGAAACCATACCATACACACAGCTCAATGAAAAGAGAGAGCCTAATATAGCAAGCATAAAAATAATTTGCTACAAAATGATAAAACATGTGAGTGTAAAATTTAAAACATAAATCAAGATATCGAACACAATGATATTATAATGGAGAGAATATTTCTGTAGCCAAAATGAACATGCAAACCAAAAACTGTAATAAAAAGCTTACAACATATCATTGCAAAATTTAAAACATAAATAACCTAACACACAAGGATATCTCAAAACACCTAAATGCATATGTAGAACAAAACCTGTAATAGAATATTTTGCTACATACAACACTGCACATTTTTAAAACATAAACTAACTTAGCAGACAATAATATTAAATTAGATAATTGTTTGTGCAGTTGAATTGATGTGCATAGAAAAACTAGGAATATAAATCTTTGATGCATACAACACACAAACGCAAAATATTTAAAGATAAATCAATCTTGCAAATAGAAGGGTATTTAACTAGGGAGACGACCTAGAAAAGGTGGCAACTGGTTTTGGAAGAATGTTGGTCTTGGCTTCAAGACACCCAAGTAAGCTATTCAAGGGACCTACATCGACAAGAAGTGCCCATTCACTGGTACTGTTTCAATAAGAGGTCGTATATTAGCTGGAACATGTTACAGTGCTAAACTGACATGGAAAATTATTGTCCATAGGGATAATCTCCATTTTGTCAAGAAATATCAGAGGTATGAAAAGAGACATTCAAACATACTAGACCATATTTCACCCTATTTCTGTGTCAAGGAAGGGGATGATGTTATCATTGGAAAATGCAGGCCCTTGTCCAAGACTATAAGGTTTAATGTTCTTAAGGTGATTCTTGCGGGTTCTAGCAGTGGTTGTAAGATTATGAATAATTTTGACAAAAATAAAGTTGGAGAAAAATACTAAAAGGTTTAATTCCAAGAAAATATTGCACAACTTAATAGTGTATTAGCACTCAAATACTAGTGGAAAAAATTTAATTAAAGTTCTGCAACCATTCATCATCATCCTCCCATTTCACTTATGTTTTCTAATATCTAACTCTAACGACCAAGACAAGATTGCACGACATAAAAAAGTTATAATAAGATATTAGCAATCAAACACTCATTAAAAAATACAAACTAGAGTTTTGCATATCCGACGAAAGGAGCAACAACACTGACGAAAGGAGCAACAACGCGGACAGGAGGAGAAACAGCATGGACGGGCGGAAAACGCGCGAAAAGAGCAGCAACAACAGTGACAGTGACAGGAGGAAAACGCGCGAATAATGAAACCGGCAAACAAATCAACTTCGCGGGCGATTTATTTACAGAAACTAGTTCGGCCAAACTATTTTAAAAGTAAAAGTTCGGCCGAAATTTTGTCGCTGGTTTGCCCATCTCCAGCAAAAATTTTGTTTTCCCGCGCCGTCAATGTGCTGTCAATCTAAACGGAATCACGAGTTTGGCCGAACTTTATAAAATGTTCGACCAAACTATTGCCGAAAAAAAATTTCGGCCCCCGATTCTCACAAAAGTGTAACCCAGCTTCACGTTTCCGCCCAAGTTGATTGTAAGTTTTAACAACAGTATTTCACATTGGATTGGAAATATAGCTTCCAGACCATACACCAATTGAAAGGGGGTAAATCTGGTTGCATTTCTCACTAAGGTTCGGTATGCCCACAAAGCCGAGTACAGGATTAAATGAAATTTCTTTTTTTATAAACTCCTATCATTCGTTAAATCATTCGTTTAAGAATATTGTTAATAGCCTCAACTTGTCCATTTGATTGTGGATAATAAGGAATAGAACTATCATGGGACAGTCCTAATTTGTCAGTCAACTCATTCATCATAATATTACGAAAATTCGAACCATGATCTGTGACTATAGCTTATGGAACCCCAAACCATGAAATGACATGATTAAAGAAAAATAATGCAGATGTTTGTCCCGTGTTATTAAATGTATGCATCGCTTTGGCCCACTTGGTAAAGTAGTATACTACGACAATAATATAATCATGACCCCCAGACAAATGAGGGTTACAGGTCATGAAGTCAATGCCCCATTTTGAAAATGGTCCCACAGAGACAATACGATGCATTAGCGCTGGCGGTTTGCAGATTTTATGACCAAATATCTGGCACACATGACAACTTCTGACTGCAAGGATGCAATCGCGAAATATGGTAGGCCAAAAGTAACTGGCGCAAAGTATCTTCTGCATGGTAGTGTATCCAGAGAAGTGCCCACCACAAGCCCAAGCATGACAATCATTTAAAACATTTTTGGCCTCCTCATGAGTGAGGCACCTTCTTAAAATTGTATCAACACCATGACAATAAAATGTATCGCCAAAGATCATATAATATTTGGCTTGGTATTGAATACGTCGCTGGTCAGAGCGAGAGGAATCAGGCCAAAAATTCTGGGCCTGGAGATAAATGATAAAATCCCCATACCAAGGATCAGATGATCCGATCAGAAACATAGAATCATTAGGAATAGATGGTTCCGATGTAGTAGCATTACTATCAGAGGGAAGGTCACAAAGAAGCTCAACCAAAGCTAAAGACTTATTTGACTTGGATTTGATGAATTCCAAATGAAACTCCTGCAAATTTACAATCCATTTTGAATACTTGCCCCCTAGAAATTAACATGATAAGATGTAAGTCATGGGGTTGCAATCTAAAATGACAATGGTCTTCCAGAACAGGATATAGTGGAAAAAACTTTGGAAAGCTTGAACAGCCGCCAAGGCAATATTTTCTATGTACGAATACTTCACTTCCGTATCATTGAGATTACGACTCAAATAATAGATCATATGTTCTATCCCATTTTCTACTTGGACCAATACCATAGCAATGGTCGTATCATCCGCGGTAATATATAAGAAATAATCACTATGATAATTGGGGGGATACATTAATGACGCCCAGACAAGTGTATCCTTAACAACATCAAAAGAATCTTGCACAACCTTATCCCGATGGAAGGGAATCCCCTTTTTCAAGAGCTGAGTAAATCCTTTAGCCATTTCGGCGTAGTTGGATATGAACCTCCTTAGGAATTTAGCCTTTCCCTAAAATTTCTGTAATTGAAGCAAATTTGATGGCACAGGAAAATCAAGAATGGCCTGCACCTTTAGTGGGTCGATTCGAATTCCTTCTTTTGAGAAGATGAATCCTAGCAAACGACCAGAACCAACACAAAACGCACATTTATGTGGATTGAGGCATATTTTTTAGTGTCGATAGCGTAGAAAGATAGCTCTAAAATGCATCGGGTGATTAGTCCAGTTTCGTGAATGCACGGGTAAATCGTCTAGATAAGGTTGAACAATGTGCTTGATGTCATTTAAAGCATAATCCATTTCTCTCTGAAAATTTTCCTCAATGTTCTTTAAACCAAACGGGAGTTTCTGATAAGTGAATGTGCCCTAGGGACAAATGAATGTTGTCTTATATTGGTCCTCTGGGCGGATGTTGATTTGATTGTAGCCTAAAAAATATATCCATGAACGAAAATATTTCACATCTAGCACAATCGTCAATATTATGTCAGATAAAGGGAGTAGGATAGTTGTCTTTTGGACAAGCAAGATTGACATCCCGGTAATCGATGCACACTCTTATGGTCCCTTGTTTTTCCATAACATGAACAATGTTGGAAACCCACTCAGTTAGCGGAACAGGGTAAATGAAACCAGCATGCAAAAGTTTTTCAAGTTCTGCTTTAATGGCAGTAGCCTTCTTTGGATGAACAAGACGAAGGCATTGACGTACCGGCCTTACATCAGGGTACATATTAATGGTGTGTTCAACAATACTAGTATCTATGCCTAGAATTTCCTCATAAGACCAAGCAAATACATCATGAAATTCATCAAAGAGAGAGCGATATGTTTCGAGTTTTGATGGAGAACAAGACATGCCAACATGAATGTTTTCTACAACGTCGGGTTTGGTCAAAATATCGATAGAAATGGTTTCTTCAATATTTGATAATTTTTGCTCGGATTCGATTGCATTAATGGGAAAAGAATTTGAAAAGAATGTTTTGATCGATGGGTGATATAGTAACACTGTTACCGATGAAATAGGTAACCTGACCTCAAAACGGGAACTCTAGCCCAAAAAGACTCAAAAAACATGAAAAAACACCCAAAAACAAAAAAAAAGTGTATTCCAGAACGCACTTCGTTTTTTTTGAAGGTCAAATTTCAACATTTTATAAAATTATGCTAAAAACAAAATTGTTTCTTGAAAAAAGAATTGAAAAAACACCCTCAAAACAAAACCAGTTGATGTTGGAATAACAAAAAAAAATTGTCATATTTTTAACATTTTTAAAAATAGAAATAACATTTTTTAATTTTTAAAATTCAAACATTACAAAAACCTAAAATTTAAGAAAAAAATAAATTTAAAAAATAAAAACATTTTAAAGCTTAAAATTTAAAAATATATAGGAATAAAAAAATTAAAAAATAACAAAATAACAATTTTAATTCAAACATTAAAAAAAACCTAAAATTTAAGAAAAAATTAAAAATTAAAAAAAAATAAAAATAAATTCAAAGAATAAAATTTCAAAATATATAGAAATAAAAAAATAAAAATAAAAACAAAATGAAAATATTAAAAAAAAAAAAAAGTTAAAAAAAAGAAAGAAATGATAAAAAATTAAATATAGAAATTAAATTTAAAAAAGAAAAAGAAAATGTTTATTAAATTAAAAAAAAAATTAAATTTAAATTTAAAATAAAAAATTTAATTTAAAAAAATATATTAAATTTAATAAATTTAAAACTTTAAAATAAAAATTTAAAAAAAAATACATTATTTAAATTAAAAGTAAAAAAATGAATAATGAATAATAAAATACAATAAAAAATTTAAATTTTAAAAAATATATATTAAAAAAACAAATTAAATTAAAAAAAAAATATTAAATTTTAATAAATAAATGAATAAACAAATAAATTTTGAAATAAAAAATAAATTTTAAATATAAAGAAAAAAAAAACATTGTTAAAATAAAAAGTTAAAAAACTTTAAAAATCAATTAAAATTGAAAAATTGAAAAAAATATATTAAATAAAAAATAAAATAAATAACAAATTATTTTGAAAATATTAAGTTAAAAAAAAAAAAAAAATCATCTAATTTTAAATGCACAATTTTAATTGAAATAAAAAAAAATAAAAATTTTATGTAATTAAAAAAATAATAATAAAAATTAAAAAATATATATATTAAATTTAAACAAATTAAAAAAAAATACAAAATTTATTAACTTTTAAAAAAATAAATGAAAAAACTAAACATAAAATTTAATAATTAAAAAAAAAAATCAATTAAATTAAAAAAAAAAACACTAAATTTAATAAAAATTATTGATAAAATTTAGAAAAAAAAAATTAAAACAAAAAAAATGAATAATCTTAAAAAAAATACAAAAAAATTAAAACAAATTAAATTTCAAATATAAAAATTAAATTAAAAAAAATAATTTTCTTTTTTTTGAATTTAAAAAAAAAAAAAATCAAAGTAAAAAAAAAAAAATAAAAAAAATAAAAAGAATTTTTTGATCATGGTGGCACCGCCAATCGGCCTCCACCGCCACCATCGGCCTCCCGCCCAGGTGGCGGTGGAGGCCGGTTGCTGGGCGGGCGGGGAGCTGCATGATCGCCCTCCCGTGGCGGGAGGCCGATTCCGGGAATCAGCCTCCCGCCGAGGTGGCGGCGGAGGCCGGTTGCTGGGCGGGCGGGGGGCTGCATGCAGCGTCCCCGCCCGCCAAGCGGTCGGCCTCCGCCGTCACCTGTGCGGGAGGCCGATTAGCGGCGCCACCACGATCAAAAAATTCTTTTTTTCTTTTAATTTTTTAAAATCTTTAATATATATTTTTTTAATTTGATGTTTTTTTAAATTTTTTTAAATTCAAAAAATTTAAAATTATTATTTTTTTAATTCAAATTTTTTATTTTGAATTTAATTTGTTTTAATTTGTTTTTGTTTTTTTTTTTGTTTTTTTTTTTTTAAATTTAATATTTTAGATTAATTATTTTTTAAAATTTAAAATTTATTCATTAAATTTAATTAATTTTTTTTTTTTTTTTTAATCTTTTAGTTTATTTAGTTTTTCATTTTTAAAATTTATAAATTGTTTCATTTAAAAAAAAACAGTAAATTTATAGATATTTGTTTTTTAATTATTTGCACGTGGTTTTTTTCATTTTTTTTTGTTTGTTAATGATAGTTTTTATTTTATTTTAATTTTATTTTTCAATTTTAAATTTTGTTTTTTTTTTTAATTTTTTTTTTTTTTTAAATATTAATATATATATAATTTAAATTTTTAATTTTTTTTTTTTTTTTTTGTATTTTATTTTTTTATCTATACTTTAATTTTGTAATTTAATTTTTTTTTTTTTAAATTTTCTATTTTAAATTTTTTTTTTTAATTATATGGTTTTTTTTAATAACTTAAGAAAAAAATGTTTTTGATATTTTTTTTTGGTTATTTTTTGTTTTTTTTCTTTAAATTATGTGTTTTTTTTTCAAATTTTGTCATTTCTTTTGATATAATTTTCGAATATTTTTGTTTTTTATTTATTTATTTTGTTTAAATTTTTTATTTTTACAAGTTAATTTTGTTTTTTTTTTAACATTTTTATTGGTTTTATATATATATATATTATCTAAATTTTGTGTTTTATTACCAACATGAAAATCACCACTCTAAAAAACAGGTTGATGTTGCATCAATACGATTCAAAATTAGCATGAAAATGACCACTCTAAAAAAAAAAAGTTGATGCTGCATCAATACGTTTCAAAATTATCATGAAAATCACTAACATTTTAAAACAAATATTCATACTTCATAAATAAAAATATCAAAGTGTCAAAAATGTGCACAAAAAAAAGGAGTGATTCTGCATCACCACTTTTCAAAATCGGGTGCTTTTTATGCTACCAAAAAAAAGTAGGTAACAGTGTGGTTACCTATTTCATCAGTAACAGTGTTTAGTTCAATAAGATTATCTTCTTCGTAATCCTGAAGATGGGAGCGATGATGATGATCTTCCCATGGTTCTCCTTCTGGCATCATGGATTTCACAATATTCTCATCTGTCAATAATGTGGATGAAAAAGGATCATATGGAGTACCAAAATCTAATGAATGGTCAACCCAAATGACCAGTGACGATGATTTTGGATTCGCCGCCCAAGCCATATATATTGATTGCTATGCTTGCTCAATTGGGTTGGGTGACATAAATTCATCCAATGTAACAACTTTAGAATCACCCATAATATTCCTTAAGCCAGATGGAGTGGAAGATATCATGTAGCAAGTCTCTATGTTTGCAATTTCTGCCAACATCGCAGGCAGCGGTAATGTAAAGGTTCCCATGAGGGTGGAATCCTTTAAGAGTCCCACACTCATGTTCTGAAGTGTGAGTTGGGGTGTGTGAAATAACGAAACGCTTCCAGTTACATGGGAACTGGAGGCAAAGAAAGATAGCTGATTGATGAATGTGATGACACCTTTATGTGGAAAGGCAATCATTCTAAAATATGTAGAAACGATCGCAGTCATAGCATATACCCATGGTCTTTCGAGTAAAATGTTGTAATCAAGGGGTCTGTCAATGAAATCAACTTCAAGATTCACTGCTTTTCCCCCTAGTTCAACATGCAGGTTATTGATAATACCAGAAGGTTATATTTACGTCTGTCGAAAGCTTTCAATGTCGTAGGCGATTGAGATAGGTGTGGCGAGCCAAGTGACTTACAACAGTTTAGAGACATAATGAACGTAGATGCTCCCTCATCAATAATAGTACGATGAACAAGGTGATTGAGAACATTTACTTGGATGGAGAATGCCAATTTTGCTTGTAATTGTGGCACATAGCCCGTATGATTAAAGACTACGAGATTGGAATTTGTTGGATCAATTCCACCAATTGTTGACAACAAAGTCTGCTTCTGGGAGGGACAATTTTGAAGCACCTCAAGCACTGACATAGCTGAAGGGGATTGAGCCAAATCTTCAACTATATTATAATTTTGAGCAGCTCGGGCTCGATAATTAAATGTCGATTTATGAACGACTCCCTTTGGTGGCTTTATTTACAATTCAGGAATAGCACTTGGCGGTATCGATTCCGTAGATGGATTCGTGGTCGAGGTAGTACGTTGATCAGTAGCATGACTATCGTAATATTTATTATGAGTTGACACCAAAACATTAATCGATGGCTTCGTGATATACAACATAAGTACTTCGGAACTAGAAGCTAGATCCGTAGAAACCAAATTTGTGTCTGGATTCAGAAATGGATCTGTCAACACTGCGGATGCATGCAAGGTATTAACCAATTTTGAGACTTTTATGCGGTGAGGAAACTCGTGAACAAAGTGTTCCTGATTACAGATTATGCAAGGGTAATGAGGATTTTGATTTCCAGTTGGTTGATCAGATGATTGTTCCTACGGGGTAGAAGTTTTCTTTTTCTTTGATTTCCCCTTTTTCTTACTTCTGGGTTGCTTATCACGTTTTCCTTTGTCGAATGACACGACATGGATTTCAGAAGAAGCCGTAGGATCAGATTCAGTAGAGTGATGTGTTCTTGCAATACAACTCATATTGTCTTTGGCATGAGATTCCTTAGATGGAGGGCGAACAGTAAAAATTAGATCGTGGTGCGTTAGGAATTTTCTCATAGGGTGTACTAGATTGAGTGTAAATCATGTCGAAATATTAGGCATGAGAAATGACCTGATCTTCAGTGACGACGCCACCCTTAGACACATCCTTAGTTATAGATGGTAACAGGGACTTAATGAACCACTCAGCAAGGAGCTGATCAAGAACAAAGGTTTTAACCATTCTACGATGATAACGCCATCATGAATATGATCAGAAATGTGAGTAGCATTAGTTTGTTTAAAATTAGTCAAGAGTTCTATTCCAGATTCATATCATATGGATAACTGGAAGTGGGTCAAAAACAGAGTAGCTAGGGCAGTGAAATTATCAAAAGAATCTCTTGGTAACTCAATGTACCATTTTGCAGTAGGACCAGTCAGCGTACGCTGGAAAAGACGTAGTCAAATGGAGTCATCATTTAGGGAGTTAAATGAACATCACAAATTATAAGTCATGACATGCATCAATGAGTATTCCCTAGGGTTTCCATTGAACTTAGGAATATCCAAGGGTAATTTATGAGGTATTGATGTAGCAGAAGGGCTGCAAAACCCACAATGTCCATATAAAATTTCATGTCGCATTTTTTCTCAAAATAATCCTCAAATTTGGACTAGCTCTAATGCGGAAGCTTTTTCAAATTTATGGTTAAAACCATACACCAAAACCCCTTCTGATATTTCCTTGGACTTTAGTTTAAAACCCAAAAAGAATTATTAATTTGGAATTAATATTCCTTTCTCATACACTATGGTTTAAAAACCCCAAATTTCCCATCATGAATCATATCCGCTTATGATTTCAATTCTAAGGTTTAAAACCCAAATAAACCATATAATTTCTCATGGGCCCACAACTTTATTTCACCCCGCCTATCCAACTCACTCAAAGCTTAAACTTTGGTTTAAGACCTCAAAAATGTAAATAACGTAAACCTTTGGGCCCACAACATATCCAACACACTCATGCCTTATCTTATTCATGGTTTAATTACACTTGTGTAGAACCCTTCTCCATTCATTTCTATTGAAATAGGAATATAAAACATACCTTTATGAACCATGCCACCATATTTCTCATATCCTTGCGGAATTCCATTTAAACCAAACTTTATATTATAAAGTTAACATAACTTACCATTCTGCCAATCAACCAACCACACACACGTCAAGGTTCAACATATATGGCCCACACATACCTTTCATTGTCCATCGTCCATCAAACCGGACAGTAGACGCACCATTGCGCTCTAACCCAATGATCTGACGGTTGTCACGTAATAAACTTGCACGCTCTTTGGTTTTTAAAACTTACGCGAAATGGGTAGTATTGAGTAACTGTCCATGCTACGTGTCAATCCCTAAACGCTATCGTGTTTGATCAAAGAAATACCACTTACCATCCAAGAGCTGCGGAAAACCACTGGTTGGTTTTCAAAAACACTTCACGGTTCCGTCTTGCCACTTACTCATGGTTCCATACTCCATCTCGATTCATGGTTCCGTCCTTCCTTTGATTCCGAATTTTGCATGAATTTTTTTAATGTAGCTCCTTCGCTTATTCTTTTCAGAATTCTGGTTCCGTTCCACACAAATGCAATTCATTTATTTACGGTTCCACTTATTTTAGTCCACTGTGCCATGAACTAAAGTTTCTCCTTTTGACAGGTCTATGCAATTTCATCACTTCTTATTTAAAAGTTGTGCGAAAACCCCTTTGTAGGTTTCCAAAATCTCTCCTCTGTTCCACTTTGTTCCAGTCCCGATCTGTATTCATTGTTCAATCAAATATTTTTTGGATACATGTATCCAAATGTATTTGAGTACTAAATTGAAAATTCAGTTACTCTGCTGTGTGATCGATCCTTTCAGTGCTCGATAATAGAATTAACACACATCAACTCATAAGTCTTCTCAGATGTGTATACCCTTCTTATGCACCTTGGCTCTAAATCATAATATTGACATTAATCCTGTCTCGACAATTAACATTAATTTTCTCAATTATATACAAAAACTCCATTCTAAACCCTATTACAGAGTTTTATCACACCTATTCATAAACCCTGATCATTTCTTCATTGAAACTCAATAAATCAATGCATACAATCAATAACTCAGAAAAACAATCTCTTATATATAAATCAATATTTACACAGGTTTCTTCTTCCCTCAGGCTTGATTTTCTGATAAATGGCCTTTCTGTCAATTTTCCCGTAGGCTTACAACAACAAACCCCTGTTTGTCCAAAACCCTACTTTCTATTGTCTTGTCTACTGTCTTTCTGCCTTTAAGGCTTTACAATTTATACAATTTATTATGAACCAATTTAGGTTCAGATCCTCCATTATCTCAACAAAATCCTCCAAATCCTCAAATTCCTAAAATATATCTTTTATCCCTAAGTATCCTCTTTAATCCCATAAAATCATGAAAGTAATTCTAACTTAATATTTACAATCAATTCTCAAATCTCTCATTCCCTATGGAATCTAAACTATCCTAATTCTCTCATGTTCTCCAATTATTCGGGAACATTTACAAATTCCTCACAATACCTATTCTAAATGTCACTTAAAAACATTAATAATTACATAAGAAACCAATATTATTTTGAAAACACAAGACCCCTATGTTTATTAAAATACAAAGTATTTTCTGAACCTAATGCCCCTGCATTAGACTCCCAAGGTTAAAAATAATCATGATCTCCTGATCATGTGCTTGTAAATATTTGTCTTCCTGGATCCCATACCTTGTTCTATAATTGATCATCTATTTCTGTTGTTGTTTGCTGCTTTTCTCGAGGTCTCCATACTTTATGCTTCCTTGCTTCATTGGCTGTACTTTCACAGTTTGTTACTGTCTTCCTTTTGCCGCTGCTGCTTCTTTTCTTTCTTGCTGATGTCTTCTTCTGAGACACTTTCATCAGTATCCTTCTTATCAGTTCAATTTCTCTGTCCAATAAATCTTCTGATTGCTTATTACCTTCATCTCTTGACTGCTAAACTTTCATTCTTAGTTGCTGAACTCTTACTACCACCCTGTCATCCTTACCCTCTTGTTTTCTGCAATTACTAACTTCTTCCAGATTGTCACTTATGACAATTTCTTTGTCTTCTCCCTTCAGCAATTCATTGGACTAATACATAGTGTACTCTCTACAGCTATCTTCATTTCTCTGCTTCTTCACATTCTGCATTTCCAAATATTGAAATTGAGATTTCTCTTCCTGTATTGAATCATGATTCTTCAGCATAATTTCCAGCAATTTAATTTCTTTATTCCATGGATTAAATATTTCCACAGAATTTTCTTCCTTCTCTTTTATTTGACTGTCCAACTGTGTCAAATTTTCTCTAGTATCTGCAACAAAACCTGAATTTACAAAACAATTATCAAAATAAAAATTATAAGGCCTCAGTTCCTTTCTTTCCTCTAGCAACATTTCAGTATGTTGCTCTGAAATTTCTTCC
The DNA here is from genome assembly GCA_034641835.2 of Pinus albicaulis. Taxonomy (NCBI): domain Eukaryota; kingdom Viridiplantae; phylum Streptophyta; class Pinopsida; order Pinales; family Pinaceae; genus Pinus; species Pinus albicaulis. The sequence continues at coordinate 507,613,714 of CM076575.1, read as the reverse complement.
TCTCTCAGCACATCAGTATGCTGATTCATTCTCCTTAAAGAATTCTTTGAAGAATTCTTTAGACTGTCAACAATTCTTTCTTCCACATCATCTGCTCTCATGATGTCTTTATGTTCTTGTCCACTATAGTGAACTCTGTCTTCTGCAATCTCCCTGTCATACTCTTAGTTTTCCAACAAATATTCCATCAATGCAATTTATCTTTGACATTCTTTAAGAACTTCATCATCACTTACAATTCCTGCATTTATACACAAATTTTCACTTTGAAAATTACAATATTCAACAGTCTCAACTGTTGCTTTACATATCAGTGTTTCAGACTGAATCTCTTCTCCTTTTTCCACAAGAATTTCCTCTTGTGTTGTAACAACTTCAATTATAAATGCATCACTGTTTCCCTCATTCAAGAGACATTCTTCATCATTATTTTCTGCTTCAGAGTATTTATCTTTTGAAAGATACTCTTCCATACTTTTGACAGCTTCAAAATATTTCTCATCCTCTTCTGTAAACCCTGTAATCACATCACAATTATTATATTAAAAAATACAAGGCTTTACATCCTCCCGTTGATCCGAACTTGCCCAATAGTTCACGAAATCATCAATAATTCCTTCTTCAGTAGGGTAAAATTATTTCTGTCTTAAATCTTCACCATGATTCATAGGATCTTTCACAGATCTGCATTTTTCATCTGTACCCATAATTTCACTCTGAATTTCTCCCTGTTCTGTTTTACAAATGGAAACTTCCATTTTCAACTTAGCTTCTCTGAGTTGTGCACATCCCAACTGCACATTCATCCTCTTTTCAAGATTTTTTAGCTCTTCTACTAACTGTATATTCATTTGTTGTTCTCTCTTTTTTTGTAGCCTCTACCACTTCAATTTCTTCTTTATGAGCCAACCAATTCTCTGGTTTTGCTCTATCATCATTTTCAATTTATTAAATTGTTCTCTTATCCCAGCTAACTCTTTGTCATATTCTTCATCAATCAACTGCTTCCTTATGCCATTTACCTTGGCATCTTCTTTCTCCTTTCTTCTGTTGTGGTCTCTCTCTGAACCTATGTTATCTATTCTATGACTATCAATAGTCATCTTCTTCTCCATTTATATCTTCATGAGTTCCTCACTCATTCACCATGAGTTGTAATAAAGCCTCTGCAATAACAAGTCCTCCTTGTTACAACTTACCTCACGAGTCCTTTTCTCTAGATTTGGTCTTTTGGCAATCACTGGTCCTCTATTTTCTGGAACCTCTTGAGCATTCTTCTCTACTCCTAGGCTTCAACTCATCTGCAACTTTTAAGAACACAATTTTCTGTTTTATCCAATCTCTGTTGGAATTCTTCAAGGTTCTGCCACATTCTTCTTCCACTTAGAATCCTTTACTAGATTCTTTCATCACTGCTCTTAAAGCTGTGATCTTCTTTTGCTGAGATTTTATTCAATTTCCTGCAACCTAAATTCTACAAACATAACCTTCAAACTAGAGTTAAATAACATTTATCAACTCATATTCAAGATCTCTGTATGATCTTGTTTCTCCTCTCATCTGCACTATATCTCTATGTACTTCAACCTATCAGTTTCAAAATATGATCCCTTTTTAATTTCTCCATCACACATGCATTCATTTTAATTCCAATTTAAATAAAACAAACTTGAACCTTCAAAAGAGCTATTTCCAGCTCTAATACCACTTGATGCAGCCGAAGGGCTACAAAACCCACAATGTCCATATAAAATTTCATGTCACATTTTTTCTCAAAATAATCCTCAAATTTGGACTAGCTCTAATGCAGAAGCTTTTTCAAATTTATGGTTAAAACCATACACCAAAACCCCTTTTGATATTTCCTTGGACTTTAGTTTAAAGCCCAAAGAGAATTATTAATTTGGAATTAATATTCCTTTCTCATACACTATGGTTTAAAAACCCCAAATTACCCATCGTGAATCATATCCGCTTATGATTTCAATTCTAAGGTTTAAAACCCAAATAAACCATATAATTTCTCACGGGCCCACAACTTTATTTCACCTCGCCTATCCAACTCACTCAAAGCTTAACTTTGGTTTAAGACCTCAAAAATGTAAATAACGTAAACCTTTGGGCCCACAACATATCCAACACACTCATGCCTTATCTTATTCATGGTTTAATTACACTTGTGTAGAACCCTTCTCCATTCATTTCTATTGAAATAGGAATATAAAACATACCTTTATGAACCATGCCACCATATTTCTCATATCCTTGCGGAATTCCATTTAAACCAAACTTTATATTATAAAGTTAACATAGCTTACCATTCCTCCAATCAACCGACCGCACACATGTCGAGGTTCAACATATATGGCCCACAAGTACCTTTCATTGTCCATCGTTCATCAAATCGGATGGTGGACGCACCATCACGCTCTAACCCAACGATCCGACGGTTGTCGCGTAATAAACTTGCACGCTCTTTGGTTTTTAAAACTTACATGAAATGGGCGATATTGAGTTACCGTCCATGCTACATGTGAATCCCTAAACGCTATCGTGTTCGATCAAAGAAATACCACTTACCATCCAATAGCTGCGCGAAAACCACTAGTTGGTTTTCAAAAGCACTTCACGGTTCTGTCTTGCCACTTACTCATGGTTCCATACTCCATCTCGATTCATGGTTCCATCCTTCCTTTGATTCCAAATTTTGCATGAAATTCTTTAATGTAGCTCCTCCACTTATTCTTTTCAAAATTATGGTTTCGTTCCACACGAATGCAAATCATTTATTTATGATTTCGCTTCTTTTAGTCCACGATGCCATGAACTAAAGTTTCTCCTTTTAACAGGTCTATGCAGGTTCATCACTTCTTATTTAAAAGTTGTGCGAAACCCCCTTTGTAGGTTTCCAAAATATCTCCTCTGTTCCTCTTTGTTCCAGTCCCGATCTGTATTCATTGTTCGATCAAATATATTTTTGATACATGTATCCAAATGTATCTGAGTACTGAATTGAAAATTTAGTTACTCTGCTGTGTGATCGATCCTTTCAGTGATTGATAACAGAATTAACACACATCAACTCATAAGTCTTCTCAGATGTGTATACGCTTCTTATACACCTCGGCTCTAAATCACAATATTGACATTAATCCTATCTCGACAATTAACATCAATTTTCTCAATTATATACAAAACCTCCATTCTAAACCCTATTACAAAGTTTTATCACACCTATTCATAAACCCTGATCATTTATTCATTGAAACTCAATAAATCAATGCATACAATCAATAACTCAGAAAAACAATCTCTTATATATAAATCAATATTTACACAAGTTTCTTCTTCCCTCAGGCCTGATTTTCTGATAAATGGCCTTTCTGTCAATTTTCCCGTAGGCTTACAACAAAAAACCCCTATTTGTCCAAAACCCTACTTTCTACTGTCCTGTCTACTGTCTTTCTGCCTTTAAGGCTTTATAATTTATACAATTTATTATGAACCAATTTAGGTTCAGATCCTCCATTATCTCAACAAAATACTCCAAATCCTCAAAGTCCTAAAATCTATCTTTTATCCCTAAGGATCCTCTTTAATCCCATAAAATCATGAAACTAATTCTAACTTAAGATTTACAATCAATTCTCAAATCTCTCATTCCCTATGGAATCTAAACTATCCTAATTCTCTCATGTTCTCCAATTATTCGTGAACATTTACAAATTCCTCACAATACCTATTCTAAACATCACTTAAAAAAATTAATAATTACATAAGAAACCAATATTCTTTTGAAAACACAAGACCCCTATGTTTATTAAAATACAAATTATTTTCTTAACCTAATGCCTCTGCATCAGGTATCATCGACCACCAAAAAGCGTAATTTATTAGATCATTGGTGAGCCGGTTTAAATCTGGTAACTCTAAAGTTGCAACAAAAGGAAACTATCGATTTAAGTCGGGTTGAGCATAGTCAAGGTATGACGAAATTGATTGGGAAACAGGACTTTGAGCACTAGCATAAGCAATCAGTTGTTGGTAACCCAAATAGGGTTTTTTTGAAAAGCAAACACTTGAGGATTCTGTTGACCAAAACTTGGGTACGCTACTTGTTGAAATGAAGGTTGTGGCATTTGCGCTCGTGGCTGCCAAGGGGTCTGTCCACAAATATTATAACCTGAACTAGGATATATTGGATTTGGTTATGGATAGGTATAATCTGGTTACGGCTATGACATTCCATAATATGGTAATCCATCTTGTGAATAAATAATTCAGAATACAGGTGGTTGTTGTAAACCATCCAAAGGAGTTGGAGTTTGAGGGCCCAATACTTGAGGGTATTTGGTTGAAGGACCCACCTGAGACGATTGAGGTACAACCGTTTGAGTCTGTAACAAGGGTAAGGATGTATTAACAAGCAGAGTTGATGTGGGTGCGACAGGTTAAACCGATTGATACGAGTGTACATTCGTTTGTGGTTGGATGGGTAGAGTGAGATGCCACTGAAAAAAATTCATTTCGACATTAGGATGACCAAATAACGACGGAGTACTATCAATATGGGTGACCATATGTTGCCCCCCCAACATGAGGAGTATAATAAGATGGAAAATATTGTTCTCCAAATGCAGGGAGTCCAATTGAAATTGCAAGGGATGGAATATACCCAGATGGAACAACTTAATATTTCCCTGATGATGTATATAAAGGATCAAGTCGTTCGGTACTCACTATAGATTTACCAGTTCGAATACCAGACGATGACATTGGTGAAGTCCTTGGGTTTAAGGATGCACCAGAGAAGGTTCCTGATAAATATTTTTAACGAGGTGGCACAGAAGGGCCACCATATAGATGTGACTCTAGTGAAGTTGTGAACATCGATGGGGTAGCAAGAGCAGGCGTTGTTCCAACTAGAATAGATGATCCAGTCAAAGATGTTGGCTCAAGCATGGTTATTCGACCAAACATATACCCTATTGGATCTACGGGAACTCTAATAGACATAGGATCAACAAAATCAGAGGAAGGTGATTGAGGAAAAAACTCGTACATGTAAAGCTCTGCCCCAAAATGAGTTGGAGTTAAAGGTGTTTCTTCTTGTGGTATTTCTTCAAAATAAATAAACAAGGTGGAAGGATTTCACCGTAAGGCCCAAACTATATTTTAGGAGGTTGACTACGCAATATGGGAGACTCAACGGCTATAACAGATTGTGGGGCGACCGGTACAGGAACAAATTATGGTTGTTCGACTTTGGGATCCATATGTTCTAGAAAAAAAGTGACAGGATCCGGATCAACTTCCAGTTGAACAATGTCGAGTTCGGGAGGTACAGTCTCACTGATTGGATGGATTGTGTCCACGAGTAGCTGTGAGGACTCCGTCTCGAAAAAATTAGATGAACTAGGACTTGTAGAAACAACTTGAGCCGACTATGGTATATGTGAGGATGATGTCGCACCAGAGGTACTAATAATACTAGTTTTGGTAGAACAATGTTGCCTCTGCCGACCAGAAATGACTTTCGGTGGTAAAGGTGGTTTCAGTGCTATTCTATGTGAATGGAAGGGAAAGGGATGTTCTTCCACAATGACCGATTTATTTTATGACCAAAAACAAATAAACAAAATAAAAGAGTAATTCTAGGCAAAAGGTTTACCAAGTAATTGTGAACTGAATAATACCTCCTGGCGAACCAAGAAGTACGAGCAAGAAATCTCCCCGAATGTTGTGTTTGGTGTACCACAAATTACAAGGCAACTGACTCGGTTTACTATGGATGGATAGAAACCTGAAGTTTTCCTCCCAAATATACCCAAAGGTACGTGGAGGCCCAATTCTGTATTAGCATTGTCTAATGCGAAACCGCACAGTGAGAGCACCCCCTTATACTTTTCGTACTAGAACACCGCCCTATATACCCGAAGGTACGTAGACAAGCTCCGATATACTTCCGTACGTGGAGTGAGGTATCACACTCAGAATGTATCGCAGACAAGTTAATGACAGTTGCTATGTTTAACGACGTCGGAACACGTCTCTATTCTAGACCTTCTAAATTTTATCATTAATGTTCCAATGCTTTCTTAAGTAAATTGATGTAAATTTTAAGTTGATCTTGTTTAAAAAGTTTTCCTTTGAGGTTCACCGCATGATGTGATGGAAATTCCTAAAAATGAAAACTAAAATGATAACCAAACTTTTCAATTTTAGCTTTTTCAATGAAAACCCTAGCTACTAAGGGAAAGAGCAATCAATTTTAGAGCAAACAACAAAGATCACAAACTAAAATGCAACTTTCCTAACTTGTTCCTATGCAACGCACACAATTCACTATATGCACATGCATGTTTTTATTTTCATCTCCCTTAATGTGAATGTAAGAAAGGAAACTATATGCATCAAATCAAATAAAACAATTTTTTTCTTCTTTGAGAAACAAGGAATTTAACAACAATTTCTCTTTTAGAAAAAACGAAGAATGGAACTACAATTTTTCCTACAGGAAACGAAGAATTTAATGACAATTTCCTTTATGAAAACAAATGGATCTAATGCAGAAATAAAATACTTTAATTTTAATTTCCAATGATAAAGAAAAACACTAAAGAGACATTGAACAAATTTACTTTTCAAAGGAGGAAGAATCTGGAAAGTTTACTAGTCTCTAAGAGGTATTAGACAATTGAGAATACAACAAAAAAATGGCTGAGAATGATAGAAATGAAAAATTTGAATGGAATTTGGTTGGCTAAGGGGGCAATGTAGTCTCTAAGGGGAGACAGTGTGTTGCAGTGCACCCCTGAGTGGGAGACAGTGCACTGTGTCTTAACCAACAGTGCGTTGGGCGCAACAGTGATTGAAAATGCAAGCTACAAAACACACTTCTAATGCAATTATTTCATTCAAAAGTATAATAACTGAAATTATATGCTACTGATGAGGATTAGCAGAGGAAAAAACACCAAGAATGATAGGAAACTCCCTAGTGGAGTCGCCAATTTGTTATGCAGAATTATGATCTACAGATAAATCAAATTCCCTAAGTGTGGTGCTAGGCACTTAGAACGACAGATGAAAGACTTTGCTATCACTTTATATAAAATAATTAAATACATAGAACGATAGAAGAACCTACTTTTTGTCCAAGTGCTCCTTCTTCTCCTTTTGTCGCTTTTGTTGTCGCCTTCAATCCAACTTAGATCGTCAGATCGATTCCTGCAAACATAAAAAAAGAACAAAAAACAGACTGCAATATACAGATATCTACTTATCTTAATCACTCAAATTGATTAGATGTGAAACATATATATCATTCAAGAATCCATTGCATGAGGAATAGAAACATAAAGAGATACATATATGGGAAAATAAACAACAATATTTATTAAAGAGTAGAAGGGGGATGTTACAACCAATGATCGATTTGATGCCACCAACTTCAGCTTCATCCCAGTGTCATCACATCCAACATCACACCAGCATCATATCAGTACTTTCACTCTCTCAAATGAGAATCCAACAACATTTCTTTACCAAAATTCTTCCTTCCCTAGCACTAGGATTTGTGCTCAATTTATAGGGAAACTGATGGTATTTTCTCAATGAATGACTTTCTAATAATAGGAAAGACATGTTCCCAAGTATAGAGGTGTTAGATGGACACTTTGATTCGAAGCTTGACACATATGGACTCTTCTAGAAGGCACTGCTCATGTGGAGATTCCTGGAACAATGAGAAATACGCTCCCAGGTGACTAACACACTCTCGAATGTCAGGAAGTGCATTGCAGTGCACCCTTGAATGGAGGATGTTGCATATGCAATGTAGTTAGTCCCTTTAGAGGCAATGTTGGTGAGTTCATAAGTGTTATAACATATACTTCAAACCTTGTAAATCTTTCAATAGAAGCCATGAATTAATTGTTCTTTGCTTAGGGCATATAGCAACTGAAATTTAAGGGGATGATATACCCTATTCCATTGGTCCTGTGGATGATGTCCAGTTTGACCAAGTCATGGGGGATGATTCCCAAATTGAACTACAACATGCACTATCCCAATGTCAGAAATAACTGTAAATATCACTCCCTCGATCATCAAGTGGCCCAAATGTTACGGAAAGGCATAAAATATGTAAAATAAATGGAGTCGTCACCCCACAAAGTAAATTATCAGTTTTAAAAGGGACCTAGAGAGTGCGTCACATAAATTTCCCCATCAAAAACATAAAGGGAGTAATCACAATGGAGAATTCCAGCTTCTTGATTGTAATCGCACTCCCGCCCGATTTGAATTTGTAAACACCGATCCCCGAACTCCGACCACGGTGATTACCGAAAAAATTAGAGAGTTAGAGAGAACAAAGAACCAGTGTAATGGAGAGGAAGAATATTAATATTGGATGTTACTAACCCACAATGACACCGGTTGTCACCCCAGTTATTAACAACGAACCAAAATTTTGAAGCGTTCCTCCGTAAACTAACTACATCTAGGTAGTTAATATCGACAACAAAAACATAGAAAACCCCCAATGTTCCACCATTGATTGCAAACCAGAACCTCCAAACTCTTACAAGGCCGAGTGAATAGGAGGGAGAAGTTCCTTTTTTTTCCCAGTGAAGTGTCCAGGCCTTCACGTTCCTGTTTATCTAGATCAGATCCTCTGTATACCATACTCGTAAGAGATTCCCATAACCAATGGCCCATACTGACAAAACATACTGTATGCGAAGTAGAATGTCATTCCCCAAACAGAAACCACAGGAAGCTTACTTATTTTTCTATAGCACCATAGATCACCCTCTCTTCTGGCAACACCATTGCCAAAAGTTTCAGCTCCAAATTAACATGCCCGGATCCTTGCGGTCTCTCAGGTAGATCTATCCCTTACAGCTAGAGCCACATTTGCAACCAAAACCACACTCGCAATTTCCTCCCTTCCCATGGTGATCATTATCATGCAACTTAGCAGAACGATCTATCTATTACATGCACATATACCCGTGTAAACCGTGGATGTCTTGAATCAAAGCTAAAAGAATTTGTTTTCACATGATAGATTTTCTCAATGCAGTAAAAATATTTACAGAAACACGTGGTATCTCAAGTTCCATTGGAACTACACGATATATTTATATGGGTATTAATATTGGAGACGTCTATTTATATGTGTATTAATATTGGAGTCGTCTACTTCCATTTGAGGTTGTGAAATTGCATGAGGAATTTTCTCGGATGATTAAAAGTGGTGATTGGAATTCAGGCAAAAAAAACTTAAGAAATATTTAAGTAGTAGAGTTTGAATCATGTTTCTTATGGTGGAAATGGATTCAACACTATCAAAAATTTAGAGGGAACCCAAATCTTAAGTTTGATAACTATAACCTCAATTTAGAAAAATCTTTGCTTAATTTATTAATTTTTTTGCGAAATTTATATGATTTTAAGAGGAAAAAACGAGGGTTGGTTAAGACTACAACATTAATATTTGTGGAGTTATAGCTTTATGAATGTTAGCTATTAAATTTAACCAAGTACAAAATTACCCCAATACATTAATTAAGTTATAACTCCACAAATATCTTTTGCTCTTTTCTATACAGAGGATAATGAGATAAACCCAAAACTATAAATAAATAATAAGGTTGAGATTAATCTACTTTTCATCTTTTCTCACTTGAAAATAATATCAATATTTCTACAATGTATTACATCAATAACCTTTTGGAATGTGAATAATGTCATACCTGGATGAAGTTTTGGGAGAGCTACAGCAGAAAGTCCTTATATTGGGTGATGTTGAACTGCTTTCCCCTCATGGGAAACAAAAAGTCATTTTTTACAAAATCGTTGGTTCCTGCAGAAGAGAGAAATATGGCTTTTCGGATTATATGCGAGATGCCTTTTCCTCTCCCACCCACTCTCCCAAAATCACACTGTAATCTCTAAATTATTCCACCTCTTTCCACATTGGTATCACATACTACAACAATATGCTTCTCATCTTTAGTCATTATATACTCCAAGTTCCAAAAGCTTGAAATTTTATGAAAACATTAATATCTAAAAATAACTTACAGTGTGAATTCGAGACCAGAAAGAGCACCCGCATGATTCTTCCTTCCATTATAAGCATCGAACCTAATCCAAAGCTCAACACATCTGCTATATTGGATAAAACAAGACCTGCAAATAATATAGAAAACCATAAGGGTTCTGAGAATAATATTGTTAGCATATCTAGACTTAAATAGATCATAACCATTAGGACACGGTAATTACCTGAGAGAGAGTTGACACCCTAGATGCTCCAATCGATCTGTGAAGGAAATTAGAAGACTTGAGGACCCATATACCACTAGACAGAGAAACCATTTTAGTCGATTACCACCGAATTTAGAGCATTGGTAGGTACCTAAACCCTAACCAATGGATTCATGTGCACCAACGTAAGTTATGTGGAGGAATCACCTATAAAACAAAATAAATTGGCTCAAAACAAACCGATGAAGTAAACTATGAATTATAAGAATTATAGTAAGAGAACTCACCTGTAGCAAGTCTTAGTGAAGTATTACACGAGTGGAAGGCCCCTATGAGTAAACGCAAGGTGGATTTGTAACTAGCTGTAGAGCACCACCTTGAACTCACACAACAATATAATGATTGTTTCTGTCGAGGGTTTGGGGGAGAGTATACCCTAACCGTCCTTTGATTCATCAACACTATCGGATGGGTAACATGATCAACGATGTTGAGGTTTCCACTTGTTCAATGTACGCATTTCCAGGAGTCTCAAGAAGCTTCAAGAGAGTCAAATTCACCATTGTCGATCTAGGGTGGGATTTTCAATAACAACAATGTTTAATGTAATCTCATGTAATGGAAACATCAAGGTGTCATGATGTTAAATAGATGCAAGGTATCAATAATTTTTATGTGAGATCCTATCACCACATAAGTATGAGGATTATGTAACTTACTATTGAAAACTTTAATGAATATTTGTTATAATATTCAACATAGTTTCCAATTGCACATAATATCGATAGGTGAACAATATTTGAAGTAAAAATAAATAAAAATTACCTTAAGTTATTGGTTGTGTGGTTCGTTTGTTATGAAATGACCTTGAAGCATGTTACAATTGGTATCAGAGCGAGGTTACAAAGTTGAGGCCTGATTGGGAATTAGAGAATTAACAATAGTATTAAATTTTTCACAAAGGCAATAGAACAATATGAGAAGAGGAGTGGGAGTTGCTCCATAGAGGCGGCCATCAGCAAGGGTTGGGCATGGGCCTCATTGATGCAGGGGCATTAGGCACAAGATAGCTTTTGTACATAAATAAATGTAAAGGGGGGTCTCATGTTTTATTTCCCTATGAAATTATCCATAATTGAGCTAATTTAGTTAATTTGTAGAGGAAAATGTAACTGCCCGAATGATTAGTGGGCATAGGAAGAGACAGTCTGTCTCTGTCAGTCAGAGAGTTAGTATTGGAACTGTAGGAATTTGAAGAGTTTGTGAGTCATCGAGAAATTCGAATCGATTCATTGTAATTGATATAAAAATAAACCTTTGTGGCAGAGTCGATAGACCTGTAGAGACCTGCTAAGAGAACTGCATAGAGCTGCATAGGGGAGGAGAAGGGTCGATTGATTGAAAATATGGTCAAGTCAAGGCTTGTAAGTACTTCACTGTATGAATGTAGAATTCTTTCAATGGTATTGTGCATTTGTCGAGTTAAATATGGCGTGAATGGTTTCTGTGTCCCGATAACTAACTGTAGTATTTGGAATACATATTCGATAATTATGGTTTAATGGGGTCCTGTGCCTTGAAAGAGGAACCGGTCCCTTTCCTGAATTACTAGCCTCTGTGCGAGAGGTTCTAGCCTTTCCTGTAAATGTTGGATGTTAGTTTAACTCGGTATTAGAATTACCGGATGAATAAATTTGTGTGATAACCCTATGTGAAGGGCCATGCCGAGGTATTGATTAGTTGTGAGTCTCGGTGCTAACTGCATGATAGAACCCACGTTAAACACCATGATAGTGGATTGTGTGTCATTGAGCAGTGGTATGGCAACGTTATGGTCGAGAATCGCGTGTTATTGGACTCTGATGGTGATATAAGCCCCGTGATAGATTATGGGCGACTAAGTCATTTGAATTCCCTATGGAGTATGAATGAAGCAATCGTAAGAAGGGAAGAGGTGGAACATAACAAAACAAAGCTCGACGGAACCTGGAAGGTAAGAGGCGGAAACGTGACCAAATCGAACAGTAAAAGCAGTTTTATCGCACCGCCTTTGTAGGGTAAGCAGTATTTGAGAAATCAGCGCGATCCCATACACTGGGTGATGCATTTCCCCGAGCGATTTTGGAAAACCAATCTCATCTCGAGTTAAGATCATGAAATTAACTCGCGCGATATCCGTAGGATCATATGGAGCAATGTGACGTGCTCTCTGCCGTCAGATGTGGAAGGCCGTTAGCGCTGCACCCATGCATATACACATATTGATTGTCGCTGCCTAACTAAGGTTTGCGAGTTTAATAGAGGTATGTTTGGTGGCTTTCCATATTAACTGCTTATTTAAATTCATAAAATTCAAATGAAGGACGTGTGTGAGGGTTAACCATATCGTGATGCTCTAACATTGAACAGAGGCCGTGACCATAGATTGATATAGAACTGTATGTGAGTTGGATGACATCGTTTTAGATATGTGTAAGGGTTCTATGTGGTGTGGTTTCTTTATTGCATAGGCCTGGGGGCTTTTATAATCTTTGAAGGAGCTTCCTACAGCTAGAAGAGTTGCCAACGTAGAATAACGGAATGTTGTGAGATTGCCCGGACTGGGGAAATGTTTGAGCCATGAAATGTGAAGGCATTATGCACAGCTAGAGATTGAAAAGTCAGAGAAAAACGGGACTGTGGGTTTTACCCGCCATCAAGTGGTATCGGAGCTAGAATTGAATTAGCTCTTTGAAAGTTGACTTTTGAAATGCACATGTACTGAACAAAAAGGAAAAGTTGATGTTTAAATCTATTTAATAGAAAATTTGCAGATTTGATTTGACTGAATATGCAGTGAAGGTTGATAACTCATATTTCAAGAATCTGGAGTTGAAGACAGAGTGTCTTGAAGATTGCAGCAGGTAGAAATGCAGTGCAGATGAGAAAAGAAGCAAGATCAGTCAGGGATCTTGAGAGGTAAAATGATGAGCCTTATTTGAACTCTGGTTGGAAGGTATTGTTTTCAGAATACATAGTGCAAGAAAGTGAGGAAAGAATCTCAACAAGAATTAGATCACAAGCTTTGAGAGCAGTGATAGAAGAATCCAGTAAGGGATTTTGAGTGCAGAAAGAGTGTGGCAGAACATGGAATATTCCCAACAGAGGTTGGATGATAGAAGAACAGAGGTGTTCTTGAGAGAAGTTGTAGAGTGAATCCTAGAGAGCAGAAGAGAGTGCTCAGAGGGTTCCAGTAGAGAGGGGACCAATACTTGCCAAAAGCCGGATCCAGAGGAAGGGATTGGTGAGGTAAGTTACAGCAAGAGAGCTTGCTGTTGCAGAGTCTTAGTGCAGCTTGTGGGTAAAGAACTCCTAGAGAAGAAAATTGCTACTGAGAGCCATAGCAAAGATTGCAGAGACTGCATAGGTTCTAAGAGAAGCCACAGCAGAAGAGTGAGGGAAGATGCCATAGAAAATGGCATGAGGAAGAGACTCACTGATGAAGATTGGAGGGAAGTAGCTGAGATCATGGAGTAGTTCAACAGATTGAAACTGAGGATAGAAGAAAGCCAGAGAGTTGGTTGGCTCGTGAAGAAGAAGATAAAGTGGAAGAGGCTACAAAAGAAGAAAGAGAAAATGATAAATGCTCAGAGGAAGAAGGAAATAATCAGAGTGATTGATTATTTGGAGAAGGACTTGGAGACTGAAGCTTCAAGTGGGACCAAGGGGTCCAAGAGCCTTACATCTGACACATTTTGTATGTTTGCAGGAATAGCAGGTGGGAAAGAACAGACTGTTGATGTTGTCATTGAGAAGAATGGAGCAGCTACATGTTTTGAAGATGTCCATGCACAGTTGGATAAATACTTTGCCTTCCCACAGGTTGGAAGCAGAGGATATTTAGTTTATGATATTGACCGAAAGCTGGGGGTTGAACAACTTGGAGAAATTGAAGAAGAGAAGACTATTGAAGAATTTCTGAAGCATATGGAAGACTTGGAACAACAAGAAGATTTGTGTATGAGTGCAGGTGTTGATGAACGCAGTTCACATGATGGAACTGTGACAAATGAAGCTGACTGTTTCCAAGTAAAGTATGATGAGTATCTTTCAGATGAAGAACAGATTGAACTATTGCAACAAAATGAGTTCATTAATTCCTTATTTTATAGAAGAGACTGTTTCAATGAGGTTGATGATGATGAACTTGTCATTAATGCTGATAATGAAAAATTGCTTTTGTTAAATGGCCATGTGGAGAATGATGGACAGATAGCTGAAGTTTTTACAGAGATGGGAAGTCAGAATTCCATTCTAATGAAGGCTAAGGAGATAGTGACAACAGAAGATAGTGAAGAAGGGATGCCAAGATTGTGGCATGAATTAAGTGTTCTGGACCAGAGGACAGAACCACAGAGAGAAGGTGTTCAGATGGTAAGGACAGAGATGATTGAAGATGAGAGATTTCATTCCTATGAACTAGAGCAGAGAGGCATCCTTGAAGGGGATGGTGCAGAAAAGAGACTAGCTGACAGTCTCAAGATATGTTTGAAGATTTGGAATCAACATTCTGATGTGCTTATTAAGAAGAAAAAAAGATTGGGACAGCATACTGAGATGCTGGCACAGTAGAGAAAGGCTTTGAGGCCTTGTGAGTTTGATGATGACAATTGTTTAATGAATGCAGACCCTGTTGATGATGGAGATAAGTTGACAGCATGGAGCAGTCAATTGAAAGAGAAGGAGAATTCTGTGGAAGATTTTCAACGATGGAATGGAGAAATTGAGCTGCTAGAGAGTATGTTGAATCAACAGGATTCAATACAAGAAAGGAAACCTCAATTTCAGAATTGGGGGTTGCAGATGTGAAGAGACCATGGGATGAGGATAGAAAAGAATTGATGATTGAATCATCAGTTGTGACCATTGGGTCTTGGAGTTTTGGAATTAATGAATTGGTTGTGTTTACAAGAATGACAGAAAACAATCCATCTTTTAAAGTTGTTCTGAAAGGTGATGGACTGTTGCAGAAGGAGGAAAATGAGGCTATCATGCCTCCTGTGAAGGAACTTGTTGTTTCTACAAATGACAAGGAAAAGGAGTTGTTGCAGAATGAAGATGAGCAGCTGGAAGAAGATGAGGCAATCATGTCTCATGTGCAGAAGATTGTTGTTGTTGATAGCAGAGAAGCATTGGCTTGTTCAAATAGCTAAGAGGAGGTTGAAGAGAAGGCTGTATGGCAGATTGTTGGAGCTGCTACAGCAGTAGAGAACCAGAGTTTCACTCTGACAGAAGATGAAGATACAATGGCTAGAGAACTTGATTTGATTGCTGGAATCATTCAAGAAGAGGGAAGGCAATTGCTGAAGATTACCAAGACAGAGGAAGAAGATGCTGAAGCTGAGTTGCAGTATGGTGAAGATTTTTTTGGCCAAAGGAGGTGGCGAGAATGTTTGTAGAAAACCTCCAGAAGGGAGTGTGAAATGCCAGAATAGCAGCTTGGAGTGTTGTTGGAAGAATTGCTGGAACAACCAAAAAGATTGTATAAGTTTGATGTTTGTCTTGTGACTACAGATGTTGAAAGTAGGACTAAAGGATGTTTAGTCCAGAAGAATAGAAGAAATGAGGACGATGACTGGCAATTCAAATAACAGTTTGAAGATCTGTTGAAGACAAAGTGTAGATAAATTGTCATAGATGACAATCAACAAAATTTTTACTGTTGCAAAGAGGGTATGGATGATTGGGTGGTGAATAGGGCAACAGTAAGAGCTGAAGAAATAAGAGTGCAGTAAACAGAAGTGAGAGTCCAGTAGTCAGAGGAAATATTAGACAGAGAAATAGCATTGATAAGAGGGCTGATGATGAAG
The DNA here is from genome assembly GCA_034641835.2 of Pinus albicaulis. Taxonomy (NCBI): domain Eukaryota; kingdom Viridiplantae; phylum Streptophyta; class Pinopsida; order Pinales; family Pinaceae; genus Pinus; species Pinus albicaulis. Next base: position 507,597,584 of record CM076575.1, on the reverse strand, counting down.
ATGTCTGGGAAAAAGGCAACAACAAGGAAACAAAGAAATAACAGCACAAGCAAAGCAGACATAGGATGTAAAGGTGTAGCCTGTGGAAAGATGTAGCACAAGGTATGGAAGCCAGGAAGAATGCAAAAGAATAACACTGCAACAGATGGCCAGTTGCAGAACAAGGTGTGGGATCCAGGAAGACTAAGATGAAGCACATGATCAGGAGATCATGAACTATTTTAACCTGGGGAGTCTGATGCAGGGGCATTAGGCGCAAGATAGCTTTTGTACATAAATAAATGTAAAGGGGGGTCTCATGTTTTATTTCCCTATGAAATTATCCATAGTTGAGATAATTTAGTTAATTTGTAGAGGAAAATGTAACTGCTCGAATGATTAGTGGGCATAGGATGAGACAGTCTGTCTCTGTCAGTCAGAGCGTTAGTCTAATTTGGAACTATAGGAATTTGAAGAGTTTGTGAGTCATCGAGAAATTCAAATCGATTCATTGTAATTGATATAAAAATAAACCTCTGTGGCAGAGTCGATAGACCTGTAGAGACCTGCTAAGAGAACTGCATAGAGTTGCATAGGGGAGGAGAAGGGCCGATTGATTGAAAATCTAGTCGAGTCAAGGCTTGTAAGTACTTCACTGTATGAATGTAGAATTGTTTCAATGGTATTGTGCATTTTTCGAGTTAAATATGGCATGAATGGTTTCTGTGTCCCGATAACTAACTGTATAGTAGTTGGAATAAATATTCGATAATTGTGGTTTAATGGGGTCCTGTGCCTTGAAAGAGGAACCGGTCCCTTTCTTGAATTACTAGCCTCTATGCGATCGGTTTTAGCCTTTCCCATAAACATTGGATATTAGTTTAACTCGGTATAAGAATTACCGGATGAATAAAGTTGTGTGATAACCCTATGTGAAGGGCCATGCCGAGGTATTGACTAGTTGTGAGTCTCGGTGCTAACTGCGTGATAGAACCCACATTAAATGCCATGACAGTGGACTGTGTGTCATTGAGCAGTGGTATGGAAACGTTATGGTTGAGAATCACGTGTAAGTGGACTCCGATGGTGATATAAAGCCCTGTGACAGGTTATGGGCAACTAAGTCGTTTGAATTCCCTGTGGAGTACGAATGAAGAAATCGTAAGAAGGGCAGAGGTGGAACATAACAAAAGAAAGCTCGACGGAACCTGGAAGGTAAGAGGTGGAACCATGACTGAATCGAACAGTAAAAGCGGTTTGATCGCACCGCCTTTGTAGGGTAAGCAGTATTTGAGAAATCAGCGCGATCCAATACACTAGGTGACGCGTGTCCCCGAGCGATTTTGGAAAACCACTCTCATCGCGAGTTAACGATCATGCAATTAACTCGCGTGATATCTGTAGGATCATATGGATTAATGCGACGTGATCTCCGCCATCGGATGTGGAAGGTCGTTAGCGCTGCACCCATGCGTATACACATATTGATTATTGTTGCCTAACTAAGGTTTGTGAGTTTAATAGAGGTAAGTCTGGTGGCTTTCCATATTAACCGCTTATTTAAATTCATAAAATTCAAATGAAGGACGTGTGTGAGGGTTAACCATATCGTGATGCTCTAAAATTGAACAGAGGCCATGACCATAGATTGATATAGCATTGTATGTGAGTTGGATGACATCGTTTTAGATATGTGTAAGGGTTTTATGTGGCGTGGTTGCTTTATTGCATAGGCCTGGGGGCTTTTATAATCTTTGAAGGAGCTTCCTACAGTTAGAAGAGTTGCCAATGTAGAATAACGGAATGTTGTGAGATTGCCCAGACTGGGGAAATTTTTGAGCCATGAAATGTGAAGGCATTATGCATAGCTAGAGATTGAAAAGTCAGAGAAAAACGGGATTGTGGGTTTTACCCGCCATCACTCATCTAGAATCCCCTCCATAAATTTGGGTCCAGCTAGGCGAAATCACCCATAACACAAACATCCACTTGCTAGAAATTGTCCAACAACTGAGGGCTGATATGAAAAACTTGAGAGCTGATAACGAAAGACTAAGGATGGAACAAGAAAGGATTCTAAAAGATCTATCACATAGGTAAAACCAAAGGTTTATGAATCCCAACCTAGAGAATGGGAATAGATTTGAATTCAAAAACAAAGAGAGGAACATCCAGAGGTCGAAGGAGGTCAAAATGATAATGAAGAAGAATCAGAAAATGTGTCAGGAAGCAAGAAAAATAAAAGGCGGAAACTGGAACTCGAAGGGGAGTTTAAAAAAATTAAACCTCCAATGTTTGATGGAGAAACAAAAGAGGTCTTTGAAGCATGGTCAATTAACATGAATAAATATTTTCAGGTCTATGATGATGATGAAAATCTTAAGGATGGGTTAGAAATTTACCATTTGTAAGGGAAAGCCACCTTGTGGTGGGAAGAAATTAAACAAATTCAAGGAATTTACGAGTAGGAGGTGACATGGGACAACTTTAAGAACATTTTAAATATGACTACCTGACACAATTATTTTATGATGAGAAAGCGAAAGAGTTCCATGACTTGAGATTGGGACAAAAAAATATGGATGAGTTTACCACAAATTTTAGTTCACTATAAAGATATTTTCCTTACATTCAAGAGGATAAGGCCAAAGTGTAACGGTTCACCAAATGTTTACTAGCATTCATGAAAGAATGACTAGAATTTGACAACCTGAAAACAATGGATGAAGCCATCCAGAAAGCTTGAATTTGTTACTAGCAAATGAAATAGAAAGGGGAGTCCAACAAAGGTTTGAAAAACAAGAAAGGACATAGAAACTTCCAAAATACAAAGAATGTGAAAGTTACTTTGAACAAAGGATTATATAGGAAGAAAAAAAATGGACCCCTTGGGATAAATCAACAGAAAAATCGAACTCAAAATTAAAATAGACAGACAGAAGCATCGAGTAAGCTGAACTTAAATGAGTCATAGAAGCCTCATCTACAATGTTGGGGTCGTGGGAAGCTCCACTACTAAAAAAACAACCCTATCACACCAGGGGAGAACCAACTATTAATATTTCGGAAGAATCTATAGAAAGGGAAGTGGCAAGGAGTATACCACGAATAAACGTTGCATTAGAGGATCACCAAGATGAGTACCAGCCGACGATGGTGGAGTGTTGGAAATATGATGCAGAGTGTTGTCCTTGATGGCAACCCACTGAATGAAGATGAAGACATGAGATTGTTGACATATGTTGTCCTTGATGGCAATCCACCTGATGAAGTTATTCTTGACTTGATGGACTTGGTAAATGATGCAAATCTGATGTGATAGAGTGTTGTCCTTGAATGGAAACCTACTTGATGAAGTTGTGCTTGATAGAATATGTCTTGATGAATCTGTTTAAAGATGTAAATCTGATGTATCTACAGAGAGTACAGAAGGTAATGAAGAAAGGAATTCAATATGTGCTAGATCTATGATGAAAAGAGTATGTCTCGAGGCATGCGAGGATTTGTCTGAGAGAAGTCGCCGCACACGCGAAATAACGTGCCAAGTCGCGTATGGGAAAAAAGCGCTCATAAGGGGTGCAAAACTTGGGGGGTAACCACCATGGTATTGACCCATTGTATTGAGTAATGATTCGTCTATGTGACCCCGTCTAGGAATACCATCAGAAGTAATGTGGTTTTGGCTCATGGTATTGAAAAAGGGTAAACCTATATAAAGAGAAGAAATTCATTGTGCAAAAGAGGTGCGTGTGGGTGCAAGATGTCTGAGCTTGAATGAATACTTCTCTCTAAAGTATATCTGAATGGAAAGGGTTACAGTTGAATGAAAGATCTAAATGTATGATGCACCAATGAAGAAATGATGAAGAAGGAAATCTAGATCTGGAATGTATTTTCATTTGCTAGATCTGTTTATGGAATGTTTAGATCTGAAATGAGGCGAACATCTGTCTGAAGTAAAGGGTTAAATCTGTGTGATGTATCTGTTCTGAAGAATTGCAATGACCTAAATGTCTGAAGAACCATATGCTAGTTTGGCGCAGAAGAAGCGCATATATACGTGACTTCGCTGAAGATAAAGCGCGTATGCGCAGTGAAATTAGTTCTGTAATATGTACAGAAGTATACGCGGGTTTGTATGGTAAAAGGTGTGTATATACGTGGTATCAGTGAAAGGAAACCCATATACTGCTTCAGGTATTACGCGAGCATGAATCGCGAGGCTGTCGTCTGGTCTGTTTTGTGTTGCGCTATACGTATTCTACGATTGGACGCATGTATTTGGGTTTGGTTGAATGATGGAGCTTAAATATGTGGAGTGGGTCCAGTCTGAAAATATGATGAAACGTGGCCTGCAAGTTGTGTTCTAAAGGAAGCTTTGGATCCAGTGTGAAAATTGATGAAACTTGGTCCATGGAGGTGCTGAGGGTTGTAGCTCCCTTCCAGGTGAGGCTGGTAAACGAGATCAGGGGGTCGTAGCTCCCTTCCAGGAGAGGCTGGTAAACGAGTCAGGGGGTTGGAGCTCCCTTCCGGGGAAAGGCACAGTGGCAATGGGGCAGTGCATGCGTCTTTGGTAGGGGCTCACTTAACACATATGTTGTAAGATGTTTCCTCTATAATAAAATATTGAAGGCTGAGCAACTGTAGCAGTGGTTTTCTCCCGACTTGGGTTTCCACCTAAAAATCCTGGTGTTCATGTGTGATGCTTATGTGTGATGGTTTGTTCTGTTCTTACTGCACATGTTTACTGTTTATAGAACATCTAATGAATGAATGATGGAATGATATAACTGAAGAACTAATGGCATAGTTAGATCTTTGTGTATACGCGAGTTTCATGAAGGATATCTGTGTGTATACGCTAGTTGGCTTCAACAAAGTAGCGTATGGGTTTTAGAGCATGAAAAAGTAAGGGTTTAGCTTTCCTAAATGCGATTCAACCCCCCTCTCGATGCTACAACAATTGGTGTCGAGGAGGAGGCTCTTTGCGGCTTGATCGCTTGAAGAGATACGCATCGCAGTACGGAAGTCTTGAAAGGCCAATGTCACTAAAGGCACGCTTTGTTCAATGGAAGCAATACGTGTGGTACGGAAGGTACGAGGCAAAAGCATGTACGCAAAGTCTTGGTGCAGATGTATGGGCAATCGTGGAAGAAGGTTATCAATACCCGGCAAGTATTCCTACCGATGCAGCAGAAAGGAAGAAGTATGGAACCAATGCCAAAGCAGTGAATGTCTTATTGGGAAGCATGTCTGAATCAGAATTTGCTAAAGTAATGCAGCTACATTCAGCAAAAGAAATATGGGACAAAATCATTATAAGCTATGAAGGAGACACAAAGGTAAAAAGTGCAAAACTCCAAACTCTTAGAATTGAATATGAAAATTTGAAGATGCATAGTGATGAGAGTGTTGCCAGTTTCTTTCTTCGTCTGGATGATATTGTAAATTGAATGAGAAATTTGGGTGAAACCATAACTGATACTACTCTGGTGGAAAAGGTCTTAAGATCCTTGACTTCAAAATTTGACTCTAAAGTTTCGGCTATTGAAGAAAGGCAAGATCTGCAAACTCTTTCTATTGTTCAATTGCATGGTATTTTGACTGCTTTTGAAATGAGACAAGGAGGTCCTTCCCAAATCAGAGAAGCTGCTTTTAAGGCATCTACAAAAGGAAAGGAAAAGGAAGTTGTCAAAGAATCCAGCTATATATCCGATGAAGAAGAAGCGAATTTCGTGAGAAAGCTCCAACTAGGTACTGGAAGATTCAAAGGTAAGCTTCCCTTCAAATTTTTTGAGTGTGGAAAAGTTGGTCATTATGCTGCTAAATGTCCTTATAGAGAAAAGCATGGTAAAGAGAAACAATTTGAGAAGAGAAAGAGTTATTATGCAAAAGAAGATGATGATGAAGTGTCGAGTGAAGATGAAGAAAAATTGAGCGCGATGAAATTTATAACGGCAGAAGCAGAAAACTACACAAAACGAGGAAATATCTACAGAAAACATGTATGTGAGAAATTGAAGAAGATGGTCGGAGGTGGTGATTAGAATTGTGATAATCTTCTTGTACTGTTAATGGTATAGACTTCAGTGAAAGTAAAGTTATAGATCTTGAAGAAGCTCTTAAGATTAAAGTTGAAGAACTACAAAGTTCATCTAATAAGCAAGAAACTATCTACAAAGAGATGATCTATCGATAGAAAAAAACAAATGAAAATGTTTGAATGGACGAGTCAAGTGGACAAGAGCAACGGGTTGAAAAATCACGTCCGATGATTAAAAAGGCCCAAAGCCGAAAATCAACGATCTAAATGCAGATCTCGAAAAATCAAGCAAGAAGAATGAAGGTCTTGAAGCTGGAATCATCTCTCTACAAGCGTATCTTGAAGCATCAAGTAAGAAGAATGAGGAACCTCTACAATCATTTGAAAAGGAAGGGCTTGAAGCAGAAATCATCTCCCTGAGAAGGCACCAGATGATAGAACAAAATACGAACCAAAACTGGAAAAACATGTCTGCAGAAATGATATAAAGCATCAAATAAGAAGAATAAAGAACCCCTGTCATTTGAAAAGGAAGGCCTTGAAGCAGAAATCATCTCTCTAAAAGAAGATCTGGAAAAATCAAATAAGAAGAATGAAGAGCTGCAACAAACATGTGAAGAAAACGAAAATTGGTTGAAAGAAGAGATTCTAAATCTGAAGGATCAAGTAGAAGATGGAAGAAGGAAAGAAGAAAGCATGACAAAGCAATGTCAAGCCTTGGAAGTTGAGGTAAACATTCTCAAAGGTAAATTAGAAGAAAAGGTTAGACTTTTGAGGTTTCAAGATAGTACTAAGATTCTGGATAATATTCTTAGTAGTCAAAGGTCTCCTTCTATCAAACTTGGTCTTGGTTTTCATGAAACTGTTAAAGGAGAATCTAGTTCACAAGGAAGTGCTAAAGATTCAAAGGAAATCAATGCAAAACTTGAAGTGTTGAAAGAGACAAAAGGTCAACTGATATAGTTCTCAAGGATATCATTCAAAATTAATAGATATTTCAAAATGTCATGATGGCATGAACGTGGCGGTAGAACAAAATATTTCGACACAAAACTACTTCGGATCCTACATGAAAAGGTACTCTGGTTTTGTCGAGGGATGTTTGTTTTTTCATGTAACAAATATGGACATAAAGCAGCTGATTGTAAAAGGAGGAAGATTAGAAATACTCATTATGATTCTTATGCTTATTTCTCTGGACACATGAGATGTTATTCTTGTAACAAGTATGGACATGTAGAAAAGGAATGCAGGTTGAACAGATCTGAGAAAGTGGACAATTTTCAGTACACAGTTAGGAAGTTCAAGCAAATTTGGAAAAATAAGGAGGACCAGTCAGAAACGTAGGGAATACTGACCCTACTACAGTCATCCGCTTCTGAAGCTTACTTCTCTTATTGACTGCAGGAATGATGTGGGATACATTATGAGACTTAGTAATGTATCGTCACAGGGGGAGAAATGTATGATGACTCTCATGGTTGATTTGATTATCCTGGTTATATGTATTTCTGACAGAGCATCTGATATGAAGAAGACAGGTACAGGAAGTACAAGTTCAGGGGGAGATGAAGGAATGTGAAAAATTTCTATGCTTCACTTTCCATATGTGGGTTAGATGAACAAAAGTCGTGTATACACGCGAGTTATAGCTGACACAGTCGCGTATGCATTTATGATAAGAGGATTGGGATGACAGCTGTAGATCAGGAGCAGAGGTTCAGGGGGAGCATCAGTCTGACTATTAATAACTGTATTATTGACTCTGTATCAGCTTATTTTCTCAGTTCTAGATAATGATGATATGATACTTGGTTTCTTATGTTAAAGATCATGGATGTGCCTGGATTGCTTCTTGATGAAGAGTATTCGTTGCTGAGATGAAAGTCTTATAATTCAAATATAAGGACAGATCATACAGAGATTGTTGCTGATGACTTGGTATATGGTTTATTATGATGAGATTTTGAGCCCTGTTTGCTGAAATTTATCTTGTGTGCTCACACATGGATGAGTTGGAAGTCGTTTGATTCAGAAATAAGAATAGATCATGCAGAGTTTGTTACTATGGTTGAGATCTTTTCCCTACATATGTTACTTCATGTTAAATCTTAAAGATCATGGTAATATTGGACCACATGGATGATTGACACATATTTGAAGATGTTTTTCTGGTATGATAATTTCTCTTGGAAAGAATGTATTGAAGCTGCAAGAATCTGATGGCTTGGTTACCAATGTGCTTATGCTACAACCATTGGATGACGCTTGAAGACACAACTACACTGTTCTATCTATCTGTATTCCAGGGAAGCATTCAAATATCTCAAAAAGAAGTTGAACATTGTCTATTTCTCACAGAGGATCAGATCCTGTTAAAATATAGAAGATGGTATTGGATACGCGGACTTCCTGAAACACAGTCGCGTATATACGCGAGTTCATGCACATAAAACCGCGTATGTCTGTTTGCTGACAAATTTCTGTTTGGGGTTAGTTTTCTTCAGCACAGCTGCAGTGCTGTTTGGTATCTCTGATACTGTTTGGTATCTCTGGTGGTGTTCCAGTTCTCATAATTCTATATGTTTTGATAAAGTTGCCTTGATGATTTGTTGGTGAAAGTGTTCAGGATGCACAAACTAATGGGGAGCCTTAGTCATATGGAAAGGATGCTTGGATGCACAGATTCAGGGGGAGCATTAGCTTTGCTGAGTATAATGCATTGTTGGCATTATGATGGTTCTGAAATATGTTCTCTTTCTTGAGGACTTTATGGTGTTGGTCATAAATGGTCATATTTGTATTTTGATGAAAAGGTCTTGTTGAGACCCATGATGTAAAATTGTAATATTCAGTCATGTAAGGACTTGTCAAAGTTTGTAAACCCACTTGGTTGGGTAGCTGAGTCAAATTTTGTAAACCCACTTGGTTGGGTAGTTGAATTGAAATGTGTAAACCCACTTGGTTGGGTATTTGAGTCTCATATGTAAATCCACTTGGTTGGATCTTTGATGTAAGTATGAGTCCTTGGTGATAGGAAGGTCATAGAGTCATGTACTTCATTGAAACATATGGATGAATTTTCAGCATGAACTCAGGAGGAGCATGATAATTTCAGTGCGCATGAGGAGAAAAGGGGGGAGAGTGTGTTGGTTTTGATCCGCCCTTTGCCCTTGATGTCAAAGGGGGAGAGTGACATGGTGTTTGAATGAAGAGAAATAATGGTGTCAAAGAATGGGGAGAGTGACATGGTGTCATTGTATTCTTAATGTACCTATCTGTTGTGGTGATCAAACACCATCGTGGTTGCCATCAAGTCCAAAGGGGGAGATTGTTGGCAATATGATGCAGAGTGTTGTCCTTGATGGCAACCCACTGAATGAAGATGAAGACATGAGATTGTTGACATATGTTGTCCTTGATGGAAATCCACCTGATGAAGTTATTCTTGACTTGATGGACTTGGTAAATGAAGCAAATCTGATGTGATAGAGTGTTGTCCTTGAATGGCAACCTACTTGATGAAGTTGTGCTTGATAGAATATGTCTTGATGAATCTGTTTAAAGATGTAAATCTGATGTATCTACAAAGAGTACAGAAGGTAATGAAGAAAGGAATTCAATATGTGCTAGATCTTGATGAAAAGAGTATGTCTCAAGGCATATGCGGATTCGTCTAGGAGAAGTCGCGTATGCACACGGGAAATAACGTGCCAAGTCGCGTATGGGCAAAAGCGCTCTTAAAGTGAAAAACCAGAGGTAACCACCATGGTATTGACCCATTGTATTGGGTAATGATTCGTCTAAATGACCCCGTCCAGGAATACCATCGAAAGTAATGTGGTTTTGGCTCATGGTATTGAAAAAGGGTAAACCTATAAAGAGAAGAAATTCATTGTGCAAATCATGAGTGCGGGTGCAAGATGTCTGAGCTTGAATGAATACTTCTCTCTGAAGTATATCTGAATGGAAAGGGTTATAGTTGAATGATAGATCTGATTGCATGATGCACCAATGATGAAATGATGAGGAAATCTAGATATGGAATGTATTTGCATTTGCTAGATCTGTTTATGGAATGTTTAGATCTGAAATGAGGCGAACATCTGTCTGAAGTAAAGGGTTAAATCTGTGTGATGTATCTGTTCTGAAGAATTGCAATGACCTAAATGTCTGAAGAACCATACGCTAGTTTGACGCAGAAGAAGCGCGTATATACGCAGTTTCGCTGAAGATAAAGCGCGTATGCGCAGTGAAATTAGTTCTGTAATATGTATAGAAGTATACGCGGGTTTGTATGGTAAAAGGCGCGTATATACGCGGTATCAGTGAAAGGAAAGCGCGTATGCAAACTAGGGTTTGCTGAAGCATGGGGTATGAAATGTCTGATCTGTTCTGCTGTGTTGCTGCTATCTGTATTCTACAGTTCTGAGTTGTCTGTTTCAGTTTGGTTGAATGATGGAGCTTAAATATGTGGAGTGGGTCCAGTCTTAAAATATGATGAAAGGTGGCCTACAAGTTGTGTTCTAAAGGAAGCTTTGGATCCAGTGTGAAAATTGATGAAACGTGGTCCATAGAGGTGCTGAGGGTTGTAGCCTTCAGTCAGGGGGTTGTAGCTCCCTTCCAGGTGAGGCTGGTAAACGAGATCAAGGGGTCGTAGCTCCCTTCCAGGAGAGGCTGGTAAACGAGTCAGGGGGTTGGAGCTCCCTTCCAGGGGAGGCTGGTAAACGAGCGCAGGTGGGTGCCTGCGTGCTGGTCAAGTCTGCGCCAGCACATATGTTGTAATATGTTTTCTCTATAATAAAATATTGAAGGCTGAGCAACGGCAGTGGTGGTTTTCTCCCGACTTGGGTTTCCACCTAAAATCCTGGTGTTCATGTGTGATGCTTATATGTGATGGTTATTAAATTCTTCTTGCACGTGTTCTTGTTTATTGAACATCTAATGAAAGAATGATGGAATGATATAAGTGAAGAATTAATGGCATAATTAGATCTTTGTGTATACGCGAGTTTTATGAAGGATATCCGCGTGTATACGCTAGTTGGCTTTAGCAAAGTAGCGTATGGGTTTTAGAGAGTGAAAAAGTAAAAAGTTTTAGCTTGCCCTAAATACTGATTCACCCCCCCTCTCAGTATTTTTCCCAACATGGAGTTCGAAGGTAAATTAACTAACCAAACTATTTTATTTCAATTGACCCTGGTGCAAGTTTGAGTTATATTAACCCAAAGGTAGTTGAGTTATGCCAGCTGTAAAGTGTTAAATTTAAAAACCCCTGGCTAGTACAATTGGCTACCAGTGCAAAGCGAAGAGTGAACGCCATAATAGAGGAATCATTTGTAGAAATTATAGGTCAGTAGATTAAGGTGTCGCAAAATATATTACCTTTATGATCTTATGACATGTTAATTGGTATGGACTGATTTGAGAGGTATTGGTCCTTATTAAACTGTAAGGAGAATACTGCCAATTTTCTAACTAAGGCAGGGGATAGGTAAGATATACAAGGTATTTAAAGGGATGTAAAGTTGCAACCTATTACAGCTAATCAGTTATATAAATGTATACATAAGGGCTGCCAAATTTACGCGGTGTAAGTGGGGTACACCAACTCTAAAGACAATATGACAACTTTAGACAACCTACCAGCAATACAAGAATTTTATGACATGTTTTCGGAAGAAATTTTGGTGTTGCCGCCAAAGAGGAACATAGATTTGACAATAGAGTTAATTCCAAGAGAAACCACGGTATCAAAAACTCCTTACCGCATGAGTATTCCTGAGTTAACGGAATAGAAAATATAGTTGCAAGAGTTGCTTGATAATGGATACATTCAACCAAGTATATCACCCTAGGGATCCCCAACGTTATTCGTGAAAAAGAAATATGGTATTTTCCAATTATGTATTGATTATTGACCACTGAACAAATTTACTATTAAAAACAAGTACTTTCTACCAAGAATCGGTGATCTATTTTGCCAAGTGAAAGGCGCTATTATATTTTCAAAGATTGCTTTGTGTTCAAGGTACCATCATATCAGAATTAAGGATGAAGATATCTATAAGACAACATTTTGAACCCACTATGCTCATTACGAGTTCATTTTTCTACCATTTGGCCTTACCAATACCCCGAGAACATTGATGAGTTTGATGAATGGTATTTTTCATCCTTATCTGGATAAGTTCGTTTTTATTTTTATCAATGATATTCTAATCTATTCAAGAAACCTGGAGGAGCACGAGGAACATCTTCGGGTAGTGCTACAGACCCTAATAGAGATTTGGTTTTATGTTAAATTCAACAAATGTGATTTCTTCAAGGAACAAATTCAATACTTAGGGAAAGTTATATCCTCTGAAGGTCTAGTTGTGGACCCTGAGAGAATCATAACTATTATGAACTGGTTTGTTCCCAAGAGTGTTCCAGATATTAGATCTTTCATGGGGCTGCCTAGGTATTACAGTCGCTTTATTGAAGCATTTTCTATAATTTCCTACCCCATAACTTCCCTACAAAAGAAAGGAATAATGTTTATGTGTATGAAAGCATGTCAACACAGTTTTGAAAAATTAAAGTATATGTTGACAACCGCCCCCAAACTAAAAATTGTGGTAGAGTCATAGCCTATGAATCTCGCAAGCTTAAAGAGCATGAGCATAGATATTCGGCCTATGATCTATAGTTAACTACAATTGCTCATGCCCTCAAGGTTTAGTGACATGACCTACTAGGGAAGATATTTTTGATGATGACAGATCATAGTATTCTAACCAGTTTTTTTAAGAAACCTAATTTAAATTCTCATCAAGCTACATCGGCCGTGTTTCTAAGTGAGCTTGATTTTGATATAAAACATCTAAAAGGAAAGGAAAATCATGTGGAAGACGCACTAAGTAGAAAATTCCACTGTGTGTATGAAATCACCTATAGTCAAGTGGAATTTGGTTGTTGTGGACAATTTAAGGAAGCTTCCCTTAGAGATCCGAATTACAAATTTTTGTGGCAGCAAAGTAAACATATGTAAAATTTTGGACAACAGTCTGATTATGAAATAATTACCATAATTTATTAACCTTTAGAGTTAGAATATATGTTCCAAATGAGTTAGTTGTTAAGAAATTTTTATTGGATAAATTCCATCGGAGCCCGTATGTTGCTCATCTTGGTTAGCAAAAAATATTCTCTGCAGTCAAGAAGAATTATTTTTTTCCAAGTAAGAGGAGGGACATTATGGAATATCTAGCTAAGTGTCTAGAATGCCAGCAAATTAAAGTAGAACACCACCACCGAGCTGGGTTACTCCATCCATTGCCAGTGCTAGAATGGAAGTGGGATACTATCACACTAGATTTTATAAAGGTTTTGCTCAGATCCAAGAAGAGAAATGACTCGATTATGATGGTGGTGGATAAGTTGAGCAAAGTATCCCATTTTATTCCCATAAAATCCTCATACTGAACTGTTCAAATTGTTGAAATATTCATGAGAGATATCTTTCGGTTGCATGGGATACCAAGAGTAACAATTTATGACAGATATATAAAGTTTACATATGCATTCTGGAAGTCTCTCTTTACTGGATTAGGTACCTCATTAGGTGATCAAGTCCTTAATGGAAAAATTCTCAAAAAATTAGTTTCTCAGAAATGGTTCAAACCAAGATGACAGGAAAGAGCTTGGAAAGACGATCCTGTAGCCACGAACGACACTCAAATCCGTTACTGTATGGAGGAGATATTGCATTTTGAAATCGCCCAATAACCTCTAATGCTGAATGGGTTCATGATTTTAATGTGGAGAAATATTTTTAATATATTAAAGTTTAATTAATGTTTTATATATATTAAAAATTTAATATTTTATTTGATTTAAAAAATCATATATTATATTAATATTTTTTATATATTAAATATTAATTAAAAAATATATATATATTAATTATATTAATTAAATTCCATATTAGTTTTAAAAACCCAAATGTCCAAAGTTAAACCATGTGGCAACGTTTACATTCAAATGTTATAAGGTTTAATATATAACAGGTTAATGTTATAAGGTTTAATGTTATCCGTTAAAGGCATAACGTAATGTTGAAGTTAATGTGGGTTTAAAGCACATGTTTTAAATGGAGCGGAGTTTAAAAAACCTTAGGACCCCCCTATCCACGTGACCCTTGTCAGGTCCGTGGGCCAAGTGCAGAATCAGCGGTTAAGTTTAAAGTGGTTGCGGTCACATATAACAGGCGGAGGTTACGTTGGTTTTAAATGCCAACGTTGATACAAACGGTTCGTTCCAACATTTAATCCGAACGGTGCGGCCACATGCACCACTTGAAATTTAATGTCACAACCAACATTGTCCTTAAAGTTAGCACCGCTTCCTCCATTTTAGGCGGAACTCCAATTTTATCCGCAGTTAACTAAAGTTGGCCCACTTTTTGTGGGATTTTTGCATAACATTGGGCAAAAACTTCAGTTGACCATAACTTTGGCTAGGAAAGTCCAATGGGGATGTTTTTTTTTTTTTTTCTAGGGTATTGAAGCATTCTGAAGCTGTTGGAACAGGTTTCAAAGCCATCAGGACACTCTATCAGTGATTTTATCAGCGAATTTTCTTGTGGAGCCACTAAGGCTATGGGAATGATCAGTTGTAGTGGACTATGTTCATCTGTTTGAGGTGAGTGAATAGTCAATTTTTACTGTTTCCAACACTCTGATTCTTATTTTGTAGCTAATTTCTCCCTTTGAGGCTTTCTTCATGGTGTAATACTTATTTTGAGCATTAATGAAAGAGGGAAAAGCCTATTTGGAGGCTTTTGGACCTAGCAGAGGTAGCCCAAAAGAGGGTTGAACTGCTTAAAAAAATGCTTATTTTTATGCTGTGCATTTTGCTGATTATTTCCAGAGTTTACTACATTAAACGGTCATTTTTAATAAGTCCACTTTTCACAATGAGACTTATACAGTGAACAAAACACATTTGTTCCACTTCAAACCACATTACTTCCATTGCAGAATACTTGAAATTGTTTATTCACACATAAAAATTGGTTAATGAATACTTTGCAAACAGAAACAAATACTTTCATTGACATATCGTTTTAGTGTTTACTTTATATTTCTTTAGGCAGAGCTAGTAAGAGGGCCAGAAGCTTCCGGTTTCATCCTTTCTAGTAAAGGTGAAATAACTAGTAAAAGCCCCTACCGTCTATCTCTGTATAAGAAATATTTTGTTCACACATTTCAGATCAGATTGGTATCAAAGCTCTAGGTTTTGCTCAAGATTTTGTGAATTTCGTGCAAGTAAATTGTGTTGTTCTACAAATTTGATGCTTACTAGGCTGAAATTTAAAAGAGGGGAAGGACAATTGGTTAGAGAACAAGATAATCCTCAACCAAGGAGGGCTAGGGTGCCATTATCTCCACCTTCCATTTCATCCTCATTAGCCTTAGAATTAGCCACAAACATGTCTTCAAGAGAAGGATAAGTACATGAGGAAATGGATCCCAAGGAAGAAGAAAGAGTTTTTAGAAAATATTTCTTGGACATGACTGAGATGGTTAGGATCCTATACTAGGAGAGAAATGATAGGTTTGCTGGAGAAGGGTCTAGAAACCAAAGAGAAGAAGGAGATTCTTCAGGAGGGAAGAAAGACAATGAGAAGTCTAAGAAAGGGAATGGAGGAAATGGTGATTCACCATCTCCATTGTCATCCTCTTCCTCCACATCATCCTCTTCCACTTCTGTTAATTAGTCACACAAAACAAAAACATCTTTTAGAAATCCTTTGTTAAAGCTTGATGTGAAGTTTGAGTTGCCGATGTTTAATGGTGATGTGAATGCAGAAAAATTGGATAACTGGATTAGACAATTGGAAGTCTATCTAAGAATTCAGAATTTGCATGATGATGACACAAAAATCCAATTAGCCTCATTGGGAATGGATGGAGCAGCTTTGGTTTGGTGGGAAGCCAAGACCAGAGAGGAAATTAAGAAGCATGGTAAGATAACTCTAACTTGGAATGAGTTTATTAATGCTATTAAGAAACAGTTTTATCCTCTTGCTCATATTCAGAAGGCAATCATGAATTGGCAAAATTTTAGGCAACTTAAGGGTCAAAATGTGCAATATTATACCCAAGAGTTTAGAAGGAGAGCACTTCTACTTGGGGTAGACTTACAAAGTCAAGACACCTTGTTAAAATACATAGGAGGTTTGCACAATTACCTTCAACATACTATTCTAATGTTTAATCCTACCAGCTTAGATGAAGTCTGTGTGCAGGCTACACATTTAGAAGCTAGAGGAAAGAATACTTTTGATGAGGATAGTAATTTCAAAAACAAAGGAAAGAAAAGAGTTGAAAATTCAAGAAAAGACAAAGGAAAGTTATTTTGCAAGAACTGTTCAAAGACAAGTCATGATGAAGATCATTGTAGGAAGCTTCATCCTGAACTGAAACCAGAAAAATACAAGAACAAAAACAAGACCAAAGAAAAGGAGAAAACTGTAGCAACAGTTGAGTAAGACTTAGGGTCAAACTCAGGAGATGAGACAAAAAGTATAGCCATGGTTTTAAAGAACATTAAGGGGAAAGAAGTGGTGCAAGACACAACTCCCAGTTCTAGCTCTTTGAATTGTCACAAAGATACTCATGAAGAAAAGAGGAAGATAGAGCTCTTCCATGTGAGGGTAATTTCATAACATACCAAAATTGACACACTATTTGACAGTGTGTCAGAAGAAAATCTTATATCTGAAGACTTGGTCAAGCAACTTAAACTTGAGACCATTCCACATCCGAAGCCTTATCCACTTGGATGGATATGCAAGGATGCAAATTTGAAAGTCTCAAGAAAGTGCATATTGCGCTTTGCAATAACTGCACACTTTATTGACACAGTGGAACTTGATGTGGTGCCGCTTGATATCTTAGGTATTGTTTTGGGAAGTCCTTACTTATTTGACAGGAAGGCCATCTTTCATCACCATGAAAACAAATATCACTTGTTCAAAGATGGTAAAGAGTACATTGTGAGATCACACAAGAAGAAGCTGAAATCTTCTTTACTCCATGCAAGTCAATTGAAAAGACTAGTTAATGCAAGTCAAAGTCTAACTTTGTTAATGTTGAAACGAACAGATTTTGAGCATTCACCTTTTTATGATGTTGCTAATGATTTGTCTCAGTTTAATAAAAGTTTGTCTTTGAAAGAAGATGATGTTATGTTGCACAAATTACCTTTTGGATCAGCCAATGCAGTGAATGAAGTGTCAAAGCAAAGCAGTTCAAGCAAGGAGGACACACAATTCAACATGGGAAAAAGTTGGTTTCAGAATGGTCGAATTCGCCATGGGAACAGTTTGCAAGGTGAAAGTTATTTTAAGTCTTCTTGGAAGTTTGATCAGTGTAGAAATTTTTTTTTTCTACAGATTACAATTGTTGTTCTGCAAATTTTAATAATTTGCATCATGACTGTCAATCTTAGCAATGGTCGATCAATTGATTCCAGAGACAGTTTATCATTTCCTCAAAAGCTCCATTTGATGAAATCAGGTAGATTTCAGTTATTTAAGGGTGGAAGAGTGGAGAATCAGTCTCCACATTATCAGTTTCACTAGTCAGAGATCTTTTGGGGTCCAAAGCTTCCCATTTGGGAGGCGTGATCAGGTGATCAAGTCCTTAATCGAAAAATACTCAAAAAATTAGTTGCTCAGAAATGGTTCAAACCAGAACGACGGGAAAGAGCTCGGAAAGACGATCCTGTAGCCGTGAATGGCACTCAAATCCGTTACTGTATGGAGGAGATATTGCATTTTGAAATCACCCAATAACCTCTAATGTTGAATGGGTTCATGATTTTAATGTGGAGAAATATTTTTAATATATTAAAGTTTAATTAATGTTTTATATATATTAAAAATTTAATATTTTATTTGAATTAAAAAATCATATATTATATTAATATTTTTTTATATATTAAATATTAATTAAATATATATATATATATATATATATATTAATTAAATTCCATATTAGTTTTAAAAATCCAAATGTCCAAAGTTAAACCATGTGGCAATGTTTACATTCAAATGTTATAAGGTTTAATGTATAATAGGTTAATGTTATAAGGTTTAATGTTATCTGTTAAAGGCATAACGTAGTGTTGAAGTTAACGTGGGTTTAAAGCACGTGTTTTAAATGGAGCGGAGTTTAAAAAACCTCAGGACCCCCCTATCCACGTGACCCTTGTCAGGTCCATGGACCAAGTGCAGAATCAGCGGTTAAGTTTAAAGTGGTTGCAGTCACATATAACAGGCGGAGGTTACGTTGGTTTTAAATGCCAACGTTAATACAAACGGTTCATTCCAACATTTAATCCGAACGATGCAGCCACATGCACCACTTGACATTTAATGTCACAACTAACGCTGTCTTTAAAGTTAGCGCTGCTTCCTCCATTTTAGGTGGAACTCCAATTTTATCCGCAGTTAACTAAAGTTGGCCCACTTTTTGTAGGATTTTTGCCTAACATTGGGCAAAAACTTCAGTTGACCATAACTTTGGCTAGGAAAGTCCAATGGGGACGATTTTTTTTTTTTTGTTCTGGGGGTATTGAAGCATTCTAAAGCTGTTGGAACAAGTTTCAAAGCCGTCAAGGCACTCTGTCAGTGATTTTATCAGTGAATTTCCTTGTGGAGCCACTAGGGCTATGGGAATGATTAGCTGTAGTGGACTATGTTCATCCATTTGAGGTGAATGAATAGTCAATTTTTACTATTTCCAACACTCCGATTCTTATTTTTTAGCTTATTTTTCCCTTTGAGGCTTTCTTCATGGTGTAATACTTATTTTGAGAATTAATGTAAGAGGGAAAACCCTATTTGGAGGCTTTTGGACCCAGCAGAGGTAGCCCAAAAGAGGGGTGAACTGCTTAAACAAATGCTTACTATTATGCTGTGCATTTTGCTGCTTATTTCCATATTTTACTACATTAAACATTCATTTTTAATAATTCCACTTTTCACAATGAGACTTATACAGTGAACAAAACACATTTGTTCCACTTCAAACCACATTACTTCCATTGCATAATACTTGAACTTGCTTATTCACACATAAAAATTGGTTAATGAATACTTTGCAAACAAAAACAAATACTTTCATTGACAGATCGTTTTAGTGTTTATTTTATATTTCTTTAGGCAGAGCCAGTAAGAGGGCCAGAAGCTTCTGGTTTCATCCTTTCTAGTAAAGGTGAAATAACTAGTAAAAGCCCCTACTGTCTATCTCTGTATAAGAAATATTTTTTTCACACATTTCAGATCAGTACCTAAATCTAGTTCAACACAACATATCACCCCCAGACTGATGGGAAAACTGAGCGACCGAATCAGATGTTGGAGGACATGTTTCGCATGTATGTGATGCAACAACCAACTAAATGGGAGGGTGACCGCCATTTAGTGGAATTCGCTTACAACAATAACTACCATGAGTCGATTAGGATGAGTCCTTTTGAGGTGTGGTATGGGAAAATTTTTTTGAACCCCTATTAATTGGAGAAATCCAAAGGATAAGATGGTATTAGGACCTGATCTCTTAACGGAGATGGAGCAAGCAATTAAGAAGGTACGACAAAATTTAAGGGTTGCTCATGATAGTCAGAAAATTTATGCAGATAAAAAGAGAACCTTTAAGGAATACTAGGTGAGTGACCAGGTATATGTGTGGGTTAAAACTAAACGAAGCACTCTGAGATGGGAAATTTGTGTCAAATTAGCACCTCGATATTGTGGACCCTTCCAAATATTGGAAAGGATAGGACCAATAGCTTATAGCCTTGCGTTACCCAACCATATACGAGTCCATAATTTGTTTCATGTCTCCTTGCTTAAGAAATACATATATGAATCCAGGCATGTCATAAATTGGAAATGTGTACAAGTAAATTAGGATAATTGTGTATATATGTTTATTTTAGATTCAATGATATGATGAGAATAAATATAACATTATGTGCGATGTGAAGGTTGAACCAGACAAAGAGTTCCTGGTAGAACCCCCATATTTTCTAAAACAGATAGAAACAACATTGTGAAGGCGAGTTATCAACCAAGTTAAAGTGTAGTGGAAGCACTTTAGCCGAGAAGAGGCCACTTAGGAAGACAAGGAATTAATGCGACAAGAATACCCTGATCTCTTTAGAGGACAAAACTAAACACCATCCACCGAGGACGGTGTTTCAAATAAGAGGGGGAATATGTGACACGCCATGATTACAAGTTAATTATTTCAATTATTTTACTTTTGGTAATTATTTAGTTAATGAGACTTTTAATATTCAGATTAGAGGAAAATTCGTTGAAATTAAGGTAAGTTTGAAAATTATTATGAAGAATATATTTAGATGCATGTCTTGTTTTAGAAGAGAAGGCTTAGAACTATGAGGAAGGACCCTAAACGAATTAGTTTAACTACCAGATAGTTAGGGTATTTAAGATTCCTGGCTCTCTCTTCCCTAGACATAAATGGGTCTCAGTGGGAAGACAGGGGTTTCCAGATTGATTTTACACATCGGAAAGAAGAGACTAAACCAAGACGAGTGTCGCAGTAAGTTGGAGGTAGAGAGACTTCCTGAGTTGGGCTAGACTTAGTGGAAGATTCCAAAAAGATACACTTCAGACTAGATAAGAGAGGGTCTTGACATCTGCAATTTGACTAGACTGCCCATTATCGCTAAACTGCTCTGGTAGTTGGGGAAGCTCAGGGGGAGATCAAGACGTGATTGTTGATTTCATTGGAAGAGTGGAGGGTACTATTCTAACTGATTTCCTGGTGTATCTATTAAATATCATATATTTATTTTACTTTGGTTACTGAAAATAATGTTATTTGCATGAAGAATGTTTATATATATATATATATATATATATATATCTGAGTTCATTACGGTTTACAATTATCTGGTTTCTGAAACTATTTTTATGTCAAAGACGTATGAGGTAAACTAAATAAAAGATTAACATACACAATATAGGACAATGGTTATGCTAGGATTGTACCATTATCTTTAATGAGATAACGAAAGTTTATTTTTATTTTCGATAATTCCAGTAAACAATAGGGTTGACAACTTAATAAACTAAGGGGGGGCATTTTGCTTTAGGGCACGACTATTCCAACTTGCAGATGGTAGCCCACGACTAGATAGTCTGAGACCCATTGGACAAGGAACATAGGTATTTGGAATGTTAATAGGAAGGTAGGCCATAAAATCCTTGTCCCTCTTGAATTACTATTTTGGGAATAAAAAATATAACTCGTTCGTAAATGAAACCATGATGGAAATTCCTTAGCTTAGTGATGAACATTCGTTTTGAAAATAGTAGTCGCCTAAACAGTTAATTCATGAATAGAAAGTACAAAAGTTACCGAGTAACAAGTAATGAATTTACAACTAGTTGATTATAACATTGGCAACAAGTCTTTGTTGTTTACATATATCATAATATCAAAGCAAGCAAATCGATACTACCAAGCAGAGACTCGAAAGAAATAATTTTGCTCGAAAAATCCAAAACTCTGAAATAAAATTTATAGTGGAAGGAAAGTATTTTATTTTTGCATATGATGGACATACTGGAATTTTGAGGGTTTTTTTCTCTCTTAAAAAAAATAATTTTTTTAACATTTTTTATGATTTCGTTTGTCCAAAATCTAGTAGATATTTTTAAGAATGACCAGTTTAAATTGTTTAATCTGAAAAATGAAGTGCTTAGAGACATTTCAAGATGTTGAATTCATTTAAGGACTCAAAAATGTATTTTAAATAACAAATAGTGAGAATATCTCTAAAAAAATAATCTAGTAAATATTTTTAAGAATGACCAGTTTAAATTGTTTAATTTGAAAAATGGAGTGCTTCAGAGACTTTTGAAGATGTTGAATTCATTTAAGCACTCAAAAATGTATTTTAAATAACAAATAATGAGAATATCTCTAAAAAAATTATTCTCTCACTCTCCCTAAAAAAACAGTTTTTTTCTATTAGTTAGACAGAGTCTTAAATATATTAAGAATATACCTTGCATAAATTGTAAATTCGATCCAAAAAATAATGGAAACTCAAATCTTATTACTAAATAGACTATATAGTTGTTGATAGACATCAATCCATAATAAGCATCAAAGCACTTCATGGTACATTTCAAGTTGCTAAAATTAAAAAATTGTAAAATCTAACAAAATTAAAACTTTATTTTAAATTATCATTATTATTATTATTAATTAAAAAAATTAATATATAAGTTAAACATATAGAACAAGTTTCTTAACCATGTAAATTTACTACCACTTTATCATGGAGATTAATTCATAAATAGGCTTTGTTAAAATACCATGACTAACTTATGAATACCACATGCCCAAAAAACCATAACTCATTTCTTTAATAAATTAATTTCATTAAAAGCATAAATAAAACATAACTCCTTTGAATATAAATCTCAATTACTAGTTTGTGTAAACTACTATACATATTTTAAATATTCCATGAAGGTTAAATATTTACCATCCATGTAATAATTATTAATAACTAAATTAAAATTATAGAAGGTCTAACTCAAAATAGACATGCATAGTATTAGCTTAAGTAATAATACTTTGCAAAAAAAAATAAAACTTCTATTTTATTTTACTTTACTGTAAACAATTAAAAAAAAAAAATGAAATATACATTACGTTTTTTGTAATTCCAAAGTTCACTTGTATTAATTTATTAAAAAAGGATAGTCAAGTAATATGTGTGTTGAAATTAATTATTTAGACATATGTAATAAGGAGGTGATCAACCCAACCCTGGATAAACATAATTATCTCTTTGTGTTGACGAGTGCTATGAAGAAAATGAACATGGCTAGGATAAGAACTAATTCTCATGATCTTCTAAGTGAAATTGGAGGAAGTGGACTACTCGGAAGGATAAGAAATAATTCTGATGATCTTCGAAGTGAAATGGGACGGTGGACTACTCCGAAGACTCCTTGCCAAGAAGAAAATGAACATGGCTAGGATAAGAAATAATTCTCATGATATTCTAAGTCAAACTGGAGGAAGTGGACTACTAAGAAGGATAAGAACTGATTCTGATGATCTTCGAAGTGCAACGAGACAGTGGACTACTCCGAAGACTCCTTGAATCTGTGAGATTTGGGATACTAAGATGGTGGAAGATGAAAAACACTTCCTTTTAGACTACCACCCTTTTACTCACATCAGCTCTCAATTCCCACACCTCTAATCTTCTTTACTTATCCAAGCCAACGTAACTATAGATATCTTGGAGCTCTTCTTTCCCTTCAAGATTTTAAAGAATCTCAATTAGACTCTTTTCTTGAGGTCATAGACCACATTAGTCTTAGTGGATGTTAATCATCATCATGATCATAAATTAAAAAATATATACTAATTTTAACACTATTTATGTACTAAAATATTCAATATCATTTTTGGGATTCAACTTGATTAAATAAGTCATTCATCTATGACCATTTCCATGAGAGGTAGTCGTAACATATTAATTTCTCATGATTTTTGAATGAATGACTTACTTAACACAGTTGAATCCCAAAAATGATATCTAATGATAATGCACTGTAGAAACCCCTCATACTTAAATACTACCATCCTAGATCCATCTAAACTATGGATCTACCAAGCGCCGAGAGGGATCAAATATCTCGAGGCGCAAACCTATTTTTTGAGTGAAAAACTTGAGGAAAGGTTTGCACCTTGAGAGATTTTATCCCTTTCGGTGCTTGATAGATCCGTAGTTAAGATGGATCTAGGCTGGTTCCAGTCGTGTGTGACCAAGGAAAATGTATCGATAATATGAGGAACATATGATTAATTTTATCAATAATATGTAAATACATCTAATATTAATATAACCATTTTAAATATGCTAAATAGGTTTGAGATTTATCAAGTCATTTTAATTTTAAGTTTGCTTAGTTACCTCAGTTTGTTGAGATGATAGATATTTTAAAATAGCTTTAATGATGAAAAATGATGAAATAAAATTTATGAATGCAAAGTGACAATGTAATAATATTGAATGAGAGAAAATGTGAATAATAAGAATGTAGTTAGTTACAAATAGTCTTCATTGTGATCAATCTCAAACTATTTTCTTCTACTATTCTTATTGTCACACTTGTTAGTTTTGTCATCTTTTCATATTGATTATATGAAAAAGACAGTATAAATCATAAATCATAAACCATTTAAATATTTAGCTCAAGTTGTTGTAGTAAACAGACCTTGTATCTCTTACTCTCCAATATTATTAGGTTTAATTACTATAACACAAAAATCGTTCTACTTTGTCAATAATTTTTTGTGCTTACACTGAAATCAATCCACGCTATTAATCCAATGACTTTAAAATTAATGTACCATCATACATCAAATCATAAATGAACATATACACTGAAATCAATGCATCTAATGCAAAAAATCAAATAAGATTAGAAAACAACATCTACACAGAAATCAATGCATCTGATGCAAGTAATAAAATAGGATTAGAAATCAAAATCTACACTCAAATAAATGCATATAGTGCAAGTAAGAAAATAGGATTAGAAACCAACATATACACTCAAATCAGTGCATCTAGTGCAAGAAATCAAATAGGATTATAAATTTCCATCTACACTAAAATAAATGCATTTCATGTAAGCAATCAAATAGGATTATAAATCATTTATATTCAAATCAATGCATATAGTATAAGCAATCAAATATATTTGCGCCGAGAGGCGCATCTACAACCCAGTATGACCCCGATGTCAGGTGGGTCACGTCCTCATACAAAATGTCGGCTTAACTTTTAAATTTAAAAAAATAAAAAATAAAAAAAATTACATTTTGCTAGAACATATATCAATTTTTAATACAATTATGTATTATTTATATAATTTGAATGGATAGTAAATTATATACGTGAATTTGAATGGATCATAAATTTACCTTTAACAAAAAAAGTTACCACATTGAATTTCCAAATTAAGTAAAATTTTAAACATATTTACTCTTTACTAAAGTCAATCCCATTTCCTAAATCAAAGGAAAAGAGTTAATTCAACACAAACAATCAAAATCCAAAATCTTTTAATATTTTTTTAATTGAATATTTGTAAAATGAATTTATACTTACTCTAGAGCTATGGTAAATAAATAAAAAAATATATAAACTAGATGTATGGTAAATAAATACAAATTCTTTTTATATTTATTCCATAAACCTTTTTATATTTAAAAAAACTTTAAAAAGAGGTTTTATTTAGATTAAGCCTATGGGACGAATACCATGGGACAAATTAATATTGATACCATGGGCCAAATACCATGGGTAAATAAATAAATATAAAAGAGGTATAAACAAGTATGATAAATAAATAAATAAATATAAAATAGATATAAAGAGGTATGGTAAAAAAATAAATATAAAAGAGGCATAAAGAGGTAAGGTAAATAAATAACAATATATCAAATAAGATTATAAAGAAAAATCTAATTATATAACAAGCCTATGGGCCAAATACCATAGTAAAGAAAATGGGTATGATAAATAAATAAAAATATAAATAAACTAGAGGTATGGTAAGTAAATAAAAACTCTTTTCATATTTACTCCATAATCTTCTTTATATTTAAGGATATTTATGTTCATTAGTTTACATAACTAAGAAGAAATAGAGAGAGAGAGTGATAAGGGAGAGATGGAGAGAGAGTGTGTATGTTTAGGGGTGAGATAAAGAGACAAAGTAAGATGTATGGAAAGAAGGGGGAGAGAAGAAGTGAGAAGGAGAGAGGGAGGGATATAGTAATGTAGTTGGAGAGAGAGAGGGGTGGAAAGAGAGAGAGAAAGAAAGGGATGGGGGAAGAGAGAGGATTAGAGAGAGAGAGAGAGAGAGAGAGATATGGGGCAAGAGAGAGGATTGGAGGGAAAAGAGAGAGAGAGAGAGGTGGGAGAGAAAGGGAGAGAGAGGAAGGATGAGAGAGAGGAGGATAGTGATGGGGGAAGAGAGAGTATTGGAGAGAGAGAGAGAGGAGGAGAGATGGATCGATAAGAGAGATGGAGTTGGAGGGGGAGAGATGTAGGAAATAAGAAATATAGAGAGTGAAAAGTGGAGAGAGAGAAGGAGTGACAAGGGAGAGACAGAGAGAGAGCGTGTATGTTTGGGGCTGAGATAAAGAGACAAATAAGGAGAGATGGAGATAGGGGGGAGAAGGAGATATAAGGAGAGAGGGAGGGATATAGTAACATAGTTGGTGGGTAAATAGAGAGAGAGAGGGAGAGAGAGATGGGAGAGAAAGGGAAAGAGAGGAAGGAAGAGAGAGGACGTGAGAGAGTGGAGAGAGGGAGGGAAAGAGAGATGGACTTGGAGGGGGAGGAAGAGAGAGGTAAGAAGAAAGAAATAGAGAGAGAAAGGTGGAGAGAGAGAGAGTGAGTGAGTGATAAGGAAGATATAGAGAGAGGGAGAGAGAGGGAAGATAGATATATAGATGGAAGGTGAAGAGAGGGAAGAAGAGAGAGATGGGGAGAGGAGGGGATTGACAAAGAGATTGATATATATGGATTGTGAGAGTGTGTGTGTTTATGGGGGTGGGATAGAGAGATAGAAAAGAAGATATGGAGGGGGATATAGATATGGATGGAGGGTGGAGAGAGGGAAGAACATATCTCACACAAAATCAAGGAATTTAGTGAAAGAAATCAAAGAGGATTAGAAATCACCATCTACATTGAAATCAATCCATTCAGCACAAGCAATCAAATAGGATTAAAAATAATCTACATTGAAATGTTGGCTTTAAATCCTATTTTCCTACTTACACTAGACTCATTTATTTGAGTGTAGATGTTGATTTCTAATCATATTTCATTATTTGCATTAGATGCATTGATTTTTGTTGCAGATGTTGTTTTCTATTATTAGTTGATTTCTTGCATTAGTTGCATTGATTTCAGTGTATATGTTGATTTCTAATTTGATGTAATTGGATATATGATGATACATTAATTTTGAAGTCATTGGATTAATAGTGTGTGTGAAATGATTTCAGTGTAAGCACAAAAAATTATTGACAATGTACATTGATTTTTGTGTTATAGTAATTCAACCTATTAATATTGGAGAGAAAGAGAGACAAGGTATGATGTTTACAACAACAACTCCAGCTAAATGTTTAAATGGTTTACGATTCCAACTGTCCTTTTCAAATAATCAATATGAAAATATGACAAAAGTAACATGGGTGAAAATAACAATAGTAGAAGAAAATAGTTTGAAATCAATCACAATGAAGACTATCCGTAATTTACTACAATATTATTATTCACAGTTTCTATCATACAATATTATTACATTGTCACTTTGCATTCAAAATTTTATTTCATCATTAAAGTTATTTTACAATATTTATCATCTCAACAAACTGAGGTAACTAATCAAATTTAAAATTAAAATGACTCAAAAAATCTCAGACATATTTAACATATTTAAAATGGTTATGTTAATATTAGATGTATTTACATATTATTGATAAAATTAAGCATATGTTCCTCATATTATCGATAGATTTTCCTTGGTCACACACGACTGAAACCAGCCTAGATCCATCTTAACTCCAGATCTATCAAGCGCCGAGAGGGATCAAATCTCTCGAGGTGAAAACCTTCCTGAAGTTTTGCACTCAAAAAATTGATCCCTCTCGGCGCTTGATAGATCCGGAGTTAAGATGGATCTAGGCTGGTTATAAATCAACATCTACATTGAAATTAATGCATCTAGTGCAAGCAATCAAATAGGATTAGAAATCACCATCTACACTGAAATCAATGCATTTAGTGCAAGTAATCAAATAGAATTATAAATCATCTACATTGAAATCAATGTATAGACTAGTGCAAGTAATAAAATATCATTAGAAATCAAATTCTACACTAAAGTCAATGCATCTAGTGCAAGCAGTCCAATAGGATTATAAATCACCATCTACACTGAAATCAATGCATCTATTGGAAGAAATATTCTTCCCTCTGTTATCACCCTAGTAATTCTTAGGTTGTGGGATGGGGATTTTTGTAGTTAATAACACCAGGGGTAACCAAGAACCGCTTTGGGAATTTAGGATCTAGCCTTCCTGAGCTTCGGAGAGGGATCTCTCCTAAAGATTTAGCTTTGTTTTGGTAAAGGGTTTTAGGCTAGTTATGAGTGAGCAATAGGACTGATTTTAGAAGTGTGGTAGGAATAAAAATTGTTTCAAGGTAAACCAGAGGGATCTACCAGAACATTGGGAAATGGAGTCATCTCTCTAGGAAAGCAGAGCTAGGAAATAAGACTTAAAGATGAAAATGTACTAAGGGCGGGATAGATGACCTTCTAAGGCTTCGAATAGCCTTTGTTGATGGAATGGGTGAAATCTGAACAAAAGGGCACTTAAGAATCCTTAAGTTACAGAAAGGAGGATTGAAGGAGGGGATCAAACTGGGACCTAAAGAAATTAAGAATTCTATAGTCTGGTCATCAACCAGAAAACATAAAAATGCTAACTAGTTTAAAGTAGGGAGCTTATTATCGCTAATCCTGTTTAATTTCTCCTTAGTTGACCATTACAGAATAGAAACACATTAAATGGATGTATGTAAACTTTTGAAGAAAAACACTAAAAACAGGAAAAAGACGAGACTTATCTTGTTACCACGAGAATACTTAGTTATGATGTCTCTAATCTCGTTTCCAGTCTGCTGCTTCACTAATTGACTCACACCAACTTCAATATATCCAAAAAAATGACTATAGTAGTCTTGAGAAATTTTATTCCACATTGAATACTTCGAATTATGAAGTATTTATACACATAAATTGTTTACAAAATATCTCAAAGTTTGAGATAATGTTTTAAGAAAAAATAGGAAATGTAACATAAGAAGAGGGACAGCAGCAAAATAGTTTGTAAGTTGTCCTCTTTTACAAGGAAAAATAGAATTGATTATTCTAATTAAAAAGGTTTTATGATGTGCTGTAAGCGTTGCTCGCAAGTGAGACATTATCTTGTGGAAGATGACTTGTAGAATACTCTTTCTTTTCACCTTCTATTATGATACTCTTTATCTCTGCTTTTCACTGTTTTACTACTGTAATTGAAAAATGACCAGCAATAACAATTTGATTTTACTGATATACTTTGACCCTGATACTCTTTGACACTGATTTTTTCACCATAAAGTAACAGTAGAATGTGAATTTTTTGTGTGATTTATTGCTCTTTACCTGTCAAATTCACATCAGGTCTGTGAATTCTTGCCACTTTTCAGCAGTGGGGATCTTCATATTCTTTAGTTTCCTGTAACTTTCATCAGCCTCTGTATATTTGGCAAAGTTTGGCTTTACTGTGAACATATGCTTGATTTTATTTTCCAAAAAGAATAGATTTTAAAAATATTGAAGTCGTACTTTGCCACTTGGAGATCCTTGTGGCAAAGTCTATTTAGCTTGCTCCTTAGCATGAGCTCTGATTTTCTGATCATAATCTTTCTGTGGCATTAATTTTGTCATTCAATGCATGAATGTCTGGTAAACTTGCTTATGATAATACTTTGTATTTGGCCCAAAATCTTGTGATGGCCAAGTTCATATCTTTACACCTGTCTTCCAAATTATTCATCATGTTTCTCTTATTCATGAATTTCTTAATTTGAAGGATGGCCTCTGTTCTGTCATCAATTTCATCTCTTCTAATTCTTCCCTGTTTTTGCTATTCAAAAATGCTATGAGTTGAACTTCTTGTGGTATCTTATTTTCAATTTCTTTCTTAGTCTTATCAATTTCTGCATTTGAAGCCTATAGAAACTCTTTCTGCTCATATATTATATGAATGGAAGGCCATTGTGAGTGAATTCCTTCAATTATTTTTGTCCATAAATTATTTTTTATGTATGCAACCTGATCTGTAAGATTCACCTGTTGTTGAAGAATTTTCACTTGTTCTTGTAATCTGTCAGCCCTCTGTTCATGCCCTTTGGAAGTAATTAAGGTATCTCTTTTAGAAGTTTCTATATTTTTAATGATGCCTTTCAAACTGAGTATTTCTTTATATTTTAAAGACATATCTTCCATGGCTCTGATTATTGCAGCTTTGTCCTCTATTGCGTTTATCTGTGAGGTTGATGAAGAAGAGGCATAGATGTCATGAGAAGTGATTGGCACTGCAGTTTCCAATACTCCTTGCGGTGCCAAGTGTTCTGCCAATGTAGATGGAACAACTGTACTTACAGTTGGAATTATTGTAGGAATGAAAACCTGTTGAGCTTTCTTCATATTTTCATTTTCTAGCATGAGAGCTTCTATTTGGCTTTCCATTTCCTTTATCTGGACTGTCATCTTTAGAACAAGTTGTTTTAATTCATCATTTTCTATCTTTTGCTGAAGGATTTCTTTTGCCTAGGGATTTTCACTTTGAGGAAATTTTAGTTGCTTTCTGAGAGCAACTATGTCTTCATTTTTCTGTTTGATTATAACCTTTGCCCCTTTAATGTTTTCTAGGTTAGCTCCTGCTTCAATCACTATATCCTCCAATGCTTTGATTCTTAATTTATTGGCATATAATGAGGCTTTATCCAATTTCATTTGATTTTGAAGGTTTATCAGTGTTTTCTCAAGCCTGATAGAATTCATAGTCTTATTGACTATTTTATAAAACAACATCTCTGTATTGCTCCTGTGGAATTCTATTTGGTCCAATTCATGGACAAAATCTGCATCAACTTCAAGGTCTGTCTTTGAATAATCTGCAATTGTTTTTGGATCAGCCACTGTGGGCTTGAGAAATGACATAACCAATTTGTTTGAAGAATAATCAAAAGCCGAGAGGAGTCTATCTTTATTCCCAAGCTTTTCTTTAAGGAACTTGGAATATGCTTCACTTTTGATTTCTTCATTCTTTTCTTTGATTTGTCTGAACCTGATTTGAATATCTGACTCTGTGTTGTCATGTTCTTTAGAAGAAGAGGGCATATCAACTTTTGATTGTTTATCAACCATGACTGTGTCTTTTTGCTGTGCTCCAAGTTGGACATTTTGAAGCTCTTTGAGTGTTTCAATTACTATCCTTGTTGCTTCATCATTAGTTTCATGACCATTGTTATCTTCAACATTGATAGCTTTATCCCTTCCTTCATTAGTCAATTTACTTTTCTTACTTTAGGGAATTCTGAATCTTATATCTAGAATAGTTTCAGCAGTGAAACTATCTTCCTTTCAGCTTCTTTTATGAATAATTTCAGATTCTTTGTTCACTGTAACCACCTGTGTTTGATCAACATGTTTATCCTTTCCATTGTTTCTCTGCATGCCCTGTGAATCATCATCAAATAAAGTATTTGGCTCCCATTCAAATTTATTGGCATATTTTTCAATTTGGGGCCTGGGATCATGCAAGAAGGCAGACAACTTGCATTTCAATCTTATCATGCTTAAAATACCCCGAGGATCATAATTCCACATAAAACTATATGGAAATTTATACTCTTTCAACTTGACATTAATTTCATGTGCTGCTTCTTTGTTGTTCACAATGAATGGCCCAACTTGATTTTTCGGTTTGAATTGAGTCTTTTTTCTAAAAACTATGAAATTGACTTCATCTGCATTCAACAGCTGCCTTAAATATTCTAAAGCAAATATCCTTGTTGTCACAAATCTTGACAATTTATATGGGGCCAAGAGTGCACCATATACTCTAATCTTTGTGTAACTCTTGTATAAGTACCAATCCCCTGTTTTACAGCTCTCAGATAGCTATAGGATCCTATTTGTTTCTTCATTAATTCTAGGGGTTTGTTCTTTATTCAGTAAATTCATAGCAGGTACTAAAAACAAGTCATTAAAGTCTGCATAGTTGTATTCCCTGTTCCATTTCCTCAAAATTGATGACCAAAAGACAACTGAAAGTACATTCCCTTCTGGATCTATCCTCTGAAACTCAATAGGGAACTTGTCTGCTTGATAATACAAAAAGAGATGAAGTAGATATGAGGTATATCTAAAGACTCCTTCTTTTGACAATCTGGACAATTGATAGTGCATGTTTTCTGCAATGAACTTGGAAAAATTGTACACAATGGAAGGAGACTGGCCAGGACTCAGAGTAGACAAAAAACCTAGGATAGCAAAATCAGTGAATTCATCACTGTTATATCCTAGTATGAATGATAGCATGGAGACAATCAGTCTGGTTTCATTTAGAAAATCAAAAGTATCAAATGGAGGATTGAGCTTAGGGATATCAACTTGTTTTGGAAAAAAAGTCTGGAAGATTTTGAACTTGGAAGAAAAATCCAAGTCTAGGTAAAGCTGAGTTAAATCCTCTATTGACAAAGAAGCAGCATTGGGGTCAGGGTTTAGTTGCAGCATAGAGTTTATGGATTCTGCATTGATATAAAATATGACCTCTCTATCTTTATTGACAATACACCTTTGGTCTGGAAGATAATAGGACTGACACAATATGACAAAATCAGGCACTGCATGAGTAAGAGGGATAATGTACTTTGGCAGATTGGAATCCCAGACTTGTATATCTTTATCACCTTTCTCTACAGATTTGCCAAAACACCAGTTATAGATATCAAGTAAATTGAACTCTACTGAAGGGTCCAGTATTCTATAATCAAGATAAACTAGAGGATTTTTTTCTTGTGAAATAACTAGAGGTTGGACAGGTCCGACAACTTCTGTGGAATCAGCAGTGGGTGCACGGGTTGGTTTGTCAAGTTTAGAAGACTCAGGCTGAGGGATTTTAGCAGAGGCCTTCTTCTGAGGTTTTGGGTTTCCTGATTTGGGGGTTACTTGTTTCTTTTTCATTTTTTAACTGAACAAAGCAAGCTTAGAATATTTGCTGAGTTCTTTTGTTCGAAACAAGGGATTTTTTGGAGAATTTCTCTGTTAAAATAGGGTTCTGAGCAGGGTTTTAGATGGAAAGAAGGTTTTAAAGCTCATAAGAAAGGCTATGATTAATTCCAGCAGTGAAAAATGACTAGGGAATGGATAAAACTTGAAAAAAACAGAAATGAGGGATTCTGGGGAAAATTTGACAGTGTTTCCCCTGTATTATGGATGTTTTTTGCAATTTCCGTATAGGTAATTCAGATAATTACAGGCAATAATTAAAAAATTGATGCTTTTTCTTTTGAAAATTGAAGCTTTTCTGGTTAAGTTCGACGAAAAATACCTTTAAAAGGTATAATTGTGGTCAAAGACGTTTCACTGTTGCGTGCAGTCTTCAATTCTACTAAATTGGGCTATCAGAGGATACTTTGGCTCTTCGTGGTTGATTTGTAGGGAAACTGGCTTGTTAAATGATTATTGGTTTAATGGCAGGTTTAAAAATGGTGAAGAGGGCTCTACATAGGCTCTCAAAGGTTTAATGGCGCACAATGGTGAAAATTCGACGAAAATAGGCTCTGTAGAGGTTTCACAGGTTAAAAGCACGAATAGGTGAAAAAATCAATGAAAATTATGATTTTTATGAATAAACCATAGTTCAAACCATAATTAAATCATATTTAATCATAGATTGGGCAGGAGTGGTTTCAGAATACCACTAGGTGGTATTCATGCAGCTCCAAAGCGGTAAGCGGTAAATCGCTTTTCGAGCACAATCCAATTTTTTTGTGACACGTCAACGCGGGGTGGTTTGGGAAAACCACCCATATCGCGCGACTTTTCCAAAACATCGGTCGATTACTTTATGGGCACGAAAATGAACTAGCGCCGTTGGATTTGGATTTTAAAAGCGAAGGGCCTAGATCAATTGGAAAAGTGCGGGGAAAGGACATCGTCGGGTTTATTTTGGGCCATAGGATCTTGGAAATAAAAGAAGATCTGATGGTTGTTATTCTACGTGATGGGGGAGGGATGGAAATGCATTAAACTGTTGCGTTGATTTATAATCGTTGGATTAAATGAGATTTGGAGATTGGAGGGTTGAAATTCAATCCGATGGAGAAAGGGATATGGTTAATTTTTATATACAAAATGACTTTTTTCAATGAAAAAAGTGATCAGGAGGGGTATTCAGGACTTTAACCAAGGTTAGGGACTGTGGTAATGGAATATATATTGCGGGGAAATGGTTAGGTTATAGATTTAACCTTAGGTTAAAGGAGTCGGGGGAGGAATAATAAACAGGGAAATGGGTTTTTCTTTTGAAGTTTAGTTTAAATGAAACTTCGAGATTCTTTTTGTTTTAAACACACATACAATATGTTTAAAATATTTTTTGAATATTTTTATTATATGGTTAATTAAACCAAGGTGATTTAACACCATAGGGGGCGGGAACTATATAAAGATATATTTTAGCTAAAGGGGTTTATAATGTGGGTTTTTATTAAACATGTGGGAATTATAAACTTCGGCTAAAATTATAATAAGTGGGTTTTTGGGTTTATTATATAAAAAGGAGTTATATATTATAGGAAAAGGTCATTTCTATAGGGAGTTAATATATAAAATAAAGTTAATATGAAAATGGGATAATGTATACTCAAAATACATAAACATAATAAGTAAAGTGGAGTTTAAAAGACAAATTTGCATTAATATTATCACTTTAACTTAAGATATAATGTAATTTTGAGGGTTTAATGCTTTCAAATGATGAAGGAAATTAGTCAGATGGAAATTATAATGCCTTTAAGTAAAAATGGAGTTTTACTTAGTATTATTTAGGGGAATGAATGCATGAATGGTAAATGATGTGATTTTAGAGATTAATATAGACATTTTACACTTTCAACTTATCAATCATAGAGCCTTGGGTCCAGTCCCAACAAAAGTCAAGGAAATGCCTTGAGCCTTTCTGACTGATAGTTTAGAATGTTTCATGACTATGGGAAGGGGAAGTTAGTTATTTTGCAGCCCATGATGAATGATATTTACATTGAGACTTTTCACCTTCTTCTACCTACCCAGCTTATCATGCTAACATTTTTTCTTCCTTTGTAATAAGGTGCATTTGAGCTAGCAACCTTCACAGCATTATTCTTTTTGAAAGCAAGTAAAACTATCTAATTCTACACTTATTTCATCCATGAATCCAGATTAAACTGTTGGATTCATTTTATTTCTCTACCTAACTACTGAATTGTCATGATTAAACAATATGACAACTCATTTTTCTCTATCTATAACAAGTGAAATTGAAAAATGACAAGTTAAGATTAAAATGTTTAACTCATCATGGACTATGGCATTTATTGATACTCTGCCATAGTCCAAAATTAAAAAGTAGTGGCATTTATGCTTGCACACTTTCATTTTATTCATTTTTATTTTGGGGTCTTTTATTTTTTCTAAGTCCTTTGATTATTCTTTTAGGACTTTTTACCCTCTTTTTGATTTTTTTATATTTTATTTTTTTAAATTTTTTTACAAAATATGTGAATACAACTTGCAGAAGGCAAAGTATTTACAAATTTACAAGATTATCAATATTCAAGTCAAAATTATGGCCCCTATATTATAGGTTGCTAACATCGGCTTCACTTGGGGATGGCTTTTCCTTGTGAAATGCTAAGAACTCTAAGATCAGTAGCCTTATCCATTGACCTTGGTGATCCTGTAAATGTCTTCTGTTTTCTGCAATAATCATATTTATGATATCTTATACTGCAAAGCTCAGGGCCTTCTCTTTGGGCTTCAACTTTGTTGATAATATATCCAATCCAATCTACACTCAGACTATGAATATTTACAATGATAAAGTAAATAGATCTAATTGTTAAGTGACTTGTGAGGAATAGTAATGTTTCAACGTCCTTCCATTTACTGGTCCTTCTTGAAGCTCGGTTCCATCCAAATTCCTGATGAAAAAGGAATTATTGCCTCTGTAACCATATATCACATAGGGTCCCTGCCATAGAAAGTCAAACTTCCCATGTTTGTGACTTTTCATAAACTTCATCTCTAGTTTGTTGAAGGTGTATGGTTTCATTGATTCTTCTTTGAATGTCATTAGTTTCTACCTGTGATTCCTAGATAATCTTCATGATTGAGACACCCAAGAAAGAAGGGAAGACTGCATCTGTACCATAAACAATCTGATAGGGTGAAGTTCCTATAGACTTTTTTGTAGTAAGTCTATCAGCCCAAAGGGCATAGACCAGATTCTTATTCCATGTCTTTTTATTGTCTTGGAGTAGTTTTTTGATGATGTTGACTAAACTTTTATTTGAGGATTCGGCCAGACCATTACCTTGGGGATAGTATACTGTGGAATGACCTAAGGTAATATGGTATTTATGGCATAAAGAAATCATATTCTTAGATTTGAAAGCAACAGCATTGTCTGTGATAATTTTGTGTGGGCATCCAAATCTAGACAAAATATTACTTTCTATGAATAAGATAATAACTGAGTCTGTAGCTTGTCTAGTGAGAATTGCTTCTATCCACTTAGTAAAGTAATCAGTAGCAGTTAGAATCCTTTTTTTTGACCTGAAGATGGAGGATGAATTTCACCTATGAAGTCTAACCCCCATAGCTGAAATGGTTTTTCAGTGGATATTGGTTTCAGAGGTAAAGGCAACAGTTTATTTTTACCTTCGAAAATTTGGCATTGATGGCAAGAGGTAAAAAACTTTTTAACATCTGAAAATAAAGATGGCCAGTGAAATCTAGCTCTGAGTATTTTATCAGCTGTGCTCTTCCAGTATAGATGGCCTCCATAGTCACCTGCATGAAATTCCTCATGGATCTTGTCAGCCTCAAATTTCAATAAACAATTAAGTAAAATTCCAATACTTTCTCTCCAATACAGTTCATTATTTAAGATACAGAACCTCATTGCTTTTTGCTTGATGAATCTTGCCTTGGTTTTTGTCAGTCCAGGAGGAGCTTGTAAGTTTGTTAGTACAAAGATTATATCAGAGTACCATGGTGAGTCTTGATAGGCCTCACTGATCGATGGAGTCGCCATCTCCTCCTGTTCATCTACTTGTGCAATGAAATTAATATCTAAGGCATTACAATTTGATTCAGTCATCAGTGTGGCTAAACCCTATCCTTTAATGAGTTTAGTTGGTTCCATATCATATTCAAGGATTGTGGCTATCCACTTTCCTCTCCTACTATCTGGTCCATCTTGAGTCAAAATGTATTTAACTATTGCATTAGGGACATATGCAATTATGTGTGAATGAAGTATATACACTCTGAAATCTTTGATAGCTTTAACTAGAGCCAAAGCCTGTTTTTCTATTATGTTGTATTTCAGTGGTGCATCTCTGAGAGCTTTACTAAAAAATGCAATGGGTTGTTCAAAGCCTTGATCGTTTTTTTGCATAAGAACTGCAGCCATTAGGGGAATTTTGAGGTCTAAAATGGGCCTCCTAAGGAAATTATAAAATAATAGTGGAAAAAATCAAATAATATTTGATGACATCATCAAATTTTAGAGGGAAAAATGAAAAAACTACTTTTTCAATTCATATTTTCAACTTATCTCCCAAAGTTTTTACTCAAATTTCGAGCGGGAGTACTCGTTGGATGCGGAATTTAATTCTCCATCCAAGGAGTACCCATGTTGCATACTTTCGATGGGTCCTACTACACGAAAAATGAGAAATACATAAAAAAACATGATTACAATCACGTTTTTTTATGTATTTCTCATTTTTTCGTGTAGAAGAGTTCATCGAAAGTGTCGCATAGTACTCGCGGATGAGGTAAATTCATCCCCGATGGTACTCGCTGGCGGGTAAGGCAGGAGATAAGTTTAAAATACGAATTGAAAAAGTAGTTTTATTATTTTATTATTTTTTAATATTTTTACTTTTTTACTCCAAAAATGGTGAATCATCCACTATGGATGACATCATCATCTTGAATCCTACTGGTTCTTATAAAGTTTATTTTGGTTGTACATTTTTCTTAGGAGGCCCATTTTAGACCTCAAAATTCCCCTAATGTATGGTGAAAAGATTATAAAATCTTTTGTGTAATCTGGACTGATAAGGATTGGTGCTTTAGTTAAGGCCTGTTTGATAGATTCAAAAGATTGTTTGGCCTTTATTTTCCATTTAATTAAGGAATCCTTTTTAAGCATGTTGTTAAGATCTTTTATAATTTCAACCAGGTTTGATATGAATCTTCTTAGAAAATTGATCTTTCCCAAGAATGCTTGGAGTTCTTTAATGTTCCTTGGTGGTTGAATGTTTAGAATTGCTTCAATTCTTGCAGGGTCTATTCTAATTCCTTCTTTTGAAATGATGTGACCTGACAATTTGCCTTCTTCTAGCACAAAAAGAGTCTTTTTAGGGTTAAGAGATATACCATATTTTCTGCATTTAATAAAAACTTGTCTCATATGATCCAAGTGATCATCATTTGTTTTAGAAAATATAGTAATATCATCCAAATAAATGACTAAAAACTCATGGATCTCCTTGGCAAAGACAATATCCATGGCCCTTTGAAATGTAGCTCCTGCATTTTTTAACCCAAAAGGCATTTTCACATACATGAAAGTGCCCCATGGAGTAGTAAATGCAGTTTTGGTTTGGTCATTTTTGTGAACTAGAATCTGATTGTAACCAGAGAAACCATCTAATAAAGAGATTTTGGAAGAACCTGCTACCCTCTGTAAAATATGGTCCATTTTTGGCAAGGGGTAGTTATCCTTCAAGGATGCTTTATTAAGATTCCTAAAGTCTATGCATAGTCTAATTTCTCTTGTCTTTTTTCTAGTTGGAAATAAATTAGATATCCAGTCAGAAAATCTGACTGGTGCAATTATCTGTGCATTAAACATTCTTTTGACTTATTTTTTGATTAATGGTAACAAAACCAGATTAATCCTTTTGAGTTTTGTTGAAAAGGTTTTTGATTTTCTTTTAAAGGAATTTTATGCTAGATAATATCTGTGTTGTAAGTTTTCAAGTCTTCATAGCTCCATGCAAAGACATCTTGAAATTATTTTAAAAGTTCAATGTATTTAGCCCTTTCATCTGATGATAATGATTTGGATAATTTGATTATTCTTGGTTTTCATCTATCCCTAAGTTATACTCTTCTATATCAGACTTAACTGGCTCCATTTCTGGCCTTTTGGGCACATCATTATAGTCAAATAAATCTTATAGAGGAGCTAAACCTTTGGGTAAAATATTATTCTTTAAATCAATTAAATCTATTTCATCTTCAATCAATTCCTCTATGTCTACTTTTTCCATTTCATCAATGTCACTTTGAGTAAAAATATCAGGCTTTTCAAACTTATGTACATCTAAATTATCTAAATCATCTATTTGACAGAAATTTAAATCTATATCACAAGGTGAATCTATGTTACAGTCATTATCGATTTGACAATTTTGAAATTCTTGCTCATTATTCAAAAAATGATAAATTTTCTCATCCTCTGAAAAAATTTGCCAATATTTCACATTATCAGGAAAAATAGGCCTATGTTTAATCTCAGCAGTGTATTATTGCAATGGTGAAAAAGGAAATTTACAACTGCTGGAAAAATTTGCTAAGCAATGGGCCTGTATGTTCTGATTTCGAGGGATGATAGCAAAATTACCTTATAACAATTCTTCAAGCAATTCCAATACTGTTTCTCTGTGTCTTGCAAGTCTGGGGTTGTGAACTGAATACTCTACATTTATTTGCTTTATAACTAGTTCAGAATCTCCCATGACCATTATTATTTTTCCTCCCTTTTTTCTAATAATTTGCAGGCCTA
This sequence comes from Pinus albicaulis, assembly GCA_034641835.2. Classification (NCBI taxonomy): domain Eukaryota; kingdom Viridiplantae; phylum Streptophyta; class Pinopsida; order Pinales; family Pinaceae; genus Pinus; species Pinus albicaulis. Next base: position 507,557,729 of record CM076575.1, on the reverse strand, counting down.
AGATTAAAGCTTCGTATTCATCCATGTTATTGGTGCATTTGAAGTTTAATATAAAAGGTGTTGGCATATGTTGTCCTTGATGGCAACCTACTTGATGAAATTGATGGTAACCTACTTGATGAAATAATATTGTTGGCAATATGATGCAGAGTGCTTTCCTTGATGGCAACCTACTTGATAAAGTTGATGACAACCTTCTTGATGAGTTAAAGGGGAGATTGTTGGCAATGTGATACAATGTGTTGACTTTGATGGAACCTGCTTAATGAAGTTGTCCGTGATGGAAAATGACTTGATGAGTTGTTAATAATGTAAATCTGATGTATCTACAGATCAGTTCAGAAGTAGCAGAAGAAAGGAATTCAGAAAGAGCCAGAATAATGATAAATAAGTTATGCTACAAGCATACGCGGGTTTGTTAAGGTGAAGTAGCGTATACACGCGGAAAAGTACGTGCCAAGTCGCGTATGCCCTTTTGTGCTCCAAATTTAGAATACCAAGGGGTGTTACCATGGTATTGACCCATTGTATTGAGCGCTGGAATATCTATTTGATCCCGTCCAGGAATACCATTAGTAGTTGAGTGGTTTTGACTCATGGTATTGACAAAGGCTAAATCTATATAAGGAGAATAAGATCATGGTGCAAGGGTGTGCATGAGTAACGGTTGAGAATGAATAAATCTCTCTAAGGAATATCTGCATGGATGAACTCTGTTCTTGATTGATAGATCTGAATCTATGCTGAAGAGGGATCTCTAGATCTGAAATGTATATGTATTTTCTAGATTTGTTTATGGAAGGTTTAGATCTGAGATGAGGCGAAATAATTTCTGAAGTAAAGGATGAAATCTAAGTTGTTTATCTGATTTGAAAAGTTGCACAGTCCTGAAAAGTTACAGATGTATACGCAGGTTCACTTCAGTAAAATTGCGTGTATACGCAGGTCTTCTTAAGGAAAAGCGCGTATGGGCAGATAGGGTTTTCTGAAGAATGCACAAAAGTATACGCGGATTGGTCTGCATGAAAGCGCGTACATATGCAGGTTCAGTCAAGTAAAAGCGCGTATAGTAAGTGTAATGAAATGTCTGATCTGTTTCGCTGTTTTACTGTTATCTGTCAATGATGTATTCATACAAATCTGCGTTGTTTGAATGTTGATTATGCTGCTGATTATGTTGATTAAAGACCAAGTTGTTGGTTGATTGGTTGATGGTACAATAAATGAATTGATGAGGTTATGAATTTTACTTTGATGTATGATGAGCTTAAATGTGTGGAGTGGGTCTAGTCTGAAAATATGGTGAAAAGTGGCCTACAAGTTGTGTTGTACGGAAGCTGTTGGAGCTAGTATGAAAATTGATGAAACGTGGTCCATGGTGGTGTTGAGGGTCGAAGCCTTCAGTGAGGGGGTTGTAGCTCCCTTCCAGTGGTATCTGGTAAACGAGTGCAGGGGATAGTAGCTCCCTTCCAGGATAGGCTGGTAAACGAGAGCAGGGGGTCGTAGCTCCCTTCCAGGAGAGGCTGGTAAACGAGAGAAGGTTGTAGCGTTCTGCAGGTGGGTGCCTGCGTGTTAGTATGAGTCTGCGCCAGTACATGGTTGTACAATGTTTTCTTTATAATAAAATATTGAAGACTGAGACGACGGCAGCGGTGGTTTTCTCCCGACTTGGGTTTCCACCTTAAATCTTGGTGTTCATGTGTGTTGTTTATGTGTGATGGTTTATTCTGTTATTACTGCACATGCTTACTGAACATCTGATGAATAAATGATGCATAGATCTAAGTAAAGAATTAAGCACATAATAAGATCTTTGTATATACGCAAGTTTTATAAAGGATATCCGTGTGTATACACGAGTTGGTTTCTGGAAAGTTGCGTATGGGTTTTAAAGGAAGAAAAAGTATAAAGTTTTGAGTATGCCCTAAATAATGATTCCCCCCCCTCTCAGTATTTTTCCCAACAATTGGTGTCAGAGGAGGTCCTTCTGCAGAAGCTTGATCACTTGAAGGAGATCCGTCACAATGGGAAGGAAGCAAAAGAAGAAGGCTACTCAAAAGGAGATATCTCAGAAAACATGTGCAACGGAAAATGAAGAAGAGGAAACATGTATTGAGTGTTGTTCTTATGATCCACTTTCTTGTGCATGCAATGATGAAGATAGTGAAAGTAACAATATAAGTCTAGAAGCAAATCTCAAGATCAATGATGAAAGTAATTATTGGGATCAATTTAAAAGGAAGGAATCTATCTACAAAGATGTGATCTCTAAAATGAATGAAAAGATAGAAATACAAAATGGACAGATAGACAAGTATCAAAAGTTGTACGTTTATACAACCAATCTAAGTCAAAAACTTGAAGCATAAATCATCTGTCTAAAAGCAGATCTCGAAACATCAAATAAGAAGAATGAGGAACCTCTACAATCATTTGAAAAAGAAGGACTTGAAGCAGAAATCATCTCTCTCAAAGAAGATCTGGAAAAATCAAACAAGAAGAATGAAGAACTTCTACAAACATTTGAAGAACAAGAAAATGGGTTGAAAGAAGAGATTTTGAAATTGAATGATCAAGTAGAAGAAGGAAGAAGGGTTGAAGAAAGTATGAAGAAACAATGCCAAAGATTGGAGGTTGAGGTAAACATTCTAAGAGGTAAATTAGAAGAAAAGGATAAACTCTTGAGGTTTCAAGATAGTACTAAGATTCTGGATACTATTCTTAGTAGTCAAAGGCCTCCTTCTATTAAATTTGGTCTTGGTTTTCATGAAACTGTTAAAGCAATGAACTCTCAAAAGAAATCATTCCAAAAAGGTTAACCAAAAATCATGAACTCTCAAAAGAAATCATTCCCTCCTAACTATAGAAGCATCAATAATGTTGAATGCTTTAAATGTCATAATTATGGGCATGTTGCAGCCAATTGCAAAAGCAGATCATTTCAGTCACATACAAACAGATTCTACACATAAAGGTACTCTGGTTTCTTCAAAGGATATTGTTTTTCATGTAGCAAGTATGGTCACAAAGCAGCTGATTGCAATAGAAGAAAGAATAGAAAAACATACTATGATCCTTATGCTTACTTTTATGGTCTCATAAGATGTTATGCTTGTAATAAGTATGGACATGTAGAAAAAGAATGCAGGATGAACAGATCTGAGAAATTGAATAATTTTCAGCACACAATAATAAAGTTCAAGCAAAGTTGGAAAAGGAAGGAGGACCAATCAAAAACGTAGAGGATAATAATCCTACTGCAGTCATCCGCTTCTAAAGCCTACTTCTCATAATGACTGCAGAATTATGTGAGATACATTATAGGGATTAGTAATGTATCATCACAGGGGGAGCAATGTATGATGATTCCCATGGTTGGTTTGGTAATCCTGGTTATCTTTATTTCTGACAGTGCATCTGATGTGAAGAAGAAAGGTACAGGTGATACAAATTCAGAGGGAGATGAAGCTGTGGAAATTTTCAGTATTTCACCTTCCATACGCGGGTTGACTAAACAAAAGCCACGTATACACGTGAGTTACGCTGAATATAGAAGCGTATGCCTTTCTGTTAAGGAAATCAGTGAGACAGCTAAATATCAGGGACACAGGTTCAGGAGGAGTATCAATATAACAGCTAATGTTTGCATTGTTGGCATTGTATCCGATTATTCCTTAGCTCTTGCTCAAAATGATGATGACATGATACATGGTTTCTTATGATAAGATTATGGATAAGCTTTGTTTTCTTTTGCTGAAAAGTATCTTTTGTTTTCACACATGGATGAGTTGGAAGTCTTATGATTCAGAGATAAGGATAGATCATGCAGAGTTTGTTGCTGATGACTTTTGTCACTGTTGAGACCTTTTATACATAATTCCTACACATGTTACATCATGATTATGAATCATGAAGATCTTGGTGATGTCGGATCACATGGATGATTGCTTAATACATATTGTCTATTGAAGAAGTTGTTCTGGTCTGATAATTCCTCTTGGGAAGAATATGATGCTGCAAAGAGTCTGAAGGCTTGGTTACTAATGTGCTTATGCTACAACTGTTGGATGACACTTGAAAACACAACTACATTGTCATATCTATCTTCTCTTAGATATTCCGGGGAAGCATTCGAATATCTCAGATAGAAACTGGGAGTAGTCTCTGCCAAATAGAAGATCATAACTACTTAAATTCAGATGATTGAATGGGATACGTGGATTTCCTGAAAGACAGTCGCGTATATACGCGAGTATATTTGCTGACAACATTCTTCTAGGTCAGCATTCTGCTGTACTGTTTGGTATCACTGGTGGTGTTCCAGTTTTCAAATTCTGTTTCATTCTCTGATATTGTTGATGAAGATGCCTTGATGATTTGCTGTTGAAAGTGTTCAGGATGCACAAGATAAGGGGGAGCATTGGTCATGTGGAAAAGATGCATTGTTGGCATTCTCTTGATTTGCTATGATCTGATCTCATGATTGAGATTCCTTGATCTTGATTATAAAAAGTCATATTTGTAATTTGATTAAAAGGTCATGTTGAGACCTATGATGTAAAATTGTAATATTCAGTCATGTAAGGACTTGTTCAAATGTGTAAACCCACTTGGTTTGGTACTTGAGTCAAATTTGTAAACCCACTTGGTTGGGTACTTGAGTCAAAATGTGTAAACCCACTTGGTTGGGTACTTGAGTCACATATGGAAATCCACTTGGTTGGATCATTGATGTAAGTATGAGTCCTTGGTGATAGGAAAGTTCATAGAGTCATGTACTTCATTGAAAAAATATGTTTGAAGATTCAGCATGAACTCAGGGGGAGCATGGTAACTTCAATGCACATGAGATCTGCAGAGCTCTTCTTTCTACATGAGGAGAAAAACCTTGTTTTGGTTTTGATCCGCCCTTTGCCCTTGATGTCAAAGGGGGAGAGTAGCATGGTGTTTGAATAGGGGGAGAACATCATGGTGTTTGCATAATGGTTATATTCAATGTATCTATCTGTTGTGATGATCAAACACCATCATAGTTGCCATCAAGTCCAGAGGGGAAGATTGTTGGCATATGTTGTCCTTGATGGAAACCTACTTGATGAAGTTGATGGAAACCTACTTGATGAAATAATATTGTTGGCAATATGATGCAGAGTGTTGTCCTTGATGGCAATATAATTGATAAAGTTGATGACAACCTACTTGATGAGTTAAAGGGGAGATTGTTGGCAATGTGATACAATGTGTTGAATTTGATGGAACCTACTTAATGAATTTGTTCTTGATGGAAACTAACTTGATGAGTTGTTAATAATGTAAATCTGATGTACCTACAGATCAGTTCAGAAGTAGCAGAAGAAAGGAATTCAGAAAGTGCCAAAGTAATGATAAATAAGTTATGCTACAAAGCATACGCGGGTTTGTTAAGGTGAAGTAGCGTATGCACGCAGAAAAGTATGTGCCAAGTCGCGTATGGCAATTTGCGCTCTATTTTTATAAAACCAGGGGGCATTACCATGGTATTGACCCATTGTATTGAGCGTTGGATTATCTATTTGATCCCGTCCAGGAATACCATCGGAAGTGGTGTGGTTTTGACTCATGGTATTGATAAAGGCTAAATATATATAAGGAGAATAAGATCATTGTGCAAGGGGGTGCAAGAGTAAGGGTTGTGAATGAATAAATCTCTCTAAGGAATATCTGCATGGATGAACTCTGTTCTTAATTGATAGATTTTAATCTATAATGCACCTATGAAGAAAATGCTGAAGAGGGATCTCTAGATATGAAATGTATATGTATTTTCTAGATCTGTTTATGGAATGTTTAGATCTGAGATGAGCCGAAATACTTTTTGAAGTAAAGGATGAAATCTGAGTTTTTTATCTGATCTGAAGAGCTGCACAGTCCTGAAAAGTTATAGATGTATACGTAGGTTTTCTTCAGCAAAAGCGCGTGTATACATGGGTCTGCTTAAGGAATAGTGTGTATGGGAAGATAGGGTTTTCTAAATAATGCACAGAAGTATACGCGGGTTGGTCTGCATGAAAGCGCGTACATACGCAGGTTCAGTGAAGTAAAAGCGCGTATGGAATCTAGGGTTTGATGAAGTAAGTGGAATGAAATGTTTGATCTGTTTTGCTGTTTTACTGCTATCTGTCAATGATGTATTCATACAGAACTGGGTTGTTTGAATGATGAATATGCTGCTGATTATGTTAATTGAAGATCAAGTTGTTGGTTGATTGGTTGATGATTCCATAAATGAATTGATGGGGTTATAAATTTCAGTTTGATGAATGTTGAGCTTAAATGTGTGGAGTGGGTCCAGTCTGAAAATATGATGAAAAGTGGCCTACAAGATGTGTTTTATGGAAGTTGTTGGATCCAGTATGAAAATTGATGAAACATGCTCTGCAGAGGTGCTGAAGGTCGAAGCCTTCAGTGAGGGGGTTGTAGCTCCCTTCCAGTGGTAGCTGGTAAACGAGTGCAGGGGGTAGTGGCTCCCTTCCAGGAGAGGCTGGTAAACGAGAGTAGGGGGTAGTGGCTCCCTTCCAGGAGAGGCTGGTAAACGAGAGTAGGGGGTTGTAGCTCCCTTCCAGGAGAGGCTGGTAAACGAGAGAAGGTTGTAGCCTTCTGCAGGTGGGTGCCTGCGTGCTAGTATGAGTCTGCGCCAGCACATGGTTGTACGATGTTTTCTTTATAATAAAATATTGAAGACTGAGACGACGACAGCGGTGGTTTTCTCCCGAATTGGGTTTCCACCTTAAATCCTGGTGTTCTTGTGTGTTTCTTATGTGTGATGATTTATTCTGTTCTTACTGCACATGTTTACTGATTACTAAACATATAATGAAGGAATGATGCATAGATCTAAGTAAAGAATTAAATACATAATAATATCTCAATATATACGTGAGTTTTATAAAGGATATCCGCGTGTATACACAAGTTGGTTTCAGGAAAGTAGCGTATGGGTTTTAAAGGAAGAAAAAGTATTAAGTTTTGAGTATGCCCTAAATACTGATTCACCCCCCCCCCCTCTCAGTATTTTTCCCAACACTTTATACATTTGATTTGGATTTATTGGTTGTCATCATACTAACTCAGAAGGAAAACAAAGGAAATGAGTGACCTATCTCTTTTATGAGTGCTAGTCTATAGGGACGATAAAAAATCGTACGCAATATACAAGGAAGTGAACTATTTTAGGCCCTACTTATTGATATCTCACACCATTTTATTTGTACCTCACCCAGCAGTAAGAATGATTCTTGTGCAACAAGAAATAGGTGAGAAAAGAGATAACTGGATGACTTGTCTTTAATAATATGATATATAATTCAAGCTAGTTCATATTATAAAAGGCCATGTATTATAAAGACTAGCAAGCGAAGAAAAGGATGCTCCCAAACAAGATCTATCAAGATGGAAGAAGTAAATAGAGATGTAAAATGTTGATCTCATTCCTCATTCCACATCCAGAGCACCTTGGTATGCAAAGTTACGGCAGTTTCTGGAACGTGACACCTTTCCCTCACACTTATCAAGTAAACCAAAAAGGGAAATCTGCTTAAAGTCTTTATCATATCAACTAGTCCATGGAGTTCTTTTTTGGAAGAACCACAATGAATTTTTGCTAAGGTTCCTTGAGCCGAAATATATGTAGAAGGTTTTGAAGGATCTACATGATGGATCAACAAGTGGCTACTATGCAAGTGACACCACAACGGACAAAGTTATGAGTGTTGTTTATTATTGTCCCACTATTTTAAAGTATTCTCACAACTATGTCCCAAAGTTTTAATCTTGTCATAAATGTGTCAGTTGTGATCAAAGTTAAGTCACCCCACTACTCCTAGTAGCATTCAAAGAACCATTTCAATGATGGGTACTTAATGTTATCGGATATATTCTTCCACACCCATCGAAACACCAGTATATTCTCAGAGCTACATATCATTCCACTCGGTGCTTGGAAGCAGTCCATTCAGATAATTAAATGGCCAAGAATTCATTCAATTTATATAACATAATATCATCTATAGGTTTGGTGTTCCTATGACACTTGTATTTGATAATGCAACTTACTTCTCATCATTAAAACTTTACAAGTTTTCATTGGAAAATGAGACTATTATCAAGCATCCATTTAATTATTATCCCCAAGGAAATTGTGCTAGGTCCCCAAATTACTAGTGTAGTCCCTTATTGTTGTTAGTGTAACCCCTTTATTGTTATTTTTGTACCGATGTAACCCCCATATTGTCATTTTGTGACCTTACATTATTATTGTTAGGTCTGCTAGGATTATATTGTGACCCCATGGACTCCTATATATAGAAGGAGGTTTTGACATTTTTATCATCCAATAATTGTTCATTTATGTAATGTAAATGAGGTTTCCCTCTTGAAGTGTCTTATTTCCAAGGTGTTGATCCCTATTTTCTTCTCTTTTTGGAGTTGGTTTCATAACATTTGGTATGAGAGCTTTGGATTCTATGGTTTCGCTGCTCCAAACAGGTCATTATCGAATTTTTTATATAACTATTTTTATACGACAATTCACAAGCTAAAATTTTATCACATGAAGCTGAAGTCCTGAGGAACTTTGTGTAGAAATTTCAGATCTTGGTTCATAATATTTTCAGAGATATGATCTGTGGAAGTTAGGGTTTTTACAGGCTCCTGAATTTCATCTAAAAGAGGTGACATTGGGAAAATCGCCATAACTCTCTCTCTGAGCATCGGATTGGAATTCTGTAAAAAGTGGACGAAAGTAAATGGAATTTAGTTTCATGCATATCAATTTTTTAGCCTAATGGGAAAAAAGTGACACGTGGAATTTCGTACAATTTCACTCTACTGAACCAGTCCATAATTAAGTCATTGTGGGAGATTGGGCATAAATTTTCCTTGAAGCATCCAAATCAGGTCAGACATATGGCATTCGAAAGAAGATTTAGAGAGTTAATGTAGGACCTAATTTCAGATATTCAAGATCCAAAATCATAGAGATAATTCAGTTTCAATATTGAGCTCCCTAAAAGCAAGAATAAGGTGTGTATTGTTTTTTTCAAATTGCATAAGTCTTGTTTGAAAAAATAGTTTAAAGTGATTCCAAGGGAATATTGAGGCACATATATTAGTATTGGGTTCTAAAATCCCCCCTGAAAATAATTAAACACCCATAAATCCCTCAGAATACTCTACTATGACCCATGAAGATGAAGAAGCGCAACATGATATATCAAAATTACAAGAGCAAGTGCACCAAATTTTACTCTCGCAAAGAGCAACAAAAAATGAAATGGAAGTTTTCAGGAATGTCATGGAAGATAAGATGGATGGTTTGAATAAATTTTTGGAAGCTAATATGGATGGTTTGAAGAAATATGTGGAAGTTAAGATGGATGGTAGGTTAGAAAAAATGGAAGCTTTGAAGGGAAACATGGAAGCTTTGAAGGAATGTTTGACAAAGTTGATACAAGAAATGATTCCTAATGGCAAAAAGATAGTAGAGGAAACTCATGATGAGAGAAAAATAAATGTTAATCGTGATTTCATAAACTCGAATGTTATATGGAATACCCACCATATTCCAAAGATCAATATGAGGAATTTTTATGGCAAGGATCTCGTAACATGGATACTACAGATGGTGAAATATTTTGATCTAAATAATGTGCAAAAGAGACAAAATATTTTGATCTCAATAAGGTACGCATTTCAACTTTGTATTTAGAACAAAATACATTTTTATGGTCGATGGCTTTACTCCCGTAAAAAAAATGTCACTTGGTCAATTTTTACGAAGGAAATTATAGCACATTATGAGGATATAAAGAACAACACCTTTTTTAGCCAATTGACAAATCTCAAACAAAAGGGTTCAGTGGTGGAGCACATTGAGGACTTCCAAAAATTGAATATAAGGGTAACTGAAATTCCAGAGGAACATAGGATTGATGTCTTCATAGAGACTTTAAAGGATAACATCCAACATGATTTTCGCATTTTGGGAACCTCATTCATTGGAGAATGAATTCAGGTCGGAAAGAAAATTTGAATATAAAATTATGGTGAAAAGGAATTCTACCACTCAAATATATAAAGATGGAAGTGTTGATACTCCTAGACTTCCACAACCTACAATGTTGACACCACAAAAATTGGAAGAAAAAAGAACAAAAGGGCTTTGTTACAGTTGTTATAGAAAACACACTAAAGGTCATAAGTGTGTTGAGAAGAAATTATTTTACATAGATTGTGAAGAGGAGGAAGAAAATGAACAAGAAACTTCAAAAGAAGAGGATATACACCAGGAACCAATCCTAGAGAAAGAAGAAATGAGTCCGACCATATCTTGTAATTCATTGGTAGGCATTACCACTCCTCAAACTCTCAATATTGAAGGACATATCAAGAAGAAAAAGGTAATATTGTTGATTGATTCGGATAGTACCCATAATTTTAGTCATTGTAAGGTAGCCAAGGAATTGAATTTATTCCTATACCCAACACCGAAATGTCAAGTGATGCTTGAAAATGGAGGAACTATAAATTTCTCTGGAAAATGTCATAATATCAAGCTAACCATGGGGGAATATGTATTGAATAGTCAAATTATTTCTATTCCAATGGGAGGTGTTGATGTTGTACTAGGAGTACAATGGTTACAACCTTTGGGGATGGTAGCTTTTAATTTTCAAGAACTTTTCTTGAATTTTTTTTCAGAAGGAAAGGAAATCGAATTACGGTGTATCACACGAAAGTTGGGAAATATAATAAGCTCTAATGTTATTACAAATCTTCTAAATAAATAACAATGAGGCATAATTACACAATTATGCTCACTATAAGTTCCAACATCAAAATCATATATTTCTCCATATCTCCAAAAAAGTATTTGACAATCATTCTAAGGTGTTTGAAACTCCCAAAGGACTCCCACCTATTCATGATCATGATCATGCTATTCATTTTCTTCCATGAAGTGTTCCTCCTAACATTAGGCCTTACAGATATCCGTATATCCAAAAGAGCGAAATTGAATGTATGATTGCAGAAATGTTTGAGGGTGGTATAACTCAACCTAGTCAAAGTTATTTCTCTACTCCAGTAGTATTGGTGCACAAGAAGGATGGATCATGGCACATGTGTCCAGATTATATGGAGCTCAATAAGCTCACTATTAAAGATAAAATTTCACATTCCTGTGATTGATGAATTACATGGAGAAATTTATTTTAGCAAGTTGCATCTTCGTTCAGGATACCATCAAATTAGAATAGAGACTAAAGATATTTCGAAAACAGAATTTTGAATTCATGAGGGTCATTATGAATTTTAGGTCATGCCTTTTGGCCTTACCAATGCACCTTATACATTTCAAGGGTTGATGAATTCCATTTTCAAACCCTTCCTTAGAAAATTTGAGTTATTATTTTTTGATTATCTATACTAATCTACAACAGGTCTTGGAAGGATCATGTTCAACATGTTGACAAGGTGCTCAAACTATTGGAGGAGAAACAATTATATGCAAAAATAGCCAAATGTTTCTTTAGAGTACAAGAGGTGGAATGTCTAGGTCATATTGTATCTCACGAGGGTGTTAAGGTAGACCCTAATGAAATTAAAGCCATTAAGGAATGGAAAGTCCCCACAACCATAAAGTAGTTGCGAGGATTTCTCGAGTTAATATGGTATTATCAAAAAAAATTTAAGAATTATGGGAGAATAGCAGTACCTCTAACAAAGTTATTGAAGAAAGGTGCATTCTCATGGACTCCTGATGCCACTAAGGCCTTTGAACATCTTAAAGAGACAATGTTCCCAACACTGTTCTTATCTATGCCAGACTTCATAAAAACATCTATTGTGGAATGTGATGCCTCAAGAAATGGAATTGGTGTTGTTTTAATGCAAGAAGGAAGACCCATTTCTTTTGAAAGCCATTCAATCAAGGGAAAGTATTTAGAGAAAGCTATTTATGAGAAGGAAATGTTGGCAATACTACATGCACTAAATAAATGATGACCTTAGCTAATGGGAAGACACTTCAAGGTAAAAATGACCATGATAGTCTTAAACAGCTTTTGGAACAAAGAATATCTTCAGAAGAGCAACAAAAATGGGTCACAAAGATGTTGGGTTATGACTTTGAAATCATCTAAAAAAAAGGGAAGCTAAATTTTGTTATAGATGCACTCTCAAGAAAGGATGAAGAGGTGGAAGCATTGCTTTGTGCCATTTCTATTATCCAACTAGATTGGATACCCGAAGCAAGGGATGAATGGAAGAAGGATGAAGAAGTGTGGACACTCATTCAAAACTTGCAGCAAGATCCTGGTACATCTAATACATTTAGTTGGAAAAATGATTCCTTATGGTACAAATATCACTTATATCTTTTTAATAATTCCCAACTAAAACAAAAGAGTCTTTTGGAATTGCACACTTCTCCTTTAGGAGGACACTCAGGATTTTTTTAAAATTACCACTGGGTGAACAAAGAATTTTTTTGGGATGGCCTTAAATATGATATTCAAAATTTTGTGGCGGAATGTTTGGTTTTCCATCAAAATAAAGTTGAGATAATTATGACCCCAGATATTCTACAACCTTTATCCATTCCAAGTCAATGTTGGGAGGATATTTCAATTGATTTTATCACAGGTTTGCCTAATTCTAAAGGAAAGCGTGTCATCATGGTGGTAGTTGATAGAGTTAATAAGTATACACATTTTTGTGCATTGTCTCATCCATTTAAAGAAAGTACAGTTGCTACTGCATTTATGGAAACAATTAAAAAGCTACTTGGAAACCCAAAGATTATTGTAAGCGACAAAGATCCCATTTTTACTGGAAATGTTTCGATGTAATTATTTTATTGTTTGGGTACTCAACTAGCTCATAGCTCATCTTATCATCCTCAATCCGATGGTCAAACTGAGATAGTGAACAAATATTTGGAAGGATATCTTCGTTGTTTTGTATCTGATAAAAAAACACAATGGGTCCAGTGCTTACATCTGGTTGAATGGTGGTATAACACTTCCTTCCATACTGTAACAAAAATGACCCCATTTATGGTACTTTATGGATATCATCCACCATCCATTGCATCATGTTTAAGATAAAAGTATAAGGTTAAATCAGTGGAAGATCACATTGAGAATCAAGAAAAAGTTCTCAAAATCTTAAAGGATAACATAAATTTGGCACAAAATTGAATGAAACAATAGGTAGATCAACATCGCATCGAGAGAAGTTTTGATGTAGGAGACTGGGTATTTTTAGGACTACAACCATACATACAAATAAATTATTGCTAAAGTACTATGGTCCTTACAAGGTGTTACAAAATATTGGTGCTATGGAATACAAATTGGAGCTTCCTGCCTCTTCACGAGTGCGTCCATTTTCCATGTTTCATGCTTAAAGAAGGTTATAGGTGAGAAAATTCCAGTTCAAACAATATTTCCAGAACTTGATGAGGAAGGAAAATCATATTGGAACCTTAATTAGTCACAGAAAAAAGAACTCACAACTACGAAATCGATCAATTTCAAAGTATCTCATCAAGTGGAAGAACTTACCCACTGAAGATTCTAAATGGGACGATGAGAATTTTATACAGAAGCATCCAGAGCTACTCAAGCATTGAGGACAACACTTTTTTGAAGGAGAGGGCATGTTAGGTCCCTAGATTACTAGTGTAGTCCCTTATTTTTGTTAGTGTAACCCCCTTATTGTTATTGTTGTACCCCTGTAACCCCCATATTGTTATTATTGTGCCCTCACATTATTATTTTTAGGTCGTCTAGGATTATATTGTGACCCCATGGACTCATATATATATAAGGATTTTTTTTCATTTGTATCATCCAAAAAATTTTCATGTATGTAATTTAAAGGAGGTTGTGCCCTTGAATTGGCTTATTTCTAAGGCATTGATCTCTCTTTTCTTCTCTTTTTGGAGTTGGTTTCATAACAAATTGTCTAGTTCAATCCACAAATAAAAATATCATTCTCATTATTAATAATATTATTTTCTATGAAAATAAGACTTGCTATACTGCTTTGACTAATTCACTTTGGGGACCATGTTACCCCCAAGCCTTCCCTTAAAACCTCACCATAATTTCCGGTGTATGGTAAGGAAGTTATCTTGCCACCGAACATATACCTCCCAACCTTTCAAAAATCTCAAGAGTCACAAGGTAAACCTTTCCTGCTAGTTTAGAACATGATAGACACTTTACTAAAACTCAAGGAAGAGTGGCTCAAAGACAAGGACCGATGTTCCATGCATCAAGACCATGTAAAGCATTGGTTTGATAGAAAAATCTGTAGGAGAGAAGAGCTTTGATGTGGGCAACCTAGTTCTGAAATGGGATAAACACCATGAAGACAAAGGTAAACATACAAAGTTCCATCCATTGTGCATTAAACCATTAAAATTTGAAGAGAAACTAGACTACAATTCTTTCAAACTAAAATATTTGGATGGGAGAATTGAACCCCTTTCATAAATGGCCGAGATCTAAATAATTATTTTTAGTAGCAGCTACAAGTTTTAGTTCCTATAAATTTTTGTTTTCTTTCCTTTATTTTTTCTGATTCAATTATGTGTCCATTATCAAGTCATGTCATTTCATGTATTATTATTGGCCATTGTATATAAAGAATACGTGTGTGAAAGTGCATGGCCCAAGAACTTTGTAGTGCAATCAAAGGAGAATGTGACAACTTCAACGCTTGGCTATCTATTTACTCTTCTCCTTTGTTTGGGAAAATCCATAGGCTGAGTTAAGGCCAGATGGAAAATATGATTATTCCAATAAGATAACCTTGGGGGAAGCTATTCATACATTTCCTTATGTTATTTTTCAAAACACTTGACTTGGTATATGTATACCTGCGTGTTAACGTTTATCCAATCTAGTAGAAAAGGGATAAGGGGAAAATCCAAAGTGATCAAACCTAAATTAGAGGTCTTAAAATAATTCTCTGAAGGGGAAACCTCCTATGCTCTCAATAAATTAGGATCCCTCTTCCACCAATTTAAATAATAATTTCCAATGGACAATTGTTTAAATAGATAAATAAATAAAGGGTGTAAGAAGAGAAATTTTTCCTATCCAAGGAGGTGAAGCAATCGACTTCAATGGGGTATTGACTAGGCTCATTGGCAGTGAAGCGACGTTTGTGCTCTTGAAGTGACTCCATCAGGGTACTCTACAGGCCCACTGGCAGTGGAGAAACATGAAAGATGAAAAATTATATAATATAAATGTCATAAACGCATCATGCACATTACCCTTCCTAGATAAAAGCATTTTTGATATGGTGTATACTTATGTATGTTCACCCAAGTAGAGAAAAGTAAGATGTTATATGTAAAGAAAGGTAAAAAATGGGAACTTGGGGAAATATATAATTCTTGAAGGCCTAACCCTTAGCTGAAAACTACTCCTAGACAGAGAGTTTGAAGTTCGTCGAGTGTGTTGTCAGGTGTTGTCGTTACTATGAAACCCTCCAAAATTTCGCTACATTTCAACTTTGGAGCCTACCCCATTGTCGTGTCAAGTGTTTCCTTGGTCATCAAGTGTCTTTTTGTTTTGTTTCATATATATTGAGTATTATTAAGTGTCATCACATTAATTTGAATATCATTATATGAATTTCATGGTCATAACATCTTTCTTGTTGTAAAACGACACTTTTGGGTCACAGTCACTTCACTGTTTATGCTTGGGGAATGTTCATAAACTGGTGTTTTGATTTATATTAATTATTGGATAATTTTTTGTAAGTTATATCAATGAGTTAGTATGTGTCACACGTGCTTTTATGTCCAAAACACATGTTTTCCACCCCTTCACCAATCATCTAGACTTAGATAAATTTCAGTTGCAAATGAGCCCATTAATGCTAAGAGCACATGATCACACTCCGTAGCCTTGATGAGTGAACCTTCATTGTTCATAATCATTCCTTTCACCCTACCACATATATGGGCGCACTCCAAAAGTATGAATCCCCTTTAATGCCCCAAATTGCACCCTCTAGTAATGGTTAAGTCTTCCTTGAGTGAAATCCTTTGACCCGAAGAAGTTCGCCCTCCTTGAGTGCATTGGTAGATACTGAAGACCTGAAGATCAGCCCTTAAGCCCTTCCCTATGTGCCATTTTCCCTCTTGGAATTCTTGAGGTCATTTTCACACCCTTAAGGTAGGAAAATCTAGCCTTAAGCCTTCAAGAGTGAACACTGCACCCTATTTTATGCCTCCTGAGCACATGAGCACACCCTCAAGGCATGAAGCCTTAGCCTTTAGCCTTCAGGAGTGTGCCTTCCACCATCCTTCTCTCCCTTGAGAACATAACACACTTGGGAAGCTCAAATATTTCCTCTTCATCCTTCAAACTTGTGAAATGTGCCTTGCCTTGACTGCCTTGCTTCTTAGGGTGCATTAGAAAATTCCAAAGCCCTAAATCCCCTCCTCCTCAGCCCTTCAGTATTTCGAAGTGTGCCCTTGGACCTTATATCCCATGACTATTTTAAGCACACTGAAAAGACACTAAGCGGAAAATTTTCATAAAACATGGTAGAGTATGATATTTTTAGGATGATATTTTCTCGTCATGAGTGATTTTGTAAATAGGTATTCCAGGGACCTTATGACAAGAATACACAAGGAATATCGGGCAAAAGAGGATGAAAAAATGAAGCCCAAGAAGAACCAAGAACATGCTTAAAAGTTGATGATCAAAGCACCATGAAGACTCCTTGGAGGGTGGAAGCACCATGGAGTAGATGATGATAAAGAACAAACACAATGGTAACCATGTCACTAATAGATCAAGTCCATGTCATCAGTCACTGCAATCCCAGTTAACCAATATCGTTATGTGTCAAATTTCATCATATGATGATGTGGAAGAAAAAATGTATCATGGTAATAACTGTATAAGACAAATGAGTAGAAGTCCAAGAGTCATGTGTAAACTCACGACTCACAGAAGTCCAAAAAGACATGTCATATCAAAAGTCACATGTAATTCCAAAAGTAATTTGGAACTTGAAAGGTTGTAGAAGTCCAAAGGTCACTAGAAGTTATAAATTCAAGAGGCATGAGGATATGAAAGGTCATTCCTCAAGTTATAAATAGATCCTCATTTCTCATATAAAGGAATTTTAACCTTGGCTTCTCCCATAAGGCAATAGAGAGATAAATTTAGTACTTTTGGAAAGCAAGTGGTGGCTCCAATGCTCCACTATTAAAGTAAGTGATGTTCATTGTATTCATCTATCTCGAGACTTTTACTTAATATTTGAGCCTGATGGCCAGCACATTTTCATACATGGATTATGGATGTTTTGAAGACTATTCTGTCAATTTTTATGGTTCATTTTTTATTTCCCCAAAACTAAGGTAGTTGAACTATTTCGGTTTTTTTAGTGCTTATATTTTTTAGAATGTGATATAATGGTTATAATTAATGTGACTTCTTTGTGGTCTACCGCTAGGTGTCAGAAAAAACACTTTATTTTACGTGTGTATTTATTAGGGTGGTACTATTATCTCTCTCTTAGAGGCTCACCCTCTTCCCCTCTGCATTAGAACAACTTCTATGCACCTACAACTGAACATTCTCTAGGAATACTTGCTTTCTTTCCGAAGGCCCATATTTGATTCTCTCTCTTGTTGACATCTAAAGCCAAGGCATATACCAAAGTAAACAACAATTGAGTCAATTTTGGTAATGGGGTTCCAGTCCAAAATGGTATGAGGTTTAATTGGGACTGCATATCAGGGAGACCCCATTTAATGTTGGTAGGTCCAACGCTGTCAACATTATATTATGTATAAAAGTAGAAAATTAATTATCAACTAAGTGTTGATAATATTGGATATATTTCTTCACATATACAATAAATGAATAAATCCTTTGGTATAAGTTCCTCAAATTTAATGCAATTCCACATAATTCTTCAATAATATCTATCAGCTTATTAATATTTCCTACGACATATGATCTAAAACCGATAAGTAGGTGTGATACTTTCTTAATTATTTTGGGTATAACAGGGGTAGTGATTGTGATCTCTGGTGTTTCAATAGTAAATGGGGTCATAAATAGTGGAGTAGGATTAAGGTATTATTCAAGCCAATTTATCCTCTTCCTAATTTTTAAATTCTTTTTTCTTGTTTTTTGATTGAGTGTGTGATGGCTTCACCTGTAGTATGGTGTAACTTTCGAAGACCTATCACTCCAACTATGGAAACACTAACTTTAGGATTAAATTGGTAGTGACCTTATTATTTCGAACCTTAACCTTTTCAAATCATAATTTCTTAGTTGACTTGTTGTATTGGGTATTTTGTATAATCAGGGACTAGTCCTCAAAAGTGATCAATTCCTCAATAGTAATTTCTTCTATCATTCTATGGGTTTCATCCATACGTACCATAAGCTAATTAGGAATTGCAGTACTTTAAACTACCATGTCATAGGTCCTTCTACATTTTCTGAGCTTTTCTTGGTAGAACTATTAAGTCTCTTGGATGAACTAGTAATATGTGACTTTTCCAAAGACAATCGGGGAGGTGGATACTCTCCACATCCTCTACAAAAGTTCCTATCATTACTCTCTCTTATAGTGTGAACAATGTATCTTCTCTTATGACTAGAAGAGTAACTGGGGTAGCCATGTGGTGTTGAAGTTGGGTGAGAACTTGTATACCTTTTACCTATTTCCTTAGTTTTCCCTCCCATGTTAGTGTTTGTTTCCATGATAACATTTTTAGAAAGCTTGGATACTTCATTTTCCTCAGATGGGCTAGTGTGAATTTCTCCACTTTCTTTAGAAATCCTTATAAATAATTTTCCATATTTGACTACAACCAAGTGCTTTGAGAATATCCCTTCAAGGCTAAGACCTTAGATAGGTTTTTTTCATACTAAATTTAAAGCATTTAATAACTCATATAATTAAGTTAGATGATGATATTTTCTTGTGATAATCTCCCCAATGTTAAAAGGTAATGAGATGAATTTCTATTTATTTTTTATTTTAAATGGAATTAACCATGGGTGGTATTTTCAAAATATTTCAGCAAAAAAATATCTATTGAGCACAAAATTAGGTAGTAAGAAGGGTTTATCTTGGAATACATAAATTCTGACTAGGGTTTGGTCATCCCTTTCCTCATGTATTCCCTATCTCCACAAGAAAGTTTGTTCTTCAGTATAAATCCTCTGGGGCTCTCTCCAAGTTAACATATAATTTAATTATTTAGCGAATACATCTTGAATTTTACAAAAATGATATAGAGCCTTGTGCTTCCATAATATGGGATACCAAAATTGTATTGGCTCCACATATGGACTTAAATTAATTTTATGCAGTAACCCATGAAAACTATGAAATGAAACAAGAGCCATAACTAGATAAGATTCCACAAAAAATATTTGAGTTTTAAACAAATTTACTAACTGGAAATAAATCTCATTGGAGATGACGTCAGCCTTGGGGAAGATGAATCTCACTTGAAGAAATAGTACAATACATACAGAAATAACGTGGGAACAATTCATGTTGTTTCTCGTCCCATTATTCATGCACATAGCTAGAGAAATATTTTCATTTATTTACAAATATGGAGATACCAATAAAATAGACGATGGGAAGGACTTTTGTTGGGTGTGACATGAATTCATCGATTATATTCATTCCTCCACCCTAAGGATCAAGAAAAGAATTGGCTTCATACAACTTGAGCTTCCTGGTGGGATTTGGTAATTTAAATACTTTCCTGAAGACCTTGGGAGTCAAGGGAATTTGACTCTTCTTCATGTGTGACTTGATTTTCCTAGGATGTAGGTCAAAGTGTCTAGCATAGAGATAAAACACTTCTATAAATCAAAAAATGCAAGAACGTGTATAATTTTTTCTAACCTAATGGCCCAATTTTTGTTGTTTTTCCTTTCTTCTGGGGCTAGATTCAAATACCAATTACACACAGTGGACGAATAAAAAGTATTATCTAGGTAGGTGAGTGAATTAGTTGTATCCCCAAAAAATGTCTCCTTTATTTTAGTGGCATTTTTTCAACGTACTCAGAGATGCATGAGAGATCCATGATGCTTTAGTGGACCTTAGATGTTAAATACTCATGATTTGGTACAATTAATATGTTTTATTCATCTTTTATACCACTTCCATTGGGTCATGTGAAAAAATAATGGGAAGTTAATTCTTATGGTCGCTATGTACAATAGGTGATAAGGAGAAATTCACATAGTATAAATAAAAGTACTTGAAGAGTGATTCACATAGTACCATATCAAGCACTTACTTTATCTCGAGGATTAGACTTCCCTCAATGGGATTTTAAGTAAACTCAAAATGAGAAAATGGAAAATTTACTTAAAGGATCAAAGTAAATTTAGTGAGGTGGCCTCTTGACATGTCACATACAGAGAACTATCATGCATGGTATTAAACCAATGTTTGGTCATATAACCATTTAAAATTAGATGGATCGAAGTACACCATGTAAGACCAATTTTACCATAGTAAAATTTCTTTCACTATAAGAAATAATTTAATAAACCATGTTTTATTAAGTTATTTCTGGTTCAAACAGGAAACCCCATGAGGAATAATTAAATAAATCCTTATTTCTTTGATTTTCCTCTAGTAATTATTAATTAAACCGTTGTTTAAATAGTATTCATGGTCATATTTAACCCAATTGATGAGAAATAATTGGATAAACAATTATTTATCTTATTATTTTATAGGAATAATTAATTAAATCATTATTTAATTAATATTCCTTGTTAAATTTGACTAAATAATTTAGGAATAATAAAATAAATCATTATTTGTTAGATTATTCCTTAACCTCATTCTTGAAATGATAAATAAATAATTTATTTGTTTATTATTTCTAAATAAAGGGATTTAACCA